>CM066336.1:11101236-11701236 GCA_033807585.1 Hydrophis major
AGATCATTTTACATGTACCAGTAGAATTATACAGCCTTGAAGATAATAGTTAAATGTACTCAGAACTCACTCTTAAAGTTCTGATTTGTTAATATTGTTAAACATTTTTATCAGAACAGAATACAAAATTCTACATAGTCAAGAATATTGTTAAGCTTTACTTTGTACATGAACTAGCCTAGTATTAAAATTCATCATATCAGATGGCTAAACTATCTGCCATTTTTGTTAGATTACATCATCATTTCCTAGTCCTCTGGGAAATTCCCAAAGAACTACAAGAAAGGTTTTTTTTGTAATTCCCCTTCCCCCTCCCCCCCCCCCCCCCAAAAAAAAAATCTCAATTCCTTCAACTTGCTTTGGACAAGAACAATTATCCATCCTTGTGGAGAAGACACTGTAAGAATATACTTTCAAGCAATAGAAAAAATACTGATACTTAGCTGGCAAATTTTTAATCATACATTTCTTCCTCTCAAAAATCATGATTCAAGAAATACCTATCCATAATTATTATGTAGGTGCAAAATATTTTCTAGAGAAGACACTGACAATGAAGATATGAGTGAATTGTTTATTTCACACTATGGTAAGAATCAAATCCTGGGTATTCACAGGGACCATTTTCAAAACAAGATACCAGATACCATGTCAATAATAGCAGCAACTTAATCATCATCTTCAAGATTCTTGATCTTGTACTTATGACGTTCAATTTCTTTCTGCAGACGCTCTATTTCTTTCTTATGGTGACTTATTTCCTCTTCATGATGTTTTCTTAGATTTTTCAACTGCTCTCTCTCTCTCTCCCTGCAACAATAATAGAATAAATAATCTATATTGTCATTCATTCAAACCTCAGCTAAAATGTCATGAAAAATAATGGCACAATTCTTCACTTCAAATTGCAGTACTTACAACATTTACTAATGACTATCTACCTCAGTTATCCCATTGCTAATAAGCAAACACATTAATATAAAAGTGGCCTGGCTCATTTAGAAAGGTAATAATTTAAGTTGCTATTGAATATTCCACCTTTCCTTTTACAAACTTGAGGCTTATTTCTCCCGTTCCTCATAATTTGGGCATGCAAAACATTTCAGTTTAAGTCTGCTGTTCAAAATTCCATGAAATATTCTGCTTTAAGTAAAATTGCTTTTTCAGCATATAAAGCATTAAGGGATTTAGCTGGGGGAATATTTGGCTGGATGGACATGAAATGCAATAACTGGAGCATGAGGAGATCCCCAAATCTATCTAACACAATTTGTATGAGATGTCAGCTGGGTTACCCTCTGAATAAGTAAGAGAAAAACAAATGGGAGAAATATGTTCCCATTTGATAAAGCAGTATGAATAGTTAATAGTTACTTCTCTTTAGATCTTCACTGTGTTCAGGTGTTTAAAGCAATTCACATGCATATTCTAGATTTTATCCTTAAAAATAAATCCATACAAATAAATTGATATCTCCCATGTTACAGAAGTGAGTATGAGAGGCCTAGAACTTTTTATAGCAGAAACCAGACTCAGAATTAGTGAAGTTTATGAGTTTAAGTACCATTTAATGATTTATAAAACAGGAATGATTTTTCTTCTTCCAACAATGAAATCAGTCTACATGTCTCCCAATCCCAATTTTATCACAACTGTGAGATAGGGTTGACTGGAAGATGTTTGGCTCCAAAATAAAGTCCAGTGCCTCCTTGAGATGAATTATCAGTTGGTTACCTGGACACATTCATATTTTCTTGACAACCACATGGAATTAGTTTGCATACTCTTTATTTGCTGTGTCAGAGCTAATCCCTCTCATTTCACAGCTAAAGGATTATGGCTGTATCTGCATATCACCATTACTAAAGGAAGACCTAACTTGACTTTGGATCTTCCAACGTGCCTTGTCACCCATAATATTTATATATCAGACTCTTGTGTAACATGAGAGGAAATGCAGCTGTGGAGCAAGGGAGAGCAAATCTGCTATCACACCAGGGAGTCTGGGCCAAACATTTTCATTCTTATTACTAAAAAAATAATAATCAGAAGTGGAAATGCATTGCATCCCATCTTTAATTCCTGAAGAAAAAGCAGGTCAGAAATTGAAAATGTGTAACTAAATCTAAAAAAAAAAAGTCACTAAAATTCAGTATGGGTGAATCTGCAGAATACTCTGGCTAGGTGAGAATAAAACAGGAGCCCAACCCTTGTTTCAGCCAGTGTGAACCAGGGCTTAATCAAGGCTGTCCAAACCTAGCCACCTTAAGACTTGTGGACTTCAACTCCCAGAGTTCTGACGGTTTGAAGATCCCTGGTCTTAATGTTCAACCCTGATCTGTTTTTCTTGTTCTGGCGTGACATTCCATTCGGGGTAAATCCACTTGCTCTCTAATTCGTGTTTCACGTTCGGTGTAACGTGTGAATCCAGGCATAACCATACCTGAAGTAGCGTTCCTCCTCAGCCGCTTCCCGTTTTCCAAACGCGCCACCAGCTTCACGGATGGATCCACCTCCACCCCCGCCTTTTCCAGCGCCTTTGCCGAGCTCACCCAGCTCAGGAAGGAGGGGGGGGAAAAGGAGACCTACGTTAGACGACGATGCCTTAGCCTCCAGCACCAATTCAGACCCGCCCGCCTCCCCTTCTCAGCGAAGACCTTCCACAGGCCCTGCTGCCCCGGAGGCCCTGCAGACGGACCACCGATGCCGACGGTACCTGGTCGGGGCCCGAGCTCCAGGCCCGTTGCTGGTGAGGTAAAGCCATCGCTCCCCGCAACCCAGACCTGAAGATCGCACCTACAGCAGCCATCTCAACTCTGACCTTGGAGGTGGATCGGTGGGTGTGTCTGATTCCTGGAGGAAAAGGAGGGGCGAATTGAAGCGCAGACCAATCGGAGGAGGAGAGGGAAAAGAACGAAGCCAATCGGAGCTGCGCAGGAACTATAAAGGCTAGTCGTTCACATTTTGAATTTCCGTCGTCTCAGGGAGCTGCTCTAGGGCAGGTTTGTCTATGGAGAGGCGTGACCTAAAAGGATCCGCCCCTATTGGCTTTTCCGGGATAATTTTGACATTGACTGTAAACATAGAAATATGTAGCGTGTGAACTTATTAATCAGTAGCTATAGTGTATTTTTTTTCCTATTAAAGGATCTTAATCTTTCCTCGTTTTTGAACGATGACATTGTTTTCAATCTTTGAAAAATAATTAAATTAGGCTTGTGCGGTCTTGCTTGCAAGTGGTTGTCTTTCTGTTAGCAAGTCGATCTTCATTGGTTTTGGGGTCCTGCGTTTCCACCACGCACCAAAGGAAAAACTGCAACAGACTGAGTTACAAGTGCATCAAGCACTTTTTAGCTCATTATATCGCGAGAATCTGTATGGCTGGTTTATGGATCTGTGTTATGCCATCTGGAAAACTGGGATAAAACTGTGATAAAACAGCTGGGTTAACCACTATCAATGTGTAAGCAATATGGTGCAAAAAAGACCCCGAGGGATATTGATGATTCCGTATCAAATGGTTTATCACAACTATCTCATAATTTGCTTTTATTTTTTCAGGGTAGTCTCTGTGCATATAGTAACACCACACAAGCTGGCCGCATTATACCCCAGGATGGAAGACTCCAACATTTGAACCAGTTTTTTCCACAATCCATTGCTCATATGATTTTTTTCAGTACACAATGGGTCAACAATCCACGTCAATATAACCTTAGCATGTGTTTTCAGTAATATAACACGGGTATTATACATACATTAAAAGTATTCTGCGTATAGGGATGCTTATATTGACCAACAATATGTTTGAGGGTTTTTAACGAAAGAGATCCAGCCTGAAATTCTTACCTAGTGAAACTCTGGATTGTGTGGGGGAGATTAAGCCAAACCTTTGCCTTTAAGTTTTTACCTCGCCCCACAGGAGGGTGCAGAACAGCGTTTCTCAACCTCAGCATCTTTAAACGGTGTGTCTGCTGAGATCCCCAGTTATCTTGGTCATGGTTGTCCCAAAAGATGCTTTTTCAAAAGGACTTTTTGCTTTTCCTTGGAACTCCGAAACACGGCATTCTGGGAAGTGAAGTCCACGCCGCTCAAAGTTGAAGAAGGTTGTGAAAAACACTAGAGCGGAGTATAAAAGAAAAGAGAAGGGAAAGGACTATGAGTCCTTGCGGGAAATATTAAAAAAAAAAAAAAAGCTATGGGAAAAAAAAGTGTTCTGTTGTGCCTCCCAGCCTCAGCTCTCTGGCCCTTTAAGAGATCCCCCCCACCCTCGGAAAAGCAGACGTTTGGGTCACGTGCCGGTGGCCAGGCGGACTCGGTCCCGATCAGGTGGAAAGGGCGCGCGGCGGGTCACGTGGTACCAGAAATGGCGGCCCCGGGCGAGCGAGAAGCGGAGGGCTCGGCTGAGGAGGCGTTTCTCACCTTCTACACGGAGGTATGGCGAGCCCGCCTCCTTCCCCGGGAGCCCGGAGGGACGCCTTGTCCTTTTGGGCCGCTTCGGCTGGTCCCAGAGGGTCTGGGCCTGTCGTGGTTTCTTTTAGACGGGCTGGGCTTCTCCCTTGGGTCGATTTGCTGTATAAATGCCGGTTGTCCGCCGGGCTTCCCTTCCCCCTCGGCTCTTCTTTTCCCGGCCCCTTCGGGTTGAGAGGGTGGGAGAAGCGGTGGTGGTGGTGAAGGAGCCTTTAAGGCGCGGTCTATTGCCAGGCCCAAACAAACAAGCTGTCTTGTCGCCTTTAGGGTTTTTTGTTTTTGTTTTTGCCTTCCTCGTCGCCGTTCGTTACTCTGGCTGGGGAAGATGGAAGTTGTAGTTTGACGGGCACTCGGGACCGGTCCCTGCCGTGATTACAATTGGTGGGAAGTCCATTATAATGGAATATTAGGTAGAAAACGAGAAAGGGGCAAGGAGACAAGGGAGTCCCGTCACTGGAGAGGAATAGAGCACTGATTGCCAGCCAGTTTTATTTTTTATATCAAATTCTTTTTTTTATTTATTTATTTATTGAATTTATATTACCGCTTATTCGCCCATGGTGACTTGAGGCGGCTTACAGAATGTAAAACCATATTTAAAATTTTAAAAAGAACAATAAAAACTAACAAAAAGAATCAAATAATAAAGTACAATAGAACAAAATCTGGGAAAAAATAAATAAAAAAATCACCCCCAACTTCCACCCCCCACCCCAATGACAGCAGATCACAAGAGCCATTTGATGGGCTCCATCCCGCTCTGGGTTCCCCAGGCCCGCTGGCAGAACCAGGTCTTCTTCAGTGCCTTCCAGAAGAGCATTAAAAAGGGGGCCATTCTAATCTCTGGGGGGGATGTTTCAGAGAGAGGAAGCCACCACAGAGAAGACCCTTCTTCTGGGTCCCACCAGGTGTATCTCCCTCAGAGATGGGACCCCACAGTATTCCCTGCCTCCCCGCTCTAATGGGTCGGGTAGATGTGACTGGCAAGAGACGGTCCCTCAGATAAGCTGGTCCCAAGCCATGAAGGGCTTTAAAGGTGACAACCAGCACCTTGAACTGCACCCGGAAGTAAATCAGCAACCAATGCAGCTCCCGCAGGAGAGGTGAAACGTGCACACCAGGATCTGCATAAAACAATGCAGGCTGCTGCATTTTCTTGGAGCGACAGGTTTAATTGTGATCCCTATTCTTTCATTGCGCACAAGACAGGTATTTGATCAGAAATATATGAATCGCATATAGTCACACATTAACATTTGCAGTCACCTGTGCAAGTTCTGGGGACTTTGGCACAAACCACTGTGGTCTCTAATGCTTTCAGTGGTTCCCAACTGCATAATACTTTCAACTCTTTTCTTTGGTGCTGATCTTCCTGCTCTTTCATTTCTTCCTTTTCTGTTTTCTGCTGATCTCTCACACTTCCTTTTGTGTTGATATTGGTTCACTTTTTCTTTCCAATCAAATCTCATTGGATACAACTTTAGGATTATAATATAATTGGTTTGTAATTTAATCACTTCATTGATTAGTACAGTCAACGGTACTAAAAGAACAATGTCAGGTTGTTTGCTTTTGAGATAGATTCCCATTCTGTAAAAATGGTGGATTTTCAAATCTTGGAAAGTGTGCATGGGGTAAATGTGCCTTTCTGTTACACTTTGCCCTATCTTTTTGTTTCTTTGTATTAAACATTATATCAAGTTCAACCAGCATGGCTTCTTAGAGAACTTCCGAAGAGGAGAAAGGCCACAAAGGTGATAACATATTTTATCCTGTTGCATATATAATCATAACTTGGTTTGGACACCAATAGATTGTAGCAAAGAATTAGGTTATCTGTCTCTCTACTGCAATCTAATAATTTTCTGGTATAGATAATGACATCCCTATTGAAATATGAAATAAACTGAAAATAATAGGACACGTTTATATAATTCTATGTTATATTTATTCAATGATTTAATTCAGTTGGGTTTGTTCAACATATATAATTCATTGAGTCACTCTCAATGAAGTGTACATCATAGTCTTCCCTAACAGTGTCTTCCAAATGTGTTGTATTCCCAACATTTTCCTGTGCATTTAGCTGTTTATGTCAGTGTTGTGCCTTAATCTAGCTAACTTTAGCTCAGGTCACAAGATATATTGTCACAGTGCATTGAGGCTTTTTGGATTAACCAAATTATTATTTTTATTTGTATCCCACCTTTTATTACCCAACACATCTTCCACTTCCTATTTTCTCCACAATTATCTGGTACAGTTCTGATTATTAATGATATGCTAATTTCTACAGGTAAAGCAAATTGAAAGGCGAGATTCTGTTTTAACTTCAAAAAATCAGATTGAAAGGCTCACTAGGCCTGGGTCCTCCTATTTTAATCTGAATCCCTTTGAGGTATGTTTACATTTGTTTTCTTTATTCATTGTCCTATCACTGTAAGTTTTTTGTATAGATCCAGTAACTTGAAAGAGATATGCAAACTAGCATGGTGTTCTGGACCAAGTCTTCCTGAGACCGTAACAATCACACGCTATTCCCAAAAACCTTTGAGTCCCAAACAATTTATGAATAGTCCGACAGAAATCTGTCACAATCTTTCGGGATAAGGCTGATAAGCACCCACCTTATCTCCCTTGAAATGCTGCCAATGACTACATTGCCAATTAGCTGTACAAGGCCAAACGGAACACAAAGTCAACCACAAAGTCAACCGAGCTTCAGATTTTAAACTGACCAGAATGAACAAAGTTGCTTCCTGCAAAGGCTCATGTCCTTTTGTTCCTCCTTTATGTCTTATGGGAGGGGCCAGTTGTCTCCAAGTCACCCTTTTGTCTTCACTGTTCTTGCCTTCTGGCAGCTCTGCACAAGCATGCACTGAGAAGCAGCTCCCTCTGTTCCTCTGCCTTGCTGATGTCAGATTCTGGAGGCTCTGGAGTCCGCACATAACTCTCAGATGGCCTTGGCCCCCTTTCTGTGCCCTCCCCAGACTCTAGAACTGGCCCATGTTCCTCCCCACTGTCTGACTCTGCTGCCAGCTCCGCAGGCCGCTGGCAGACCACCACACATGGTCCGTTCCTGGAACATTCTGCATATGTACCATTTGGTTTTGCACACAACTAATTATTTGCTTGTATCATAGCATTCACTTATGGTAAACTTTTATATTGGCATCTTTTAGTTGCTTGCTGTCATAGTGGATCATTTCTTAAAAATATTTGAGAATCTGATAACATTTTCTTTTTGAACCTAAAGTTTACTCATTCTTTTATACCATAAATGGCACCACTCTTGATCCCCTTTAGAAATGAATCAGTGAACTAGCAAGAAGTCAGCCTAGTTATTTAGGCATTCACTCTAGATATGAAGTACATTTTGCTGCAGAATAAAAATCTACCCCACCCATTTAAATTCATACACTCTTGCATTTGTGTCTTGCTGGTTCACTAGTTATTTTACAGTTGCTAAGTCTGCTGGAAGGACACATGGGATTGTAACAAGTAGCAGTATAAAATGATACTCTTCAGAGTGCCAAGAACTATGTTCTCCAGTCCTTCACCCTTTTTGCTAGTTTTCCATCTTCATCTCAGCATTTGATAACCACTGAGCATGCCTAATTGTTGCTGGATGGCTTTTGAGATTACTCCCTGAAGAATTTCCTACTAAGGGATTTTGGCTTTCTACTTTCTTGATGATCTTAAAGTTTCTGGAGCATGGAGATAACTGGTTTCATGGATAGTGCTGTTTTGTGTGTTTTCTAAGCAATATCTTTATTTTAAAAAATCACTTTTGGACTTTTCCAGGTACTGCAATTGGATCCTGAAATCACTGATGAAGAAATAAAGAAAAGATTCCGTCAGGTATGTGCCTTCTATAGTTCGCTAAACATGGATGAGACCCTCTTGGCAGTTGTAGGGATCGATAAATTTATTTGAGAACTGCAGCTCCCTGTTTCATTGAACATATGCAGCATGCTAACTAAGTTTACAAAGTGCTTTATAAACTTTATATAAAAATTCATGTATTTGGAGTTATCCCCAATTACTCTTATTTGAGGGATTGTTTCATTGCTTTAAAAGATCATTTAGTAGTCAATGAAACATGAATAGGCAGAAGGTTAGATAGATAAGCATCAGACATACAGTATAATAAAAGAGGAAACCAAAGAATAATTCACCAGGTTATGTCTTGGCAAAGAATTATGTTTGGTAACTATGATGCAGAGTTTTGGTTTGTTTCTGTTGTATTCTTATTGTGTATTTTATAAAATTCCCAGAGTAGCAACCAATTGGAGTAGCCTATAAATAAATAAGCAATTCAATTCAATTCTGGTCACAGACTAGCACAAAAATAAATGTGCTTTCCCCTTTCTCCTCATTCCATTTCCCAAAAAGTTAGCAATACTGTTTCTTGAGGTACTTGTTTTGCTGACAAAATGTCATCCACAACTATGCAATCTAGAAACTTGTGTCTGAATTTGGATGTTTTGCATTGAAATCACAAATATGAGGACCTAAATACATTTTATAGGTTTGTGTTTTTTATCACTGTGTTTTTATCACTTTAAAATGTTTAATAAATAGATTGCTAGAATATTCAGTATTATAATATTGAATAAATCACACGGATGACCAAAACTTTTGTGTCCTTTAAGAAATTAGTATGTCATCAATATCTCTGAAAATACTTGCTATGCTTCCCTAGCTATAAAGCATTGAAGAAATTGGCTCAATGAGATTGAGAATTTAGGGAGGTCTTGTCTCAGAAAGAAGTAAGTAACTAGCAATAGCAATATTACTTAGACTTATATACTGCTTTACAGTGCTTTACAGTCCTCTAAGCAGTTTACAAAGTCAGCATATTGCCCCCAACAATTTCAGTCCTCATTTTACAAACCGCAGAAGGATGAAAGGCAGAGTCAACCTGCAGCCAGTGCGATTTGAACTGCCAAATTGAAGGCAGCCGGCAATCAGCAGAGGTAGCCTGCAGTACTGCACTCTAACCACTGCGCCACACTGACTAGGAACGTTTGTTTCTTATAACTGCCAAGAAGGGTTTGGTTTATATGATTCTTTCATATGTTTTGATATGTCTGTGCTCTTTAATTATACAGTTATCCATATTGGTCCATCCTGACAAAAACCAAGATGATCCTGACAGAGCGCAAAAGGCCTTTGAAGGTACTTCCCTGTTTTTTCTGGGTTCAAGTTTTCAGGCATTAGCAGTGTATCCAATAGGTAACAGACAATTCTGATGTTACTATGTAAAGATGAATTACATGTTGCCTTTTTTTGCCAGATCCCTAAAAACAAATGTGTCCTTATGTTTTCTCTAGTAGTATAGATTTTTCAAGTCGTATGCATGTGCTGATAGAAATGTTTTATTTGTCAGCTGTTGACAAAGCCTACAAGCTATTGCTAGACCAGGAACAAAAGAAGAGAGCCTTGGACGTGATACAGGCTGGAAAGGAATACGTGGAGCACATGGTAAGTACCACACGTCACAGCCAGCCTGTAATCCAGGGGGAGGGGTGTGAACTACTGAACTTGGCATCTTTCGGCTTAGACTGAAAATTATACATGTTGAAATTATTCCACAGCTTACATATATTTTATTGCACCACAACTTTGATGTAGATTAACTGTGATTAGAAAGGGAACTATACATTATAAAGGAATATGTTGTGGATGGCTGCTTCTAAACACTTTTAGAATTCAGTGAATTTAGATTGGAAGATATCTGAAGGATTAAAAAAGTAATTGGTCTAATAATGTAAACTTATTCAAAGCTTTCTCCTAAAATTCTGCTAAGAAAGAAATGGAGCTGGGAATTTTGAAGAAAATAAATACATGTTCAGAGTTTTAATATATTTCATACAAACTATTGATCTTGGAAGTTGTTAAATGTTTACATACCTGTAGCTTTAATTTGGCTTGCCTGCATTTTTTGTTGGTGTTGTTTCCATCAGGAAAGTGACTTAGCAGCTCTATTCACTTTTTTGCTATTCACATGGAAGAATGAATTCTTGGTCTTCCAGTGCTGGCTGCCCTGTTTGCATCCCTTTTCAGTTTGTGAAAAATGACGACTGATGTTACACTGTGGCAGATATCTTGATTATCTTCCAAAGCCTTCAGTAACCCAAAGATGTCCTTATAGGTGGAGGAGTGGTTAAAACAATAAACAAATGACACAAAGCTTGATTCTTTTTTACTTCGGGTTTTAAGTTGCATACTTACATCATATGTATGTAAGTATGAATATGTATATATGGCAACAGGAACAATTACTCCTGTTCAGACAGCAGCCTTCACATCTGGGTAGAATTAAGTTCCACCAAGAGTCTCTCTTTCTTGTAATGCTGGGAAAGTGATCATGTGATGTATTTTTTTCTACAAACATTCAGATCCTAACAAGTAAATAGACCAGTAAAAATTGTGCTTATAAGAATAATGGTGATTTGACCAATTCTTTTGCCATTAGAATGAGCCAGCGCAATGCTACACTATGAAGTTCTCACATGATCTGCAACTTCCGTATTCCTTATTTGTGAAATCTTTTTTAGGTAAAAGAGAAAAAGAAACAGTTAAAGAAAGACGGCAGGTCAACCAATGTAGAAGAAGATGATCCACAAATAGTAAGTTGACCAGTTCCTATTTCCAGGAGTGAAATGCACCTAGTCCTAGACAATACCTTCCTTTATTTGAATCAATATTGGCACCAAATTTTGAGGAGTTTTGGTTTGGTTCCAGACCCATAAATATATGGTTTTCTCCCTCTCTTGCATTCTTTGTATTATATTTGATTGCACATTTAGTTATCAGTGCCAAACTTTGCATTCTTAACATTAACAATCCTCCAAATATTTATACAATATTTATATAGGATATTCTGGGGTGTGCTAGTGATATAATGTCCCAAGCTTCTTGAATGAGAAGGGAAACGTCTTTAAGGGAAAAAAACAAAGAAGTCCAATTGCCTATTTGAAAAGGCAAAATCTCCATAGGCATCTAGTGATATAATGGTTAGTGGCAGCTGTACCATAAGGGTATAGCGGTGGTGCTGTAGACTTATTCTAGCAGTTCCCAGTTGCTTCATGGTACTTTGACTACATCTAATATATAACCTTCAGCCCAGCCTCTGGATTAGTATTTGTTTGTTGTGATGTGTTCCTGGAAGACAGCTGGTCTTTTTATTTAGGCTCAGGGTTATGTTTTATTGAACTGTAGCTGAGCCACAACATTGGTGCTGAATCTCTGTTTCTTACAGTTCAAGCAGGCAGTGTACAAACAGACAATGAAACTTTTCGCAGAGCTTGAAATTAAAAGGAAAGAAAGGGAAGCAAAGGAAATGCACGAAAGGTAGGAAACAATGCTGGATTCTTGCAGCTTGTATTGAAAATGCTGCGGTTAGACATTTTGGTGTACATGAAAAAGCTTGATTATTGACAGTGACAGAAGACTGCTTAATGGAATTCTTTATTACAATGCTAAAACATCTACACAGTAAAGTATCAGGGGAGGCAGTCTCTTACTGAGGCTTGGGGCTGGGAGGGAATTAAGCTGTGAAGGCTTGGAGTGGGGTCTGCTGTTGCTAAGCAATGTCACATGACATTGCACTTTACAACTGCATCACTTAGTGATGGAGAGTCCGGTTCCAATACCACCGTAACCATGAGGTCTACTTATACTCGCCTTCTAGCGCATGTGAGAAATTCTTCTAGATCAAATTTGAAACTGCCAGAATGAAGCCACCTTCCTGGTCAAATAGCTACAAAGTGGCAGATAAGCAAAGTGAACATTTACAATAAGAGTAAATGTAGCACAGTGTTGCCAGCTCACTTATATAACACAAAGATCATCTATTGCTGATAGATTTTGAGTGACAAATCTAGTTGTATAGATTCTCTCTCTGACAGGTTTGTGTATAGTATTGAGTGTTGTAGGTAATATGCTTTACAGATTTCTTTCCTTTATTGTGGGCAAATTCTATTTTGAGGAATTCAGTGAGGCTTAAGGCAACATAAGACTCTTTCATTTGTGTAATGCAAGTTCCTTTAAGGAGTAGAAACTTTCTTTAGAGCCCACTGAACAAGGACTTGGAAATATATATTGAATTGTGGTCTCCTCTATTTTTAAGTCATAGCTGTACATTGAAAAATATAGTAATAAAAGTTGAGAGAAGGATTGAGTAGGAGAAAATGTTAAATGTGTTCACATTGCTGTATCTAAATATTGGCTCCAGGGGATGATCTATGTCTTTAGGCCTGGGAGGAGAGAATGATTAGTTTCAGTTCCCAAAACCCTTGTTTGATGCTCTTCTTAAATTCATTCTGTCTTCTTTGGCCAAAATCAGCCAGGGAAGTCCCAAAAGCCATTATCTGCCAGCTAACATGACAGTTGTAATCTAAAACATAGTCTCCAGATTGGGGAGCACTAGATGAAATTGACTTTTGATCTCTGCTCTTGTCCAACAAATGTAATGCTAACATTTCCTCCCTGGGCTTTTGTTCTAGAAAAAGACAGAGAGAAGAAGAAATAGAGGCCCAGGAGAAAGCCAAGCGTGAGCGAGAGTGGCAGAAAAATTTTGAGGTGACTACAGCTGTGCACAATTTGGGGTTCAAATTGGAGTTTCAGCAGTCTGATTTTAAAACATATAGAATGGTACCTCAGTCTTCATCGGTCATTCATTGCAAAAGAAACACTAGGTAAAACCAATGGGTACTGAGTGAACCACATGACCCGCAATTTTGACCGGAAGAAATAGTGAGTCATGAGGCAGCTGACATCAGCAAGTTCTTCCCTGCCTGTTGACTATTGGTAGAAAGACTAATTCTGGGACAAGATTTCTGCTTCAAAATGCAATATCGAATTTGACAAGTTTTGAAGCAATTGAGTACCGAGTTATGACTGTATTTTGTAATAACTATCTCACTTTGCCTGAGTAAAGTGTTTGCCATCTCACATCGGGAAGTGGGGATTGCTCATCTTTTGCAGTCAGCCACAAACATCCTGATTGCAAAAGCCAGTCTGGTAAGGTGTTGCCTTATACAGAGATGTGTGGCATAAAAATGTCACGAATAAATAAAAGCTGAAAGAAAAGTGATGTGTCCAGGAATTCAATCCAAAGCAGAAGCAGGTCCTGAATTACATGGCAATTTTCTTTCATAAGCTGATACAGTTGAGAAAACTCAGCTATAAATGCAGTTGGTAGCATCTGAAGTAGAAATGCCAAAGCACAGACTTTGACTCGGCAGGGATGCTCTTGGTAAAACTGCCTGGCAATTTTTCCAACAGCAGCAGCAGCACGAAATGTCAGGTTAGTTCTTAATGGAAGAATCTTAACCGAAGCTTCTGCAGCTATCCAGGGGTTATCTCCAGCTTACATTGAACAATTTGAACAGAGCTGGAGGTCTAATGTATCCTAAACTCTTGTGGAAAAGGTTAAGAAAATTGGATGTCAAGCCTGTTATGCAAAGAGCATGCTTATAGACTAATGATTCAGTAGTTATTTCAGGAGAAAGTTAACTGATATGGATGGAGTAATTTTAAACAGATGTGGAGAAACTGGGCATAGTATTGATTGTCTCAAAATGACTTGTCCATTTTGAGGCAAGAGGTCAAAAGTAGCAATTTTGTTCTGGGGATATAGGAATTTTCTTTCAACAAGCCTGTTGCTAAGGCAGTCAAAAACATCTCTTCACCCTCTAACATTATTTGTGGTTTGCAAGGAGTACAAATAGTCCTCAACTTACAATCATTCGTTTAGTGACCAAAGTTACAACAGCACTGAAAAAAAGACTTTACACTTGCAAACGTTGTATCATCCCCATGGTCATGTGATCAAAATGTGGATGCTTGGCAACTGATTCACATTTAAGAAGATTGCTGGGTCCTAGAGTCTTTTGATCCCTTTTTGCAACCTTTTGACAAGCAAAGTCAATGGGGAAGCCAGATTCACTTAACAACTACATTACTAACTTAACAACTGCAGTGATTTGCTGGATAACTGTGGCAAGAAAGGTTGTAAAATGGAGGCAAAACCGACTTTTTAACAACTACGTCGCTTACAACATAAATTTTTGGCTTGATTGTGTTTGCACGTCAAGGACTACCAGTACTTTTGGATCAGAGCAAGGATACATGACACTAAAACGCAGGCTGGTTTTGGATTATAGTCCCTCTAGATTTATGTGAGTAGATATGTGATTGAGCATAAAGGTATTTGATTGGAGAAGAAAACTTGTGCCTGTCTAGTGATATAGGAGAGGAAATTAGACTATAACTATAATGAGGTGGGATTATAAAGATAATGGTGTTTTCAAAGAATAAAGAAAATAATTTCTCTCTAGATAATTGCTTTGTGTTGTTTTCACAGAGCTCTGCTTATTTCCCAATATTTTATCAACTTTCCTTGGCCTTCTAAATGTTTATGGCTGAACTGACAGTTTCCCTGGGGAAGCATAGTTGGTTTAGGGGCTTTTAATTTGAAAACTCCCCCCTCCTCCCACCACATTTTCTGTTAGGATATTGACAGGAAGTGATAGCTCTGTTCTCATTGTTGCTGTTGACTGTCTTCCTGCTTATCATCTTTGTATCCAGGAGAGTCGGGATGGACGTGTGGACAGCTGGAGGAACTTTCAGGCAAACACAAAAGGGAAAAAAGAGAAGAAAAATAGGACCTTTTTGAGACCACCCAAAGTGAAGATGGAGCAGCGTGAATAAGCTGGCTATTCTAGGCTCCTGTGGACACTTGTGTATTACCATGTTTAAGTCTCCTTGCTTTTCCAGTAGAATCTTTTGTTTTCAGTATGATTGATTGAAGATCAGAATATTCTAACCTCTGCTTGATTCCCTGGGGTTTGTGGTTGAATTTCCAGGCCAAACCTCCTCCTCCTGCTTTTAGAATTCTTGGCTAACTTAGAAAGACACCACCATCACATGTACTTGTAATCCCCGTAATTTAATGTTCTGTATTTCAAGGGTATTGCTATTCAAAGGGCCACCAGGCCTGTAGCTTGTGGAAGCATCCATTCAGTATCTCCATCAGGCAAATACTGAAACTGGGCCTGATGTCTTTTCCTGCTCACCTCATCCAGCCGACCATTTTTCATCTCTTTCCACTTGCTAGTGGTGAAGTCTGGAACCTAGAACTGAGTTGCCCAGTTAAGCTTCACAAGAGGTTCTCAAGTCAGCTGCATGGAGCTGATGTTCCCCCCATCTCCCACTCTAACTTCCAACTGTGATCCAGTATTGCAGATAGCCTGATTACTAGAATTACCCCACCCTCTGTAAATAAAGTAATAATCTTGCATTGTATATGCAGTTAGTGGCAACGTTCTCTATGTAAAATAAATTTTTACCCAAAAATTTTCATGGCAGTGCTCAATTATTCCGAAAACTCGCAGTTCATCTTTCTGGTTGAAAGAAACATGTTTTCTCTGTACCTCAGCATATCGTGTTTATTTGTGTCAGAAGCATCACTGTTAAAATAAGGCTTACTATATCACATAAAATTTAAAATATAAAATACAAGATTAAAATATATACAGATTAAACAGATCTTATCCAGAAACTAGCAACATTGTGTTGCTGCGTTGTGTTAATTATTATGTAGGTTAATATTCTTATAGCTTTAACTGCATCACATATCAACTATAAATCTTTTAGTCTTTCATCTGTCATCATAACAAAACAAATTAAGACTAATATATATTGCTAATTGCTACCCATTTTGGCATATGTGGCTTCTGTTATGGCCTAGCAATGAACTTTTGCTGGAGGTACCACCTGTTTTAACCATCTTGTAAAATAAAACCAGGGCAAACCAAGCTTTCCTCATTCTGAATAAATCCTCAATCTCAGATAGGCATCAAGACTGATCTTTTCAGCCACCTTAGCCTCTCATTGTGTCTAGAAGCTGGAATAGAATTAGGTTCCTATCTGAGTCTGGATGACATAAAAAACAAGGTTTATAAGGTTTTATAAACTACAGACATGAAGTAAGACCTTAATTACAGTTTGGTCTATTGTCTACTTGAGGGCTGTCAAACTCCCAGCCCATGGGCTGGATATATCGTGCGCTGGCCATGTCCAGTTTAGTGATGGGGAGAAAAGTTCCGATATGTCATGTGACAACACTGTGATGTGAGTTTGACACCCCTGATCTACTCTATGATATTCCCAGTACAAAAACACTATTTGTTCAGGTATCACAAAGACAAGGCTTAATTCTCAAATGCTTCTAAAAATTGCTGTTCTAATGAGGATATTATACTGATTGAATAGTGATGCTTTTCAGGATGAAAGCAAAGTTTGCTGGAATTCTAGTTTGTATCACACTGCAAGTTCTTAATACTAAGGCAAATGCCTAGAGTTACCATCAGACCAACAATAGAGTTCTAAAGCATACCTAAAAATTGCTGCCAAATATGGGTTGGTCATGCTTTCTTGGAATACGACAGATCTCTGACCACTAACCAACATGCCACAAGAGAGCCACTTTTTGCAATCATCTGAAGTATCTACAAGAGGCTGGAAGTTATCTATGATTCATCCGTTGTCTGTTTGATAAATTTGGGGGATTTTCATTTTCTGCTAATACAACAAAGTACATATTATTGTGGCTAACTGCACATGAGATTTCAGAGCAAGATAATGAGCTGTCTGCCAATCTGGAGGAAGGAGTAGGAAGAATCTGTCTGCACCCTTATTTTACATGGTAACTAGAAAAGTGGGTTTGTACAACACCCTGAGCCACAAACCACCAAGTCACATTTTAGCCAGCATTTTGTGCAGTCCAATCCCTATGGTTTAGTGCAGGAGTCCCCAAACTTGGCAACTTTAAGACTTGTGGACTTCAACTCCTAGAATTCTCCAGCCAGCATAGCTTAAAGCTGCCAAGTTTGGAGACCTCTGGTTTAGTGTCATAATAACACAGCTAAGGATGTTGGTTTTTACACACTTGTCTATCTAGGATAAATCAGATTTCAATGGGGAAGGGAACCCAGGTTGCCATCAGTAGTTTTCCCAGCTAGGCTTAGCTGTCCACCCGATTTGAATGGATTCAGTTATCCACTTAAGCTGTGGTTTGGTTAATTCTGACTGACTAAATCACAACTGCCTGGATGTGTCTAACATGTTAAGCCACAATGTGCTAAGACTCATCACTGTAATTTTCATACCACATGGCTTTCTGAGAAGTTATAACCCACACTTCCCCCTTTTTTTTTCTAATCTTAATGAGCTTTCCTGTCCAACTCCTGATTTTTTTCTCTGCAGCCTCTGCACCATTTTGTCTTTTTAATGTAATGTTATTTATAAAGGGGTTGGTGGAACTTTTCTTTTACCACATCACTTGACAGCTTGCAAAAAGACACACAGACGAAAGGCTGAAGAAATAAGTCTGAAGAGATACCTACAGATGAGAATGTGATTAGGAAAATATTAAAATATATGGAAATGAATAGATTTATGCCGGCACTTAAGGAGAAACAGCAAACCGAATACTATATGGTATGGGATCTATTTTACCAATGGTTAAATAATAAAAATGGAAGTTAGAAATAGGAAATAAAATAATGTTAAAAGATATGCTAAAAGAGAAAAGTAAACTAGATATTCAACTAGTATGTTGAACATTACTATATTAAATATTGCAGAATTAATATTAATGTAATGAAGGATGTTGTAATTTTGGTTATTGTTTAACAAAGATATTTGTACCCAGACAACACACTGTTCAACTGAAGATGGAATGATTATATTAAAAATAAAAAAATATTTTTTTTAAAAAAAGAGGTTTCAAGATAACCTCACTTCAATGCGGCTAGGTGTAATTGCAATGCTGAGAGATTCTGTCATGATGTCATTTTGCATTCATCAGAGTTTGCCATGCATATTGCCAGATACTGAAGCTCTGATTCAAAGCCAGATCGAACATGTCACCACATGTAGAGGGCTAGGGCAGATATTCCCAAGAAAAAGTCTGCCTCCTCTAAATTTTGAGCCTTTCCCCAAAGATCATGAAAACTGACATCCCTCAGGATCTGCAGCCAGGGTAACTTAAAATTTTATAGATGGGAGAAAGACAAACTGAAGGAACATTAAGTCTTATGATAGTTTCTGAATGAACTAAGGACCAAAACTGTTAGAAGCAAAAGGAAGGAATATAAAGTCAATTTGTATGATCAGGGGCAAGATCAGACATATAAAATTCTAGAAACTATGGGCTTTTGGCTGATATTGGGACAGAAATGTTAATGATTCATGGATTTGTTTATTTATTTTATTTATTTTGATTTGTCAATCGCTTACAAGATAATAGGTATAAGTATATAAAGAGTAGGCTAAAGAATAGAAATGATACGTGTATATAACCTTTTAGGGCGTTGATAAATATAAAGCTTATTTGTACTTATGATGAAGATCAGAAGTCATTCTTTAAATATTTTCTCCAATTTCCTTCTTTCTTCTCCTTTTTTCTTTGCACTGTATACTTCCTTTTTTCAGTTCCTTTCCCTCTTTCTAATTTCAGTTTGTACAGTGATAGGATTCAATTTTTTTACTACTGGTTCTGTGGGCGTGGCAGGGGAAGGATACTGCAAAATCTCCATTCCCTCCCCACCCTACTAGCCTGCTTTTCAGCTCCATTCTCCTGTGCAAGGCAACAAAAGGAGACCCAGCTGATTAGCTGGGACTTGGGAAGCAGAGAATAGTTGGGGGGCGGAGCCAGTCATAGGTGGTATTTACCGGTTCTCCAAACTACCCAAAATTTCTGCTACTGGTTCTCCAGAACTGGTCAGAATCTGCTGAATACCACCTCTGAGTTTTTATTATATTTTATTGTTGTTAAAATCCTTAATAAAGGTCCTTAATAAAACTCTTTTAAAAAGGTTTCCCAAGGATCATGGCTGAGAAAGGACCTAGGAGGGTGTATTTTTAACAGAGCAGAATATGTGCCTTTGCCCAACCTGTCTTAGTATGTCAGGTCTCTTTTCTTGTCCATCACTTAATTGTAGATGAAGTCTATCATATTACAAATGGACTTAGTATTTATTAATAGCTCTTCAACCTCCACTTGAAGATATTCTGATGGAATTGCAAATGGAAGTTTTGAACATTTTGAAAAACAGCTTCTCGTTTTTTAAAGCACCAATTGCTCTGTCGAAAGGCATTGTGCAATTCCCTGTGTGAACCAGATCACATGTGAGTAATACTAGCAACATAATGAAGTTGAAGCTTTCCACTCCCCATTCTCCATCTTCTGACAACTTCTGCAATCTAGATATGGTGTACTTGGTTATAGAATAAGAATTTCAACAAAAAAAGGAGTGCTAAAAGTCATGTGCATGAGCACATAATGATTTGAAATGGATATTGTTGATTTCCATGGCTTAACAGATATAACAGATAATCAGAGTTGGAAGACACCTTGTAAGTCATCTAATCCAACACCCTCACCCAAGCAAGAGACCCTACACCATTTCTGACAAATTTCAGGCCAATCTCTTCTTGAAAGTCTCAAGTGATGAAGCTCCCACAACTTCCGAGGGAAAGCAGTTCCATGGCTTGATTGTTCTCACTGTCAGAAAGCTTTTCCTTATTTCCAGGTTAAATCTCTCCTTGTTCATTTTCCACCCATTATTCCTTGTCTGGCCTTCAGGTGCTTTAGATTAGAAAATAGCTTGACCCCCTTCTCTCTGTGGCAGCCCCTCAAATATTGGAACTATTTGCTATCATGTCTCCCCTGGTCCTTCTCTTCACTAGACTAAGCAGGTTTCAAGGGTTTTTAATGTCAAACAACAAATTTTCCATCTGACAAGAATGGTATCCCAACCTGTCTAAGTTAGCACTGGAAGCTTCTGCCTTGCAGTGTTATTTAAAGGTATAAACACACCCACCTAAACACTTCTATCTCCTATCCATGCCCCTAATTATTCTTTTAATCACCACATATTCCCATTATCTGGTTTACCTAATAAATCCACTATTTCCTCCCCATCACCTATCCATCGCTCATGCTTCCTATCTTATCCGAGTAAACTAAATAGTCAAACTTCCCCCCCATCACCCGTTTCTTCAGCCCAGTTGATTCAACAGCTGCACCAGCTGTTGTTTTCTCTCTTTGGCTTTGGCAGAATCATCTAATTAACATCCAACAATCCATCAAACACAGATGGGAGTTTCCCTTCAAGCTATGGACGACTGAGGATCCCCTCGCAAGTCAAAATTCTCTGACGTGCTGCAGCTGTCACAATTACCCAGAAGCATCTATCACTGGCAAGGTGCGACAGGCTCAAATCATCTATCATCCCTAATGGAGCCTGACACCCAGTTCCTGTAACCATTTGTTTTAGTCTCCAGGCCCCTAATCATCCTGGCTGCTGTTCTCTGCACTTTTTCTGGAGTCTCAATGTTAAGTTCTGGGCAGGGCGCAAAGGAGGAGACGAGCCGGTGAACAGTGAACTTCAAACTCTTTATTTACATGTGAAAACAGCTCAGCACAATGGCTGCAATGGGCCCCTTTATATAGGCAAACTCTTAACTATTTAACCAATGAAACGCGGGGAGCGCTAGCTCCATTAACCAATGGGAGAGGCTCGTTAATAGCCAATCAGATTCTCCTGAACGAACCAATCCGATGTCGCTATTATCGGCCAATCAGAAGTGCAGGGCCAGAACCCTGCACTTTGCTTCAAGCTCTTAATAATCTTTATTCAAGTATTTATTGATTCACAACACCCCTTCCCCCCGGGTTCCGTTTAAGGGGTGCGGTCACATAGTCTTTGAGGTAGGCAGGTTGTATTGATTGTCTATTTGATTTGCGTTGTACTCCCAGTATTTGGCTACAGTCTTGTTGGGGTAGGACGTTATCTGGTGAAGAGGGTGCCTCCCGTTCCGTATTCGAATTTTCGTTGCCGCTAATGCTCTCGGCATCTCTTTGAGGCGAGACCACCCCCATTCCGGATCCTTCACGTGTTGCCTCTGAGCGGTCATTACTTCTGCTTAAACTTTCTGCCGCTTCAAATTCAGCTTCCTCAGTATCTCCTCCCCCCTCGGTTTGGAAATCAGGGGGCTCGGAGATCCCCGACTGTAGCCTTGAACGCAGCTGATCAAAATGGTGCTTCCATATTCTATCGTCGCGACATTTCACGCGGTACAATCTAGGGCCGGTTACTTGGACTACAGTTGCCTCGACCCACAATGGATCGCCCGAAAAGTTCCTAGCGAAAACCAAGTCGCCTACCTGGAAGTTACGGCATCTCCCACTGGAACCGTGTGGTTTTTCAGGTTCACATGACGGATGCAGATGGTTGAGGTGGGAGTGGAGCTTCCGTCCCATTAACAACTCGGCAGGAGTTTTATTGGTGATGCTGTGCGGAGTAATATGCTGCAAAAGGAGTACCCGGTTAATCTTGTCTTCTATATCGCCATAGTCCATTTTATGCAAGGTTTTCTTGACGAATTGTACCATGTACTCGGCCCTTCCATTGGCTGCAGGATGCGCCGGTGAAGTTAGCGCATGGCGAATACCACGGTCCGCCAGGTACTGTTCGAAGAACAGCGCGGTAAATTGGGGTCCATTGTCGGATACTAGAACGTCTGGTAATCCGTGTGTCGCAAAGAGTCTGTCTAGTTTCCTGATGACTGATTCGGTTGTTGTATTCCTCATCTCATGGATTTCAAGCCAGTTCGAGTAGGCATCCACTGTTAATAAAAATGTGTGTCCCTTGGTAGGTCCCGCAAAGTCCAGATGAATACGGGACCATGGTCCCCTCGGTGTTTCCCATTCAGTAGGGGTTGCTTTCGGAGGGGCGTTGCTTACTTCCTGGCATTTGTGACAAGCTTTTACCCATGTCTCAATCTGCTTGTCGATACCCGGCCACCACGCGTAGCTTCGTGCGAGGGCTTTCATGCGCACGATGCCGGGGTGGCCATCGTGCAAGGTCCTTAGTATCGCTGGTCGTAACCGCTCTGGGACGACAACTCTATCACCCCAGATAATGCAGCCCTTCTGGGAAAATAGTTCCATTTGTCGATTCTTGAATGGGGCGTAGTCGTCAGGTATCTGGTCCAATAGCCATCCCCGCTCGACCCAACTGAGGACTCGTGCTAAAATGGGGTCGCGTTTCGTTTCCATCGCGATATCTCGGGCTGTTAATGTCAATTCCGAGTGGAGCGAACCAGTGGAGGCCTAACAAACTAGGCCGATCCCTGTCGATTACAGTCAGGAGTAGGAATACTGTATGGTTCTTAAACGATACCCGGACTCGGCTGGATCCAACGACCGGGATTCGATGTCTTTGATAGTCCTTGAGTATGAGTCTTTGGAATCTGAGGTCTTGCCGCCGGATAGTAGGGATGAGCTGCTTGAGGGTCTTCCAGGAAACCATCGAGAGGGACGATCCTGAATCGACTTCCATCAGGCAAGGCTGGTTTTCGATGGCCACTTTCACTCGGATCTTTTTGGCATCAAGAGATAAGGCGTGACCGATCGTGATCATTTGGTGAGCCTCTTCTCGCTTCGTTGGGTGGTTTAGGGTGTTGTTTCTGTAGGAGTGGTTGTTCCATTGGTGGTTCATGGGTTCTCGCTTCACGGGACGACTTCCCGTCGATTGGCGATAGTTAGCCCTCCTCGAGGGCTGGCTGGGTCCTGGCTTGCTTCTACAGACCCGTCCGATATGGCCTCTTTTCCCGCACACATGGCAGAGCGCGTCAAGGAATTTGCATTCTGACCAGGGGTGGCTTGCTCCACACCCGGCACATTGGTACTGCGATTTCTGGCGTTGGTCTCGTTCAGACCGAAGTCAATGGACCTCTTCTTCATCGCTTTCTGACAACAATTCGAGGTCCTCGTGGTGGGCTGTTTCAAGCTGACCTTCTGACTGAGATGAAATGTCGCAGGCATGTTGGCGAAGTGGGGCGTGGGTGCGGCGCATTTGGGCAGCCGACTTCCTGGTTGCTTCTGCTGCAGTAGCTTCAGCTATGGCATCTTTTAGGTTAATGTCGCCCTTTGCCATCAGTTTACTCTGAGTGCCTGGTGCATCTAATCCCAGAACTATTCGGTCTCTTAGGGCTTCTTCTAGTTTGGCAAACTCGCATAGGCCTCCCAGATTCCGGAGATCCGCTATGAAACCAGCAACACTTTCGCCCTTCTGCTGACTTCTCTGGTAAAATTCATGCCTTCTAACGAGCGTTGGCACAGTCGGTGCATAGTGAGCCCTCAGCAGGGGTTCGAGGACATCCCAGTCCATAGACTTTACTTCTGCCGGTTTTGCTAGTGCCTTGGCCATCTTGAATACGGTCAGCCCACAATGAGTTAGGAATACCGCTCGTTTCTTTCTGGTAGTGGCATCCTTCAAATTGTTGGTCTCCAGAAACATCTGGAAGTGATCCATATATGAGTCCCAGTCTTCTTGTGCCGGGTCGAATGGAGCGGGTGGTATGACGCTGCCAGACATGGTTCCGCCATTGGTGCGTTTCAGCCACGTGCTTGGTTACAGTTCTTTGTCGTTCAGTAAACTCTGACGTCTCCACATCCCATCCTCGTCGCCAGTGTTAAGTTCTGGGCATGGCGCAAAGGAGGAGACGAGCCGGTGAACAGTGAGCTTCAAACTCTTTATTTACATGTGAAAACAGCTCAGCACAATGGCCGCAATGGGCCCCTTTATATCGGGAAACTCTTAACTATTTAACCAATGAAACACGGGGAGCGCTAGCTTCATTAACCAATGGGAGAGGCTCGTTAATAGCCAATCAGATTCTCCTGAACGGACCAATCCGATGTCACTATTATCGGCCAATCAGAAGTGCAGGGCCAGAACCCTGCACTTTGCTTCAAGCTCTTAATAATCTTTATTCAAGTATTTATTGATTCACAACACTCAACATCTTTTTTATAGTGTGGTGACCAAAACTGGATGCAGTACTCTAGGTGCTTGCTTTGCTGAAGCAGCAGAACAAAATTAGTTGTAGATTTGGGGGTGCTCCTGGTCAGAATAAGCCAGGCTGCTTTTCTGCAGTGTTAATGGTGCAGATAATTCTGTTTCTCTTCCCAAAACCCAAAGATAGAGAGATCTTTGGACCTATCTGGAAGGTCACAGCTTCTTCACCCACACTATAAAAAAGCCCCTTTCACAGAACTGTAAATCCTAATACTCCAATGATCACATTGTTTTATTGCATGGATTCTGTTACAGACTTCTGCTAAATTGACCAATAAGTATAGAAATATAGGCAGCTACTCACAAAAACAGATAAGGAATGGGTAAGGAATGGGTTGAAGTCAGACTTTATGGTCATTGCCAAGAAAGGAAACCAATCATATTTCTGTAAATCAGCCCATGCAGAACAACAAATGCTAAAAATATATTATTTCCCTGAAAAGCATTCCTAGGAAGAGTAATGTTTATGTTAGGAATTTCTAGCCTTGTACTGTGATTCACTGAAAAATATCTAAAGCTACTTAAGAATATGTATTATTAGACTAACAGATCTGGGCAACGAAAACCTAAAAGCCTACTGAATAGCTACAAATAAAGCTGCTATAACTTGGTCATCTAGATATATGTAGCACAAATCTACTGAATATATCTGTTAGTGTATCTTTTGCCTTTTTTCTTTGGATAAAACTTCCTCGTTACCTATAGTATCAGTCAGGCTAAGCTGTAAAACACAACTCATTGATATGTGTTAGGACAAAGAATGAAATCCAGACAGACTTAAAAACCACTATAAACAAGTCCCAAACATGATTTCTGCCTCTGGACATGCCTTCCAGCCTCTGAGTAGTGAAACTGAACTGCTTTAACTAAAACGCTTGGAATGCAAAACCTTCTCTGTTGAGAAGTTGATAACAAGTCTTCTCTGCTTATAACATGTTCATTTCTATGAAAAGAGCTAGAAGTAAATTTCTTTTGGGGGCAGAAGATAGTTTCCATCTGTCTCTTGTGGCAAGAGCCCGACCTAATAGGAGTTTTTTACTTATGACAGTGTGAGAACTGATTTTCATATTGGACTGCAAAAATTGAGGTGGCTTTTTGAATCAGATACTTCTGATTCTTGGTGGCCCAGCTGACAGGACACTACTGGAGGTCAGCAATTCTTCCTTTGAATCTTTGTAACCCTTTTTTTTTCTTTTATCCCCTTGGGTTTTCCAGAGAATCTGGGATGTGGTTCGCCGGCAGCCTGTGCAGACGGCAGTGGAATCAGACAGTGGGGAAGAATGGGGACCAGTCTGGGAGTGTGGAGAGGACTCGGATGAGGGTTCTGCATCTGATATAGAGATGGGGCCAGGACCATCTGGGAGTGGGGTGCTGACTCTGGAGCCTCTGGAGTCTGGCAGCAGCAAGGCAGAGGAACAAGGGGAGCCTGTTCCCAGTGCTTGTGTGCACAGAGCTGCTAGAAGGCAAGAGCAGCTGGGACAAAAGGGGTGACTTGGGAGTAAGGCTTGGAGGTGATTGCCCCTCCCCTGAGGTATAAAGGACATGCAAAGGTAGAAAAATCTTTTCTGGAGGTAGTCATTTGTTCGGATTAATCCTTGAAGCTGTGTGTGGACTTTGTACTTCGATTGTTTTTTTGTAGTTCATTTGGCACTCTAGTTGTTGGCAGCAATTCAAAGGAGAGAAAAGTGGGTGCTTATCTCGAGGGACTGTTTGGGACTCATTACAGGCTGGGAATGAACATAATTCCCAGTGCTGAAATAAAAACAAAAGTTGTTTTAACTAAGCATGTGCTTAATTACGGTCTCAGGAAGCCTTGGTCAAAACAATCTGAGTCTTCTCCAAATGATCCTTGCCCTGGAATTATATATGCAAAATATTTAAGCTACAGCTTCATCATTAGGCCTTCTAGTCTGGTTTTACTTCCTCTAGTACTGATCCAGTTCTCCTTCAGGTCCAAAGTTCCTAACAATTTTCTCCAGCAGTGGGAAATTACAAGCACCTCATTTTTTTGAAAGATCATTTTTTTCTACTAATAAGCTTTTTTATCTAACCCCATGAACCAATTATGTTATTTCCTGCTTGCTTATCTTTACCTCTTCCCTCCATTCTGCTTTTAAGTAATTAAAAAACCAAGTCCCTAGCATTCAATTTATTTCCTTGCTTCTCCTTTCCTACCAGTTGCTTCTTATTTCCCAAACTTTGCTGTACTGCCTGTCCCCTCATTATGCCCTCACCAGCACTCACTTTATCTCAGACAGTAAATACTCAGGCTGCCACTGCCACTCCTCCTGAGAATACATAAGTTGGAGTTTCACATGTTGGTTACTAGTTCTTTAACATTTGACAAACATTGCTACATTCAGAATGACAGGTAAGGTTTTTAAAGGCTGTGCAAACATATCCATACTCATACAAATAAATAAAAGTTGAGAGAATACAGTGCAAATTTCACAGAATCATTTTCCGCAAATGGGTATTCTCCTCCATATTTCTATTACATGCACTTAGTTGGGAGATCAGGCTGTTGCCTGGAGAAGCCACGAAGAAGACATTAGGTTAAACTGTTTTAAGAGTTTGACTCATTCACCTGAGAGACAGACCACACCTTGCTCACTCACAGCGTCTATTTCCTGCTGTTGCTGTTGAGAAATAAGTTCAAACTGTTGCAGGATGTATTATATCACAAGCACACGCACACGCGCACTCAAATAGGACCTTTGGGATTTCCCAGCACTTCTGTTGCATGTGGTATTATAATGGACTCCTCCTTCCACAGACGTAATACAGTCTGAGGATCTCAAGAGTTCTCCCGAAACTTTTTTCTCCAGAAGAGTAAAAATAATCACAGTGGACACTTCTGAAGAAGCCACACTGAGATAATCTGGAGGATAAAAACATGAGGAGAAAAGATCCACATTTCCAATAATCTGTTGGTGGGGTTAATTTATACACCACAAATGGAGGTAAGTCCCTTTTAATTTTATTTCGGGACAGATCAGGATCTCTGTATGGGTTTCTTTGTACTTGTTCACTGTTTGTTTACATTGGCATATTTCAAATAATGTTGAGTGGAAGAAGAAGGGAGGGGGTGTAATGAAATGATAAGCTTTACTCTTGGATTTCCCATCAAGGCCAGCCCAATTTATTTTGTTATCTGAAAGTTATAGGAGATGGTAGCTCTCTGCATATTCCAGATTCAGAATCACACATTTTGGCAGTGCATTTGCAAAGGCAGAGCCAAGACATTTGAGACAAACAGCTCAGGGAAGCCTTACTTGAGTATTCCCCAGCCAACCTCCGATAAGGGAGGTAGCTGGCCATTTACCCATCTCCTAGGAGGGACAACATTCAACCCCATCCTATAGACCTCTCTAGCATAAACCCCTGGACAACAAGCTTTCTTTTGATTGGAAATATTACAGGCCGCCCACCTCCTGCATAACTGGAGCTGGCATTAATTCATTGATAACAAGCATTCCTACTGCTAACATAATAAATTAAATTACAATGCATGCATTTAAAGTATTACAGATATAAACTTTCAGGAGGGAAATCTAATGAAATATAATTAAAAGGCTTGGGGATATAAATTATAGTAATGAAGCAGCTGATTTCAGTTGCAATTGATCTCATAATATGGGCCCTGCCACGCACAAGACCAAATTGGCTATGGATTCCAAGTCTTTCCTAAGTGGGATCTGGGAAACATGCCATCCCAATGAGCTGAGACTTTAGGATACATTGCATGGGAGCAGGTGATAAATGGCTTGGATCTAGACTGTGTTAAGTAAACCTTGAAATCTTGTCCTTTCAAGGCTGCTTTGGCTCGCTGTCTTCTTGTATAGATTGTACACTTTTTTGATGTGCCTTATGGAATCATAACCTAGGTTTTCATAATCTACTATCAATCTTTGTATGCTTAGGTTTGATGCTTTGTGACAGCACAAGCATGAAAAATACTCTGTGTAACAAAGCCATCAGTAGTCGCTATCACAAAACAAGATCAGAACATCTGCCTTGTTCCTCTTAAGTTGAATCTTTTAGTTCTTATTCATGGTTGTCAGGAAGTTGGGGGATTCTCCAACAAAACAGAGAACCTAGCTTTCTTCCAAGTGAGGGAGGCAAATTTTAAAAGGGCTGCTTATAGTCCTGGGATCTTTACCTGTGCACTCCTAAAAGGATAGATTGATTGTTCACGTATAACCTAGGGGAGAAATGGAACACTAACCTGTTAATATTTTCAAAAGGAAAAAAAAATCTAACTCAGCTTTTGTTCAATAATGGAAAGAACCTGATAAAACTCCCTTGAAACAGGGATGGGTAACACCTCTGTTGCCTGCCATATATGACAAATCAATGGTCCCATTCATATGTGCAAGACATTCAATGGAAGGACTATGTGATTTGTGTATGTATGTGTGTAACATTAGTGATAGAACATGCCAGAAGTCATTAAGCTAGCTTAGAGAGTCCTTTCTTCTAAGTAAAATATCATCTGAGGTGACTTCCTTCCTTTTGCCTAATTATAGGGTCATTCCTAGCTTTCTATCACACTGAATCCATGTGGTATATTTTTTTCTTCTTCTGTTCAATTGTGACCGATTCTGGGAGACTGCTTGGGTAAGTCCCTGAAATCTTCTTGGTAAGGTTTTTCAAAGGTAGTCTGCCATTGCCTCCTTTCTAGGGCTGAGAGAAAGTCTGGCCATAGGTCACATAGCTGCCTTTGTGCTGAAGGCAGGACTAGAACTCATGGTCTTCCAGTTCTGGCCTGATATTTTAATCATTACACCAAAGTCGCTCTTGTGATGATGCAATTAACAATTGCAAAAATGTACAGGGTGAACAAGTCTACTGTGGTCCAATTAAACCTTCAATGATTCAGAATTTAAATTTCACATACTCCGCACATCCTCACGTATGTATAGTTTCACATACTCCACACATCCTCACTTATGTATAGTTTCACATATTCCGCACATCCTCACGTATGTAAATAAATTAAATTCTCATCAATGCTGATCCTGTAGCTCCTTGGATCAGAAACATCAACTTCTACATTTACACATGTTTAAATGTATAATATTGCCTGCCTCATTCCAGATGGGGATAAATTATATAGTATGTGCTGTCTTATAGTTTTTTGTGGCAAGTTATCTTCCTCTTAAACTTGCTCAATATTTCATGTTTGGCAATGAGGATGACACACACATGGTTTCTTCATTCCCAACGACTATGTAGGTTTCCTGTGTCATTTTCAGTTGAGTTTATGGAATTCAGCCTGTGGTGAAAACGCTTCAAGTCACAGCATGTAAGAGACATCGTTTCCATAGATTGGCTTCTATTGATAGACATTGCCCATTATTACATTGTGGCCAAATCCCGGACTCAGTTGAGAACATCCATCCTGGCCATGGTAAGTGATGGGTACTTTTACAGATGAAATTATTTAACTATGCTAGGACAGCATCCAACTTTTGTAATAAAGTCTTTTTTAATCCCCAAAACTCAGAAGAACTTTATAAAAATATATGTATTTCCAATGAATTGTTTGTAAGAAAATATCTTACATGGAGTTGGGTTCAATATTTTAATAGGAATAATTATTCTGATTATGAAATAGTAGATACTAGAAATAAGCTCAGTTGCAAATTTGAGAGATTCTTGGTCAATCTACACTTAGGAGATCCACCCTTCCCTGTATGCTGCTTCATTGTTTGGAGTATACACTTTCCGCACAATCAGAATAATCAATAGAAGAGAATGAGAAGGCAGCTTCAAATGATTCTAATTCACAAACAAATTGCCATAAATCTCCAAGAGATGGCAGTGATTATGAGGATCTATGAGCCACAGTAGATCTCCAACAATTCCTATTAGGATATATACCTATGGTAGTCCTTCTGATAAAATTCCTTTTCATTGGCTCTTCTGGCATTGGTGCTATCTTTCTCCAGAAAAAAAAAATCATAAACAGTCAGGTCAGCTATGAGTTGCCCACCACTGTGTCTATCCACAATGTCTTTGATAATCATGATATTGTAGACAATTTTCAGTTGGGCTTTTCAGACATGTGCCATAACTGCTTGGCAAGATAAGAGCTGGCCAGGCAAAAATATGAAATAATATTTAACAAAAGGTTAATCAATACGCATAAGATCCTACTACGGCACTGTTACCTTATATGGCAAGTGATTCTGCAGATTGGCATTGAAAGATGTCAATTCATTATGTCAACCAGTTTATGACTATGGGCTTGGACTTTGGGTTTTTCAGTTTCAGTATACGACTGGTCTCTAAGGACAGAAGTGGATGGTTTGTGGCAAACCACCTGGATTCTATATGGAAACATTGAGTTCCCATGCCTTAAGTCCACCTTGCATTAAAAACAAACAACAATGGATTATTTATTTATTTATTTTGTCAGGCGATTATAAGATAACAGGTATAAGTATAAACATAGTTATGAATACATGAAATGGATATATATACGAAAAATAAAAAGAAACAATAGGACAGGGATGGTAGGCACATTGGTGCGCTTATGCAAGCCCCCAACAGACCGCTTAGGAAAGGGGTGAGGTCAATAGGAGACAGTCTAAGGTTAAAGTTTTTGGGGTTTGGGGAAGAAACCACAGAGTCAGGTAGAGTATTCCAGACATTGACCACTCTGTTGCTGAAGTCATATTTCTGAAATCAAGTTTGGTGTGGTTTACCTTGAGTTTGTATCTATTGTGTGCTCTTGTATTGTTATGGTTGAAGCTGAAGTATTCATTGACAGGTAGGACATTGCAATATATAATTTTATGTACTATACTTAGATCGGACCAAAGGTGGTGTAGTTCTAGGTTTTCTAGGTCTAGAATTTCAAGTCTGGTGGCATAAAATGTTCTGCAATGAGTAGAGGAGTGGAGAACTCTTCTTGTGAAATATTTCTGGACTTTCTCAACTGTATTAATATCAGATACGTAATGCGGGTTATAATTATAGGTTATAATTATAGGATTAGGCATTCTATATTGTATTATAGATTTGTGCAGTGATCCTGCACAAATTTTGTAGTAAAGTTAACACAACTTTTGTTGTCATTCCTTCATTCACTGTCTTTCTTTCAATTTGGCAAACAAGAAGTTGTTGCTATGCTGCATCCTGTTGGAATTCAAAATAACTTGTTTCCAATACCAGGAAGTTGAAAAGTCAACAGGATCAGGAAAGGATGTAACCCTAATTGATAGTGAAGTTATAGTAAAAATAGAGAATCTAATACCAATGAAATTATCCAGAATTACACATTCACAAGAATTGTGCTGGATCATGCCCAATAAAGGTCACTAGTGTTTTCACTTAGTTGTTGCAAATTCTGTGTTCCTTTTTTCTTTTAAGTTATTATCATGTTGAAATCTACCAAGCAGAGCCTAGCTTAAGATATATCCATTCAGAACAAAAGATTCCAAAGTTTTTCATTCTTGAACTGAACAAGTATACAGTTCTTCCTTATTAAACCTTGCCCCTGATTGATGCTATTAATTTTATAGTGTATTTGGTTTGTGCCCCATCTTTATTTGTTTTACAACTTAAGGCAGTGTGTACATAATTCTTGCTTTTTCTATTTTCCACACAAACACAAGCTACAAGGGTTGAGAAAGAGTGACTGATTGGCAGAAAGTCACACAGCTGACTTCAATGCCTAAAGAAAGACTAGAACTCATGGCCACCTGATTTTGAGTCCAGCACCTTGGGTGGGAATTAATATCTGGGATGGGTTTGCAATTTCACTGCCTGGACAGTTTGATATTGTAGTTTTGGATGCCAACCAAATGGGGGCCAATGCTCTAGAACAGCCGTCCTGCCCTGCCCTATTGCAGACTATGGGACTCTATCATCTTTCCATCCCTGCAACCAAAGCTGATGATGTTCAGAATTGGAACCCAATTGGGAAATAATGCCATAAGGTCAAAAGACCTCAAAGGTTCAAGAGAGAATCTCTTCCACTTGGGTAAAGACAAAGAGTGTCTGAATAAGTAACTTAGTATAGAATGTTTACAGCAAAAGATACCAAGGGTTCTTGAATATAAAATAGCAGAAGAAACATTCTTATGGTTTTTGTATTACCTAGTCATCAACAGGAAGGTGCAAAAAAAAAAAAAATGCAGCCACTGGGGAAAATAAACTAAAAATAAAAGGCTACCATGGAAAGGCCACACAACAGCATAAACATCTCTATTTTCCATGTACTTATATATTTCTTAAATATGTACCACATTTTGATGAGGTACTATATAAAAATGATCCCTTTACAAGATTTTTTTTATCTGTGAAATATGTTTGAGTGACAAGTCCACATATACCACTGAAATCTTCATAGCTGTGTTGACAAAGGACATTAAAATCCTGAGTTCACATTATTGCACACTACTTTGCATTGCTTTTCCCACAAATCAACAGAGAGGTGTAACTTCTAAGTGGTTTGTTGATAGTTAAATCCATTACCAAATAAAAATCATTATCATCAAATAGTTCATATTGTTTATATTAATGGTAGTTGTTATTTAATTATCTGGAGTTGTGATGCTGAGATGTGTGGTCATATATACTGAAACAAAACTTAGCTTAATCTATGTCGCCCCCCCCCCCCAAACAAATAAGACACGTGGAGTTACATCTGAGTAGTTTTCTTTATTGTTCCTCACCTATAGACAGAATCTTGCCAAACTAAAGCAACTGCTGTATTTGCATAATGATAGATATTCTACCAAAAGAAGAAAAAATAGGAGTCATTTACAAGATAAGATGTAAAGACTATAACAGCAACTGTGTCGGACAAAGGGGCAAAAGATTAGCAAGGTGCATCCAGGAACACCAATTAATGGTCAGAAAACATGATGCAGATTCTTAATTTCACAACCTATAAACAGACTTAACCATAGCTTCAATTGGGAAACTGTGAGCATCTAGACCAAGCCAAGTCGAGAAATACTAGAGAATTCCCGGAAGCCTAGCATTTACAGACAAATCTGCCATCAACAGGCACATAGAGATAAATGCCATTCCAAGGCCACAATCAAAAAGCCAAAAAGGAAACACAAAGCCTCCTCACTACCATAGCAATCAACACCCAGATAAGCAGATATTAACAAGATTAACATTTGATCAACAATTAAGCAGCAAACAATGCCCCAATCAAGGAACCACCAACTCAGACTAACAAGCTAATAGTAAACCACCGCCTTTTCAAGGAACACCGAGGCTACCTCCACCAATACTGATAGGTCAAGCTGCTAGAATATAAAATGAGAGCAAGCATCGATGTTTGATGAGAAAAAAAACCTCCCACCATGTACAGAGAGCACCAAGGACTCCATCACTAGATACACTCTGGGAATCACTAGGGAGGAGCTTTCTTAATCCTCATTCTCTTAAGCAAGCTCTCCATGCTTCACTGCCTGTTGGTCTTCTGGAGTGCAGCACCTGTCTCTCAGGAATCCAGGCCTTCCTTCCACCACAATTTGTTGCTTTATTTCATCAGTCAGCCTCAATAACAGACTGGGCGAAACACATCGCTTCTCCCTTGATATAAAGCATCTTTCTATGTTTTGATCGATTTCTCTCCCTCTCTTAAGAAGCTATTTAAATGCTCCTAACCATGGCTCTTTTTTTCTGGATTTATTTTTTGTTTGTTCATGATGATTTGGGAGAAATTGCCAAATTTCTGCTGCCAACAGAAACTTCTCTCATTGGGAAATGAAAGGTCAGCACTATAACTGGGCCATTTTGCTGCATGTAGTAAAAGATAAGTCAGTCAAGCACTCCACCTGTAAAATGACTAGCAGTTGAGTTTCCTTTCAACACTGCCAATGACTTACTATAACTGAAAACAAGATTATTCCGGAGATGCAAACCAAGTCATTCAAGACACACAGCTCCTTTCTTTCTGTTAGTTCTCACCAATTATAAAGTCGAGAATCAAGTGGCGGCTTTTCTGTCTAACAGAATTAAAAGGTGTAATCGTTCTTGAGCTAGTTTATTTCATCAGGGACATAGTGTGGCTAGACTGATGAAGGGGTTTATTTATTTATTAAATTGGGTTTATTTATTTATTAATTTTATGTGTCACCTATCTCATTGACACAGTACTGTGATTTTGGTGGCTTACAATACAATAAAAAGTTAAAAACTGCTAACAATGCATTAAAATTAGAAAAGTTGAATGAGAGAAGTTCAAAGTTAAAAACCAAGGTGATGGGTGGTGATGAGGCCCCAGGTGAAGCAGCAGAACCAAATTTTTAGACTCTTCTGGAAAGCCAGGAGTGTAGTTGAGAGGGAAAAGGAGGGAGACATAAGTTTGTTATGCACATGCAGTTATATATGAAACAGATTACAAGTGCCTGTTCGTTAAGACCTTCTGAGAATGCCTGAAAATATGTTAATGTAAACTAGTGCAGCCACCTCTCCCACTTCACCCCAATTCCAATACTTCCTCAGTCACACTATGCATTGTCCTTGGTGCTCCCTGAGCTTGACTGTTTTCTTGCAGGCCTTTCATTTACCAACAAGGTAAGGTAGTGAAATCTCTGCAAGAAAACAATCAAACTAAGAGAGCACCAAGGACCCCACCAAAAAAAAAAAAAAAGCCTGCTAGTTGGAAAAGGTGCTGCCAGACTCCGTTTTTTTGTCTGTACAAATGCATCTCTCCTCTTGCAATGTTCACAGCAGTCAGTGATGCTTGGAAATACTTTGCATGGAATGGTTCAGGTCAAAATGGGCCCTCATTAGGTTTCACACCTTGGCAAATGCCCATCCATGCAATCTTTATGCAATCTATAACAGTGGTTCGGAATGTATGTTATTAAGTAGGGCTTATTTTCAAGTAGGGGAGAATGGCTATTCTTAGATTTAATCAAGATGCCTAATAGTTTTAGAATTTTCTTAAAAGCAAGAATCAATCAAAAATTGAGAAAGGAAGAACAAACACATCTGTATTTATGTTCAACCATGGTTCATGTTGCCCAATTCCTTTTGTGGCTTCTGTAGAATTTCGGAAGGATGGCCACACCAGTTTCAGTTCCTTCCATATAAATAGTTGAAGAAAAATACAGTAAAAGATATTTAGAAAATACCACTTGAAGCTGTACTATAAGGAAGTTAAAAAGACACTGATTTGATTAAAGTTAAACTACTCTTTCTAATGTACTTATTTGCCTAGAAGAAGGAAGTGAGTAAAAAGAAGGCAGCAGAACATGATTATAATTGAAATATTGCCCCCAGGGAAGTAAAAAAAGTCACCCTATTGCTAAATTTTCAAGAGAATAAAATATATAGCAGAGTTTGGGGTTCTTTCTACTCAGAAGAAAAGCTAGGAGAAACTGAAGTCTCTGAATTTTCATCAAGTTATAAAATTCAATTGGCAAACAAAAGGAAATGCTATCTAGTGAGTACTTAATTACAACACCTTTGGGTGCTGTTCTAGTCCTCGTTGACAAATGTTGCACAACACAACTCAGCTATCTGGAAGTTTTTTTTTTTGAAGAGAGATCATTTTATCCCTGTAGCTTGCAAGGTCTTAGTAGTCAAAGCCATTTCCTATCTCTTTAGGTGTCCACATGTGTAATTTAGAAAGCTTGGTATCCTTGAAGTTGTCCAATCTAAATTTATGAGAGATATTCTTGCAGTTCCAAAATGTATTAACAATTTGCTAGGGGTGGGTTTGGTGTCTATGGTCACTAAGGCTTGATACCATCTTTTTAATCCTTGGTTAAAGATAGCTTTCTATCTGGTGGATTTGGGCCTAATGGTAATCAGAGGTAACTACTTGAATTCAACCTAAGAAAATGCTGTTGGCAAACGTTATGCCTAAAACTCTTATTGAAAAAAATTTGTCATTTAGACTGAGAAAATGCCAGAAATATTTTTAAGCAACATAGAATGGGACATAGATTTTCAGATCAATCTAAGTCTGTCCCCAAGCCATGTAACTTGTGGGGTCTTTTCAAAATGAATATGAGTCATCTTCTTGGCAGTGGCTTGTTTATTTCAGTCACTGAACAGCATAACATAACATTCAAGAGTAAAATTATAGCCATCCCACTGAGGTCATAGTTTTATCTGTATGCTATAAGAATTGAGCAAAACTTAGATAATTGACACAAATCATGATACCAATACCATTAGGAAAGTATGTTTAAAGTTTCAAAACAGAAATTAACTATCACAAATACTTACATAATTGGGTATAATTATAGAACAGCTTTTCTCAGTTGTTATACAATTGGTTTGTGTAGGTTAAAAAAATGAAGAGCTACACATTCAAGATGAAGCTCCTTGTTGTCACAGGTCTTAGCAAGCCCTCAGTGAAAGGGACTCTAAAACCCTATCTTGACCATCTCCTGCACATAGCTCACCTCTATTCTTAAATGTTTATAACAGCATTTCTCTTATTATTTAGAGGCTGAAGCCTGCTTTTGTCAGAGACACCATGAGTGAAAAGCAGTAAGCTGTGCTAAACTTTAACCTTTGCTTCATCTCGTTAGTTGTTGTTTTTTTCAGTCAAAGCTCAGAGTCCTTCCTTTTTTATTATATAGTTCCATTTCCTTCCCCTTCAGTCCTTTCTATCCCTTGCCAGAACTTGCAAGTAACTAATACAGCTTGAACCCCAGATTTTCAGTATTCTTAGGTAACCACAGAGTCAAGTGAAAAGTTAGAACACTGATACATAAATTTGCTGAAGGATGAATACCTTAATTTGTCACAGGTTCCCAGCCAAAACAAAAACCAAACAAAACCAAACAAACAAGAGATTAAGTAGCCTTAATCGTATATGAAGAACTGAGTGAAAAAAAAGTGAAAAACTGTTGAGCGCAGGTGGCTTCTACCATAACCCTTTATGAGCTTTAGAAAAGTTTGCAAGGAGAAGGAATTAAGGCATGTAATTTCATGGTAATGAACCAGCTCTGTTCATACTTATTCCATCCAGCCCTACCCTGAAAAACCTGAAGGTATACAGATGATAAGAACCAAGCAAAGTGTCTTAGTAAGATCTCCAAAAACTTTAGACACTTAAAAACTTTTAACTAATTATTTTATTTAATAAGCTAAAAGTAAAGCAAAAGGTTAGTCTGATTCTTAAACTTTATGACCTGTTTACTCAAATTTAAAAAGCGGAGTATTCTGAATGCTTATAGTGCAATCACATACCTGAGAGAATGAAATGAATGATTAATATAAATATTGAATAAATGCAGGGTATCAGTATAGAGATATTCCAAGTTGAGGGTTGACTGTCTAACTCAGTTGCTATATGTGAATTGCCAAAGAAACAATCTCGAAGTACAAACATGGAAAGACATTTCCAGGTTACAGGTTTAGCGAAAAACTCTTCACAGTTCCTAGAGAATCTATGGAAAATGGATTCCTAGAGGGTAAGGCAAGGGACTGCTCCAGAGTAAGTGGAATGAGTAAGGAAAATGAGATTGTGTTAATGAGATAGCCAGCTCCAAGTTAGCTGTAAGAAATCCCGTCATTTTCTTCTCTTGTATTAACTATTGCCTTTTGTCATTTTATTTCCAGTATAAGGACATTATGACTACCTCAATGATAACCAAACTTGATGAAAATGGAACCCTCTCTGCATTTCTCAGGCAAGCTGAGATATGCCATGTGGATTCTGAGTTTAGATATCTGCTGTTTACCGTCTACTACAGCATCATTTTCATTCTGGGTTTTGTAGCTAATGTCTACGTGCTATGGCTTTTCAGTCGGCTTTATGCTACGAAGAAATTAAATGAAATAAAAATATTCATAATCAACTTAACAACTGCTGACTTACTTTTCCTGGTTACATTGCCAATGTGGATTGTTTATTACAACAACAAAGGGAACTGGATCATGCCCAGCTTTCTGTGTAATATAGCTGGCTACTTATTTTTCGTCAATACATACTGCTCTGTGGCATTCCTGGGAGTCATAACATACAACCGTTACCAAGCTGTCACGAGGCCCATTTCAACGGTTCAGTCCAGTACACGAAGAAGAGGAATTTATGTTACATTGGCTATCTGGGTCCTAATCAGTGTTCCTTCCATCTACTTTTTAGTTGATGATGGCACAACCGCTGAGGGACATCTGACTCGTTGTTTTGAGCGCTATGACACCACCAGTGATACAACTCCTGTTTTTGCCTTCCATGTGATTATTTGCGTTTGTTTCTTCATTGCTTTCCTGCTTGTCTTGGTATGCAATGTTTCCATTATCCGTACATTGCTTTCAAAATCAGCGCAAACGCAGAGGAGTGCCCGTGTCAGGCAACGGGCTCTTTGGTTAGTGTCTACAGTTTTGATTGTCTTCATTCTCTGTTTTGTGCCTCACCACTTGGTGGATCTACCCTGGACTTTGATGGTTCTGAAAATGTGGGACATAAGCTGCCAAAAGCAAAAACTATTAAATGATATCCACCAGGTTACCCTGGTTCTTCTGGGTGCCAACTGTGTCTTGGATCCTATCATTTATTGTTTTCTCACAAAAAAATTCAGGAAACATCTTTCTGAAAATTTGAAAAATATAAAAGACAGTCGAAAGTGTTCCAGGCAAACAACTGAGACTGGAACGGAAGGGATGGTACAATTAGATGATTGTTTTCCTGCATCCCCCAAACCTTAAAATTAGTTTGAATGCAACACGGAGGAAGGTACTTCTGTAACAACAACAACAAAAAAAAAAACCTGCCAAAGAACATACATTTGGTTATATTATAATTTGCATGTATTAAAGGACAAACGTATGCTGTATACAAATTAGAAAATACAATGTCTCTTACAGAGAGCAAAGATTATAATAGACTTTGTGTGTCTATTTGATTTGCTGCCCAAATGCTAACTAAAAGATGGCCAGCTGCTGAGGCCTACTTTTCATTTTTAATGAAACAGACTGAACATCTACACTAAGAGACCTTCTGATTGGAAATTGTAAAGTGGAATGAACTGATAACTTTCTTACAGAAGACCAACATTTACTTATCAGCATCAAGTAAAAGTTAATGACTAGCAAGACTTCTTGGCAATTTAGGACTGCAACTGTTGTCTAAAAACAACAAGAACTGGAGGCCATGTAACACAAATGCAAGATCTCTGAAAGGAGATGACATATCTCAAATGAGATGACTTTGGTATTTGGGAAAGAATTTGTGAATCTCTTATTTGAAAGATGGATAATACATTGTTGAAGTTGTGATGTAATATGTATTTGATAATCAGTATTTTTTTTTATTTTCATTCTGAGCTTCTTCTAAACGCTTGGGAATAATTTGGCACATATTAGATCTTCCTTGGGAAATGCCAATACCTAGGACAGGGCTATAGATTCTTTTCCATCATACATTCCCTTCTCATGGATATACTCTTGCTCTTTCTTTTTTGCCATTCCTTCATATCAAGAAAGGCTGAGAGATACAAGCCAAAACTTATAAATGTACAACTTAACATTTATGGGTTAGTGAAGAATCCATATGCAAATTTAGAAGTTGAGACAGGAAACAAGACCTATCCTGAAACAAGCCTGGAGTATGAGAGAACCATTACCTCTAGGTCCCTCAAAAATGAATTCTCATTCTTTTCTTTGCAATCATATCTGTTAAAATAAAAACTACATTACAAATTTAGATAACTTCCGGCATATTATACCCATTTCAATATATTTTCCTTCTCCACATCTAACCTTTCACAATTTGACAAGCACACATATGAGACAGGAGCCTCTTCTACACATGAAGGTTGTTCTTGATTTAGAATGCTGAATATGATAAGGAATGTTTGGCTTTTTTAGGAGACCCAACTGTTGCCTAATATTTCATTTCTATTTGTTACTTTGTAATAGACTAACCTTACAATGTTAAAAATATGAATAGTAATGTTTTATTAAATCTCTGAATTAGCAGACATGTGCTTTTATAATGTTGTGCAATGAAGGACTATGGATCACTAATGAAAAAGTGATGATGAAGAATGTTACTGTCCATTTTTTAAAAGATAAAAATGTATCATTATCTCAATTATTGTATAGAAGACTATAAAAGACAACCATAACCTAGTAATTGGTCCGGGAAGGGGAAAAAGATTGAAATGTATAGCTGGTAACACTTTTATTAGAACCACAATGTCCGAAAAAATTATCCAAGATTTGAAGCTCACCAGGCTTCCAACTTTACTATAATTTTGGGTCTCTGTCCTGGAAAAGACAGATACTTTGAGTGAGGATGAATTCTCCAAACTTTGTCCTCTAGAAACATAACCAATGTTTTGGTTTATGGTTCTGTTTTCTTAATGGATATCAGTGTGGAAAAAAAGAACATATGCCTTCAGGACAGAGTTCTCATGCTTTCACTGAGAGTTAAGAACAAAAGCCTTTTGGATCATACCTCTGGCAGAAAATTGGCTGAATAGGTGACAAGAGTTATGAACAGAGGGAGGATAGCAGTTGTTTACACTCAGCAGCTGTAGATGACCAGGCTGAGCCCCAGGGAGGGTTCAAACCCATCATCAGTCTCTTAGCGCCCATAAGAGATCTAAGTCCAGCCCACCTTGACTTCCTTATTTACCACCAAATTACTTTAACTGTTAGTTGAAATTTTTGTAGACAGCTTAAACTTTCAATAAATTTTTATACCCATTTGAACTGCCTGGATCCCCTGATTTATCTGGTAACAGAAGCTATGGAATAGTTCCCACAACAATCTCTTTCTTTCTGTGCTTTTACTGTTTATTTATAATATAGACAACTATCATGTGAGGTTACCTCTGAGTATGTCTGTATTCTGCATTCCATTTGCCAGAAATTATCTTTATCAAAAATGTTTTCAAATAGTTTAGTTTGGAAGTCCTGCATTTTTAATTACCTACCAACTTGAGATTTATTAAAAGCATATCAGAGGTTTTATTCTAATTATGAAGCTCCTGCAGGTATTTTGTATACTGTTATTTGCTGCTTTAAAATAAGATTGCAACCTGGAGAACATTTATTGGTACAATTTTTTTTTTTTTGCTTTTAATGACCCGATAATCCCTGAAATAATTATTTTCTAAATAAAACAAGAGAACTGCAATAATTTAGCATACTAGAAATGTTTCCCTGAATTCAGTGGAACTTATCTCTTTTGGAACAGGCCAACTGGAGACAATAACTTGGTCCTTCTCACAAGGAGCTTATAGTGGACTATAGAAGGTACAGATCAGACATCTTAAAGCATTCTCAAAGATCCATCTCATTCTGGGCACCCTTTTTTTGAACTATAGGCTGAAAAACAGCTTCTATCCCAGGGCAGTAACTCTACTGAATTCTACTGTATAGTGCAATATTAATGCAATATCAGGGGTTTTCAATTCAATGTATAGAATGTGAAGGATGTGCATTTGTGCTTATTTTCATAGTCATAACTGAAGTTATTTAATTTCGTTGTACGAGATGCAATGACACTAAACTAAACTTGCCTACAATTTTAAATGTAACTTGATATGCTAGCCTTCACAAATCTTAGTGGTGACATGGATTCCTATCACACTAAACTAAACCCAACCATACATTGTCAAATGGAATTTATGTCTTAGTAGGATGAAATCCAATCAATTATGGCTTATTTAATTTGACAAATACCGTGTGTAAATCTATTCAAGATCTTTTTGTATCAGAGGTTAACTATTTTAAAATTAATTTGCTGGGATTGTGTAAGCAGAGTTCATACCAATGTGTAAATGTAATTTAAACCATATACAAAAACGTATTTTACTTACAAGTTAGTTGCCACAAATGTGAGATTGAATATAAATGGCCACTAGAGGGGAACGGAGAAACACAAAAAAACTTGTACCCTCAATTAATGGTCATTTTAATTTTTGAAGCCCGTTAAAAGATGTTGGCTGCAGTATGTTGAGACATAGTATACATCTCTCCAATCTCGCTAATGTTAAGTATTTACGAAGTGGTGGTGGGGGCTTTGCCTGAAGGCAGCCAATTCTATTAGCAGCTCTATTCCCGCATACCCCATTTCACCAGGACAGTTCAAAAGTAGCAGCTGCATTTGTGAAGTACGCTATGCGTCATTACAGTAACGTTAACTCTGATTTTTGTGGTTTGGGTTTTTTGTTTTTTTTAGCATGAGGTGCAAATCCAACCTGTTTTGAATTAGTTTGTGATTCAATGCAGAACTTCGGGCAAACAGCCGGTTATGGCTCCCCAAAGGAGGCGGGCAACCCCTACCGGCAAAGAAAAGTAGAGGAGTAAAAATAGGCGAGAATCCCCTCGGCTCAGTCCCATTTTGTTTTTACTTGCCAGTTCAATGGCAATTAGAAAAAGGCGCGACCATTCTCGCCGCACGGCCCAGTCTTTCGTGTCTTCCCTCAACCTCCTTCCCAGACATTTTGAATCACTGATAAACACCTCAACCGCCGACAGTACACACCCCCACCAATCCTATCCCGCCTCACTTTTTCCGTCACTTCCGGCAAGGAGTTTCCGCTTCCGGGTCTCAGCCAAGCGGAGGCTTGCCGAAAGGGGTTCTTTTTCCGTTCTCTCTCTTTCTTTTATTTTTTTTTCAGGTTTTTTTTTTTTGTTGTTGTTCTGTTTGGGAACCCAGCCCGTCGTCGGAGCCGCGGTTGTCGTCATCAACTCCACCATGTCACCTGGCGCCAAGGCCGGCTCGGCAAAGGTCTCCTCACGGTGAGAGAAAAAGAGTTTTTCCCCCTTTCCCTTCTCTCGCGCGATCGGCGCGCGGGCCGGTAGGCGTGGCCTGGGTACCCGCCCCCAAAGGCTGTTTGGCACCCCCCCCCTTCCTCCGGCATCCGTGAATGGGGCGAGGGGAGAAGAGAGGGCAGGTGGGAGGGGCTCGTCTCCTGCTGCAACCGGGATAGGAGGCGGAGGAGGAGGAGCGCATCACGAGACGGGCCCGCAACCTGTGGAACTCACCGCCACGTGATGTGGTGACACTTCTGATCCCCCTCAAAACCAAATGTTTTCATGGCTTTAAAGGAGAAGTCGAGTGCATGGAGAAGGAAAAGATCTGTTTGCGATGGTTTTTCTAGTGAAAACCTGGACTTAAGGTAGCATGTTAGCCTAACAGCGTTGCTTCCTTGGTGGTTATGTCATATATGTGGTTATGTATATACATAATTTTGTATTTATGTATTTTGTCATGTTGATGTAGTGTATATTGGAGGTGGTGAACCTTTGAGAGCTGTATGCAACAAAATTTCATTTTAATGTACGCCAATTAGTGTATATTCAAAGTGACAATAAAGTTATTCTATTCTTATATTATATTCAGGGGTGGGATTCTACTGGTTCTGTCTACTTCTGTAGAACCGGTTGCTCTGAAGAGCAGCAAACAGAGAGCAGACATAGAACCGGTTCTATGTTTGCTGCTCTTTTGGCTCACCCGCCTGCCCGGGCTCTTACCTGACCTTTATTTCCTGCTTTTTCAACCACAGCTGTTTTGCGTGGCACAGCTGCAGAAAAAGCAGGAGACAAGGGCTTTTCCAACCGCTGCGCTCTTGCATGCAGCGCTGCTCAGCTGTCTGGGCACCTCAGCAGGTCGTAAATTGCACTTGCGTGACTCAGGCAGTGTGACGCAGAGCAATAGAACCAGTAGTTATACCGGTTGGATTCCATCCCTGATATTTATATTTTTATATTATATTATATTAATTATATTATATTTTTATAATACATTTGCCAAGGAGAAAACAGAGGTTTTCAGAATCTCAGACTGCCTTTGAGGAGCTCATCCTAATCTCCAAATTTTATAGATCTCCTTTTATAGATTCTGATATTGTCAGTCTATTAGAAGATTTAATCAGCTGAAGCAGGACTATGGGTTAGCAATAAAATAAGGTTCAGGTAGTCCTCCACTTACAACGGTTTGTTTAGTGACCATTTGAAGTTGGCACTGAAAAAAATTACTTGTGACTATTTTTCCTACTGGTGACTGTTGCAGTATTCCCATGGTCATGTGATCAAAATTTAGATGCTTGTTTATGACGATTGTAGTGTTCTGGGGTCATATAATCAACCTTTGGTTCTGACAAGCAAAATCAATGAGGAAGCCAGAATCACTGTTGCTAATTTAACAACTGCAGTGATCCACTAAACAAATGTGGCAAGAAAGGTCATAAAATTTGGCAAAATTCACTTAACAAATATCTCACTTACGAGATTTTGGGCTCAATTGTGGTCATAGGTTGACCACAACTTCTTTCTCTACGAATGATAAATTGGCTTTAATGATTTCAGAGTCTCAGCAGAAGAAGCACTTAATGCATCATAAAATTGTTACTTCTTAAAAAAAATGAGTAAAAATATGTTGGACATGTGTTATCATGACTTTTAAATGTATATTCTTTTATCCTTGGCTACTCACCTTACTGCCAGAGCTTTAAGGAACTGTAATCATAAAATGTCTGATATGTGATGAGGACATCCTTGTGTGGTGAGAACAAGTGCAATAGAATAGGAATAGAATAGGAATTGAATTGAATTGAATTAGTTATTGGCCAAGTGTGATTGGACACACAAGGAATTTGTCTTGGTGCAAATGCTCTCAGTGTACATAAAAGAAAAGATACATTCATCAAGAGTCAAGAATCATCAGGTACCACACTTAATAGTCATAGGGTACAATAAGCAATCAAATCATATTAGGAAACAGTCAATAAATTCATTAGGATACAAGCAACAAAGTTGCAGTCATACAGTCACAAGTGGGAGAAGATGGGTGAAAGGAAGAATGGGAGGATTAATAGTAATAGTAATGCAGACAGTATAAGTACCTGAACTGCAAACGAGCCAATTATGGTTTGGCTACAAAATTAGACTGAGAAGAGCATTGTCCTGGTGATCATGGATAGGTGTTGTACGATATTTTGTATTTATATGTTGAAATGAATCCTTGTTCAATTTATTTCATTTTCTAGTACCCTTTTTACTTATAATTTTGCAGAATAATAAAATAGGACTATGATCCTTTACACAGTTAGGAGTCTCAAGGAATCTAGTGGGATTTCCTTTTGTGAAGATGAATAGAAGATTACATTGTACACCAAATGGCTTATAAAATGTTTCATTTTACTTTCCTGTTAAGAATTATATTTTTTCTTTGATTATTTTTATAGCAATATATTTTAATATTTGTGCTGAAGGGATAGGACTCATTCAGAGATAAAGATTATGAAACTATATTTTCTATATTTATTACAATCAGCACTATTCACACCATATGGGTTTTAAGAGATAAAAAATATTTTTAAAATAATTTAAATAAAAGATTTCAGGAAAATTCTAATTTTCTACATTGAAAGAAATTATCTACTTCATTTTGATCTTTTTGGTACTTTTTGGGTTGTTAATCTCAATTGCTGAATTCTAAATAACATGTATCCTTCATGTTTGTATGACATTTAAGCCAGAGCAGTAGATTAATGCAATATACTAAACCTGCTCTGGAAAGAAAAAAAAGATGATAAAAGCTAAAACTAGATTTGAAATCCATCTACTGTACAGTATTTTTAGTTCAATTTTCATAAAAGTGGCTTCACCATTTCTAAGAATAAATCCATTTGACTTTATTTATACTTACAGCTCTTCCTGTACAAAAATATATTTAGAAAACTGGATGTTGGCATGAAGCAGGAAAGCAGATTTTTTAAAATATATTTCCTATTGATTTTGACTTGGAGCTTTTAGATGAGTGGCTTGCTGTCTTATTAATTTAAGAATATTTTATGGTGGGCATTATTGATTCAATGAAATACCTTAGCAATATTAGAATAAGTTAAAAATTCATATTTGGTACAGACAGCTGAAAATTTGAAAATATTACCAGATTGTTTATTGCAGGCACTAACACATTTTTTCTATGTCTTTGAACATGGGACTATTTCCAATTATAAGCCAAACAAACAAGAGTGAAAATGTGAATAACGCTGAACTTACTTTGCCATCACATTGCAGACAATATCTTAAGTTTCAGGCCAAAGAATGGATGACTAAAAATCTCCATAGATATTAATTTTCAGACATTTTTAAAAATCTTATTTTAATGAGAATTTTCTCACTAAAAAAGTGATAACACTGTATTTAGGTTGTTATCTGGGAATAAATCCCATTAATCTCGGTGATTCATGCTTAAGAATCTGTGGGGTTTGGGTTGGATTTGTTTTGAATTGGTGGTTTTTTTGGGGGGGTGGGGGGGTGGGTTAAGAATTCTAGAGGCATAGGATTGCATTAGCCAAAATTGTGTTGAATACAGTTTTATACAAAACATGATTTAAATTAACTCTTTAAAGTATTCATGAATTAAAATTTAAAACCTGATTGTTGGTAAATCAATTCAAAGATCCTAATCCAATGGCACATTACTGATAAGGAATCTTACTATCCTGCTGGCGCTACAGAAGGACTATTAAGTGAATATATAAATTAATAAGATTTTTAACAGATAACGTTATTAAGCTGTTGGTTTTTTGTTTTTAATTTTTCTATGAGTCAGGGCAAGCTGAAATCTTGTCTTCTTGCTTTTATCATAATGTTTGTAGATCATCAGCTGAGGCTTGCGAAAGGAGTAAAAAAAGCTTTTACTGTATTGCAAAACCACTGTATTGCGAAACCTTAATTTTGAAAATATTTCAAGCAAATTCACTTTTAATAATCATTACGTTTTTTAGGCATCAGGTAATTTTTTTTCCTCTTAAATATTTTTGGGCACTGCATTACAACAATTTTCTCAAGTATTGAAAGTAGGGATTGGAATATCACATTTGCTTATAGCTGTTAAACATACTTATTATAGCGCTATTGTAACGTTTTATAGTTACGTTTTCAACTTACGTTCTGTGAGCCTTCCTGGAATTTTCTTGAGAAAGGATGTAATAGAAATAAAATATTTTGACATTAAATTTTATTTCAGCAACTGTTTTTTCCATAAGTTGAATCCAAGATTAGTTGTGACTAGATAGTACCTATTGGCATCAGTTAAATCAGGTTAAATCAGTGAAGACCCATTGATTTAAAGTGCTTTTGTTGTAGTATTTGAATCTGAATCCAAACTCTTGTTTTACTGTGTGGAGATTGGGACTTTTTTTTTCTTGACCAAGTTGTTTCTTTTAAAGAATTCACCATCATAGTCATGGCTTAGTCTGGAATCATCAAGTTCAGTAAATAAATGGAGGACGAAAAATAAGTTTATCAAAATGGCATTTTACTACATCATTAAATTAGTTGAAATAGGCAAAGACAAATTTATGTAGATAAAGCCAAGTAAAAATATTAATTAGTTTCTATGATATGTAATAACCAGCTTGGTGTTTGTCTAGCGTTTCTTCTATCAAGGACAGTGAATCAAGGAAAAAGCAGTGTTTACCTGATGGTTATGTTATACCATGATGAGTTCAGTTTTGTAATTCTTATTATGTTGTGATTTTAGTCTTTTAATCTGAAGAGAAGAAATTCCCTGTATGCTTGAATATTTGGAGGTGCATATTTTATTTGTTAATCTATTTTTCAAATAGAAAAAATACTGATTGTATTTCTCCTTAAGGTCATGTTTGTATTGTAAAACAGTTGTTAAATAAACACACTAACTTAGGTAAATACAAGTTTTCCAAACTCTTTCATTTTCATTTATTTGTATTTCATCTGTGGCTTATATTTCTTTAGCCTTCCAATGCTTTAATTTTTACGTTGATATTTTATTAGTAAAATATCAGTAAAAAGAAAGAAAAAAAGAACAGTGATTTGAAATCCAGGTAACAAAACAAATGCATTGGAAATGAGGTGCACCCTCTCAAGCATTATCTTATTTGCTGTAGCGTGAGGCTTAATGGAAAATCCTTGCTTTTTCCCCATATGATAATGTAGTTTCAGGGGTGGGATTCTACTGGTTCTGTCCACTTCCATAGAACCGGTTGCTATGAAAAACAGCAAACAGAGCATGCATAGAACCGGTTCTATGTCTGCTGCTGTTTTGGCCCAATCGCCCACCCGGGCTCTTACCTGACTTTTATTTCCTGTGTTTTCAACCGCACCTGCTTTGTGCGATACAGCTGCGGTTGAAAAAGCAGGAAAAAAGTGCTTTTTCAACCGTTGCACACCCACGTGCAATGCTGCTCAGCTGCCCAGGCAGCTAGATGACAACGATATATATGCACGTAAAATCACCAAACCGGTAGTTACACTGGTCGGTAGTAACCGGTAGTTACACCGGTAATAACCGGTAGTTTCTCTATATATATTGGTACAGCCAACATTTGTCTATGAAATGATATATTAAATGGCTAAACACACTAATAGCAAAAATGATAAGCAGTTCCCCAAAAACATAGATATTGTCTTTTACAGGTTTTGAAGGCAGAGAGAAAAACACCCATTCTTCACATTGGAGCACTTTTGAAAAAGCTTGCCTCCATGGAAGAGGTACAAGATTTAGCAGAACAGCCAGTGAGTATACAAAAGAAACAAAAAAAGGGAGGAAAAAAGGACTTTCTCTTTCAATGGAATTTGCTAGAGAATAGCTTATGCATCTTATTTAATTTGTAGGGGTAAAAAATAAAGGAATGCAGCACAGATATACAATTGAAAAAAAAAAAAAGAATGGCTAGCTAACATTTCCGTACGTAAAACTAGTTACCTGTCTGATACCATCATTTGAATTTCTCAGAGTTCTAAATCTCTGCCAAGCCCAGTAAAAGGAAAAGATTTGGATGGCATCAATAAAGCCCTAATAATGCAGTGCAAATGTCATACTTTTGTGTTTTTGTATCATGTATTTGACATTATCATATTTAACTATAAAAATGGAGAATAAATTTTCTAAATAAGTAATGCTTCTATTTATTCCTGTCCACTGGCCAAAATAAAGGAAGATGATAAGATGCCTTAAGTTAACAAGCAGCCATTTTATCTAAAATGCCAATGAAAAACCATTTTCATAATTAACATTTGCATACTAATTACTAATAGTAATGCAACTGTCCCGGTAAAGAGTCCCTAGGAAGACAGGAAACCTATAGCAAACACATTTTGACTTTTTGTATTTTGCCTCAAATTTCCCCTTACAATAAATAGACCTTTATCCAATTCTGAAAAGAACAGGAAGAAGTAATGGACCTGAAGTATTCTGGGAGCAAATAGGTGCACAGCTGTGTTTCTTTTCAGCAATCACAAAAAAGATCTTTGCAGCATTAATAAATGCTTCTTCAGTTAAAAGCTGGGTGGGAGTTTTTCTTCTTTTGAGTTGATCACTAGAGAGCAAAATCCTACTTTGCAACAACTCATCATCATGGCCATATCTATATAAATGAAAGCACAGGGATTTTTGAGATCATATTTAGCATATGGTAGAGCATTGCTTTTGTTTAAGAATCAATTGGAAATAATGGGAGAAAATGGTCCTTAGCTGCAGCCTATCAAAAGAGAAGTAGACTTGACCTCCACAGGCCAGAATATGAAACCTTCTAAATCTTAGATAGAAATTGTCCTTTTACATTCAGGAAAAAGGAAGAGTATGAATGAAAGAAGTGTTGCTCACAGTTTTTATTTGCTGTCAAATTGAATAACCTCGTATCATACTTATCTCTGCAGATAAAAAAGGCCAAGATGCAGGAATCAGGAGAACAACTATTAAGGTGTGCAATTCTTAAATTAAAAATGAAATTAAACAAATCTCAACTAATTTTTATGGGTTTCTGTAGCCCCCCCCCTCACTCCCCCCCCCCGGCAAAATGATAGATTGTGATTTGGAATGTATTTTCTTAGTTCTTTCATTTAATATGGGCTGGATATGACAAATCCATTAATCCTTATCATCATCTTCAGCTCTAAAAAGTTTGATGTTTCACTGAGAATGAGGGATTGAGAAAAGATTTAAGCCTTTTCACATTGAATTTTGGTAGTGCCTAAATTTTATTTAATATCATGCTTAAATTATAGGTAACGCTGAATAAACCATAACTTGAACTTTCTTATTTGTTTAACCAGTTCTGCTAGCAGGAGGAATCAATTGGAAAAATTGAAAAACATTCATGATTATTTCAGAATTTTAAAGAATTTTGGCTAAAATATACTTATAAACATGGATATTGCATATAGTTTTAAGACAATTAGCATATGTTTGGGATGATAATATTTAACGGATGTGATAATGGTTTGTACTTCATTGTTTGACTTCATTTTTTAGGCAAGTGAGCAGCTCGGACAGTAGTGATGAAAAGCCCGAATCTTCAAGTCTTTCTTCAAACCTGTCTATATCTAATCAAAGTGAGTGTTTCTTTATTTTCCAAGTTGATTAGGAGAACTAGTGGGGCGTTTGGTGCCTGAATTGTGTCTGTAACATAGCCTTTTTATTTGATTGTTTGATTTGGTATCATCTACAATGATGATACTATGCTGGGCAGCTCATAATAAAATAAACAGAATAAATAAATAATGCAACAAAAAGCAAGGCATGTAACAGAAGAATTAGACTAAAAGAGGGGAAATCCTTACAATTACCATAGATTTACAATTTAAAAAAAACTATATAAGCTAAGTTTTTACATTGTCTTCTTGTGATCCAAAATATTTAAAAAGTTACCCTAAATTTCAAAGTGGGAGCATGAGTAAGCATACCCCTTGTATTCTGTGCATCAGAATGCATATTAAATCTGTGCAAAGTGTCCTGAATTTGTTGGGGTAATGAGATTTTCACTGACATTTTGTCATGCTTCTTCTATTCTTCTTCCGCTCAAGCCAGAAGAAGGTTTGTATAAGTTTTGGACATATCACTTCAGTTCTTGGCATGCATATGTTACCTAAAGAAATGTGTTCATCCCCACAGATCACCAAATATTTGGGGGAGTTATGCTGAAAACATTGAACAGATATCTGCCACAAAACTTACTAAAACTTTGCATGGCAGAGCAGAGAAAAGGAATATGGAAGTTTTGCTCTTAGAAATACTGCATGAAGTTTAAAAGGTTGTTTTGCTTGAGTCTTCCTTAAATGTTCCCTTTGAAGGTTTGTACAGACCTAATGCAAATTACAGTTAAACACAGCCAACCACTTTAATGTCATGGTTTGTGTTAAATAATTTTTAAGGTAATTTTTAAATATTATATTTTGCAGTCATGCCATGCACGGACTACATCTCAAGGTCATCAAACGACTATACCTCACAGATGTATTCTGCAAAGTAAGTTGGACTAAGTTATTCATTTCTCCAAAATGTCACAGTAGGAATCTTACTGGATTTCTGGTTCATGTAGATGTTTAATTGCATACTACAACATTTCTTTTCTGAGTTCTATGGCATATGTATGCATAGGTCCTTAAAGGAATTGGCTCTGTTCTTCGAAGGCTTTCCCTTCTTTTCTGTCCAGGTGGGAATATTTGACCTAACAATTATGGTGCCCCTCCATGACTGCCTTTGCCTTGCATGTACATATATACCCAAGACTAAGCAAGATTCTAATATTTCTTAGCTGGTATCAATCTGTAATTTGGATTGCATGGAGCATGGGATGGCACAGAACATAAAAAGCTTCACCAATCTGTGCACAACCCAGAAGGAGGGCACAGCATTCAGCAATAGATCTAGGAGGCAACTTGTTAGTCGTTCTCTCTGGATTCTCTGGCAGCTGTGATGTTACCCACATCTGCTACAGTTTCCTTCCTTATCAAGAGATCAAGTGTTGAGAGGAAAAGGAGGTGATTGTACCCCTTTTTCTCCCTGGCTGCTGTTTTAATATTATTGAGGTACTGTTGAGTTGCAAGAGGAGAGTTCTCCCTGTTTATGTAGCAATCTCCCATATCAACAAAGTCTTTTTCTTTTTCTGTAGGCCATATGCACACGTCCTTTCTGTACCTGTTTCTGAGACGATGGCCTCTTATTCTGGGCAGACTCCATATCAAACCCTGCCACAGTCCCAGACATACGCTGTTTATCCCCAGACCACTCAAGCCTACGGACTACCTCCTTTTGGTAAGGTTGGCCGGGATCTCTACAGGGCCTTGTAGTCATCTGAGAAGTTTTGCTGTTACATGTAAGGTGTCCTCTCCAAAATGCTTTATGTCAGAGGTCTCCAACCTTGGCAACTTTATGACTTGTGGACTTCAACTCCCAGAGTTCCTCATCCAGCAAAGTCCACAAGTCTTAAAGTTGCCAAGGATGGAGACCCCTGCTTTATGTAACTGTATCACAAATAGGTATGTTTCGGTTATCTATAAGCTTAGAACACGCAAGTTGCATAACTTGTGAAACAAGTAGCCTTCAACTTACAATCACAACTGAGGCCCAAAATTTCTGCTGCTAAGTGAGAGATTGCTTAATAGAATTTTGTCCCATTTTTATGAACTTTCTTGCTACAGTTCTTAAGTGAATCACTGCAATAGCAAAGTTAGTAACACGGTTGTTAAGTGAATCTCGCTTCCCCGTGGACTTGGCTTGTCAAAAGGTGGCAAAAGTTGATCCCATGACCGCAGGACAGTGCAACCGTCATAAATGTGAGTCAGTTGCCAAGCACCTGAATTTTGATCATATGACTGTGGGGATGCTGCAACGGGCATAAGCGTGAAATATACTCGTAAAGCACTTTTTTCAATGCCATTGTAACTTTGAATGGCCAATAAATGAACTGTTGTAAGTCGAGGACTGAACCCAGCCACAATTATCAACAGATGACTAGAATAGAAGAGAACTTATATAGCAATAGCATTCAGCTCTATATACCGCTTTATTCATAGTGCTTTACAGCCCTTTCTAAGCGGTTTACAGTGTCAGCATATTGCTCCAACAATCTGGGTGTACTCATTTTTACCAAACCTCGGATGGATGGAAAGCGGAGTCAACCTTGGCCTATGGGCAGAGTTAGCCTGGAATGCTGCATTCTAACCATTGCACCATCATGGCTCTCAGGAAGATTGCAGAAGAAAAATGGACCCTGTTGCATTTCATGTGACAGAGTATAAATTGGCCAATTCAATGCCATTTGTTTTGTTTGTATTCTGAGGGCTGTACTCTTTTGGTGTATTCCTGTATGCATAATTATCATGTACTTATCTATGATGTATCATGCAATAGTAATTACCCACTGAGTGAATTTAGAATGTCTCCCACCTGTTCTTTGCCCCAGAGCAATTATAGAAGGAGGTAAAACTGCCCAACTAAGTCATGATGGCTTGCTGTAGGGAAAACACTAGTAATCCAGGGGCTTTGAGCTTAGGAGGAGTGTGGTTAGTAGTGCCTGCACAATTCTCTTTTCTTAGGAAAGCTTGGGAATTAACCTTACTGCATCTCTTCTGATTTATTGTCTAGCTTTCCTTTTTCTTCTTCCTTGACCCTGCTGCTTCACTCCCTTCCCCGCTTCTCTAGGCTTAGACCTCAGACTTGCACATGCGAATTTAACAACTCTCTACCTGTAAGTGGCAATTGTGTCACTTGTTCACATCGGCGAGAAGAGTTTGGTGGCCTGGCTGACCACAGCCAGCTGTTTATAATGGGTGCAATTTATCTGATTCAGGTGCACTGTGGCCAGGTATGAAACCTGAGAGTGGTTTAATTCAGACTCCATCTCCAAGTCAGCACAGTGTTCTTACCTGCACTACAGGGTTAACCACAAGCCAATCCAGCCCAGCACATTATTCTTACCCTATTCAAGGTAAAGGTCGGCATGGTTTTTTTATTTATGTACCTCTTCCTGTAACCTGGTCAAGAAGCCACAAAGAGGCCAGCACGTTTTCGTCTCTTTTGTGCATGCTTCTCTTTGCTTGGCGAGCTCTGCGTCTGCCACCTCTCTTGCTCACCATTTGCCTGCTTCTCTGCTCTCTACCAGGTGAATTTTACCATGCTCTGTTTTCAAAACCCTCATAGAAATGGGGAAAAACCATCCGGGGTATGGGTCACGTGCATGTATAGAAATATTTTAAAACCAGTGGTAATAATAATCTCCTTATTCAGCATGCAGTGTTTGCCATGTGCTTAAGTTACAAGAAATGCATAAAAGGTTAGCTTTGTCAACCTGCCGTAACTACTGATTTCTCTCAACAATAAGTATCTGCAAGTCCCTTTTTAATCAGCATTAAAACCCATCAGAAGTTTTCAAAGTTGTGACAGAACTATTCAGATCCTTTACTCAACCTGCCATTAAATTGCGAGGAATAGAATGTGCTTTTGGTTTCTAATAAGCAGTTGTCATTTAAAAAGGGGTGGGGGACCTCAGCTCGTTGAATGGGCTGAATATGATTCAGAAATACATGGTGGTAAATTGCACTTAAAAATACAACATAGCATTAAGTGACTTTAGCTATCACCAAGCAGGTCTCTGACTAATTGCAAGCAGGGTGAAAATGGGAGAAGGAAAAACTGGAGTGTTTTCCAGGCAGATTCTGTGACATTGTGGCATCCAAAAAAACAAACAAACCTCAAGCAACTCTGAATATTTGATTCCCTGCAGAAATAGGAAGGAAATGCTGTCAGATTGCTGCAGTACATCTTACTGGAAAGGAGCATCCCTAAGTGGATTATGTCAGTTTGCAGAATGACAGGAACAACAATGTGTGTGTGTGTGTGTGTGTGTGTGTATTTGTTTTTCATTTGTTGATTAAGAATTGTAAGTTTTAAGATGTCAGCAGAATATAGCTGATGAAATAAAGTAATTTTATATTGCATTGAATCCACTTTAAGGATTACATTGTTTACTTAAAGGTCCTCTTGGGGGTTGCAGGTAGCTGTTGTTTGGGATAAAGATGCAGTTTCTATCAGCATCCAGTTTATAATCCCTTCAGCACTGAACTTCTTCGCAAAGAGATGGTTCTTTTATTCATTTATTGTGTCTGATTTAGAGTGGACCATATGTAAGTGCTTTTGCTTTCAGTGGATTTAAGCTTGCCAAACTCTGGCTTGGATCTGGAATGGAACAAATTAACAAATCTGTTGTGTGTTGAAATCCTTAATAATCAGCATGATGTACAAGATGGAACAGCATATACCATAGTACATTTTGTACCCTAATGAGGAAACTTGTCCTATTTAAAAGGTTCCCTTCATACTATTCTCTTAGCTGTCTTCCAGGTTCCATTCTTCTTTTCCAGCTGATACTTATTATTATTAAGCATACTTAGTTTTCCTAAGGCTATTTCTGATTTGGGTGCCTTGTTGATTTATTTTGGGAGATAGTGGGTCTGAAAAGACTTACTCATAAAGTGACATCAACTACCTGTTTTCAGTGGCCCTCTTTTAAGTTCCAGTCCTCTTAGAAGCAGGCCTGTTGATTCATGATGCATGATGTTAATTCAAGCAAAGTTAGCCACATTTGGTCCCACTGAAATCATGGGACAAGTTAGTAGTGCAACTGATTGCACTTCAACTACCAACGCAGTCCTAAACATTACAGTTTCCTAAACTGATGCCCTCTAATTTGAACGTAAAGCTTCACCATTCTTCAGCAAATATGTCGCCTGACATTTAGCAAAAATTAGAAATGATGTCTGTTTGGAGGTAGTTTTCATTGACTTATACAGTACTCATTCTTAGATTAACTTGTATAAATTCATACAGTTAAATTTCAAAATTTAATACAAGTAATGGCTTATGCTGTGTTTTTTTGGTATGTATTTGTGCTAAGAGCAAATTACATTCATATAGTGCTTTTTTTAAGTAAACCCAAAAGGCATTTAATTATTTTGAAAAAATAGAACAGCTGCATGGTGATGTCATAGAGGGACTCTGTCTTGTCCAATGTTTCTGTGAATTCTTTTGATGAAAGGAAACATAGTTTGAATTAAAGATCCTGGAAATTTTTCATTCCCCCCCTCCCCCACCCCCCATTAGGTAGTTTTAACAATCCTCTGAATTTTAATGACATGGATTAATGCATGTCTTCTGAATTTCCTACAGCTTCAAATACCAATGCCAACTCAATTTCTACTTCCTCACCTGCTGTCAATATTTCAGCAGCCACCGCCAGCATCTCTCAACAGGTACATAGTCCTCCAGTGGAAGTTACCCTGTTCGTTGTAATGTATTTCATCCCATGCTCCAGTATATTTAGCAACTGGATGATAAGAGGCAATAATTTGATTTTATGACATGTGTAAGTATCCAACCCGAGACATTTTCCTGTGTTATTTGTCACAATGCTGACCACTTCAGTTTTTCAGAAAAAAAAAGAACCAAGAAGCATTAGCTTGATTTCAGAATGGAACAATTTGCTGCAGCCAAGTTGCCATGGCCAACTCACCATAGGACAACACACCATGGCTAACTCGCCATGGAACAATCCAACAATTTGATTTAATTATTAATTAAAAAAAAAAAAGATTGCCATTCACATTTCATTCTGTCCCTCCTTTTGCATCCTTTCTTTAATAATTCCATTCCACCATTTCTTTGATGTTAGTGTAACTCTTGTCCCATGGCTGTGGCAATTTGACTGTGGTGAATTGTCCTAGGCCCACTTCATTTTGTCTTAAGTATTGCAATTCTGATTTTTTTTTTGGCTTAGCTGTCAATTGTATTTAATACCAGCTAGTTTCCACAACCTTGCTGGGCATAAGAGTTGTTGTCCAATATGCCTAAGGAGCAATAGGACGGTGAAGATAATGTTTACAGAACAAAATAAAGTTTGTTAGCTTAGTTAAAGGTAAGGTTTAAATATGTAGCAGAGTTCCACTGAGAAGTGAGTTCCCTTTAGAATTATACTAGCTCCAGGTGACTTGTTTAAAGCATCATGGAGTTTTATACAGTCCATATGTGGATCACCTAGCCAGCCTTGTCTGAATTCTAAAAAAGCTAAGCATGGTTGGCTCTGGTAAGCATTTATATGGGCTATCATCAAGAAATCCCAGGTCTGTAGCTGTGGTCTAGATGATAAAGCTTAAACATTCCTAGAAGAAGGCAGTTTATATATCACATCCATACAGAATTTGTTATGGCTGCTCTATAGAGTAGACCACATTGAGAAACTAATGCCATATAGCTATTCTTTTTTTCTTAGAATAGCTATAGTAATAGAAACTTGCAAGTCTGAATGTGCTTCCTCCTCCCGCACTTTAACTAACCAGGCATCATCCTATAGGGGCTGTTGAGAGTTGTAATTGCCATTGTTGAAATGTACCAAGACAGAGGAGGCTATGTAATACAGACTGGCATTAAGATTCTTTTAGCACTTGGCAACTGCATATTTTCCACCATTCTTTGCCCTCTTTCAGTTCTTAATTTTTTTTTCTTAAAGGAGTATCCTACATATACCATCCTTGGCCAAAGTCAGTACCAGCCATATTATCCCAGTTCAAGTTTTGGCGTGATAGCACCAGCAGACAGCAGCACAGAGACGAACATGTTGACATCTGCCACCTATCCTTCTGAAAAATCAAATGCCATGGTGCCTACCCAGACGGTGCAGAGACAGTCCTCTGGTAAACTCAGGGGGGAAGATGGATTTGTAAATTAGATCGATATTTCTTAACCTCAGCAACTTTTAAGATGTGTGGACTTCAACTTCCAGAATTCCCCCAGCCAATATGCTGAGTTAGAGGGCGGTGGGAGGCTATGGGATCTCAACTATATATTAAAATTGTGCTGTAGAAGTGCATTTATGTTGCTCCTAGCAATGCCTCTTCCTTTTATTGATGAACCAGAACTGAACCAGGAAGAAAAGTTCTCCTGTCATAGGACCCCTCAGATTGAGAGAATAGATTGAGTTTCCCATTGAGGTAACCAGCAAGAATTTTAACTCAAGTTCTGATTCAAAGTTAGCACTGCTTTCCATCATTTTGTTGCCCAGATGCCCCATTAGGATAGAGTATTTTGATGTTCGTTGCAGATTTGTTTCACCACCTGGAATAAATGGCTTGTCATCTCCCCTCGTTCTGAAGTCCAGATCATTAAAGCTTCTACATGCTGCTTTGCAGTATTGCAAGATAATGTTTTAGAAAAGGAAGGGGTGGGTGTATTTTTAAGGAAAACTATTATCCTGTTAAAGCAAAATCAAGAAAGTGCTGCAGATGCCAAAGCTGGAAAGTAAAGCAGGTGCCTCCTTAGATGGCATCTCATTCTAAGAACACTTTCCCTATGGGGAGTCTCAATGCTTTTTCTGGATTTTTCATGTGACACAGTTGTTAGAATGCAGAATTGTAGGCAAATCCTGCCCACTGCCAGCAGTTCGATCCTGATCGGCTCAAGGTTGACTCAGCCTTCCATCCAAATGAGGACCTGGATTGTTGGGGGCAATAGGCTGACTCTGTAAACCTGTTTAGAGAGGGCTGTAAAGTCTTAGGAGCTATTGCTAAAATGTCTTTAAAACTTTCATTTTATGCTTTCATTAATTTCAAAACCTTCTTTATTATATTTTTGCAGTTTTACATGGTTGTTTACTTGCTTGTTTTCGTTCATTTTCTTTTATTAGTTTTTATTCAAAGGTTCTTAATTTGAATTATATACGGTATTGAAGGTACAAGATGAATACGGTATTGAAGGTACAAGATACATAAACATTGCTGTTCTTTTTCTTCTAGGTGATCCCTCTACCAGTCCGTCATTGCCAAGAGCGACTGCAAGTAAACTTGTAGATGAGCAATCTAGGAGAAACATGACTCCAAAAAACAGAGGCAAGAGGAAAGCAGACGCTTCTTCACCGCAGGACAATGAGCTTGAAGTTTGTGTTTGCTATTTTTCTCCCTCTATTTCTCTCTCTCTCTCTTTTAAGCCTCAGAAAATTGAATTAATGGAAAGATAGTAAAGTTAGGCAATTGTAGTCTGCAAGCTGAATAATTTAATGGGAAAATTGGTCTGTTTAACTTTCTCTTTATCACTATAAAACATGAGAAATAGCTAAGCTAAGTGGGACTTAAAATAGAAACACTTGAAGGGCAGGAACATCAGATAAAGTATTGTGATACTTGAAGGATTTGGAAGTTCTCAATAAGGATGTGGGCAACATCTGTTGAATAAGAAATGCCAATGTTTCCCTCAAAACAGGGACCATCAGTCTACAGTTGTCACATTGCAGTGTAGATTAGAACTGATGTAATACAAATTTGTCTCAATCTCTTGGGAGATTTGTCTTCATTTTTGAAGTTCATAATCTAGTCCCCCAAATGACCCAGTGTCCTCTAACGGAGTAAAATCGAGTTTGGCAGGGATGTATACCAGAAACAAATGCCTTCCCTTGTCAAAAGTTAAGACTGTTGTAATTTTGAATTGTCTTAAGTCACTTAGTTTCTTTTTTAAATAACCAGAATGGGATGGGATGCTTTTGAGGTACTTGGAGTGTGGGGGGAACAACCAACCACCACTAAAATTAACTTATTACCTTTCTGCTTCTTTCCTCAGCGAGTATTTCTGTGGGATTTGGATGAGACCATCATAATATTTCATTCTCTTCTGACAGGCTCATATGCCCAAAAATATGGGAAGGTATTGATTTTTGCTGCTGTATTTATTGTAGAATGCATAGGTGATTTCATCTATTCTCTAAATTAAGCCAACAAAAGGATAAGTCTGGAAGTTTAAGTCCAGACATCATAAAGTTGTGAAGGCTTGTGAAACGCAGATCCAGAGGAATGATCAATGCTATATTCTCCCCAAAGAAAAAGTTAGCAACTGGGTGAAAATTGGTCAGCCCCTCTGGATCAAGGAAGGGATCCTTTGGGAGGGGTGATACCACTGCCTCCTTCAAGAATACCTTGTGAACATGCATGATACATTGGAAGAAAGAATTTAATTAATTTTTCATTTTCTTTAAAGTTTTGAGTGTATAGAATTTGGAGGTTCCCTTGCATGTGTATATTTCTGACTTTGCCACATACAGCAACCTACTGTATTTGCCGGCGTATAAGACGACCCCCCAACATTTCCACTCAAAATATAGAGTTCGTTATATACTCGCCGTATAAGACTACCCCCTCTTCTGCACACCTTCCACTTTTGCACTTTTTTTTTTTTGAGGCACTTTTGTGCACCGTGGAAACGAATCCCGTGAAGCCAAAAGGAGCAGCCAGCCTTCAGGCTGATTTAGGCGGGCCTCCTTCTTCCAGCTCCCAAGGAAACGAGGCGCTCAGCGGCCTCCGCTCGCACCACCCAGCTCCGCATGGCTCCAGTCCTGCATTGCCTCGGGAAGGGAAAGGCAAAAAGGAAGAGCCGCGGTGGCACTTTGCAACGGCAGCAGCGGCTCCTGGCAACTCCTGACAGCCCCAGCCGGATACCTGAGCGGAGGCCGCTGAGCGCCTCGTTTCCTTGGGAGCTGGGAGAAGGAGGCCCGCCTACATCGGCCTGAAAGCTGGCTGCTCCTTTCGGCTTCACGGGATTCGTTTCCACGGTGCGCAAAAGTGCCTCGGCCGCGGGCAGCCGCAGTGCTTCCCAATTACTATTTGCCGGCGTATAAGACGACCCCCCCACTTGGAGGCACGTTTTTCAGGGCAAAAAGGTCATCTTATATGCCGGCAAATACGGTATCTTAGAATGCCAGCAAATAGCTGTAGAGTTTTTATGATGTATATAAACCTGGAAAGTTCCATCCAAGAATGACTGCAGGGGGAGAAACTGGGGGAAAAAGCCAGGGAGTGGGGGGAGGCAATCAAAGCCCCATCCTTTTTTGTACCACAATAAATGGAAAAAATTGAGAGCTTTGATTGGATGATTGTGGATACCATCTTGCCATCTTTTACCCTGTCCCCATTCCCCTTGGATATTATTGGTTCTGTCCCTAAGAGCTGCCTAAAAGTATTTTTATATACCATACTCTTTGACTTATGACCCTTTTTCAGATTTATAACCATTGCAGCATGCCCACAGCCACTTGATCAAAATTCAGAGGCAATTAGCAATTAGCTTATAGTTATGACAATTACAGCATCCTGGGAACATGGGATCACTTTTTGAAACCTTCTGACAAGCAAAGTCAACTGGGAAGACAATCACTTAACAGTGGTGTTACTCACTGAACAACTGCAGTGATTCACTTAACAACAAGAAAAGTCATAAAATGGAGCCAAACTCAACATAACTGTCTTGCTTAGCAGTGGAAATTTTGTGCTCGGTTGCAGTCATAAGTTGAGTACTACCTGTACCTGTATTAAAATAAAACAAGTAATTCACCTGTATAACATTTTTACTTTCTGTAAGTTTCTATAAATGTGTCTTTTGCATTAGAATTTCTGACGTCTTTCATCCCCTCAGAAAAACTCTCTGTTCTAACTTTTAGGATCCCAGTTTAGTTGTTGGCTTTGGATTAACAATGGAAGAAATGATTTTTGAAGTGGCTGACACACACTTGTTTTTCAATGACTTGGAGGTAGGCAAATTCTGACTTTACATATCTTGGAATGTCATAAGAAAATCTATTAGAAGACACATCCCAAAACCATTTATCTCTGTTAGTCAGAACTGCAATAGGAAATGAAACCAACTTGCAAGTCTGAACTTCCAAATTAGTCAATTAAGATTAACAGTGGGAGACCTATGTTATACCAATCTTAGTCCCCTTTTTTCATAGCATTGTAATCGATATAGACAAATAGCAATCTCTTTGTTATTAGAGATGAAAAAATAATTAAACTCAGATCTAATTTGTCTTGCTTCAGTTCTCTAAATTTCTTTAAAGTATAATTTCAAGGAGCGTCATGGCTTATTGTTTTATCATTGATCATGTTATTTTTAAATGAGCATAGAGATCAAATGGAAGTCTTCCATCACCTGAAAGATTTATATTAATCCACTGAGACCAAGCTGGCTGCCTAGGAACTCTAATCCATGAAGCAGGCATCTGACTGGGGAAGAGAGCGTGGAATGTTATTGCCAGTTAGCATCATAGATTTCTTTCTATCCTTTCATTACAGGAATGTGACCAAGTACATGTAGAAGATGTTGCATCAGATGACAATGGCCAGGATTTAAGGTTTGGATCCCAGAGATTAATATGGATAATATTGATATTCATATATAATGATAAAGACAACGTGTATCAGATGCTGAATATTTACAAATTGAGGTTCTTTTCTTTAGTATGACCTTTGAGTTTTCTTATTAAAAGGGAAGGAAGGATAGCAGAGTAACCTGGAGCATTCCAAAATATCTAATTCCTCCTTGTGAAAAAAGGTGTTTTAGAGCCTTAAAGCACTTGATGGGCAGACCAATACAATGCTGACATACAAAGAATTCAGCAGGATGCTAAAAATAGGAAGTGTTGTGTTCAAGCTAAGGATATCCCCTGGAAATAGGGCAAACAATCTAGAATCTATGAACAATAACTATTGAAATTCAGTTTGTGAGATTCAGGTAAACACAAATCTTTCTTTTTCTATTCCAGCAACTACAATTTTTCCACCGATGGTTTCAGTGGTTCGGGAAGTAACACCAATCATGGTTCAACAGGAGTCCAGAGAGGAGTGGATTGGATGAGGAAGCTGGCATTTCGCTACCGGAAAGTACGCGAGGTCTATGATAAATACAAAAACAATGTTGTTGGTGAGTACCAGCAGGTTTCTTATGCTCTTCCTACAGTAGGCAAGATAGACTCTTTTATTAAAAATTGTTAAGCTTTTGGAAAGAACCAGAATCAGCCAGCCAATAGTGACTTTATGGTTGATTAGCCATTTGGCCATATCAAAATACAAAATATAAAACACCGAACATTAATAAGATAGAAATGGAATAAAAGAAACAGATTAAATAAAAAGAATAAAATAAAAAATGCAAATTATATGTCAATATATCACCCCAATTACAATTTATCCCAGTCAGACTCCCGTATGTAGATTTCAGCTGAACTGTTTTATTCAAATAAGGCCCATCCATCCAATTTTTGCAGGACTTCGATAATCTGTTGAAAGGTTACTAGCATTGGGGTAACTGCATTGAAATGTTTACACTTGACATGCACAGACATCTGGAATGCAACCAAGGGATATATCACACCCTTGATATAACACGCTTCTCTTTGAAGGAGATGATGGTCCAGAAACATGAAATATAAATAAGTAAAATAAAAACATTTTCCCAGCACAGTTCTCTTCGGTTCTTTGATTGAGTGTGCTTCCAATGGAATCCCCTTGGCCTTGCCGTTGATAGAATTCTGGGAATTGGAAGTTCACACATCACAGATCTGTCCAGAAAATGCAGAATTTCATTTTTTTTCTGAAGTGCCTTCAGAGGGTTTACTTTCACACAGTGCTTTTTAAGACACCAAAACTATCCCTCTTTTTAAATAAATACTATTTTCCCCCTGTGGTAAAAATTATATTTCCCACTTCTACCACTAGCCCTATTCATATCTAATGAATTTGAAAATTATTTCACAATAAATTTTTTAGAGAATGGTAAGGCTGACTGGAGTAATAGGAGATGTTTTATATGCAGCTGTTTAAAAATTTGAACTTGGTTTTGATTTATCGCAGAAAGACAGTTTGGAAATGAAAATGTTAAAATAGTTGATGGTCTGAGTATATGAAAATTGTACTTTCTGCTGTTTTTATAAAGACATCTCCAAATTGGAAAAAAAAAATCCCAATTTATTGAATGCAGAAATCACAGAGTTGGTCCCTGAGACTAATAACATTTCTATTTCCTGATCAACTTCATTTGTTTTGTTTTTTCCCCCTCTAGCTCTCCTCAGTCCTGAGAAAAAAGAAGCACTACAACGATTAAGGGAAGATATAGAAGTGTTAACAGATTCTTGGTTGGGAACAGCGTTAAAATCCCTCCTGCTCATTCAGTCCAGGTACAAAAATGAGACTCCCCTGTAGCAGAATAGTTCTGGTACAGTGCCTGTTGCTACATTGGTGGTCATGTCTCAGTGGAGAACCTTATAACTGGATACCCAAACTTAAAAGTCACATCTGAGCAAGATAAGCCAGAATTGTTTGGAATGTTGATATAAACATGGATGACCCTTGTGGTGATATACACTCTTGTTTGTTCTTCTTGGAACAATCCTGGAATAGCTATTTAGGATTCTTGTCCAGTGAGCCAGCTATGGTTTGTTCATAGCTTATTAAAAGAGCAAGCCAGAATTCCAGGTTTGCATAGAACGTTTTCTAAATTTTTCAAACCTCCAGGCTTTGCAGGAGAAGTCATATATGTACCTGCTATTCATTCATGACTAACAATTCTCAAATACCGGCCTTTGTGGCCATTGCTGCATAGGAGATTTAAACTGAGTTTCCTTTTTTGTTATTCTTTTCCTGATGCGTCTAGACTTCAGTTTGTAGATTTTTTCTGTGTCGTTTGTATAAACAGATCCTTTATGAATGAAAGCAAATATACACATCCCACATATAACTTATTTTCCTCCTGTTTTCCTGTAGAAGAAATTGTGTGAATGTCCTGATAACAACCACTCAGCTAGTGCCAGCTCTGGCCAAAGTCCTGCTGTATGGACTTGGCGAAGTGTTCCCCATTGAGAATATTTATAGTGCTACAAAAATAGGTGAGTGAATTATTGAATATGGAAAGAGAGAGAGAGAAAAGGAAAGAAAAAAGAGAAAAGGAGGAAGGAAGATGTGTGAAATCATCACAGTCAAGTATTTATTTGTTTTAATCACAAAGATATGTGCCCTTTCCTGGCAGGTAAAGAGAGCTGTTTTGAACGAATTATTTCCCGATTTGGAAAGAAGGTGACCTATGTGGTGATTGGAGATGGACGTGATGAAGAATTGGCAGCCAAGCAGGTGACCGTGGGCTTCATTCTTTTTCTCCTCTTAGCACCCAACATGGTCTGTTGTCTGTTTCTGCCAGCTCTTTGACTGTAGCTTCTGTTTCAGAGCTGTCTGGTGCCTTGGCCACCCCTCACCCAGGCACATGCATAGGTCTGAAAATACCTTCATGACGGATAGGATGTTAACCTTTGCTTTCTTGGGTGACTCCAACTCTTGGAAAGTACAGTATTACATTTGCCCATATTAATCAGCACCATTCAGATTATGGGCATGTATTCTTGCTGCATGAAGACGGCTGGGTGAGGTGTCTAAAATGTTGTACTTGGTTAGGGAAACCCAAATTTAAGTTCTCGTGGACCAAGCAGCTATATTTACGCTAGTCATACTCTAGTCATACATAGTTTATTTCACTAGGTTGATATGGACTGAAAATGAGCAGGCAATATTGAGTTTCAAGAAGGATAATGGGATATAGTGATGATGATAACAGTGGCGATAAATAATAATGGAAGAATAGGTAGTTTGTGTGCCCTCCACCAAAGAACTTTTTTTCTCAACATTGGAACTCCTTGTCGGCTCCAATAACTTAAGAAAGACACACTGAGGTTCTTCTAAGCCATTTCCTTTATTAAGATAAGATAATATTTATTGTCATTTTTTTTTTCCTGTGGAAAAAAGGCATACATTAAAAATGAAATTCTGTTGCCTTCTCTCAAAAGTGTACCGATACATAACACACGTATAGACACGCTATATACATGCATATGTATATAGCTATACCCTAAAATATAAATACATATAAATATTAATTTTGATTACAGATAGAAGAGAATATTTGTAGCGCAAGGCTGAACTGTGGGATCCTTGATGCTCTCTGAATTTGGTGGTTTTCTTGCAGATGTTTCATTTCCAAGCTAGGTAACATTGCAGTACCCTAATAATTCCTTTACTGTTCTCCACCTATGGAGAAAAATCTTGCCAAACTAAAGCAGACTTTTTGCACCATTAAATACTGCTAGCAAGAGCCTGCCTTAACTCTTCCTCCCATACTACCATATTTACCAGACTATAAGCCGCTACTTTTTTTCCCACGCTTTGAACCCTGCGGCTTGTACAACAATGCGGCTTATTTATAGATTTTTCTTCACTAACTGCCATCAGGGGGCACAAAAACGTGACAGACGCAAGAAGTCAATGCGAAGAAGACGACGCTACCAGTAGTTTTTGGCTTACTCGACGCATATATATCTGCAGCTTATAGTCTGGTGCAGCTATTATATGTAAAAATATTTTTTCTTTTAAAATTTAGTGGGTGCGGCGTATATTCCGATGCGCTTTATAGTCTGGTAAATACGGTAAACTTTGCTGTCTCTTGTTACTCTGGAATGCATTTTCTCCATCCTGGGAATCCAAAGTACATCACACTTGTCCGGCAACAGTTGCTGTAAATTGTAGTGCAACTTCCCCAAAATTACCAAGTCTCCCCCCCCTACACACACACACACACACACACACACACACAAAGAAGGGGGGGAAAGCCAATATGCAGAATTTCATATCACTCACTATGCCCTCCTTTGTGCAGAAAAAAGCCTTAATTATACTTCTGCACCTCACCTTGTCCCCCTTGCCAGAGAGAATCTCATTCCTCACAGTACGGTTTCTCTTCCTTTGCAGCACAACATGCCCTTCTGGCGAATCACAAATCATGCGGATCTGGTGTCTCTTCACCAGGCCCTCGAACTAGACTTTCTGTGAGGACCTGGGCACAAAGCATCTTGGCCCTGCTCCCAACAGTCACCTCGTGGCTTAAACAGGAACCAGTCTGGGGACTTTCTCTTTCATCCAGACCAAGAAACGCAGCCAGTGGAAGTGTACAGCAGGAGGTTCTCTCTCCCCCCCCCCCTCCCCCGCTGCTTTCCTGGGAGAACCGACAAAGCCTTGGCAATGCTGCTCCGGTGCTCGAATGGTTCTCTGTGGTTTTGGGGGTTTTTGGGGGGGCAAAGGGAACTTTGGGGATCTTCCAGGTGCAGAATCTCCAGCAGCAAAGGCCTTTTGGAGGTATTGTACTCAAGAAGAGAAAAGCAGTACCGTTTTGTAGAATACTTTTGCCCCCTGCAGACTTCTTTCAAGCTGTTAAATCAGAAAGGAAGGCAAATGGATTTATTTTAGTTTTATTTTTTACAGAAAGGGGTCCAGGCATATTTCCCTTCTTGCAAACTCAGACATAGTACTGTTTATATGTTGGGGGGGGTGTAATAACAATTTGGGTTGGATGAAGGGGAGCTTTCTACTCTTTCCTGGTAAGCCAGGGACCGAAAATATCCAACCATTCCCTTGAGGCACCCTGGCTGTCCCCCAATTCTTTTTCTAGCAAATACACCGACTTGACTAGCACAGGGTAGTTTTTTTTAAGTGAGGATAAGATGCTAGAATCTAATTGTCCGCTGCCACCCCTCTTTTCAGCAAGTGCATACCTGGGTAATAAGAAAACTCCTTTTCTTAGATCCAAGGTGGCACCCTGCCAGTCCACAATAAGAGTCCCCTTCAGTTGCCATTCCCCGTGCACCAAGGATAGTGTCCCTTTTTTGTTCTGATGACTTGCACTGCAAGTCCTTTTTCTGAAGCAAGGATTTGGGTAGGACAGGGGTCTTCATACTTGATAGCTTCAAGACTTGTGGACTTCAACTCCCAAAATTCCTCCTCTAGCCATGTTAGCTCAGGAATTCCGGGAGTTGAAGTCCACAAATCCTAAACTTGTGAAGTTTGAAGACCCTTGGGGTAGAACAGGGTTACCGAGGAGGGGTTGAGGGTGGGCTACAGCGTTGCAAAACAATTTTTTTCCCCAACCCCAGGGCAAAAGAGATCTCTTCAGCTCCTTTGCAGAAATTGACGGTAGAGATAGCATCCTGCTAATGTTTTAAAAGATGCCTCCTGTAGGTTCTCCAGTTTCTTATTTTCACTGGACGATGGCACCTAATTTTCTTCAGTACTGTAATCTCGGCTGTAGCTGGATAGCAACTTTGCACCCCCTGCAACTTCTAACTGCCCTCCCCTACCCCTTTCTTTTGGTTGTCAACCTCTAAGCTGTTGAAGTAGTAAACAGAAATGGAAGTCACCCTTAGGTTACTAAATGGCAGACCAGAACAGTGGCTTCCTTGTTAGGGGGGCAGTGGGATGACTCCTTTTGATGTAAGTGCATGGTAGACATTGATGGGGCAGAAGGTGCACTGCAACATTTGATTGTTAGAAAAAGAGTTCCCCTTTCCTTGCTCAAGGAGATGCCCAGCCTCCTTGTTGCCCGGTGTCTTTTACAAATCCTTTAAAGGATAGGCCTAGCAGTGTTTTATTGGATGAAAATATATTCTCCCTTCCAGATCCCCCCTTCCAGATCCAGAATAGAAAAAAGCCTCTGTTCTTTCCTGCAGATTTTTTTATTTCTCAGCAAGTGTGGAAGTCATTTGCCTCGAGGGGCCCTTGTTTGACTTTGGAAATAACTCTTGTGCCTTAACTTCTTCCCAGAGTCCTGGAAACGTCAACCGTTGTGTGGGAGAGAGTGTGTTAAGCCTCTTCCGTGTTGAAAGTTAAACTTTTGATTCTATTTTTTTACGCAATCTCAGTCAGCATAGCCAGTGAATGTGGAGCCCCCAGGAAACTGGCTCAGAGGTGTGTGTTTGTCCTAGAAAGAAGCTCCTTGTCAGCCCCCCTTGCCAGGTTTTGGAAACACCTTTGACCATGTGAGAAGCTTTTGACATCAGGTTCTGGTCTTTGTAATGCCCCCTCTCTAATATACATGGGCTGATTTGTTTCCTTAAACCACTCAGGGTGATGGTACATTTTCTGTATTTTTACAAAAGTCAATTCAGCTCTTGCACCACTGACTTTGCTGGCTACTTTTCTCTTGGGGCTTCATAGAATTTGGAAACCAGTGTGTTGCCACCTTCCTTCCCACTCTTTAGCTTTCAAGCATGCCTGTTTTTATTTTCTAATGCAAAGGTGGCTGGACATGCATCATCTGAAGTATGTGGGAGGCTGTCATCTCCCACCAACTGTGAGAAATAGGCTGCAATTGCAATTGCATACTGTAAGCAAAAGTAAATTACAGTTGCTGATTCTCCCTCAGGATCCTGTCAACGTCCTGAATTGGAGGGCATTAATGGCTATATAGATCCCTTAAACATCATGTTCTATGTAATGGCAACTGTCCTGTGAACTGGAAAAAAAATAAAGTCTTTTATTTTCTATACAACCCCTCAATTGTTTTTTATTTTCCTTTTTTCCTGGAAATTCTTCTCAGAATTGCTCACAAGCTTGGATAGCTGGAAGGATTGTGATTTCTCTCAAATAAGTGAAGATCAGAAATTCTTACTGGTCTACTGAAAATCATCAAGCTGTGCCAGCTCTGCGTGTCTTTTACCCTACCTTACATACAGGGCTTATTCAAGGTGTTCTCTGTAAGACAGAAAATAAATCTAAAACTCTTGCTTTTCTTAAGTGGTGTCAGTGGAATCTTGGGCTTTATACTTGGCTCTGCCCTTATTGTCCATAGCAAGTGTTACCTTGTCAGGCTGAGATTACTAAGAGACAGTTGCCATGTGTTTAAACCGTTGAACTGAGTGAAATGAAGTGTGCCCTGTGAAAAGTATTCTGCCTGCTTTTATTTTTTTGCTTCCAAAAAAATTTGTGTGCAATAAGTATAGAAAAAGCTAGATGGGTGTGATTTTTCTTTTTAGATGAATACCATACAAGAATTGGATTCTGATTCTGAAACAAGGCTCTAGGTCAGAAGTCCCAAAACTTTGCAACTTTAAGACTTATGGACTTTAACTCCCAGAATTCTCCAGCCAGCATAGAAAAATACTGTAATTCCGGAACTACAACTCCCAGAATTCTCAGAGGCACAAAGAAGAATTGATATTCTGAGAATTGTATTTCTGAGGCAAATTACGGAATGTATTAAGTCAGAGGTCAAACTTGGCAACTTTAAGACTTGTGGACTTCAACTTTCAGAATCCTGGGAGTTGAAGTCCACAAGTTTTAAAGTTGCCAAGTTTGGACACCTCTGCTCTAGGTATTGCTTCCTTGTTCCAAAACAAACATGGCCAGTTTGATCACATTTGTTTAAAAATGACATTAAGGCTCTGGTAACACCAGCAATGCGTGACCCATGGTTTTTCAAATTTATCTCACAGTAGTTCTTGCCAAGGTGGCCAATTATGCAGTATCTAGGAATTAAATATTGATCCTCCATGCTTCTAGATTACGTTTCACTCAGAATATATCTAACACACGTCTACAGGAACAAGTAAGAATAATCATGCTTTTCAGACCTTTGCATGCACTAGCCCACAAAGAAATGCACTAGCCCACAAAGAAATGCACTAGCCCACAAAGAAATGACTGGATTTGGAACATCATTAAATTCTATCAGGACCCTCAGCAGTTTGCTTTGGATTTGCATTTTAACTGACATCTCTCTGTACTGAGAAGGACACAATAAGCAGAATAAGGCACTTATATCAGGTACCTTATGGTAGGGGACATACTAGTAAACCCATTAGCTGACCCCTTTGGAGAGCCACCTGTGAAACTGGCCTGTTACATTGGAGCAAAATTTACCAGTTCTATGACCATGGTTGTAGTATCCTCTTATTTGCTAACAAGTTGCTTTGGCCAGCCCTTCAAACCGTTGAAGACCAAAAGGATTTGCACCCCATTTTGAAGTTGTAAGCTTCCCTAGCTAATTTCTCTTTAACATGTAATGGCACTCTGGTCCCAACCAACATAGTGGACATAAAAATGGACAACATATTTAATTACCATTGTTTTCTGGATAGGATGTAACCCTTTATCTAACCCCTTGTAGGCGCTGTGAAAATAGCACAGATGAACAGGAAGTGTAATACTTTACTCAGGCTAAACATTTCAGAAGTGTCAATAAATTAACAGTTGCACTGAATTTGGCATTACTATATATAAAAAAATAATAAACTGGGAGAAAGTTTAGTGAAAGGAGGGAGAGAGGTTAAGACTAGTGTATCCACTTTCTGAAGTGAAAAGCAGGAGGGGGGGGTTGGATTTTTTTAAAATGCCCAAGTGTGTATACTAAATCCTTCCCAAGAGCTTTGCTATTCCCTCCACTCCAACTTGAATCTTGTCTATTAGAGGCTTGAATATGTTGAATATGCACATTTCTGCCATATATATTTTTGCTGATTCCAGTCAATCTGAATCATTGTGAAAATCTAAAGTAACACTGACTTTTTAAAATTAGCCACATAAGGCATAGGAAGAGAGCCAAATCCAGAAGTGTTAGGCATGTTTTCTAAGCTTCCCTTCAAGATAACTTGGAAATTGGAATAAGGACTGTCCTCTCAAAACTCTTGAAATATAAACTTTTTGGGCACAGGTATCCAAAATCAAGTAGAACAGAGGAGAAGGGCTGAAGCTACTCCAGCTAATCCAGATGTTGCATTAAAGCAAAGTCTAATGTCTTCCAGGCATTTTAGAATTCTATTTCCATCAGTCCCCATATCAAACCATAGATAATTACAGTGAACTACCAGGTTTATAAACTTCCTCATCTCAATGAGATTGGAAATGTCTCAGCACCATGAACTATAGCATATTCTAAACTATAGTTCATCTTCAAAGTGGTATATTAAAGTCAGTTTATAGCTCACGCTTTAAGGATTATGTGTTTTTCCAGATAAACTATGATATCCATAGAAACCTTGATGTCATAGTTCAGATACTATGGCAAGAACTAGTTAAAAAGGAAAAGTGGCAGTTTGGAACCCTTCTGATGGACACATTAAAGAAAAGGGGAAGCATATGACCATTTCAACTAATTTTTTCTCGTGTAACATCAGAGCACGGGCAGGTGGGAAGTCAAGTACAGTGAAGTGAAGGCCTGAATTTAAGATTAAAGGTATAAAGTTTGAAAAGTGCATCAGAACTGAGAAGTATTGCAATCCACCATAAGGTGCAAGTCATAGAATCCAGATTAGAGACATCAAAAACAATAATGATGTACCTATGAACATCTGAATTTGCTAACTACATTTCCTACCTTATTTGGTTTAACTTATATTGCTAATCCTGGAAGAAACATAGACATGATTTCAGCAGGCAAACTGGTACAAATGTTTCCTGAATCTAATTTTGGCTGCCATAAACAGCATGGCTCATAGATACATATCACTGACGGTCCCATTCTGTTGGTGCTGAGTATCCTCTGCCAAAGAGCCAGCAAAGAAGCTCCAAGAGAGTCTATATGTCCGACGGTTGATGATGGTTTTTTTTATAACCATTTGCCGGAACACAACAGCATCACTGCTGTCTACTTCATCGTAATCCGTAATGAGTGCAGTTTTCATAGCGGGATGAAAACACTTGTAATAGACGCATTTAAAGAAAATGCCAAGGGCATAACAGACCAGGGCAGCCAGGAGTGCAAAGCACACTTGGGAATCCCAACTCAAGGGAATTCTGTACCACCACCACGACACAATTAGGATGCCATTATCCACAAAAAGGAAAATGTGGTAAATAGCTGAGCGGTGGCGCGTTTTCCCCTCGGCCACATTAAACCAGCAGAAATAGAGGATAACAGCTACTGTAGCTCGGTAAAACCACTCAAAGGTTTCATGTTCCATCAAGTCTGTCCCTTGCAAGGAGACCCAGAGAAACATGACCAACCAGATGCCTAGGAAGTGGAGGAAAATGTAGCCCGAGAAGACAACTGCAAAGACTGCCAATGAAAGAATGCGAGGACACATCAACAGGAAGTTCCACAGGAAGTAGAGGACCGAAGACAGGAAGGCCAACTTGTGTTTGTCCCTCAGGAAGCTACGCAGGGTCTGGTGGTAATCCAAGAGGGCCCAGGTGATACACAGAAAAGATGTACAAATCCCAAGTACTGCAAGGAAAACAAGGGAGAAGGCAGTGGAAACAGTGGTCAGGTTGAGGAAGAACTTCCCTCATTGCAAACGTAGAAGTACTGGTGCTGGAAAGGGGCAGCAAGATCTCTCCCATGTACCTCAGGAATTATTCAATTATTTAAATTATTGTAATTCCTAGTGAATTCGCTATTTTTTTGCACTGTTATGCAATCCCCTACACACTGAGAATAAAATCAAGAAGGAACCTACATGTAATCCTTGACTCAGGACTGATTACTTGATGAGAGTTTGAAGATTCAATCTTAAATCAGTATTAATAAGATCTCCACTGTATTGTTACTTTGTGGGTGGATAGATTTTGATTTGATTTTGAACATCCTTTTCCAATTTATTGAACAAATTAACAAGGTTTAACCCGATGTTATTTTTCCATGTTGTTTTTATATATCTACAAACCCTAAATTCCCAGGAGGCTGAAGAACTGGGCTACAAAAAATGTTGACATCCACTACTGGATTTTATTTATTGATTGATTTTTTTCCATCACCCTTCTCACCTACATGACTGAGTGGTTGACCAATAAAACTGCAAACAGCAGGAATTTATGCCAGCAAAAGTTCACATTCCTCCAAAACTGGCCCCTCCCAACTGGCACTCACCTTGAAATATCTCAGCTTGGTTGGTGTGTAAGATGATGTAGATCACCAGGATGAGCTGAGGTGCGCTTTCCAGAAAGGTCTCAAAGAGGCGCAAGAGACTGACATCGTGTGACAGGAAAATGGCAAAAGCCTGATGAGTTGCTGTTGGATCTTCCATCTTGCATGCCTGGAAACCGACCCTCAGGACACAGAGACACCTGTGCAAGGCAACACAGAAAACAAGATTGAAAATTATGAAAGAATGCAGTGGGAACATTTCTCAAATGGCAGGCCTAGGAAACTTATTTACAGTTAGTTCTTGACTTACAACCATTTGTTGAGTGACTGAAGTTACAAGGGCACTGGGGAAAAAAAAGTGATATAGCCAATCCTCATATTTATGACCATTGCAATATCTCCATGGTCATGTGATCAATTTTCAGGCACTTGGCAACTAGCATGTATTTACAATGGTTGTAGCATCCCAGGGTTATGTGATCCTATTTCCAGTTAGCTTCTGACAAAGTCTGATTCACTTAACAACTGCAACGATTTGCTTAACAATCATGGCCCAAAAAAGTTGTAAAATCATGTGGAACTCATGAACTGGCTTAGCCACAGAAAGTCTGATACCCAACTGTGGTTGTAAATCAAGGACTATCTGCCCTGCAATATGGCCACAACAGTGAGCCAGGCAGGTCAAAAACATCCAGCATCTATGATGTTAGAGAAGTATATATTTTTAACGATCCCTAAAAGCAATACCTCCTAACAGACTTCATTTTTCTTCTCATTCCAGGAAATATGCAAGATAAGTGTAGTTACCTGGATAATTAAGTTCACACATAATGCAGCCATAAAGGCTTCTAGCATTATTGTTTGTGCAGCCAACTGTACCTTAACCCACTACCTGTCTACGGAGATTCTCAGTCATCCAGGTCATGATTGTCCCAAAAGTGTTTTTTTCAAGAAGCAACTGGACTTTCTGATTTTTCTTTTTTCTTTGAAGACCTTTCACTTCTCACCCAAGAAGCTTCTTTGGGGCTTAACCCACTAGGCCAGGGGTCTCCAACCTTGGCCCCTGGAAGCCTGGTGGACTTCAACTCCCAGAATTCCACAGCCTGCTGGCTGTGGAACTCTGGGAGTTGAAGTCCGCCAGGCTTCCAGGAGCCAAGGTTGGAGACCCCTGCACTAGGCTAATTTGTGTTTGCCTACTTTGGTCAAGTTCTTGGCAGCCCATGCTATCACTGCAATTTATGACTCAAGCCCCCGTCCATCATTCTAAAACTCAGCCAACCAAGTTAGTTGAGAGTCTGGTGGGTGGATGTGGACTCTAGCATGTGGACAAAAGCAGCTGGAGTTCAGTCAGGTTGGTAGGGTGTGATGGAAACTCCTATTTGTTTAGATATGTTGTGTATTCAAGGGGAAGAATGTGCTGCCGCCTACAATTTGCCTGAGTCAATGAACAGAAGCATCCCCTGCTGCTCTTACCTGTACAGGTAGCCGAGTTGTAGGACATGGAGCAGCTTCGAAGTCCGGGCAGATGGCTGGGAGAGGCCTTCTTTATCGGAGTCACTCCGGAACCAAGCCCAACTAAAGAACTGGGTCGTCAGGGAGGAGAGGAGCAGCAGCCCCAGCACCAGCCCGCCCCAGTGGAAGTGGCCGGCTCGGAGGTAGCTGGTAGCCACCCACACGTCGGCCACCAAGTCCAGCAGGAAGGCGAGGGTGCCCCCCAGGGCAAAGGCCAAATCCAGAAAGCGAAACGGGGGCGGCTGGGGAAGGCTGCAGCCAGGACCGCAGCCGGTCCTAGCCATGGTCCCGTAAGACGGCAGGGAAAAAAGGGCCTGGAGAGGGCCGGAGGAGGAGGAGGCCCCTCCGGGTGGGGGACGGCAGCTTTGGCTCCTCTGGAGCAGTTGCAGAGCCTCGCCTCGCCGACCGCGGGTTGCTGGGAGGAGTGAAGCTCCGCTTACCGTCGCTTCCCACTAAAGAGAAACTTCGCCGGGATTCCCCCCTCACACCCCTCCCCTAAGTCTCCTCCGAAGTGGCCCTTCCTCCGGGCTTTGCAAACGCCCCTTCCCCGCCCCGGGACGGACCACTGCCGTCCCTTCTTATGGGGAGCCGGTCCGCGCGCCTTCCTGTCCGCTGCCTCTCCCCGTCTCCGACCTGGAGGGAGCGAGGAAAGGCGGGCTTCTCCTCGACGGCGGCAGCGGCTCGGAGCGGGACGCCCCGGACGCTGCATGACCTCCCCACCCTCGCTTCTCTCGCCCACGGGCCTGCTTTCCCCGGAGGAGAGAGGCGGGACCCAGTGAGGAGAAAGCGGAGCTCGTGAGCCGCCCGGCTCGGAAGCGGGCCTCCCTTCTCGGCTTGGAAGGGCAAGAGGGGTAAGCCTGCCTCCTCCTCCTGCTCCACCCCCGTCTGTTTACCTCGAGACGGGTTGCTGGGACCGTCTTGAAAAGGGAGCGTCGAGGCTGGGTCGACACACCTTTCACACGTCGGCTGGAAATCCCGGGGTTGCCTTGGCCTACGCCAAACTTTTTCTTTTGCCTTGAGGCAAATCACCTTTTCTTTCCTTGCATTGAGGCATTTTTTTTTATTTTGCATATGGGGCTGAGGTGCAAAAGATGGCCGGGATAATCTCTTTGATGGAGGCTTCGGGCCTTGTGAGTCACCCTTGTGATATCAAGTGCCTTTTTGCAAGGAGTGACAGAAACACCCAAAGTCCATGCTTTCCTCTTGGATCTGTACAAAGAAGGCTGTGCCAAGTGTTAATGTAGGATGGAGATTCTCAGTCATTCAGGTCAGGGCTGTCCCAAAGGAAAACCAGAAAGTCCAGTTGCCTCTTGAAAAAACACCTTTGGGAGATGTTAATGTAGGAGTTCCTTTAATTCCCCATTCACCCCTCCAATTTGGGTTTATAAGGTGACCAACCATCCTCCTTTAGGGGGGACAGTCCTTCTTTTGTAAGTTCTGTCCTCCCTCAAAAAGTGTCCTCCTACATGTCCTCCTTTTTGATATTTGGAGACTAATCTGTAAATCTCCGTATTTGATTGATGCGTTGCATGTGATGTGACGTATTTATATTTGACATGACGATTCATCAAGACTCGGTACAATGCGGCGAGACGCAATTATGAGACGCATGCGCATTCCCCACACAGGGGAATTGTTTTGAGAGAGTGTGCAAGAGGCTTTGTTCTTTTTCTTCAATTTATTTGTGTCCTCCTCCTCATTGTAAAAAAGTTGGTCACCTTACAATTAAGCATAGTTAAATTACAGAGGTGATTGGCTGGGTGCACACACACATACAGGTACTCCTCGACTTACAACAGTTCATTTGGTGACCATTCGAAGTTACAACGGCACTGAAAAAAAGTGATTTATGACCACTGTTCACACTTATGACCGTTGCAGCATCCCCATGGTCATGTGATTTTCATTCAGATGTTTGACAATTGACTCACATTTATGATGCTGGCAGTGTCCCAGAGTTATATGATCCCCTTTTGTGACCTGATGAGCAAAGTCAATGGGGAAACTAGATTCGCTTAACCATGTTAATAATTTAAGAGATTAATTTAACAAATCTGGTGAGAAAAAATGTAAAATGGGGTAAAACTCAACAAATTTCTCACTTAACAACATCCATTTTGAGCTCCATTGTGGTCGTAAGTTGAGGACTACCTGTACATAGATAGAGGTTTGTGGAACAGGAAGCCATAAAACACAGCTTGCAAACTCTGGCAGTTTTAACTCAATTATAATACTTGTTAAGTCAAAGACTACCTGTAGGTATTTATGAAAAGTTTGAGTTCCCAGCAGGAATAACTGGATAAGGTCAATTCCAAACCTTCTTGCTAAATATTTTCTTGTGCATTCTGATGTATTTATTCCCTTTTTCATAGGTTGAGTAATACTGTAATGCCTAATTTAAAACTGTTGCAAAACCAATGTTCTCATGACACTTTCATTATTTTCAATTGGTTATTCTAAGTTCTTAAGTATTTTGAATCATGCAGTTTGACACATACTAGAATTAAAAGACAATTCCCTCAACTCTTGTTTCCTTTTCATCAGTCCTCAAAAGCCCAAGTTAAACACATTCAAGGCTAAAATCCTTTGAAGACAATTGGAGTTAATAAGTTGTCAGAAAAATATGCCTGGAGCTGCACTGTAATTCCAGAGTTTTCTATGGAGAACAGATCATGTTTTTAATCCATATTTATGCAGAAATACTGAAAATCCCAACAGTTCGCAAACCTCAAAGCACCATTGTAGTTCCCACATAAATTACCAATAGTCAAAATTGGTAGTCAAAAATATTTGAAGATTATTTATTTTGGAGCATTGGTATGTCCCCTCATTTCAGTTTTTATATTACATTTTTTTCTTTAATCAGACAATAAAAGTGATCGGAACCTAAGTCCAAGCAACTTCTTCAGCCCTATATGTAAATCTTATCTTCAGATTCCAGGAAATCTTTTGTTTTATCTCTATGAAAACTTGAAAAAACATTAAATAATAGCTGTGAAATGACTGATCCCGAATCATCCCCTTAAGTTCCTCTATTCCATGTAGAATATTGTTGTCTTTTAAGCCATTTAAGTTCTATTAAGTCAATAAACCTCATATTTGTATGTGTGTGTTTGTTAAATTGCTGAAGTTAAAAGATTGTCTGCTCCAGAAAAATAAGAGACTCCAAATTGAACTCCAAATTGAACCATGGATCCTTTAATAATAGTTTATGGTAAAACAACGATTAGAAACCAGCACACCAAATTTTAAAAAAAGCCAGAATGGTTTATCAGAATATGAAAATCTGGACCTAATATCATGGTGTAGGCAGAAAGATTAGAGGGTTAATTTTGAATGTGCACTTTTTATTTCTCTGTACAAGGCCTGCCTCTCTATTGAGGTGAAAATTGCAAAATTGCTGTGTCATTGCAAGTCTTCCCTTGTTGCTTTTATGGCATTGTAGACATAGAATAAAATAGGAAATGAAATAAACAACTGAGTCATTGAAAGTCATATGCTGGGATTCACACAGTGCATTTAAAAATACTCCCCCCCCCCCATTATAGTTTGTTAACTATGATGGGTTTACAGACACAGTGGATGAGATCACACAAAACCAACCCCACCCCACCCAACTCAACCACATTTATCTATTTGATAATGTGGACTTTTGAATGTTACAATACTGCTTGGGTCAGAGGTGGCTTACAATTCTAAAAATATAACAGTCTACAACCTAAAATCAACCATATTGCAGAGCTACTGTCCATCTAAGTCGGCTTCTCAGCAAAAGCTCTCTAGAAGAGTGGGTTTACTTCCTTCCTGAAAGTTAACAAGGTTTGTATAAGGAAAATTTCCCCTTACTCTCAATTTAGGGCAGTAAAAACCCAAACAAACAATCCTTTGAAATTGCATTGAAACTGATTCCAAGGTGCCCTCAACAGAAGATAAAAATTTCCAGTCAAACAATTGTGTTAGTTTATACATATTGCATTTTTTACACATCTTATGCAAGTGAAGATATTAGCATAAATAACTCCACTGAGTTTTCAGATGAACCTGTTTCACTGAATCCTGTTCTTTATAGCCTTTGGGTATCAAATCAAGAATTTGAAAATGTCATTTACTCAGCCTGGAGTGGAGATGTAAAATTGGTATCAGCAACGTATTGATACCATCAATTTCATGTGGATGTTAAAGAAGAGGAGTCCATGCTTTGGCACAGTCCATCAGAACCTCCTCTTTCACTAACATCAGTTGGAAGTACCCTTTTATGCCACTGCAGCATAACGCCCTAATCCCTAACTCTTGAAGTCATAGCAATGATACTCTTAAATTAGAAGCTTTGCCGCTTAAGTGTTTATTTGTTTTTTTTCCAAGGAAGACCTTGCACCATCCCAGTGCAAGAAAAAATAATAATTTTGATCAGATGAATTTGCAGTTCAAAAATTCATCAGAAATGGATGGTCTAAAATTTTCAGGACTGTCACTACATTCTGTGTTCCTTATTTGTTCCTGTGAAATTCACTTGGTGCTATATGTGGCCCAGCTTGCTCAAGATGTCCAAGAGGCCTAAAGTAATGAGACCCATGGTGGGGCCAAGTAAGAAAATGTCCAGAACTGGGGTTGCAGCTGCAGCACTTCTGGCTACAACACACTGATTGTATTTTTCAAAGTCAACTTCTCTGATAGCACAGATGTGATCTGTCTGGCAGCTGTCATTGCAGAATGTGCTATCGTACTGCACTGAATTATATCGGTAGTACTTCTGGAGCTGACTTTTATCTCTCATAAGCTTCTCCAGGACCAAATGCATGGAGCGAACAGAACCATCCGGGATCTCGTATGCCTCTGTCAGGCTGTATTCTTTTTTCCACTCAGGAGTACCCATGTTAGCATGGGTGAGGTTTAAATAGTAAGTTATTATATCCTAAAATGGAACAGAAAACATTTGGAAGAATACTAAGAAATCTGTTTAAACTGATCAGAGAGAGCTACCAGATTCAGGCTGCAGAAATTCAGACAACTACCGAATGCAATAGCAGCAAAAACAAACAGAGAACTCAACTCTTTGGTCCCATCTATTAAACATAAACATTTTTGTAGCCTTATGTAAAAAAACTTAATAATGATGAAGATAGTGTAGGACAAGAGAGTCAAACTTGCAGCATCATATCATGTGACATATTGCAACTTCCCCACCCTTCACGAAAATGTAAGTGGCTGTGGCCAGGCCATGTTGCATCCAGCCCGCAGGCCGCAAGAGTGACACCCCTGGTAGAGAAGAGCAGGCAGAACTGTGGGCAAAGTGAAACACATCAGCAGCTTAGAGTCATTGCATTCCCTCAAGTACTCCAAGTCCACTCCATCCGAATTCTTATTTGGGGCCAATTTGTACTGAATTTTAGTTGACCAGATTCTTGGGTATAAGCTTGAATATGTAACCCAACTAATGGTCCTGATTTTTTGTGCCTGACAGCTGTTACATTTCCTTTGTCCTCTGTCAAGGCAGATAAAAAGGGGATCCAATTCATTCTCCACTTTTTTTCATTTCACTTTCCTGGGCTGAAGCAACCAGGACAACTAACACAACTGGATTTTCCATGGCAGGATGCTCAGTCAGTCAAGTAAACTTAACATTGCATTTCAAGGTTTTGTTGAATCATCATAATCCTGATGATCAGGCAGGATCCTCATGGCTATTACTCTGCTTTCTACAGCATCTCCCTTGTTCCTCCCCAACACTGTCAATATGAATAGGATTCAAACAAGTCACAGTAGTCCTGTTCAATTGGGACCATCCAGAAATCTTTAGTGGGCAAAATAACTTGCCCTCAGTGGCTACACGGATCACCTCCGGGTCTGGCAACAAAGGTGGTATTCAGCAGGTTCTGACCAGTTCTGGAGAACCAGTAGCGGAAATTTTGAATAGTTTGGAGAACCGGCAAATCCCACTTCTGACTGGCCCCGCCCCCATCTATTCTCCGCCTCCTGAGTCCCAGCTGATTGGCTGGGTCTTCTTTGGTTGCCCTGCACAGGAGAACGGAGCTGGAAAGCAGGTTAGTGGGGTGGGGAGGGAATGGAGATTTTGCAAAAACCTTCCCCTGCCATGCCCACGAAGCCACGCCCTCAGAACCAGTCGTAAAATATTTTGAATCCCACCACTGTACGGCACCCTGATTTCTTGGAGACAAACATAAGTAAATGGAATTCTATTTCTACCTTCACGAGCAGAGTCTCACGGTCGTATTTAAAAACACGGATGCCAGGGTTGTTGGCTCCATTCTGCACACCTGGCAAGCTTGTCTTCCAAGGGGTAATTGCTGGAGCTAAAAATATGACACTGATCGGGGAATCTGAAAGAGAAGACAAACTACGTCGGGAATTTGATCACACGCACACATACACACACAGAGTTTTATTTTCAGGACTGATTGTTATTGTCAGTTCCATGCCAGACCGTAACAGGATATAATCCATGATGGAGCAAGGAGTGATATGCAGATTGGAATAGTGGCATTCAAGTCCCAACAATGTGTCAATTGGCGGATGAGACAAGGAACTGCCTTTGGCAATGCAAACTTGTGACCACCTTTGGGGCACCCCCTTTATCTTAAATTAATATAATTAATTAATTAAATTATTTCTTTCTTTCTTTAAATTAATTTTAATTAATTAATTGAATTAATTTAAATTAATTAATATTAATTAATGTTAATTAATTAAATTAATATAAATTAATTAATTGCTGGTGGATTCCAAACACAGATCTTATCCCTGGGCAAATATTATTTTATTATAGGCTTTTTTGGCAGCTAATGTAACTGGAAATTTTGTTGAATAACAGAATAACAGAGTTGGAAGGACCTTGGAGGTCTTCTAGTCCAACCCTGGCAGGAGACCCTACGCCATTTCATATTGTCCATTCTGTTTTTAAAGAAACTTTGTTTTAACTATGCTGCTAAATTGTATGACATTTTTTCCAGTTGTCAGAGGTTCTGGCAAACATGGGACATCTTTAGATAGTTGTCAAGGTTCCAGCCTTGATATTTGCCTTCCTGTGGCTCAGTGGCTAAGACGCTGAGCTTGTCAATCAGAAAGGTCGGCAGTCTGGCCGTTCGAATCCCTAGCACCACGTAACGGAGTGAACTCCAATTACTTGTCCCAGCTTCTGCCAACCTAGCAGTTTGAAAGCATGTAAAAAATGCAAGTAGAAAAATAGGGACCACCTTTGGTGGGAAGGTAACGGCGTTCTGTGCACCTTTGGTGTTTAGTTATGTCGGCCACTTGACCACGGAGATGTCTTCCGTCGTGCTGGCTCTTCGGCTTTGTAACAGAGATCAGCACCACCCCCTAGAGCTGGAAACAACTAGCACGTATGTGCGCGGGGAACCTTTACCTTTACCTTAAAGTAAGTTTGCCCCACAACCCTGTTACTTTACAGACTGGAAGACATCCAGAGAATTCCAGGGGATGTACCTTTGTTATCATAGAACATTCTAAAACTATCCGTATGGTGATGTCCAAAAAATTGTGCTGCAATTACAGCATGATGTTTCTGAATGATTTCTGTATATCTTTGATTGAAGTGTTTTCGGAACCAGGGTTTGCCTCGTTTCTTTTCAAAGACGCCAGGAGGAACATGCCCAATAATATAGACCTGAGATAGATCAGACAAGGGATAGTCAGGGGGGTAAATGACATACAAAAGATTGCAGGATACAGTTTCCTAGCCTTCCCCAAGCTAATGCTCCCATGATCATTAGCTAGCCTGATCAATGTTTTGGGAAGAGGTCGGACCCAGAGCTGGCTCCAAATTTCTGCTTTTCCCTATATCTTCTCAAGATATGTTCTCTCAACCTATATGGACCTGAAACTCCTGTTATAGATATTTTTAAATCTGAACCCAATCCTTCTCCTAAACTGCATAAGAAAGTTGGAATTAATGGTTTCCAAGGCCCTTTATAAATCTTACAATCAATGATTCCTACTCCCTTTGGCTAGATTCATACATACCACGCTAAGTTGTAACATGGTTTAGTTTTATCTACTAAATATATGTTTATCCTGTTTTTTATTATTACAAATCAAAGCATGCTTATGCCTTATCATGTAATGTACACCTAATTATGGCTTAAACCAGGGGTCTTCAAACTTGACAGTTTTAAGACTTGTGGACTTCAACTCCCAGAATTCCTCCTCCAGTCATGTTAGCTCAGGAATTCTGGGAGTTGAAGTCCACAAGTCTTAAACTTGCCAAGTTTGAAGACCCTTGGCTTAAACCATGGACTGTGACTTAATTACATATGTATCCTTTAACAATTCCTTCTTGAAATTATGACACTAATGAAATGTGTTGGCATTCCAGAGGTATACCTTTTGCAATCGCTTCATAGTTGTTCTGTCTTTAAATTGCTGGCTGAATATAAAGACAGACAGGCAACTCTACAAAGGCTTCCATACAAAGTTTTTTTATTGGATCACAAGGCATTCTCAAGGTGTAACTCACAGTTATGTCAAGATTTATCTGATATCTAAATCTTTGCATAGCTGACTTCATAGTGTAAAATTATAGTGATCTTCATCCCATAACGATGGAGCAAAGGGTGAAACACCAGCACGGGGCTGGGGTCCAAGCAAGAGTAAAGGAAACTCCCCCAACCCAATCAAGGGTCAATTCAGTGACCAATCAGGATTACAGATGTGACCACATGACATGAACTACATTTCCCATGATGCATAAACTACATTTACCATGAGGCATTCCCTTAAGGGGACAGCTCCCAATTCTAACTTAACTATCTCAATTCCCAATTAACTATATACTATCTGGACAGCACAATAGTGCTGAAAGTATTTTTGCAGTTGAGTTGAGACATTATCCTGATTATAATTATCTGTCCCCAAAAGGTTTGGAGTTATTGTTTAAAATAATAAAATTAAGGCATCTGAAAGAAACCTTTTCTCCTGTTTCTGATGCTTTGGTCAACAGAGTTTGCAGCCATCGGAATTGGCCTCCTGGATCTTCCAGATTCATGGTCCGTTTATTATTTTCATAGTACAGATTGGTGTTGAGGACAATTATTCGCCTCCTTGGTCCAACACCAGGCAGCAATTGACTGTAGAAAGCACCTGCAAAACAGCCAATAAGTCAATTTGGACCAGAGAGCTTCTGATGCAGAGGTTGGTATTCAGCAGGTTCTGTCCAGTTCTGGAGAACCGGTAGCAGAAATTTTGAGCAGTTCGGAGAACCAGCAAATCCCACCTCTGACTGGAGATTTTACAGTATCCTTCCCCTGCCACGTCCACCAAGCCACGCCCATAGAACTGGTAGTAAAAAAATTTGAATCCCACCACTGGTAGGAAGCAATTAATTTGATTAGCTGAGTTGTTTGAATGGGCTACTAATTCCAGTTCATTTCCTTATGGCCCCTTATGTAGAACCAGAGGAAAGAATTTGGGGAGGGGGGCAATTGCATTTCAGTACTGCTTCTCAAGTCAATTTAAAATGCTACAACACAATCTGCCATCACATACCTGTTTTGAACGTCTGTATGGAGGGCTCATCAATCCAGGGCTGCCATAAGTCTGCTATTGCATTGTAGATCATGTTCTCCTCAGCTGGAAGCTGATTTTTGGGGTGGAAGTCATGGTTGCCCATTGCTGAATAGACCTGAGTATCTGAAGGAAGCAGAAAAGAACATAGCTTGGAAGAGAATAGTATAAGAAAGAAATCTGTAATTCTCATATATATATAAACACAGACCAAGACTCTCAACCAATCAGGAGGAAGAAAAAACCATTCTGACACAGCAATAGGCTGCCCCAAATTTAAATCTGAAACCACTGTAAAAGTCTGACTCACAGACAAACACTGTACAGAAGCCTGATGATGGCAGATGAGATTCTGCTGAAACGTTGCTACAACTTTAAAAGCACCACTATTATGATGTGGGAAAATACCCGAACAAAGCTGAATGCCAGACATGTAAGTACCCGCGAAAACTTAAGAAAACAAATATATATATATATATATATATATATATATATATATATATATATATATATATATATATATATATATATATATATATATATTTGTTTTCTGAGGTTCTCGCGGGTACTTGTATGTGGATCTTTGGTTATTCGGGTTTTCTCCCGCGTAAGATTGGACGTATCTGGGCAACGTTTCGATGAAGTCTCATTCATCATCTTCAGGCTTGGTCTTCAGCTCTGTGCTTCTCAGAGTGATGAGAAGCACAGAGCTGAAGACCAAGCCAGATACGTCCAATCTTACGCGGGAGAAAACCCGAATAACCAAAGATCCATATATATATATATACACATACACATATACATATACATATATGATTTTATATACTAAATATAGTATATAAATTCATACATTGCAATGTCCTACCTGAAGGAAGCAGAAAAGAACATAGCTTGGAAGAGAATAATATAAGAAAGAAATCTGTAATTCATATATATATATATATATATATATGATTTAATATACTAAATATAGTATATAAATTCATACATTGCAATGTCCTACCTGAAAATGAATACTTCAGCTTCAATCATAACAATACAAGAGCATACAATAGATATAAACTCAAGGTTTTACCGCAACAAACTTGACTGCAGAAAATACAACTTCAGCAACAGAATGGTCAATGTTTGGAATACTCTACCTGACTCTGTGGTTTCTTCCCCAAACCCCAAAAACTTTAACCTTAGACTGTCTACTATTGACCTCACCCCCTTCCTAAGAGGCCTGTAGGGGGTGTGCATAAGCGCACCAATGGTGCCTACCGTCCCTGTCCTATTGTTTTTTATTTTTCTTATAAGTATCTATCTCATGTATTCAAAACTATATTTATTCTTATACCTGTATCTTGTAAGCAATTGACAAATCAAATAAATACTAAAAAATATACAGTAGGGAGAAGCAAATCACACATGTTTTGTCTTAGCCATCCTAGATTGATCTGATGCTAAGCCACAAGCATAAATCTCTACACACAAATCTGAATGGTAGAGTTTACAAAGAGGTCCCATTATGGTTTCCTGAGATTTGTGGACTCAGAATCTGTTCCATCAAAATCTGAACAGGGGTACCAGAGTATACTTAAGCATGGAGTAATCACAATTAGTGCAACTTTTATCTGAATCTATTTTAATTTACAAAATGTGGACCTAGACAGGAGAATCACCAAACATGGGAGATCAAGCCACGGATTGAAATTGACCAGGAAGGTACTTTAATTTTATCAGGTGGTAAATTTATGTACTTACAGAGCTGAGCATACGGAAAGCCAAAGCAAAAAGGATTCTGAAACCTAGTGAATCTTTCCTATATCTCAAGTGAATCTCAACCTTGGCCACTTTAAGATGTGTGGACTTCAACTGCCAGAATTCTTTAACTGGCATGCTGTCTGGAGAATTCTGGGAGTTGAACTCCACACATCTTAAATGCGGTTAAGGTTGAAAAACACTGCTATATCTGGAAAAATCAAACAACCATATGAACCCATAGCTAGGGTTTCATATGCTGTCTGCACCAAGTCATTCTGTGGAGAATGGGTTATATTTTTCCCCTAAGGAAATATACCAGCTTATGTAAATTCTTCCCATTATCCTGAAATAGGAACATCTTTCTTGGAGAAACCAGAATATATACAATCTTGTCTATACTTGCTGCTGCTTAGGCAACATATTCTTAGTAATCTTGAAGGATGAACGTTCTGTTATTGTCTTCCACAATCTGACACCTCTGTGATGGCTGGGAATGTTAAAATTTGCAGTCTCGAAACATTTGGAATAAAGCAAAAAGATTATTTCGCGCCCACTGCTTAGTACTAATTTAGACTATGAATTTTTTATTTCCAAAAGTGCACTTTACATCTAATTTTCTGAATTTGAAAACTTCTGCAACTTCATATAATCTTATTTTCAGGATAATGAAGACCATATGAAAGCAAAATACATATGATTTTAATTTAATTAACCAGGTATATGGACCTGGCTAGTAAGCAATCATTATGTTTCTGTTGCACATAATACATTTAAGCCAGATAGGATAAAAGTCATCATCTTCATTGCTGAAATATTTTTTTCAATCAATTTTTCTATTAAAGTGATATATCCAACATATTTGCAACCATGTGGAAATATTCAAATCCTTCCTTGTTTTCCAAGATCTTGCCACTACTTGAATGGCTGTGGCCAGTAAAACAAAACTTAGTATTTTTAATGCTCTAAACATTATCTCATTTTAATAATAATAACCTAGTCTAAATATCTGGCTGACTCTGCAACAAAGCATAATAATGGCAATTTAATTTAAAAAATTGCACCAGAACAATTGAACAGCTTCACAAAACCACCTCATCTGTACCCCTTTCTCTGTTTTCTCCAGTACCTAGGTCTTATATTAAATGTACCATGTTAACTTATATACAAAATGTAAAAGTCTGCATCTGGTTATGGCCTTTTACAAGCCTTGGCTTGTTATTGCCCACTTATTTTAGCATTTTGTACCTGGAAAGACATCTCTGATCAGGTTAGTTAGCTTTTCTACTATTTCCAACACAATTTTATCTCCCAGCTTTTCATCTGGCACATGAGGAGTATCATCTCTGGAAAACAGTAAAAACACATTCCAGTGAAGCCCACAGATACTAAGCATAAACCTAGATAAACTATATATAAGAACAAAATAAGTGTACAAACCAGGTCTCAACTGTGAATGAAATTAGCCTAACAGGTGATTAAACTAAGAGGAGATAAAAGGGATAGAAATGTACAAAGACAGAGAGGTAGATATTGTCTCTGTTTTATTCTGAACTTCATTAAAGCTTTTTATTTCCATCCCAGGTAACCTATAACCATGGGTGGCATATAAATTTAACAAATACATAAGTAAACAAACAAGCTATCTCTCTTGAACTAACATATTCATTTGCATTGGAATCCTGAATTGTTATGATAGTTATTAATTAAAAGAATGAATGAACAGTTATTCTTGAATGGTTAGCCAGCTAAGCAGTTAAATAAAAAGTTTGTTATGTTGTTTACTATGAGGCATAGGACTCATGCTTTATTTTTTTTTACCCAGTCCAAAGAATGAAGTCTGGATCAGGAAGAATCTTCTTCATGGCATAAATAGAAGAGTTGATAAGAATCCAGGGAGCATCGCACAAGTAATCACCCCAGGTTCCTGCACTGATCACTGGCTGAGTGCCAGCCGATGGACACACCTTCAGCGGATCTGAGGACTTTTGGTACTCTGGGTCAAGATGAAGGTCTGAGATATGCCAGAAGGAACCTGCATCAGCAGACAGAAAATTCACAATAAAATGGCTCAATATATGTTTCAGTTTTTGCATTCACCAGAACCAATGTTCCATTCTTTCAAACAGCAAAATGTCCAGGATTGTTCCTGTGCAATTGCAAGCTTTCCCCACGTTTGCCAAGCCCACTCTGCAAAACTATTCATTCTCTTTTCTTAAACCAAAGACAAGCAATTTTTTTCTCCTGGATTTTGAATGGTATGCCTGAGCCGAGCTCCAAAAATTAAGTAGCACCAAAGTGAAGAAATGGGTGGGGCAAGGACAACCCTAAACTTGACTTGATTTATGTGTGGTTCAAATGAGGCCAATGGACTGAGTTAATTATAAACACAGATCAGACCCTTAAGATTAAGGCGCATGTCCAAAGGAGGTCTTTGCTACATGCCAAATATAAAACATAAAACAAGTAGAAAATATTAATGTTTGGAAATAAATCTTTAAAAGGTTCAATTTTGCCAACTGAATGCCAGTTGCAACAGCACAGAACTTAGCCAGTTTCTTTGCATCTGATCTGCCACAAGAAAGGATATAACTAAAAGCAAATCGATTAAACAGTAAATATTAATTACTTCTGCATAATGTTCCTCTTCTGTCATATTAAAACAACAATTTAGTGGCAACTTTTGAAGCAGCTTTTAGGGTGGTGCCCATATTCTGTTCTAGATTGCCTCCTGAAACTTATCATTGGATGACATTCCTTTAAACAACTTTCCCAATAAAAAATATGGAAAATACCTGAAGTTGCAATTACATTTCTGCAATGCATCAGCAGCAATAGAATCTTCCAAAAGTCCATTTTGGTTTTGTGGCTAACAAGCACCGAAGATCTGCTTTGTCTTCTGTAGGTGCAGCTGTGGCAATCCGTCAGCCTTTTTAATCTCCTCCCCTATATCTTTGACTCATGGCTTATTGGAGGAACTGACTTGACATAAAAACTTAACATCTCTCATGGCTTACTGGAGGAATTGACCTGGCGTCTCTTCCAGCTTAGCAGAATCCCTGTATTTCAACAGTGTCTTAACTGAAGGAAATATGTAACTGAGATTGTTGGGGAGAAGGGTCAAGCTTTATATTACAGTATCTGTGTACCTTCAATCTATAACCTTGTACTCTGTTATTTGACAAGCTCTTTGCTGATGTAGCAGGATGGAACAAGTTTGTTTGCTCACAGAGAAGTTTTGATGGGTGGGGAGGGACAGGTAAATGTTTAGGTTTTCTGCCAAAAACTACATCAGGCATCCAGAGTGACCTAACTTGGTTGGAGGAAAAACGCTCTTGTGGTTGCTGAATCAACACAAGATTTCTAGAGTGTTACAACTCTGTTATTCCATCGAAGGATCAGATGATAGAATGTATGTACAGATGAGGCCCTGGGGATCAGAGGAAGGGTCATATGTGGAGATAGGACCCAGGTATGGATGGAATGGACATGAGAGCGAGGAATATGAATTCTGATAAAACATTTTATCTTGTCTTCATTTCTTTGCCTTAAGCAGTCTTGCTCCTTCCTGTCTTCTTTCTCTCTACAGAAGGAGGGGGGATCATGGGGGGTTGAGGGGTGCTGCCTCAAACAAAGATTTAAAAGTGCTTTTACTTTTCTCTGTGGAAGGACCCCCAGCCATTTTAAAATAGAGGCGCTACAAATACAAATATAGACCTCTCTCTCTCTCTCTCTTTCTTTCTTTTTCTTTCTTTCTTTCTTTTTCTTTCCCAGCTTTACTATATTTGTAAATAAACAAGGTATGGAGCATAACTAATACTTCTTCCTCCTCCTATTTTTTGTATGATTATGTAGATTTGGGACAGAAGCTATACATGCTGCTGCTCAAATTAATTCCATGAATTTTTATTTATTTATTTATACAGTCCCTTCAAAACTGAGTTAGGCAATGAACAGATCAATTCAGAAATTCACAGATGGCTTACAGTCTATCATATGTGGAGGAAACCAGGTTGGAAGGCGATTTCTAACTCTTGTTCAACAGTTTACTTGTTTATCCAAAATCTTCTGTAAAGTGCCACTTGCAGCTGACTTTCTGAAATGTAAAACTTGGTTACATCTTGTTCTCGCTTTTCCCAGGTGCTGACTTGCAACTGTCCACTTATCTGGCACATCTATTATCTGCATTTCAACAAAGAGATCCATGCAGGAATGTTTCAAAGGCATTGCTCACAGGGAAAGATGCAGTTCTTCTAATCCTTATATATGGAATAACACCCATGGGCTATGTTAAAAAAAAAGCAGGTGCTAAAAATAGATTTTGTGTGTGCTGAAATCTTTTCAGACCTTTGAAACATTGAGATAAAAAGAAAAGTCTCTAGAAAGTTGCAAAGGATTAAGATAAATTTTTACAAATTAGTGTAGGTGGATGGCAGCTCTTTTTTCTCCATAGATAATAAAGTTGAGGCATTCCCCAATTTTGTATTTAAAAAACGAGTTTCAGCCAGCAAGACTCACAACAGAGTTGTGTAAATAAACAAAAAATTGAAGAGTCTTACCAGCTTATATGTATCTAAAAAGGGATTAAACCTTCCATTAATGAAGATTTATTAATAAATCTAAAGTGCTGTGGCTTGCTTTTCAAAAATGGCATGGCCAAACGCCAGGGAAATTGGTAGCCGTAACAGAAGTGTGTTTCCCGATAATAAACAAAATTCCCCAAATAAAATCTGAATGCCAATATAACATTACAGGAACTTCAGCTTCTTTCCTATTTTAAGGAAACAGCCCATCAGACCTGGCTAGGGGGGGATACAAAGAGCTGAAGAAACTACCCCTCCATAAAGAGATCGGTTAGCTAAAGCTAAAATCGTTCACTTAATAAATCCCGTAAATTTCCCCAGAATTCTCAGAATATCAATTCTTCTGTGTGCCTCCTGAGAATTCTGGGAGTTGTAGTTCTGGAACTACAGTATTTTGCGTGCGTCACTCTAATTTTATCGCTCTTTCTCTCTCTCTCTTGCGGCCGGCTTTCCTCTCCAGGCCCGCTCCTCAAAGGTCCCGCCCCTTTCGGTTTCCTCATCCATCGATTGGTTGGGAGAAAAGGAGGAGGTGGGAAAAGCAGGGGGAATGACAATAAGTGGCCTATCCCGAGCGCCCCTGTTTGCGCGCGTGTCGGAAAAAACGCGCGAGGGCGTAAGCGAGCTGCTTGTGGGCTGAGGGGTGGGGCAGCCGGAGTTGACCGCGAAGCCTTTCCACGCGTGGGTCTTCCGAGTTCTTCAGCATGTGGTCCGGTCACGGTGAGGGCAGATGGCGCGTTTCTTGTATGCGGGAGTTCGGAAGGCGGCAATGGGGGAGCAACTCCCATCATCCGCAGCCTGTACGGTTGTGCCTCATGGGAGCTGTACTCTTTTTTTCCTTCTTCTTTCGTTTGTCACCACGATTACATTAAAAACGATGCCATTTATTTATTCGTGGTATATTGCCTCCCATCTCACGTATGTGATCTTAGGAAGCTTACAATAATTTCTTTTTTTAAAGATGCATAAAATAAAATACAGTAAACTAAAATAAAATCCGGGCATTATTATATAATTGTGTAAATAATGAGACTGTAATTGGGTCATATCTGGCAGAAGTACTGAAGGTGCCTCATTTTCTTCCCTTCCCCCCTGCAGACGCTCATGAGTCTCATCGTATTTTTAGTTTTGGTTTTATTTTAATATCTAATGAAGAAAAAAGTAATATAGAATGTATTTCTATGCACTTTTAGCTAGTTTGGAAAAATTCAGAGACTGAAAAATGCAAAGAAAAATGTTTTTTTTAATGTTTTTTCCTATTATCTTTCCAGGAGGTTATGATAACAATTACGGCAATATTAGCTATACACAATCGCCTGGAGGATTTACATCACCTTCTGCAACCCAGAGTGAAAAGAAATCAGTATGTACTTCTTTCTATCCAGCCTATTTTCTGAATAAGCGACAGTAAAAGAATTATAGTGTAAAAATTTCATATTTGCAGAGGTCAAGAGCTCAGAATATCGTTCCCTGTACAGTATCGCAACTATTTTCAGCTGAACAATTGGATGATGTTTTTAGGGTCCGTGAAGTTGAACTTTCACAGGTAATTTTCAAAATTGCCTTTACTATGTATACATTTTATTATTGATTTATTATATTTATTCAGTTTGTATTACTGCTCATCACAAAAAATGACTCTGGGTGGCACACAGTATTAAAATAAATTGAAAAATAATTCCATTCATGAATACAAAACTTAAAATACACAGCAGCTGAGGAGATATTCCAGCAGAGCTGGGAGTCTGCACCCTTTATGCATTTGGGGTCCCAGGCCTGGGCAGACAAATCAGGTCTTTAGGGCCTTATGAAAGGCCAACAGGGTCTAATCTCCAGAAGAAGAATGTTGTATAGGGTGAGTGCTGTGGCAGAAAACTTCCTGGGCCCTGGCAATCTTGGCCAGTGGGATCTGGAACTTGCTCATCCTGTCACACCCAGATTGGATGAGTAGAAACAATTGGAAAGACAGTCCCTTAGGTAACCTATTCCCAACACAGGAAAGGCTTTAAAGGTAACAAACAGCACCTTGAATCACATCAGAAGCACAACAGCACCTGACATGGCTCACAAAATTGCACAATGGCATTACATGCACCGAGCAACTGGCACCATTTACTATCCACGCAGCCATATTCATATCATTTGAAGCTTCCAAACACTGTTCCAATTTTTAGTTCTGCCAAGACTGCTATACAAAGGTTTTATTTAAACGTTTCCTCTCTCTAATGACACATTTTCATCTGATTTTGCCAAATCATGCTTCATTCATGATGTATACATTTGCGGTGTTAATTAACACAAGGATTAGTAGGAGATACCACTTAACAATCTTATTTATTTGAGAGATTTGCATCTGTTTCATCATGCAGGTTATTATCGTGGGCATAATCAGGCATGCTGAAAAAGCTCCAACAAATATTCTCTACAAAGTGGATGACATGACTGCAGCTCCGATGGATGTGAGACAGTGGGTCGACACGGATGTAAGTATCACATAGGCTTCGATATACATGAAAAGATGTAGTATGATGTGGCAGCTATAGAAATGAGGAGGTCCGTGTTCAAATCCATACTCATTTTAGAATAATAAGAAAATAAAAGAGACAGCCATAAGTGCTGCCTATTTTGAAGGACCGTGGATTTTAATAACATTTGTTGCAGAATTTGTAATTTGCTCTCCCTTAGCTTTGGTTCTCGATTGGGGTAAAGTAAGATAATGGAATCCTGCCATTCTAGGTTGATTTGCTTAGTTTATGAAAAATTACTGGTAAATGCCAAGAAATCATTGTCTCTTCTTTTTATTCAAGGAGGAGGGGAGTGAAAATGTGGTTGTTCCACCAGGAACCTATGTGAAAGTAGCTGGTCATCTGCGATCTTTCCAGGTAAGAGCCATGCGACAGAAACATTTGAAAATGAGAACTGCCACGTAGTGCTGGATAATTCTGTTTTAGCAAAAACACTGAATTAATTTTGAGCTCCCTCAATAAAATACATTTAAGTGCTGTCCTCTTGCTTTATGTGTGGCTCTGTCAGATGAGAAGATGGCAAGTAGGTTTGTGCATGTGATGTGTGTTCCTTGACCGTTGAGAATCTGTTTCATTTAGATATTTTTCTGTGATTTACAGTCCAATAGGTATTTCATTTTTCCTCAGTCAGATAAATTAGTTGCATCTTAAGCAAAAATTTTACTATCGATACTTAGTTTTTTTTCTCTTGTTTGCCTGAGAGGGAAACCAGTTTGGTTTAAAATATTCAGCCAGCTTCAGTTAATGCAAACTAAGGTGTGGTTTGTAGTATGAGCCAAAGCACAATATAGCTATAGAAAAGTACAATATATTTAAAAAATAATTACAAGCAGTAGTGTATTGGAGTCATGATGGTAAGCATGAGAATAGAGAAGAACTTCAGTAAATGTGAGTAAAAGTAACAAAACTGTTTTTAGAAATAAAGAAATAACATCTTACAGAAAAGACATTGGTCACCTCTGAAAAATCCAGTTAGCATTCTAAGGTAAGTATTAATTAGGCAGGAATTTATTGTTTTACATTGTGGAAAGTAAAATGATTTTACTTTTTTAGATTATAATGTCACTAACTCAATCAGGTCTCTTATCCTAAAACTAAAAACCAATAAAACAATCCTCTTGGAGAACTAGGAAGTTACTGGTCAAAAAGCTACATTTTGATCCTAAGTAAGTTAATCAAAATTATTAGAATGAGCAGCATTGGCTATTAGAAAAACGAACATTGCTTTTCCTGTAGAAATAGAACAGAGAATTTTTAAAGGTAGATACAGTATGTAAAGTTCATTAGAAATATTATTGAAGATGACAAAAATAAAGTATTCTTAGAAGAGTCTAAAAGGAGTAAATATTTAATGATTATGCACATTATTAGAAAAATGTTCTTAGCGCTATTTTAAATTTGAATTGAATTTGCTGATATGTTTACATGAAAAGGCTTGTTTTTCTCTGAAATATGAATATTTGGAATTTATTTTTGGAATTTGAAAGATATGTCTTGAGAATCAGTGGCCAAAAAATGTTTAATGTTCCTTTAAAATTCCAGAACAAAAAGAGCCTGGTTGCATTCAAAATTATGCCCCTGGAAGATATGAATGAATTTACTACACATCTGCTTGAAGTTGTCAACGCACACATGATCCTCAAAAAGAGCAATGCGGTATGTGGGCAAGCAAAACACTAATTTAACCTTTCCTAGCCTATTCACATATGCTTAGGCAAACTGGTTTGCCATCTTAGAAGAAGCAATCTTAATATATTGAGATGGTTCCAGGTTGTGGAAGGGAGCAAACTGTTTTAAAATTGTAGAGAGCTGAAACAAATTGCATTTTTACAGGTGGCTAGAGTCCAATTTCTATTTTACACATGCAGAAATATACATACTTACCCTAATTGGCCATCTTTTTTTTTTCCTTGACTTTTAGCCCCAATCTTCAAAAATGCCTCAGCCCTTTGGTGTATTTGAGACGAGCAGTATGTCAAATACCGGAGGAAATGATACTTTAACAATGCATGGTCTTACACCACACCAGAGTCAGGTAGGTATAGTTACTACCAGGTCATGAATGAAGCAAATACACATGTCCCAGGATAATGTTGCAAAATCCAATTTGGGTGGGTCTTCTGAGCCTTCATGCTGGAATCCATTTTCAGGGAACGTCTCTCTTCCGGAATATGTACTTTGGGCTATTCTGTGAATCGTATTTATATGGTGTCTTCCTGTTGATTGATTGGTACATTGATGGTTGGCGATGGGCTGTTGTTTCCTTGTGCTGCCAAGCTCTCAGCTCCTAAGTACCTGATAAGCTGGTGGTAAATCAGTATTCCTGTTAGCTGATAAGGGACCCATTTCCCAGGCTTCAGTCATGTCCCTAGTTATCTTTGTATCTGCATGGCTAACATTCTTAGTAGCTGCAAAATTGAATGTATGTCTTTGTTCACTGCAATGTGAGGCTACCAATGAGTTCAGGTCTCCTCATCTGACTGCTCATTTGCGTTCTTGTAATCCGGTGGTTAACTTTCTCCAGTTACCAGAAAAATTTTTGGGCATGGCAGCAAATTTATTCTATGAAGCTTCCTAAACATCTCTCCATATGCATTTACAGGAGTGATTGGATACTCTTATCTGCTACTAACTAGTTTCACTTTTGCACATATACCTCTCTATTCCTGGGATTTTTCACAGGTAACTTCATTGCAATGGTGTACACCTAGGTCACGATTAAGCATAACTAACTTTCCCAACACTTCTTAAAACACAAGAATAAATCATGAAGTGAAAGGTATTGAATAAAAATGGCTTGCTGGCATGTGTACTTTCATTATGAAACTAAAACTACATCTGAAGAAAGACTGCTGTGACTGTTCATTTTTATATCACTGCATGTTTCCGCTGGGGGTTAAAAATGGAAACTTGTCTATTGATGTATTACTTTGCTATTGTATAACTCTAATAGGGCTTTTTGTTGTTAAACTTATGTCAGGTCTTTTCTGCGTTTGCCTTTGAATAACTCTGTGAACTCTTGCTTTTTGAAGGTTCTGAATTTGATTAAAAGCTGCATGACAACCGAAGGGATAAGTCTTCATGATCTGAAAACCCAATTGCATAATATTAATCTACCAACGCTCAAGTACGTAACAGACTGGGAAGTTAGGTTTTTAACAAACTAGGCTATTGGTATTCCTATACCAAAAGGAAGTCGTATTGATTCCTTTCAAACCTGAAATCTACACCTGTGTGAACTCTTGCTCCAAAACAAAATTAGGATCAAGTTTATTTTTCCTATCAAGGGTTTTTGCTCTATAGCCAGGATAATGCACATCAAGCAATTTTTACAGTCCTCACCCTTTTGCATTTTAAGTTTGATTCTTTCAAAGAACTTTGCAGCATCGTATGCTCTCTTTTTTGGTAACCTATGTTTTGTTAATACTGTACATGAAAGAAAATGCCAGGTCATCCAAGGTATTTCTGGATGCTTTTCTTATTGTCTGACAGGAGCTAAATTTGGAGTGGGGAAATGTAAGATCAAGACATTCTTCCAGAATGTTACTAATAATTGTTTTTCCCCTCAGACTAAACCCCTTCTTTTCTAAACTTCTTTGTAATAACTTTTTTGGAATAGTTAATCACTTCTTACATGCGTGCTTTTTATTTTTGTCAAGAGTTTTTAGATTCGCCTCTTAATGAACTGATATTTTCTTGTTTTATGTATTGCCTAGTAATTTTATATAGAATAGAATTCTTTATTGGTCAAGTGTAATTAGACACACAAGGAATTCATGTTATGATTTTACTTTTATCTTCATTTTATCACTATTCAGGATTAGTCTACATGCTATGTATTGTTACAGCTTTGACTTTATTTTGGTTGGTAGCAGCAATTGTGGCAATTTTAATTATACTCTGATTGGTTTTGTATGTTTCACTCTCTTCATATGATTTTTTCCTTGTTATATTGTATATAAAATATGTATTGTTCTATGGTGCTCTTTAGTTATAATGTTTAAATTTCAAATTTTACTGAAGAAATTATTTTTTCCCTTTCTTCCATTCAGGAAAGCTGTTGAGTTTCTTAGCAGTGAGGGACATATATACTCCACTATTGATGATGAACATTTCAAGTCTACAGATGCTGACTAAGGTCTGATTGATTTATAATAATCCGGGTCCAAAGTTTTATAAGATCCAAGACTGTTTTGCGTGATCTGTCTCAAAGTACTCTTGACATAAGACTGAATGGGACATGGGGGCATTCTAGAACAGATGCCTCCATCCAGCTGTTTTGTGGAGAAGGGTTTGCCATGGTTTAAGACTTCCTTAGCTTTTTCTGTAAATTGAATCATTCCTTTAAAAAGTATTTTTTTACTAATATAGCAGTAGTTTATTCTCAGTAGATATTCAATCTAGGATGCTTTGCATTTCATAAAAACTTTGGAATGTCAGAATGTTTTGACTTTGCTCCAGGTTCTGTTTTCTTCTAGCTAAATATTATACTATGCAATTTTATACACTTGAAGCCCCCATAACTCTGTAGAATCACATTATGCAGCCTTGTACAATATTGGATTTTGCCTAACTTAGAAATCCTACTTAAATATAATTATGTAATTTAATTTGGGGATGGATTCTTCAACTGCAAACAATAGATTAAGATTTATTCTTAGTTTAACAGTTTTATTTTAAATTCAGAGCAGAATTAACACATATCCTGGAATCTGATTCGATTATTCATACAATAATTATTGATACAAGCATGTACAGACATTAATGTAGTTTACATACTCAAATTCTGGCTGAGAATGTAAACATTTTTGAAAGTTAAGATGACAATGCTGACATCTAATACATGTAAAAAATATAATAAAATCTTTGTTCTGAAAATATCCTTGTGTAATTAGTCTCAAAGTATGTTGAAAAATAATGTAAAAGCTTGGTCAGAATTGGACCAAAATGCCATGTTTTTAACTCCTGGGCAGGATGTATCCCAGGGTTATTTTGTATGGTTATGCCTTTCTAAGTTTAAGTCTTCCTAATTCTCATAAATGGGAAGGATGGTAGGTTTTTAAAAAATAAGTAAATAAATTTCTATGGTTTTCTAGAACACTATTTGTTTCTTAGATTTAAAACCTGCCTCTCCTCCATTAGTTCATATTTACTTCTCATCTCCCCACTGTCCTCTACAACCACCCTGTGAGGAAAATTGAACTGATGGTTTATTCCAAGTCACTCTTGACTTTCCATGAATGACAGTGGATCATCCTTTCTACCTCAACATTTCAACCTTTATTGTGATGGAATGTAGCAAGGTGGATTCAGAGGATGGAGGGGTTGCAGTCCAGAGTAGAAAGAGACAACACAGTTTGCATGAGAGGTGTGAAACAAAGGCTGAAGACAGCCCCTCCTAATATAGAATACATGGTAGATGTAGATAAGACTGCTTAGTCTGGCAAGATTCTGTCTACAAGTGTGGAAACAATAAAAGAACTTAGTTGGGAATGTATGTGCCCATGTGTCATTTTTTGTTTCAGACCTGGCAATTACTGATATATGCACCTCAAGTTGTTTGGATCAAGAGCATTTGCAGCTGCATGAAGTATCTTGGGTTGGCCCAGATTTTAAATGTACTGATACTTTTTGCATTCTAGCTCTCTTCTGGTTTGAGCTTGTCCTTTACCCCAAAATCCTATTGAATTACCTTTACCAGCAGCCTAATTAGTATCTCACTTGTAAAAAGTAGAATGTCTCCTACCCTTTGTGAACTATTGTTTTCATTTTGAAGCAAGATTTAACTTCTTAATATCTGGCACACAAGTATTTCATGCATGACATTTGTTCCAATTTCATATCACCAAAACACTTTGATGCAGACTACCAAAAGACATCACTTTTACCAGTAAGAGGAAATAAAATATGACCTTCTCTCTTTCTTGGTTTATTCTGGGTGATGGGGCTCCTGCACGAATAGAATATTTTAGTGATGTGTATCCCAAGAAAAGAGATGCAGATGTCCCAAAGTACAGCTGGAAAAGAATAATCCAAAAAGGGATTTAATCCAAAATAATCCTTTCTAGGTTTCCTGGAAAAATACGACGATCCGTGTAGCATTTACATTCTGACACAATGATTCATCAGTATTATGGCCCATTTCTCTGAGTTTTGCAGTACAACCACACTTAGAATACTGCATATAACTCATGTCTCTAAACATGAATTAAAATAGTATTGTAGACCTGAAAAAACGGACAAATGATTTAAGGAATGTAACAGCTTTTTTTTCAAGGAACAACAGAATTGGTACTCTGAGAAAAAATAAGAATGGACAAGAGACAGAAGTATAAATTCATGTTACTAAAAATGTGGGTACTGTACTTTTATAAGTACTAGATGAAATTGGAATTCACTGCCATCCAGAATAGTGAGCGCTGTCAATGTAATTTAAAGACAGGCTTGAACAATCCACAGCATTAACACAGCGTCTTGTCTCAATGGCTTTAAGCAATCCTCAGAATTAATAAAGATAGTCCTCATTTAGCGATCACAATTACGACTGGCAACTCAATCGCTAAGTGAAGCAGTCACTAAGTAAAACCATGACTCTGCCTGTGATCTTACTTCAGCTTTTTCTTTGGTTCTACACATCTGTAAACACAAGATTTGGTTTAAAGTTACTTATTCATCATATAGTTATGTGATGATTGTTTAACATGATTGTTAAATGAGGACTGCCTGTATGCATTCAATATCAGTGACGAAGAACAGCATGGGAATATCACCGTTACATCCCACTTGAAGGCTTCCTAGAAGCATTAGCACAGCATACTGTCACCCCACAACTCTTTCGTATTTTATTATATTAAAAACATGGTATATTACTTTGAATATTCTCGTTAAAGAGAGAGCAAGGTTAAAAAAAAAAGGATGGAATGGAAATTAGGCAGTAATTTTAACCCTGTGAAATCTGGGAATACACATTAAACTCTCCATTTGGCAAAACAATCATTTAATTTACAGTGTAATAAAGGTTACAGATAAAAAGCTCAACAGTGTGAAAAGGCCTATTACACAAATGTACAAATGTCTGTACAGAGCCCCACACACTTAATCCCTCCCCTCCCTGCCCCCATTTCAGCCAAGCTTGGCTTCAAAGAACTGAAAAGACAAGTCTATACTATCCCAGGGAGGTCAGGGCCAATGCTACCACATAGTAAATTCCCAGGAGATGTATTTTGCAAGAACCAACTATTTTTTTCTTAAATCTTACTTTAAAATCAAGCAAGGAAAAGTTCAAGTGTTTTAAATTCATCCCATATTGAACAGGTACCCCCACAAATTAAGGAACCATTCCACAGCCTTGGGAAAAGTAATAATCCAATGAGATAAAATTGCAAATGAAATGAGGGAGGATTTGAAGTACAGGACAAAGTTCATTAGTCATTAGCAATTTCTTCCAAGTATTATGTTACTTAACATAATTTTTTTAATTGCATTTTTAAGAGGCCTACCATATAAAATGAAAAAGAAAATCAGACAGTTTGGAAGTATCCATCTACTATATACTTCAATTATGATATAATCCAATATACCACAGGGGGAGCAGTTGTTGAGGTTGGGCAGGTACAACTACAAGGAACTGTTTGGCTGCAATAGTTAAATTATCCCATACAATACTTTTGAGGGGAGGTGCAGTTTTGGATAACTGCAAAATTTCCAAAATGACAACCATCTTCTATATTAGCTCATTCAACATTGCCAAAATGACAACCATCTTCTATATTACGGTAGCTCATTCAACATTGCCAATTTTAATTGGGGGAAGTCATGGATGAAATCTACTGGACCAAGTGCTTGAACATATGACACCTGCCCATTATTGTGCTACAAAGGATTGTGAAGTGCCCCTAAATACCCAGAATCAAGAACAGTGATGGATCACTAGCTTGCAGTCTTGAGAGTCTCTAGATTAGATCATATGGGACAATATACCTCCAATTTAATAGCTATTTGGGGATACACAGTTCATACATTGAATCAGTGGCAAAGTCTTGCTTAAAATATTTGGAACAGGAATGAAAATCTTTAAATCTTTTTTTTTTGTTCAGTTAAAACGAAACTAACTGCAGAATGATGGAGCTGAGTTTAAGCAATGATTTTAAAATGTGCAGTTTGATGTGAGAATTGGCTGACCATTCTTGGGCTCAATTTCAGGGTTACCCCATTAAGGAACTGTTTGGGGAAACAGCATTAATCTTAATATGCTATCTGAATATCATACAAGATTATTGCTGAATGTTTTACTCCCTGGTCCATCAACATAGTTAAAATGTGGCTATTAGGTAACTCTTGTTCTATTAAGGACTGGTCATAAAATTTTTACTAAATCTAATTTTACTAAATCTGAAATGGTCATAATCTTCTCAGTAGTTCCAATCAAGAATGTCAAAAAGCAATTAATTCCATGACCATTTAATTTGGTTTGCAGTCATCAAAATGATGGTAGTTTTACCTCGCAATTGCAAAGAATTCTACCTAGACTAAAAGCACTTCATAATCCTGAGATACAAAAGCAACACATGGTATTTGACTTAAAACGATTACTGATGTGCTTGTCAAAATACTATGGAAGTGTCAAGAACTTCTGCTGGGGCCGGGGGTTTCCTTTTAGACCAGCTGACCCAAAAAGAAAAGAAAAAAAGAACCGGGATACTATCAGCAGCAAACCACCTGCCATTTCTACAGCTGCAACATATACACAAGGAAAGCACCCCTTAAATCAGGGGTCTCCAACCTTGGCTCCTGGAAGCCTGGCGGACTTCAACTCCCAGAATTCCATAGCCAGCTTTGCTGGCTGTGGAACTCTGGGAGTTGAAGTCCGCCAGGCTTCCAGGAGCCAAGGTTGGAGACCCCTGCCTTAAATGCACGAATAATGCCAGAACAAAAGTAAATCGGCCACTGTAATGTCTGGTAAATGGAAAAAGAACCTGCCAGGCAGTGTGGTTCCACAGGCAGTGAGAGATATATTTTTGCATTTCATTTCTTAGACACCTTTTGAACTCTTCTGAAGGTTGGTTGTGTAAGGGAGTCACAAGCCCCTCCAAAATCTGGCTGTGACCCCAAGTCTGAGAGTTGTGGTTGCACTTGTACAATTCCCCCTTCCCCGCCTGGCTTCTGACTCTTGCCTCCCGGAACGGACTCAGATTGGCTCTTCAGATCAAGAGAGAAGGAGTCGGCTTCTTGCCCGGCCAAGCTTCTTTTGCGTATTTCTTTTTCTTGGGCTCATTCACAACTTCGGGATTAAAGACAGCAGGGTTGGGAGCTGGGTTCATGGCAACAGTGGAGGGGGCAACCGGAGTCAAGTCCACATCCGGGGCAAGATTAGGATAGGGCATTGGTAACCCCCCAATGAGCGCTGTGCCGTGAATGGTGTGTGTCTGGGCACCTGCCTCATTGTGGGTGGGAGGCAGGCCTCCATACAGTCCTCCACTGTAGGAAAAGTTCTGCATGCGACGAGTTGCAGCCTCATCCACAGCCAAGGAGCCAGAATTGTCCATCCGCTTCTTCTGTCGAGAAACAACACACGGAATTAAAATGTGTCCCAAATGCAAAGACATTTAGCAGGATCTGAGCTTTTGTGAGGAGGTGGGTTTCCAGAAAACTGTGTGTGTGTGTGTGTGTGTGTGCATGCCAGAGAAGTAAGAGGCTACTCAGCTCAGGTATCATGTATGAGAGGGTGAAGACAGCCCCCTACCACCATATAGTTCACACAATATATTGTAGATCAAACTTGGCAACTTTAAGACTTGTGGAATCCCATGGCTGGCTGAGGAATTCTGGGATTTGAAGTCCAACAAATCTTAAATATTGTCAGGGTTGGACATTTCTGCAGAAGGTGCAAATAGGAGAGTCTTCAGTCTGACAAGATTTTTTTTTTCTATAGGTGTGAGCAATAAGGAACTCATCTCGGAAGAATTAACACGTTATTTCTTGGTTTTGGGCCTGACAATTTTTCACTTCAAAATACCAACTCATTGTTAACAAAGTTAAAAACAGAATTAGGTCATGAATTTCAATTCCCTGCACTTTCCATCTTTATCAAATCAGACCTAAGCCTGTCCTCTCACAGTTGTATCCTAGCAGTTAAAACCTCACAGAGAACTATTTTAATTCCCAGCTGAGAATTTGGTTCTTTGTGAATCTATTTCTTCTTTAAAATTAGGTAGCCCTCTGTTCAGTGATGCATGGGGTAGAATTGAATTTCTAACCATTACTGAAGAAATACTTTTTAATTTGCACGTCAAAGCAAGCTGTGAACTATGGAAATGAATCTTGATTAAAACTTCTTCCTGGCTATGCAGAAAAGGAAGAGTGAAGGCAATCATCTGTGTTTCTGCAGTCTAGTAACCAGGGAAAATGGTTGTTATATAAAATAGAATTCCAAAGCTTTTCATCTGGATGACTTTTATATTATATTTATTTTTCACTTTGTGGAACAAAAGATGATTGTTGATGAATTCAATTCTTCTTCTGTTCTATCGAAACCTAATTTCTTTACATATTTCTGTCCTTGGCAAAAATTGTAATCTAATTGGCAACATAGTCCACTGGGAAAAATCTAATTAGGATCCAAATGCAAGTTCTAATACTGACAGTATATTTGTTCCGATTTAGCAGTTATAAGAATCAGAGTGCTTAGACTATGCCCATATTATTTTAATACACTAAAGAGCCATATCAGCTATATTCTTCAATTTAGTTACATACCTTCACTGGAACTACTGCAGTCTGTACCATGTTTCTGAAACGCCCAACGGAAGGGTCCACGTCCTCTGTAGGAATAAAAGAGATTGAAGTACAGCAGTTAATCATAAATGGAATCTTAGGAGTATATTTAGCACTGAAATAATTTAATGCAAGTCTTTCCAAAAGGAAAGGCATTACGTTAATTATCTTCTTTAGGAAAGTATCTATATATTGATACATGTTCGCATGCAAGCAACAAGGCAAGCAGCATTCTTTAGGAACAATCTACGGGTCCACAGGGATCGGTGATGGGGTACCCTCCAGATGGTTTGCACTATAACTGCAACTCTTGACCATGAATTGTAATTCCAACCATCAGAAGGGGACTGGGTTGCTTATTCCTGGGCCACATTATTCACCTGGATTAATGATTTCATCATCATCGCTGAATGTTACTCTTGAGTTCTTTCGTTTTCTTTTTGGTCTCTGGATATCCAAATTCCCTTCTTCTATTGTCAATGTGGAAATCCTCTTGTTATGGGCCGTATTGAACTCTGTCAGGTTCTAAGATGTCAAAAAGAAAGAGATTGCTATTACAGTCCAGTTTAAAGGATTAACAATTTGAGGTGATGAAAACTGCTATAATTTCCTACTCTGTTGTGACAATCACGGTATCTCTGGAACAGACAGAACTTTATCCTTCTATGGGGGTTTACTAGGAGGGGAAAAGAGGCATTGTAAACCTTTGGGGGGAAATTCTTCCTTTTTGGAAGAATATTGGGGTTTATGATATGGCAAAGCTTTAGGCATCTATTCTGTCTTCTAAAACCTGCTACCAAAATGTAAATTTGAAAATATCAGCCCCATTTTTTGATAGGGACTACACAGCATTTAAACCCTAATCAAGAGCAAACTTCAAAAGGGGATCAGAGCAAACTTGAGCAGCTCTTGGTTTAGCCCACTAAAGAAGATATCCCCAGCTAAAACAAGCAATAAGAATCTGGCTGGAAGAATTTGGTCACTACTATTTTTCTCTTGCCAGGGGCCACACAGCAAATCTGTCAGACAGGAACCTCCCTCTCCACTTTTAAGAATAGCACAGCTCTACTCAGGTGCTAGTGCCAAGCCACAGTTCAAGCCAAAAAGTCTCTGTCCCCTTCATAAACTAGATATATAACATGGATACCACAATGCAGGTGAAACACTGTGCTCACATCTAACTCTGTTTCTTCCTCCGGCAGACCAAGCAAGCCCTTGAGTTCGTCGTCTTCGCTGGTCATCTTCTCATCTCCTTTCACTGCCGAGGGCAATGTCTGAGGCTTTTCTCTCAAGGTGTAGGCCCGCGTGGAGGCACCAAATGAAACCGTGGAATCAATGGGAATCTGTTGCGGCTTATGAGGTTCCAAACGAATATGGCCCAAGAACGTGCCATGTGCTATGCATTTTAGAATAAGGAGAGGAAAAGCAACAAATACTAATCATGTTACTAAAATACTACCTAAAGCACAGTCTTTTTCCTTAACTTTTGTGTGTTTCTCCCTCTTAACCAGTGCACCATACTATCTAGTTACTTTAAAAATACTTGCACACCCCATCAGGATGCCCTGGATATTGTTTATCAACTTACTGCTGTTGAGATCTATAAGAAAAACTCTCTTCAGATGTTTATGATAGACTAAAGCAGCATGGACCCGAGAGCATGACTGGTGATCTATGGTGAAGTCGCACAGGTCGGGGTTTCTACCAAAGAGATAGTATTTCTTCTCATCGATGATCAGTTTCTGTGAGAAGATAACAAAGACAAATGGGTGGATTTTTGAGGGGGAGGCCTATACTTTCTTAAAATCATTGGCCTAGGTATAAAAAGCCACTAAGAAAGGTCTATCTGTATTTGCAGATAAGACAATCCAAGAACAAGTCAAATCCAATTTTTGGGATTTATTAAAATTCTTGATTTATCTGCAAGTAGATAGGATAATTAAACTACATATAAAATTATTAATACCATGTGACACTGCTTTCCAGTATGGGACAATTTCTACCTATCTAAATTTGGGGTCCCCAACCCCTGGGCCATGGCCCATACCATGGCCCATAGGCCAGCACATAGGCTTACACGCAGCTCAACTCATGTAAATGGCGGGCCAGCACAGTTGAGTTGTGTGCATGCACATGCATGCCAATAAACCGCTCCCACAAGCCAAGCAGCACGCATGTGTGGGCTAGCCTGCCACATGCGCAGCCCGGTTCCCCTCCCCCTCCAGCCTGGCCACCAAACCGCAAAGATTGGGCATCACTGATCTAAATGATAATGATACCTGCAGAAAAAATAAATTACCATAGTTGAACAACTTTACAAACAAGAATAATAAGCAGGCAAATTGATGCTCCAGAGTTACATAAGTTATAGAAAAAGAAATGGGAAAGCAGAAAAGCTAATAATTATTTTGCCATTCTTAAAGGCATCAACAACTGAAAACTCATTTGTGCCTCTGAGTTATAACCCGATGTGATTCTCCACACATGGAGCTTAATCACTTCATGGCTTAATTTTGATGTTGCACTTTTTAGACCCAGCCAATCACCAGTTTCACCTTTGAACTCTAAATGAGAACTAAGGCACAGATGGCTTGGTTAGTATCAAGTGCTTAAGATATCTGTAGAAGCAAAATACCACTATAATTTACTGTTACACATTGATAATATATTCTTCTTAAGAAGTGTTCCCACTCTAGGGATATTTGGACAAACCAGAGAAAGTTATCAGAAAATGCATGAGTCATTTGCTTAGTCCTTATATTGCTCCCTTCTTTCTTTCTTATAAGCCACACTGCAATTAAACCAGGAATGATTCAATTAATTGTAGCTTTCAATTACATCTAAATGCAGATTCTTAAAGTAGCGGCAACCAAGGTTTTCTGATTTGGTAGAGAGACAGTATTGCAATGGAGAACAAACAATATAAGAATGAAGTATCCAAATACCTTCTAACCAAAGAATGAATGCTGAAAATCTGAAGTCCTGCAAGACAACAGATTTCTGCACAAAATACTCATTCTGGATCCAAATAGTAATCTAAATTATTAAAACAATAAAATATGTGGGTGCACATTCACACCTAATAATGTAAAAGCACCATTATCTTTGAATACTTGGATGCAAATAGCCACATGCAAGTCAAACAGAAAAAAAATTCAGATGGCTTGCTAGAAATAGCCAAGACAATCTAAAACTAAAAAAAAGGTTTTAGATATTCAGTTTTTTCTTTTTGCCTGTGATAAGCTGTACAGCTATTCAATACTGTATGTCACCTGGCTTGTACTCAAATTTTCTGCATCTATTTTCATACCTCAATAAGTTTGTCTCCTTTGACTACATCCAAGTGCAACCCTGGTGGAGGCTTTCCTGCCCTAGGAAACAAACACAAGAAAAATATTTTGTTTAAGAATATTTAAAGTAGCCATTGGAATCTCTGAAGTTATCAACAGATATAAAATGACCACAAGTTGCTTTGATAGGGAGAACCTGAACTTGGGCATAAAAAGTCAATTATGCTCCGTGCTGACCCTAATGTTTAGTGTAACTCATGAGTATATTTTAGATATATAACAAATTATGAATCAATTGCCTTAAGATGGTTGCCTGAATAGGGAGCTGAAAATCTGTTAATTTGGTCCTATAGGTCATGAAACCTCCAGTTTTTTCGGGATATGGTTTCAAGATATGGAAACAAAATAGGTGTATCCTATGTATGGATTTCCTGGAAGCATCTGGAAGACCAGTGAGAAACAGCATGAATCATAATTATTACAGTGCCGTTTGGTGACAGCATCTACTTGGAGAGGTTATTTATTTATTGAATTCAACATATAAGGAGACAAATGTGTCTACAAATACAGTCTTACATACTTCTGTAATGTATAGGTGCCTGATTTAGAGATGATGGCATGTGGCTGGGAGACAAAACGACATTACATGACTACATAACAACCTTACATCTGTTCAGATCTTGCCTCTGCTACAAAGTATTTTAACTTTTATGCTCTCCCAAATCTGCTAGACATAAACAGTTGTGTAACAGCTAAAACTGTTAATATATGTTAAGCTTTTTGAGCAGTCAATATTTCAAATGCTTATTGCAGTTATTTTTGGAAGCACATAGTTACCACTACAGAAAAAGACACAATCTCCAATGCTAGCGTCAAGAGTCCCCGTTGTGTTCTGTCATTAGTTAAGGTCAAAACAATGGATATGATACAAATAATTGTTTTGGTACAATATAGATGACTTTTTATCTTTGAAATGCCAATCTCTTTCTCTAAAAACCTTGGTGGGTCTTGTGGTACAAAATCCTTGAGCACATTTGCATTTTTAAGGCACATTTTGACAGCTCTTCAATTGCTGCTTTAAGCTCTCACTTTTACATTTCTCTTTTGTAAAGTCTAGCAAATATACAGTGAAGTCTATGATGGAACTTTCCCAACATATTCCCAAGCTGAGCTATTTGAAAAGAATAAGCCACTAAGTCTCACAATTTAATAATAAATCACATAAGTGACATAGTTGATAGCTGTAACTATTGTTACTAAAATACAAAACCTTGCTGACAAGTTGAAACTCAAACTTTCTACTTGACCACTACTTTGATCTAAGGAATACATATTTATATACTGTACATTCAATCACTACCATCCATTATTCAGATTCTTACAGCTGAGGCAAGATGTCCAAATTATCCCAAATGAATGTCCATGCTGCCTAAATCAATTTCCCCACCATAACCTCATTTTGTAGGTTTATATGAAGGACTTCAGTAACATACCTGGGATGAAAGCATATTTTGATTTCTCCCAGGCTCAGAGTTTTAAAGTAAAACTTATGTCATTTGTCCATACTCAGCAGCCTACTCTCTCTCATTTCACAAAGACTGTTCAGTTAGCCATACAGCCTGCCCTTATCCATCATATGACGTCCTATATTGAACTTCTTCGCCATCCCTATCCTGAGGCACATCAATAAGTAGCAAGCCCTCTGAGGCACCAGAAGCATCCTTGGAGATTGAAAACATGTGTTCTGCCTAAACTAAAAACACTTTTCCCCTCCCTCCCCATCCAATTATTTCACATACGAAGCGCCACACTGCAACGCTCAAAGAACCAATCTTGAGGGGATTCCCTTCAATCGGTCCTCCCTTCCAGGGGCTGCTACCCCTCCCGTCCCCGGACCCGCTCCCCTCTTTTTGGATGCTGCTCCGCCTCCCAAGGAAAACGCAGCCCCCTTGAACGGCCAAGTCGCTTCCCCGCTCTCCAACGGCACACGCCCCCACCCTCACCAGGTTGGGCAGTCAAAGAGTGGGAGGCTACCGCCGCCGCCACCGGCAGAGTTTGCGTTCGCCGCCATCTTGTGACTGCCCCCATTCAGCTGGACGCAGGGCACGCCGGGAAGCTGGAAGACCTGGCGGGAGGGTTGCGATCCCAGCATGCATCGCGCCCAGGCGGGCAAGCGGGGATGAGAGAGGGAAAGGGGGAAGAGACAAGCCGTAGAGGATGGAACGTATTCTATGTAAAGCGCGAATGCGGCGTTAGGGGTGACGTCACATCGACGCTCCTTCCAAAAGCGGGAACAGAGAGCCGTCGGGGAGGGAGGCCATTTTATAACTCGCGGATTTCAAGGGGGTGGTGTGTGCTTGCCTCTTGCGTGGGCCGAAGTCCACGCTCTTTCTCCTGCAATCTGTGGCGGGATTTTTTTCTTGCTGTTTCCTCCGGGCATTTTTCTTTTAAAAAATGTGCCACTGTTCATTATTACATGATGCTTGCGCGAGAAACGTGTACATCATAAAGCATCCACGTGCGCGCACTTCGCCGTTTTAAAGTCGCCAGCTCCTGTTTGAGGGGCGACGAACCTGCCTGAGATCTCCTCTGATTTGGAGGAGAAGCAGAGCGACGGGCACCTGCAAACTTCGTCCTTTCAGGAGATTGAGCCGGACGCTGCCGAATTAATTTTAGAGATGTTGATGATCCGTTAGTTAGTCCGCTCACGCAACATCCTTGAACTAGTAGCTAAATTTTTGGCAATAGTAGTTAGACTTATAAACCGCTTCACAGTGTTTTTCAGGTTTAACAGAGTCAACCTATTGGCCTCAACAATCTGGGTCATTTTATCCACCTCGGGAGGATGGAAGGCTGAGTCAACCTTAAGCCTGGTGAGATTCGAACTGCCAAATTGCAGGCAGCCGGCAGTCAGTAGTACAAAAACCGCGTTTCAAGTATTACAAAGTCCATCCTGTGTGGCCCTCAGGTTAGTTTTAATACTTGGTTTGTATTTTGTGCCCTAACATCAATGTACAGTGTGAAGCCTGGAAACGAATTCTATACAGTAATCAGGTTAAAACGTGAGTGCAGTTGCCATAGGATACTTGGATGAATTCTCAAAGTTGTGTTAATTGATAGTATTCACAAGATTTTACAAACAATCCAATTTAAACTCAAACCCACCCACCCCCAACTGTACTTTGAGAAGACACAGCTACCATGCACTCATGGGTTGATGTGCATATAATATGCACATATTTCCACAGTGTGTGCCTTGGAATTGTTCTTGACTTCTGGCAAATGCTGAACATAGGTCCTTAAATTTTCATATCCAGGTTTTCAGAAGTGATTAGTCATTGCCTTCCTAGGGCTCAGTGAATGGCTGGTACCAAGTCATCAGCTAGTTTCTTGCCTAACCAAGGCCTATAATCAGCATTTAACCATTATGCTGACTCATTTGCACACTTGGAAAAAACAAATCCTTTGGTGAATGTAGAGTCTTTGATCAGTTTCATTACCTTCTGACATTTACTAACTGATATTTACAAACAGTAGGATTCTGAAGTTTTCAATTTTCAATTATTTTCTTGTACTTCAGGCAGTCTTGAAAGGAAAATGGACCACCAAGGTTATCAGAGTTGCACTGATATTTAATTCAAAGATTTAACTTGAATTAGAACTTCAATTGTACCAGGAAAAACCACAGTATCTCCACAAATGGATTTTTCATCTTTTTATAAATGCAACCATTTTAGCATTCAGTAGTGTTCTTTTATTATCTTGCTTCTTGCTCCCACTAGTGAAAAAAATTATATATAGGTAGTCCTTGACCTACGTCCACATTGAGCTTAAACTTTATGTTGCTAAGTGAGAGAGTTGTGAGTTGCCCCATTTTACGACCTTTCTTGCCACAGTTAAGTGAATCAGTAAAGTTAAGTTTTTTAAGTGAATCTGGCTTCCCCATTGATTTTGCTTGTTAGAAGGTCACAAAGGTGATCACATGACCCCAGGACACTGCAGCCATCATAAATATGAAACAGTTGCCAACCATCTGAATTTTGATCATGTGACCATGGAGATACAACAGTCATTACCGGTAGTGTGAAAAATGGTTGTGCTACTGTAACTCTGCTGTACCTTTGAACCATCACTAAATGAATGGTTGTAAGTTGAGGACTACTTGTATTTTAGATATCTCTCAGAGCTTTCTCAGCACGTAAAATTATCTGAAATAAAAATTGAGTTGAATTTGGTAACAAATAGGGTAGGATACCTCATTTATTACTCCAGACACAATCTTCATTGGCAGTGTCTTCTACAGGGAGAGTCTTTGCAGCACACCCATAAAACTTGTGCATTATAAAACCTTATTAGGACCTAAGCTTTCATGAATTTAAGATGCTGTTCAGAGGCATGAAACATAAATCTTTAAGTGATAACACATGAAGCACCACTTGGAATGGACTATAAGGAACAAAAGCCATACTCCAATATCTTTTCCTAACAATGCAGTCAGCCTTCAATTTGAAGTCAAATATTTTCTCAACAATTTAAAGTCAATTTAAACTGTTCAGGTGATTTCTGCTAAAAAAAGAGACATGTCAAATATCTAAAAATGTTTATTGATACTTTAATGGACGGAATGATAGTGCAAAGAAAGATGTGCAACTGAGGGCATCATTCTTCACGCAACTTTCACAGTTTAGTCATTTAAATATGTAAAATGTGTGAAGTAATAAATAGATGTTGGGAGAAAAACATTCACTACTTGTATACAGAATGTTACCAAATCAACATTTTAGACTTTCCATGCCATTTTCTTTTAAAAATATCATTGACCCAAATATGCTACCCAGAAATTTCACTAGAAATACAAGTTCTGAGCAGATTAAAACACCAAATCAGACATAAAATGGGTTTCTATAAAGAGACAGAAAAGTGAATCTTAGACTGGCATGCTTCTAATCCTCCATTGATACAAAAGATTTAAAGCTTCCTTTTACCATTCAGAACGTTTTTCCTAAACTCCCAATATGGATATTTCTTTAGCACAAGTAGGGTACCAGTAGGTCAGGATTAAACTACTTTACACATTTAAATATAGGAGGAAATCAAGTCATTCTCACTATAAGCAAAGAAGGACAGAAGTCATATCAACCTCCAGTATGCTGCAAACTTCTTTCATTAAATCTTGTTTTCCTAGTACATTTGACTGCAATATACACAGACCATCTAGGAAGGAAATTGATACTCTGAACTAGAAATCTTTTGAACAAACATATTTACCAAAATCTCAAAAGATAAGAGCCATAACCATCTGTCATCTTTCTATTTCAGACTTGGTGCCAACTTTTTACTGCTATAATAATGTACATGCTAGTGGTACAAAGTTGGGAAGAGACAATAGGATGGGCCATTTCCAATGATGCCTTCATGAAAAAGATATCTGGACATATTACTAAGCAATTGATAGCCACCACAAAAATGGAGCAGAGAGAAACAGGACTTTAAATACAAATACTTTCAGTCTAATTATTACCAAATGATTTTATAAAGAAAACACCTTGAATATGTCTCATGTTAGCTATGCTATGTTTGGGAAAATCGAGATGTTCTCTCCATAAGTTGAAAAACTATTCTTTGCTACAGAAGGTCCTATTTTTTTCCCCTAAGCCCACTGCGCTATACTCGAAGCAGCTTCTGCGAATTGAAGTTGGGAATTGCTGTTTTAAACGAGTATGGCAGTTTCCTGTGGGGGGATGCACATCTGGAACAGCTGTGGATCATACTGAAAATTGCTTGGGATTTTGTACTTGGTTGTTATTCCTATATGAGTCACTTATAAAAGCAGTACACATTAAAAAAGTTAGATCTGTAGTATTTATGGCAATTCACAAGCTAATCTAGATGATTGATCACATCCTTCAATACTTGGGACAGGAACATTCGGAAAAACAAAATGTGCTCCACAAGTTTAGTTACATAAAATAAATTAACGTGGACTGTCTTCATGGTTCACTAAATCCAAGAACTAGTTAGCTTCATGTTAGTTTTTATATTATAATTACTAATGGAAAATCAGTTTCTGTTCCATTTCACCTCAATCCTCTCATTAGGCTTGTTTCATGGCAGAAATATTGTGTATCTAATTCCACAGAAATGCTTCATTTTTGTACTCGCCAAATTATTATTACCAAGATTAAACAAGCTAAAGCCAGGCCAGAAATTAGGAGGCAGATCTTCTTGCGTGATTTCTTCTGTTTAAAAAAAACAAAAAACAAAAGGGTATATATTGCAGGAAAAGAGATATACACACTTTATACCAAGAAAAGTGGTAAGAGATGCAACATTCAGCTCCAATTTCAGGATTAGAGTTACAGTGAAACCATAATTTAAAAACTTGAGTATCTCAACAATGGAATGGATCAGATAAATCATTTTTAAAAAAACATCAAATAGGTTTTTAACAGGTTGATTTAAAATTATTCAGAAAAGAATATTTTTGTTAGTAAGCATTTGATTCTCTGCAATGTTTGGTTATCTTTTCAGCACGAGCACCGATGATATTACCTAGTTTGGGTAATGAAACTACTGCAAGAAAACAACTAAGCTTAGAGAGCAACAAGGAACCCTCATTGCAATCTTGAGCTACAAATATTCTTCTCTATTAGTACTTTAAAACAAAATGAACTTTACTTTTCCCACCCTCTTGGAGGGTGGGAAGCAACAGTTTGCTCTTCCAAGACTGATGATATGTTGAAGGCTAAGCATACAGTTGGAAAAGGATCAGAGTTAAGTCAGCAGAGAGGTGGAATATAGGTGCTTGTATGCCTTTCATGCCTCCCAATTTGTCCTAAATCATGAACAGTTTAAAGGGACTGAACAGAAAGCTATATATTTCTCATCATTTTGGATCTGAAAACATTTGAAATAAGACAGAAGAAAGTGCATCTCTAAAAGACAGACAGACAGAAATACCAATTATGCTGCCCCCACTTCTAATTATGAAAGACTTTGGGACTGGACAAAGATTACCTGATAATAAGCAGCTCTCTGCAACTGTTCATTGGCATTTTCCACATGGACTTCTGCATTCTCTACGTTTGCTTCTATGCTATCTATAGAGAAAAAGAACATCCACTTAAAAAACAAGAACCCACAACCATCACCACTATATAATGCATTGTTACAGTTAAACCTGTTTATATAGCCTGTATAAAGTTATTTCAGGATGAGAATAGTTGTGTGGCATACCTTTTAGTTGTATTAAGGGGTTATCTGCCGATTAATAATGGTTCGCTTAGTTTCAAATAAGGGACCGTCTGCCAGGCCCAAACCTAGAGGTGAGACCTGGAGATCGAAATGACTCTAATCCTTGATATGTTTATACCCAGTAGGCAGAATCTTGCCAACTTAAAGCTATAACTTTCTAAGCTACCAGATACATCTAGTATATAGTTTGCAGCCAAGCAAAAAACACTACTTACCAATCATGTCTCCCTGATCATGGATCATCATAGCCAAATCTTTAAAAATCTGATTCACGTCCAAGATATCTGCCTGAAAGGGAGGTTTTTCAAAAAAATAGTTTTTGTGCTTGTATGTTTCTATTATTATTCCAATTGTTAAGTCAAATAATTATTCCTGTTGCTTAACTCTAAAGTCTCATGGAAAGAGGGTTTTTGGAACAGCTATGGCATTTGTTGCTCTGTATTGCCACTTGCTGAATCTTTGGATTCACCTTCCACATTCATTCTTTATAATGAAATTTAATTTATGAATGAATGTATATCACAAGCACTGTATCATCTTCTAGTCTTAGAAGAATACTTGGGTTCACCCACTCCAATCTCTTCTCTTTCTACTACATCCTTCTGTTTAATAACCGATTGTAAAAGTGGAATCCACATTTTACAAAATCCTACACTGTCTGCTTGTCTTTTAAGAAGATATAGCAAAATATCGATGTGCTGCACTTTGCAGCATTCTTCTAATTTCCCAAATACAAATTAGAAACTTTATGAATGGTATGAAGATTCATATCAATTTATCAAATACTATCAATGTTGCACATTTTGCTCTTATTTTGAACTCTTACTAATTTGAGATTGCCTTGAAAGAATGAAAAGTCATGTTCATATCCCAGGTCCCCAGCAAGTCATCTGTGTATTCACAGATACTGTGCCTGGTGCTTATCAGATTCCTTGAACCACCTGATTTTAATTTTTTTAAAAAATATGAAAAACTGGTATGCTGCAATGTAAAGGGCCAGCCTCAGGCAACTTCTTAATTTCCATGAATGCCTTTAGCCCTCTTAAGTTTTCTAATAAAAACCATAATGATGGGTAGCTCTAGCCTAGATCCTTAGTTGGAATTGTGTTCATTTGCCTAGAAAATAACTTAGTATATAAACATAAGCAAGAAACATCCTACGGAGAACCTCTGCTAAAGGAGATGGTTGTTTGTATTAAGGTAAATAGAGGCTTTCTACCTAGACATGTTTCTCATGGCAACCATTTTACAAATGGACATGGCTGACTATGCCAATCATTCTCCAAGGTGTTCTCAAAATTCCAATAGTGGTCATCAGACTATACAGTATTAGATAAATATCACAGGGTTCAAATGAAGAGCACAGAGTGGCTTTTGACAAAAGGAGACCTTTGATCTCTTTAAAGTATTTTTTTTAAAAAAACATTGCTTCTGGCTAAATCTAACAGCTACTTACCTCCAATTGCCTAATGGCAGTTTCCCTCTCTTTGATTAACTCAAGATCTTGTTCTGTTATAGCTACGTCTTCTTCCTGAGCCTGCATCTGATCCCACTCTTCATTGCTGAAGGAAAAAGAATGGACAATTCACTCTTCTTGCTGTCCCCAGGAGATCAGGAAAAGGTTACTCTTAACTTTTTGGCTTCACTTATATACATTCCTTAGCTGTGGAAAAATATTTAGTGGTATTTAGAGCTATATTGTCTACTAATCAGGATGTCACTAAGGAAATCAGGAATGTACAAGAAAAAGAGTAATAAAGTCTGAGGAACATCCTGCTAAAAAATGATTTGGCTCCAGTATCTGAATTGAGCCACTATTTCTGAATGCAAGTTGTGCATCATATGAGCAACCTATGATGAAGGCACATCAGATTTATTTTCAAATTGAATGTGGATTAGGAATGTTTTTGCAACTGAACAAACAAGGTAATAAGATATCAGAAAGCAGTATTACCTGTCAAATGAAACCAACTGCTCTTCCCTGCGTCTCTCATCTCCCTGGAAAGAAAACCATTCTAGATCAGCCAACATTTACACTGGGAATATACAAAGCAGCAATTAGATCCTTTCTGACCTAATTAACAAGGGGTGGGGTTTTTTTTTTTACAAGTCATGGATTTGGCAGACATATCCAAGGCAAAATTAGTTCTTTCATTTAAAAAGAGTACCAATTAACCAAGAGAGGTTGTTAATAAAATTGAACAATTGAAATGGAATTGAACTAAACAGGAAGGGACAAATATTTTACCAAGTCACTATATCTGCAACAGTATGATAATTATTCCTGTTCCCCTTTGAATCACTCAGTCTATCTAATTTAAGGTGCTGGGTGCCAGACTCTGTGTGTGTGTGTGTGTGTGTGTGTGTGTGTGTGTGTGTGAGAGAGAGAGAGAGAGAGAGAGAGAGAGAGAAAAGATGCAATTAAAGGTTATTGCTCTGAAGACTTGTAGTATTTTTTTCTATTCATCAATATGGGCATCAGTTGGACCTCATTGGTCCCTTGCCTCAAGTAACAACTGAACTTTCATTTTCTTCATCCAAATCACATAAGGTTGGCATAGTATTGTATAACAGCTTTTCTGTGAGAAGCCTGAAAGACAGCTACTGTCCTATGAATGGTTGCTGAACTTGTTTGGAGTTTGTTTGGAGGTTCTAACAGGAGTGTAGCTGTTATATATCCTTAACCAAAAACTGGAACTCTCCTATCTGGGATGGTCGTCCACTTCCAACAAGTGTCCAGCTTCAGGAGGGATGCCCATGGATAGTGAGGGAGGAAGAAGACCACTCAACAACTGTGGCAATCAGTAGGATGACAAATGTTGCACCCAGATCGCCCTCACATCTTAGCTACTGTCCTGACAGAGACAAGGACAAGAAAATAATCCAGTAAAGCTGAAAAGCAACCATCACTTATTTTTTTCCAAGTGGGTATTGGAATATATATAAAGCCAGATTTTTTTCCCAGAACTTTTTTTGTTAAGAACCATCTATAGTATGACTAGAATAAACAGGGTAGATGTGAAGCTGGAAAATACAGACATAACCATTAATAAGATAGTTTGCCATCTATTTTTCCTTTAAAACAAATTATTCTTTTGTGGAAAAACAACTTACAGAGAAACGAGAGCCAGCTCTTGCCCTGGCAACAGTTTCCTTTTCTTTCTCCGAGACTCTTCTCTGCACTGCTTGAAAATTATTTAAGGCTGCAGAAAAGTCATTCATTAAACGCTCCTTCTGAAGTTTCTGCTGGCGCTAGAAAAGAAGAATTTTATCTGTGATTGTAAAAGCAAACTCATCAGCTTCAAAGAAATATAACACTTACTGGATAGTTTTGCAGCTTTCAACATACAGGTCTTTTAAGAAGAGATTGGACACCCATTTGTCCATAATGGTATAAGGTCTACTGCTCAAGGAAGGGGTTGGACTAGAAGACCTCCAAGGCCCGTTCCAACTCTGCTATTCTGACTGATTCGGGCCACATTTATCCATTGTTTTATTAAAAAGATTTTAAGCTGATTTCATGTTCAGCCATACTGGGAATTTGGAGACAGAGAATCTGTGTGAAAGGTTAGGGTATGGGTTCATTAACATCCATTCACAACAATGAATGTGGGGAATGACTGGTTCAGTCCCTCTCAGCCCAACCTCTTATTCCCAAGAGGGTTGCTGGGGAAAAAATATTCATATTCTGAGGATAAAATGGAAGAGGTTTGCCCATGCTGCTTTGAGCAACATAATAATTGCAACAATAGAAGAAACAAAAGTCCAACAACAGAGCTCCAGCCAGTGTGTGAAAGGGTGATTTACACTTATTTCATACACCAGCAGGCACTGAAAATTCATTTGTCAACTATAGGTGCATACTATTCATTTTCATTATTACAGCAGATGGAATGACAAATTATTCCTCATCTCCAAAACGCTACTCACATTGAGAATGCAAAATATGTAAGTCTATGAATGACCTCTGCCCACAGATCAATATCACCGTGTAAAGGAAGTATTGTCATTCCTGATGATTGATTATAACATTAAGGCATGGTTCACACATCACCACGCTAAGTTGTAATGTGTTATGCTTGGTTTTGGCTTGTTATGTTTTGCAAACTCAACCATTGTTGTTTTAAACCATGATTAAAAAGCAACGGTTTAATGTGATCAGCAAACCTCATCAATTTTCTTCCAATACATGAAAACCATAGATAAACCCACAAACCTGTTCTGAAGTGGATAAGGGCAGTGGAAGGGAGCCTAGCTCCTTCAGGAATTCATTTGTTTCTTTGGCAAGCTGGTTTGCTGTATGTTGCAACTGTTGTCTAGAAACAAAAATACATTTCAGCTTTATTCTGGCAAGGATGTTATCCTAGTTCCATTTCCTTTTAATTTTATACTGCATCTATTTGAATGGTGATTTGAACTGGATTATTTAATTATGGCTTCAAACTGTTCTTCTTACCCAATCCAAGGTTGGTCAAACTTTGTTTTTCATATTAAAAGAACTAATTTAGATATCCATCCTGCTTTCAGAACCCAGTCTATCGGATTCAATAGTTTGGTTTTTGTTCCCAGTTGTTCCTTTCTTGAGCATTTGGATTCACAGTGTCTCCAGTCAGTCTGACTTAAACAACACTCTAAAACAAAACAAAACAAAACAAAACCCCCAGAACTCCTTGTTATTCAGCGGTGAAGAAAATGCTTTGAATGTGAAAGTTATTTAAAGCTTATGTCCAAGCCTATTCTTAGAATTGCTCTAACTCTATTATGAACAGATGGAAAAGGAGTTTTGGAGATTCTGCTCATAAGAGCAGTGGTTTGAGAAGCTATCCCTTCTTTAGTTTCTTGCCTTCTGGCATTTAATTCTTTAAAAAAAAAAAAAAAAATCAGCTCTTGGGGGAAATCGGGGTCTGATTTCCTTCTGGCTCTTGTAACAAGGGGATTTTTTTCATATCATTTTTTTTGCTTAATTTCTAGAACTTGGGCATTTAAAAATCCACATAATAATGTGAAAAATCAGTTAGAATTTTCGATATCTTGTCATGGTATCATACAAAATTATCCAGTTCCTGTTCTTATCTAAGCATTTGCTCTTTTTCTCTACCTCATTCATGTTCACAAAATGGAAGCTGGGACTTCTGGTTTGCAAGGCTTCGGCAGCGGCAGGGATTTGCGATACTGCGCAATCCCTGCTGCGTTTGCTGCCAAGGTTCCCCTGATCCGTTCGGATTTGGGGGATATAGCTGCCCTGTAGAGGCAGCTGAAGACAGGGGGGATCTGGATAGGGGTTTGGGGGTGTTGCAGACACCCACCTGGCAAAACCCCCTTTTCCCAAGGCAGAGGAGCGGCGGTCAGTAATAGCCGCCATGAAGAAACCTACAGCTGGACAAGATCGTGCAGGAGGAAGAGGGAAGAGCTGTGAAAGTTGTTTTTGACCGGGACAAAGCAAGAGAGAGTGCCCTAGAATCCTGAAGGCTGCTAAGGATACATTGTTTCCAGAGAGAGTTACAAGCCGCGAATATCCTAAAAAGGGAAAGTTTTTTTTCCCTTTTCACTCTCCTTCCTAACGTGACAGCGGATGGAATCATAAGAGAAATCCGAAAACCTGCATTGGAGGTAATTGAATGTTGAAGGGATAAGGATTTCTGAACATTTAAAGGGGAAAAAAAATCTTTTTGGCTGTGAGTCGGAAGGGAGAGGAAAAAAAAATTGAAGCAAATTTGAAAATAAGGAGAAGATTGCCTAAAATTCTAAAGAGTTATTAAACATCAATAAGACTTCTAAAAGATATATCTTAAATGGAATTCTGATTAAACTTTAGCCCTGGAAAGAGAAAGTGAAGAAGGAGAAAGTATTTAGGGGAAACAGCTTGTCTGGATTGTTTGCTGATTCTGGAACCTCTGAGAATTCTTTCTGATTGAAAGCACTTGGGTGGTTGTTTGGAAAAACGTTTTCTCTATACAATGGCAAAACTGGGGGATGGATTGAAACTTGTATACCAAAAATATGAAAAAGAAAAGCAAGAAGGGAAGGATGTTCTTGGCACTCTTTTTCAATTTTTAGAAATGGCGGTTTGTACTTATGTAAAACTGAATGTGCAACAGGATGACTGGGACAAAGAAGAAGACATCTTTGATGAATAAGTGACTTTGGTCGGGGAAGGAAAGGAGAAAAAGGGAAAGAAGACTTTGAGACTTGGAAAAACAGCCAAAAAGGAAAAGAATGAGGTGAAAAGGGGATATTATGTTAGAAAACAACAGAAAGGAGGAAAGCAGAATAAAAGGGAGGTGGAGAGACAAGGGGGTAAAGAAGACAAGGAGAAGAATAAGCAAGGGAGAAAGGAAGGGATGAGAAGCCTTAATGGTGGGGAGCAAGATGCAAAGAAACAAAAGTCATTTTGAGATAATGGGTAAACTTTATTGAAAAAGGGATTCTGGAAAGGTACATAAGATTGTTTTTTTTTACATTTGTACTTAGAAATAACTTTAGAAAATTGGAAACAATATACAATTTAAAATGTGATAAAATCTTTAGAATAATTTAGTGAAATTTTTGTTAAGAAAAGGGGAATACTTTAATGAAACAATGATTTAAGATATGTGATGTGGGGGGGGGGGGGGATAATTTTGGAAACCATAAGTGTTCCCGCAAAGGTATGATATTTAATTGAAATGGGTAAAATGCTTAAGATATAAATGATTGTTAATATTAATGATTAGACTATGTTATCCTAGTGAAATTTTTTGTGAAATGAGAGACTTGAAGTAGGAGAAGGGGGAACATTTTAATGAAATAATGATTTATAATATGTGATGGGGGGGGGGGAAATAACTATGGAAAGTAGGTGCTCCCATAAAAGTATGTGATTTAATTGAAAAGTAATATACTAAGTGTTTAAGATATAAATGAATATTAATGAATAGATTTGTATTGGTATTGATACTATTGTATAATTTTAGAATGTACCAGACAGAATCCCAATGTAAGCTATGTATTCTATATTAAGTATTATAAATGTAGGGGAAAGAGATAAAGGCGTCATATTCCAATTAGTGTACAGGAGAAGTTTTTCTTTAAAGAAGAAAGATAAATGGATAGCTGGAAATAGAACAGACAAATAATAATAAATATTATGACTTGAATTGAGATGAGATAAATAAAATAAAATTAAGAAAATTTAAAAGAGAGGAGAAGCTATATAAAAAATTGAAAATGCTAATAAGATATGGAATGATATACAAAATGAATATGAATTTGAATTTGTGTCTGTACCAAGAGTTTTAACCGGAACTAAGCAACTTTCAGAAAAGAGGTTTTTTATGTTTTTATGTTTGTGTTTCTGTGTGTTTATGCTTGATTGAGCTAATAAAACCTTGGAGGAATGTTAGAAAAGGATAATGGAGAATAAAAAATAGAAGAGAATTATTTACAATATTAAATTATTCTCGTCTATGAATTTGTTAGACCTCAAGTTAAGATTTTCAAAATTAACATGAGTATCTGATTAGCCCTCAAGCCCTGCATAACTTAAAATCTGCTACTCAGATCATACATACAGGTTTTCCTGCAGCTTGGTTGAATCCTGCTTGGTTCCCAACTGATTCATCAAATTCTTTATTTGAGAAGCTGTAAAAGGAAAACATAATTTGTCATGTACAGATAATCCTCAACTTACAACCACAACCAAGCCCCAAATTTCTCTTGCTAAGCAATGTGTTTGTTAAGTGAATGTTAACCAATTTTAGGACATTTCTTGCCACACTTCTTAAGTGAATCACTGCAATTAAGTTAGTAATATAGTTAAGTGAATCTGGCTTCCCCATTGACTTTGCTTGTCAGAAGGTCACAAGATGATAACATAACTCAGAGATATCAATGATGATGAAGATATCAGAAATCAAGCTAGACTAAAAAAAAAAATGATTTTTTTTTACTTGTAGGGCACAAAGAATAAGCCAATCAGACACAGTGATCTTAAAGACATCTAGGAAAGATAGAGGGATTGAACAAATAAGTGGAATTGCTGGTTCAAAAGTAATAGCTACATGTCCCTCATCTGCAGATTCTATTTATCTATCTTTGCAGCTGATCTAGTCCCAAAACAGGTATGCCGTTTTTTTATTCAGTCCCTATATTGAATAAAGGACCCATTCATGACAAATGTGAGCATATAAACTTGGCTTACAGTCAGAAATTAACAGTCATCTTCTAAGAGTGATAAGTAATGTATAAATAATTCCAATGCTCACCACTTGTCTCAACAATTTACAACAATGAGTAGATGGATTTAGCCCACAGGAAAGGCTTAAATAAAATCAAACTATCAAGATGCTAATCTGGTACCATTGAATCACGTGCTTCAAAGTAGGCTATAGTTTTCCAATTATAAATTGAGAAACCAAACAAAAAAGAATCCACTAAAACTCCTGATAACAGAACAGGGATTGTTTAGAGTTCTTGTCCATTAAAGTGAAACTGAAAAGAATTTTTTGTGCCTAATTCATGCTATTGTGGGTACTTTTGAGGAACAGCAATTCATCTAATTCATATTACTCTAGGCACTTTTTAGGGACAGCAGTTATAGTAACATGTCATCAATATATTTCTCCCTAAGTCATGGGGAAGGCTGCTATCAAAATTATTTCATCTACTTACAAATTGTTTAAATATGTTGATGTGATAAGAAGTTAAATAAAAAAATGCCATCAAGGAAGTGCTAGTGAGATAGCTAGTCAGTAAGCACATATACTAATATTTTTTATTACTAAAAAAACCCAACTCTGCTTATTGAAAAATGAACTTTTGGGATTATTTTTTGGCAGATATCTACAAGCATTTTCTGTAGATATCTTCTGATATATTCTGTAAATACGTTTTAAAAGTATTGATTCCAATCCTAGTCCATAACATGGATTTCAGAAGATCTGTTGTAAATTAGATCCCCACAAAAATGAAGACACTCTGATGAAGGAGACAACTATTTGACTTATAAATTTAAAATAAAAGGCCAATCCAGCTGCAGGCACATTGTAGCCTGGTTATGTTGCGTACAAAGCTTCAGTCCATTGATCTCTAAAGCTTGCACAAACAGGACAATTCAAGCCTATGTAGATTCCTCAGCAGACTGCAGGCTGTGCCAGCAGGAGATCATCTCTCATATTAAATGTGGGCGTGAATTGGTCTCATGGGAAAAGTTATGGACCTATTCCCTGAACATTTTTGTGGTCTTGAGTTGCCAGCTACAAGACCAAAATGGAACCACGAGGGGCTATGACTTAAGTGAGATTTGCCCATAATGCTGACCACTCCTTGTAATGCTATGCAAAGAGTCTGGATATCTTTGCACAGAAAAAGTTCAGTGTAGTATTGAGTTTGTTGGCAAGAAAATGGTGAACCCTGAGTTCCAGTAGTTCCTTGGGCATAAAAGACAGCTGGATGACCTTATGCCAATCGCTCTCAGTCCTGTGTACCTTAGAGGGGTTGTTGTGGAGAAAACAGGAGGTCGGAGAAGACCCAAAGTAGAACACATCATCAGTGGTGAAAAGGAGTGGGGTCTGCTCTTAATTTATATTCTAGTGACTTGCCCTGTCAGTGTTGATGGAGTGTCATGGTATAGATGTAGATGCGTTATTTGTTTTCTGTTAAAAATATTTGTCTTGCTTAAATATTTATGTCACCACCATCAATATCACACTAAAACTATAGACAACTTTCTCAAATACCCTGATCTACTGTAGAGAACGATCAGTAGGCAAAAATGGGGGTAGATAACATCATTTTTATTCATGAAATATGAAATTCAGTCAACTCAACCTTTAACACAAATATAGTTCATATTTGTGATACACTTTAAATGTTCAGTTTATTATTTATTACCTTATTATTAGTATAATTACTATTAGTAGTATTAATGAGGACAGTCTTCTAAAAAGTTGCATGCAAATAGGGATCATGCCTAGACTCTTAGATTTTGGAATTGCTTGCTACTGTATTTCTCACCTCAATTCGTAAGTTGCAGTATTTGACATTTTAAATAGATACACACTGTATTTAAACGTTAGGAGATCGGGTGGATTGAAAAGAAATGATACAAATGAACACGCGGAACAAATGATTTAAAATAAAAGAGGTTAACGAGATGGGAAGTTGGGGGAGGGGAGAAATGGGAACATTTCTAAAGGAAAGATTTTTATTTGGGAGGGAGGGGTAATTCAGGAGATGTGGGTCAAAGAGATTATGAAAAGCATCACTTACTGCATTGTGCTAGGCGCTGTATGTTGGTGCTGCAGGTTTGGATAATAGTGCTGAAATCTCGAGCTGGAAGCCCCCCAGGCCGGTAAGTCTCTAACTGTCCGTACGACATAGTTACCTCTAATGCCTCAGGGAAGGGGGGAAAAACAACCCAGAAAACAACCCCAACCGAGAAGGACAAAATATCCTATTTATCTGTCAAACCGATACCCCGCCGACGCCTCCACAATAGCGCACGCGCATCAGGCAGGCCAGACCTTTTTTCTCCCTCTCCCCTCCCCTTTCTCACGCAGGCGCACAGTAGAAGCCTAAACGGGACAGCCCACCTCCGCCTTCTCCCTGGCCTCACTCGAGGAAGCGGTAGCTGGTTGGGCGAGCCGAGGGAAAGCAAAGGGGCTGTACGCATGCGCCCTAGCCGCGGATGCTCGAAGATTTGGTTCAACCGCCGTTATCTCAAATCGAGGCTCGGTGCCATGGCAACCGGAGGTGGCTTGGTGTTGCCGTTTAAAGGAGGCCGCGGTGGTCCTTGTGATAATTCCCAAGGGATAACGGCGTGGCATCGGCTCCCTCTGTCCCTGAACAGCTCTTGGTCGACAGGTTGCAGGTGGAATGTTGGCGACAATATACACCCGTCGCCAGTTCCGTTGAATTAAATGAGGAGTGACTCCTTCGGTAAAGGTGACTCGGATTAAAGCGAAGTAACTGCTGTATCAGTAACAACGCTACCGAATTCAGTCGGCCGGGTTTGCAGGTATGTGATCCTAGGATTACATCGTGGTGTTATTCTGCGAAGGCTTACTAGAGGTTAACGCCTTGAGGTCGGTGGCCTTTTTTGGAGGTACGGGGTGTGTGTGTGTGTGTGTGTGTGTGATTAAAGACCAAATTGAAAAAATTGGGGCAACCATCAGATGGCAGTAGCAGCAGGATTGTGGCTCTCTTGGCTGTCAGTAAGGAGCCAAGGGGATCTTGCAGTCATGTAAAAATGACCCTTGTAAAAATTATCCTTGGAAATGGGTCAAAAGGGGACAGACCACTAATATTGAATACCATTATCAATCAATGTCTAATGGTTAGGGCACCAGGCTGGAAGCCAGGAGAGTGTGAGTTCTAGTCCTACCTTAGGCATGAAAGCCAGCTGGCATGTAAGCCAGAAACCAGGTGTGTGAGTTCTAGTATTACCTTAGACATAAAAGCCAGCTGGGTGACTTTGGGCCAGTCACTCTCTCTCAACCCAACCCACCTCGCAGGCTCGTTGTGTGAAAAACAAGAGGCAGGAAGACGAAGTATGTTCATCTTGAGTTATTTATGAAAATAATAAAGGCAGAATTTAAAAAAAATCTAGTCCCACTTTAGGCATAAAGCCATCTGGGTGGCTTTGGGCCAGTCACTCTTTTTCAGCTCTAGGAAAGCTGTAAGGACAAACCATTTCTTAAATCTTGCCAAGAAAACTGTCCAGGCAGCCACCAGGAGTCAACACTGATTTGAAGGCACACCCACACACTTTACACTAAGAACAAAGGTGGATGGATGGACTCAATGATGGTAAGGCTGGGTGCACCATGGGAAGACGAAGGATGAGATTGGGGACTGATTCTCATGGAGAATATTTGTGTGGATAGTCCATTTTGAATAATGTTGAATATAAAACAATGTTAATGTTTTCAGTTAATTCTGTTCAAAATGCTGGTCTTTACATCCTCTAGGTCACAAGGTGTCAAATTGGTGGTCTTTGGACCAGATGTGTCGTGTGCAGGCCACACCCACCCCAGCTCCGCAAAGGGAAAAAAATGTTGCTAAATGTCATGTGACAAAACGAAGTGCTCTAGGATCTAGGTTCTGTTAGATCAGGGGTGTCAAACTCTCGTGACATATTAGGACTTTCCCCCCATTCAATAAACTGGGTGGGGGCAGGCACATGATGCATCCGGCCTGCGAGTTTGACACCCTTGTGTTAGATCATTTTCTCCTACATCACTTGGCTCAATTATCTGAATTGTGGTGAGTGAATAGAGACTGTTCATGGGGAGTTCATGCCAAAATAAGATCTCACATATTTTCTGTGTCTTAACAACAAACAAGGAAAGATATAGTTCTGTATTGGCAGAAGGTCAGTATTTAATATAGATTCACATATCAAAGCCATAATACAATGTCATGTTTAGATTCATACAGCATAATGTGACATGGTCACATGTCATTTTAAAGTATTCTTATTTGCAGACAGGTTTGCTAAACCACAAAACATGGATTGCAGCAACTCATTGCTAAAATCAAAGAAGCTACAGTATATAGTAAGACTGTATTTAGTGAACTAGGTCACATGGTTGTAAACAAAATTTATAGCTTAATCTTATATATGATGGGCTCTCTCTGCCTTTTAACTTTGCAACTGTTCCTTTTAACTTTGTTTTTTAACGATAACTTTTTTTTATCATTTTAAAGTTTTATCTGTAAATTGCCTAGAGGCATGCAAGTGAATAGGTGGTATAGAAAGTTGATAGACACAAAATAACTAAAATGAACCAGCTTATAATTCATTAAACTATGTCTGAAGCAACTTCTGACAGAATAATCAATTTAAAATCAATAACTATTGATACATTCTGATTTAACCCTGGAGTTTTCTACATTTGAGCCCATCCCACCTAATCAACCATAAAGAAATAAAAGTGTCAACTGGTAAAGGTTAGAAGTTGCACTTTGAATATCAAAACTCCCAATTGGAGGGTGTGGAATAGATCTCATAAATCGGGAAGTGTCTGGAAAATATCAGACACCAGGGGGCATCAGTGCAGAGTAAATGTTTTGAATTGTGCAAGGTTTATATAAATATTCTTAGCCAAATATTCTTAAGGCTATGCTGAAACTTCAGCCACCCTTTGTTTATCTGCTGTTCAAGTTGCAGAACAGCAGGAGCTGGTTGAGCACATGTGCCAATAACATGTTGCTCTGCAAAACTCTACCCACAAGCCACAAATGAACAAATGCAACTTTCAGTTTTCTTCTAAGAAGTTTATAATACCTTAGTAGATCCAGCTACTGCTACCTCTATTATAGTCCTTTGTAATTCAAGAGTTCAACCTAAAATCTTCCTTGGTTCATATCCATGTGCTGAGTATATTTATTTAAAGGTTTGGCCAAAACATTATATAGGAACAGCACTTTCCATGTGAGTTTTTTTTTCCTATTGTAAAATGCAGAGACAAGGAAATAGTCCTTGTGTCTTATACCTGTTTTTTAAGGGAAGAGATGACCTTTGTCCATAAAACAAAACCCTTTCCATAGATGTTCCTGAAAGCTGACAATTCAGAAAGGCTGTTAAAACTCCTGGCTTTGGATGAATGAGGTTAAGCAAATGTTGCTTTTTTTACATGCTGTATGGAGCCAAAGTTTGCTTTAACCAGAATTTGTTGAACAACCATGGGGGTTTGTTTTGCACATTATTCAAAAGCCATCAGCTGTGGATTATAAATTGCAGTAGCTGGATTCACACATTGCCCTAAGCCAAAATGAAATAAATGGTATCTTTGTTGAGCAGGATATGTAAATCTATTGTTCTTTTCATTTATTAGATTACCTTAGTATCTGAGCAATAACTTATCAGTTTTATGAGGTTGTTTTAGATTATAATTAGCCCAGATCTCTCAAGATGAGGTGAGCTATAAATGAGGGTGAACGAGCGCTGTCATCTGATTTGAAGGCATATGAGTCAATTCATTGTTAAATCTTCAATTATGTGGTGTGATGTAGAAAGGATACATTGCTCTTCTATTGATGCAGCAACAGTGATCTCTCATTTGCTCTCCGTGAGTAAATTGCATCATTCTGAAAGAATTGTTTTTAGGTGAGGCACACTTGGACTGCAGTAGTTTACCTCTACTTCTTTTGTAGTGTTGTTTACTCTCTGCAATTTAAATATATTAGTGATCAAAACTGTGTACACTGTCAAAAATGTTGCTTCCCAACTAATCTGGCCTGGTAATAGTGCAATCCCTGGTATAGTTTATTAAGAAGTCACCCCAGTGAATTCAGGGAGTTAGATTGATTCTGAGTGTGATTTCAAATGTTAGGGTTTCAATGTGTATTCAACTAAGGATGGGATTCCTGTAGCCTTATCGATGTTGCTAGAGTCCAGTATCCAATTATCATAGCCACTGACCAGAAGTGATAGAAGCTGGATAATGGCTTTGAATGGCTGCAGCTCTATAATCATTGGCTAAGGTCACATGACATACTGAACTGCAAGCTAGCTAGAATGCATATTCGTATGAAAGTGTATATTTATCCAATGATAATTTTAACCCGGCTAAATCGTGAAGTACTCTGGGTAATGTATTAACTGTAATGGAAACCAATGCCATGCAGACTATTTATGATTTAGTGTGTTATATGAAATGGGAGTAAACCACAATTATATATTAAGTTCTGAACATTTCTGTGTGAATGCTACCAGTTTAGATTCAAAACAGTGGTCTGGGAATTTTAGAGTTGAGGTATGACATTTACTTTGATATCCCTACTCATTGCCAAAATTGTATTTCATCATCAAGGACATCTGGTTTCAATCTATACATTTATGACTATGGTCTTTGATAAATATTAGTGCCAAAATAAATGTTTGAAGAACTGCTCAGATCACTGAATGTTTGACCTGAGAATTGTATCGAATAATCCATAGTACAGTCCTCTGTTATGTAGTATGTTCTACTGCAGCCTTCCCTGCCCTTGTATTTTCGGGTTTCTGTTGGAGGTAGAATTCTAATTCCATGCATAATGGCAATGATGAATGATGGTGGTCCAATTCATTTGGATGACACCAATCTGCACTCAGCCATATGGTACTACAGGAGCATAATGGATGATTAATAAAGGTTGGTGTTTTTATTGAAAACTAATTGCCCATTGATATTGTGGTGGATTGACAAATGGTGTGCGTAAAAGGCAGTCTAAAATGTAATAAAATTTTAACAGTATAATAATTTTTGAGATGTTAGCTACTCTGTTTTATAATTTTAAAATGTAATTAACAAAATAAAGATGGTTTCGTACATTAACACAATCTCTTGCATGTTTTCTTATCTCACTATTCAGCAGAGTTTTATTCTCAGTTATATTTACCTAAGATTGTAGCTTTGACAGAGGATTAAAAAAAGAAAGTATAAACAGCAAGGTATGTTTCTTGGTAAATGTGTATACATTCATTCAGCCCACATATGCTGTTGTCTGATGATTCACAAGGCAATTTGCATAAGTATAATGGATTCAGTAGTTTAAACAGTAATGCAATGATACCATTAAAAATGTGATTGTTAAAAGAATCTAAATGTAAAAATAATGCAGGGCAGCATCTGTTAACTGTCAAGGGCTGTCAGGAAGAGAATAACATTTGCATTAATTCACATTAAACGGAATCACATTTGTAAACCCTGTAAATTAATGTTCAGCAGTCACAGCAATTGTCTTGTCCAACTGCAGCAAAAGTATCTTCTGTACCAGTATGTAGGAACCAAGTGGCTAGGTTTCCAGCTCTTCCTTGCCCAGAAATAAGACAATGTCTGAATAGCTATCTTGTGTCTGATTGCAAATAACCCTGGAAATTCAAAGACTAGGTTAAGGCTTTTTTTCAGGAGATTTGGAAACACACAAACTATCTGGCATATGAAATGAAGACAGCCCTGGTGGTAGCGAATGGAGGCCCCAACATCTGTTAAAGAGCACAAATATAAGGCTACAGCAGATTCTCTCTCCTTTTTTATTGTTTTGTTATTCAACTCAATAAGCTCTTGATTCACAATGTTCAGAGAGCTAAGCGGAAAGTGCCTTTTCCTGAACCTGGTTATTTATATACCAGAACTGGTTGCCACTAATGCAGGGGACAAGAATATTGCTTGCAAAAGAAAAACCCTCCCCACTTCCACCATTGCACCAGGTTGTCATCTATACATTGGAGGATGTTTCACACAGAGAGTGGAAAAACAGGCTGTTTATAATTTGCTGCATTTAGATAACAAAAGGCATTTCATGTTTTAGGGAATTTAACGAACTGCAGTCTGCAATCTAATTTGTCTTCTAAACTCATCTGCCTTGCAGTCGATGTGGCTCCATTTTGAGGGTTCTTTTGTTTTTTTTGCTGGTGTGATTTAACAGTGGTTAAACTATAGCTTAGTGCAGAATGGGAATCCAGCCTGTTATGCACAACCAATTCTGATGAATGCTAAGTGCAAGAATTGATTGTTACAAAATAGTTCCTGCCAATATCTCCTGAGCTATGTTGTAAAGATTACAGTTATTCAGCAGTTGGAACAAGTGTCCAGGGGTTTCCTGCAATTAAAAGAAATGCTTGAATCTCAGTTTTGTGGCCTTACATGCAGGTGAATTTCAAACAGAGTTTAAAAGTGGAGCTTAGAGCATCTATTATTTACTATTCGTTACTGTAACCTCCGAAACCAAAGTCTGTTTAACTGTCTAGAGGAGTTACAGTTCAGCTGCACTTGATGTTGCAAGAGAAATGTGTGGTAGAAAGATGAAGTCAGGGCTGGTAAGTGGAAAGATACAATGGCACAACAGGAACCATTTTTTCCAGTTATTCTCCCCCCCACCCCCAATGCATGGCAAAATTGAGCTGTTCTATTTTTGTTCATGTCTATTATATCTTATCATGGATGGAAAGCCTTTTGGGGAAGGCACTGTGACAGTCCCATATTCTGCCCAGAGCAGAGCAACTTGTTAGCATTCTTAAGAATATTGAGCAGTAGGTGCTGGTTATGGAGGTGGGAGCTGCACTCCTGATGTCTTCCCAAGTCTTTGCACGTAAGATTTGCCTTCAAAGACTCCTCTAGACAGTTAAACAGACTTTGGTTTCGGAGGTTACAATGCAGTAACGAATAGTAAATAATAGATGCTCTTAGCTCCACTTTTAAACTCTGTTTGAAATTCACCTGCATGTAAGGCCACAAAACTGAGATTCAAGCATTTTTGTATGAGAAAGAGAGCGTGATTTAGAGATCAAAGTGTTAGATTAGGATTTGGAAAACCCAGGTCCGCTGTCAGCCATGGAAACTCACTAAATGACTTTGAGCCAGTACTTCACTGTCAGCTCAGCCTACTTCAGAAGAGGTTTGCTGTAGTAGAGAGAAAGTGGCAAGTTCTACAAAGCCACTGTGAGCTTCTGAAGAGAAGGTGGAACAAACATCCAAAAGTACAAGACAAATGTATATTTCCATCTACCCAGAATACTTTGATGCCACCAGATTGTTAGGGACAACTTGAGATTACCCTTTTAACTCTTCCTTAAATTCTGGAACACGATACTTGTAGGTATTAGCCAAAGGCAAGCATTCATTGGGCTCCATAAATCACATGTTTATCCATGGTTTATTTTATAAACTGTGATTGACATGGTTCGCACACATTTGCTAAGCTATAAAGCCTAAAGATAAACCACATTATGGCTTAGTACATTACATCCACGTAACTGGAGTCAACATAGAACAGTTAAGGAAATGACTGTATAGTGTAGTTAAAGGCAAAGAGGACACTATTGACCCATTATCCAGAATTGTCAAGGAAAAATATATATAAAGGCCTCCTAGCTTACTTAATGCTGATCAGAGGATAAGCCATATGGTTCTTATTTATTTTGACCAGAGGAAAAGCTTTGGTTTGTTGAAATACGGTATTTTAGTTGGCTAAACCAGTATATCCTGAATAATAGAGTTTATTTATCAAATGGCTTAGACTGGCTAAACCTAACCATACTGTGACTTTGTGCCATGTATGCATATGCTTTCACAAAAATGGTTGTACAGATTAGAAGGGGAAAATCCAATCCTGATTAGAGGAACAAATTCTTCCTATCTGTTGCACCTTACTATTGAATGGAATTACTTGCATCCCATTCTGCTCTCTTTCTATAAATACATGATATTCCTTAATCTTCCTAATGTGGCCAATTAAACTCCCCAGCTGACTGCTAGGCAGTCTGTTCACTGTGGTTCTGGGCCTTCAGTCATGGCTCTGAATGTTCTGATGAAAGCTTGATTTAAAAACATGAAAGTTCCTTTGGCCTTTAAAATGAAAACAGGAAGAGAATAGTCATTTTTTTTCTTGCTGGTTTGTCACTGATGCAATACAACAGAATTGCTGGCTGTATTTCTATATTTGGAACCACATCTTCCTCTGTGTTGTAAGATTCGTCAATATGTAGGACCCTTTGGATTCCTCAGTGAAACATGTTTTGTATTTATTCTCCTGACTTCTTCATTAGAAGAAAATGTAGTACACAGGATTTTTCTAGCTCTACTAGTATACCTTTTCTTATCCTTTGGCAGCCTAATGTGTAAAAGTTTTCATGTTGATGTTCAAATCCTAAAATATCTAGAGTAGAAAAAATATATCCCTGGAAGTCTGCAGTTGTTTTAACATAATAGGCTAAGCTGTGATTTCTTGAACAACTTGTATAGCAGCTTGGTCTCCAACATTAACATTCTGGGGAAGATGCAAGATAAATGACAAAATGTGCATTGTGAGGTTGTGGCAAATGTCTTTTTTCATTGTTGCAGTTACTATCAAATAGCTGTGTTCTTATAACATTGTATTGACAGTACCATTGGGTTAGACAGACCATTGGCTTAAATTCAGAATAAGGGAAATTCTTCTGTTCCTTTTTTCCATCTCCCAGTTCGTGCACTAAGAGTTAGAAAAATAAGGTATACATTGAAAAAAATAAAACAAAAATAAACTAATTGAATTGACTCATCCTGTTGACCTTTGATTAACTTAATTATGATTGGTTGACCTGCATTTGAGCAGTAAAGTAAAACCCAAACTACATCATGATGAAGCATAATGTGTGAAGTTACATGCTATTGATCTATTCACATGACATACTAATCCTTCTTGTTTGGGTAAGAGGGTCACATGCATTTCCTTCTTAATCCCCTTATCTATACAGCCTTTCAACCACAATCTATGACTTACATACGCTGAGCATGTTAGTTTTATGTAGAACTGTTACCGTTTCTTCATGGATTGACTTCTCTAAATTATTGGCTCATCCTTTCACATCATGGAAGGGCTGCTTAGAATCTCTTCCCTCCTTCCCCCATGAAATAAAGGTTGGTAAAAGACAGTCTTCTCAGTGGTAGACCCTACATTGTAGAATACTGCCTCCTGTCTGAAGGTAACTTGGTTATTTTGCGTCTGTCTTCTAGGATGCTAATTTAAACTTCTTTAGTAATGTTTTTGATAATCCTAATTCCAATAGGGAAAGGAGATGGCCACTTTATTTGTGAAATTGCTTAGCTGAAATTATTTGTATACTTGCCAGAGCGTTTACATTACATTGATACAGACATTTGGAAATTAAACAGACAAATTTTCTAGTTGACCAGAACTGGCATTTGAAACCCTTGGCAAGTCTTGATTTTAAATTCTGATAACTTTATTACCCACCGTTTAACTATATGGCTGCTGTCATCTTAATCTTTTGAAATTATTTCAATTTTCAGATGATGATCTTCTATAAACAGAAATCCATGTACACTCTGTGTCCAAAGAGAATGTTATAGCAAATAGCTCAATTTGGGCGTGCTGTATATGACATCTTTTGAAATACACGGTCAATTCTTAACATTAGTGTGATTACCTAATGCATTATTGATATAGAATATAATCCCATTTATTCTTTTCCCTAAGAACATTTTTCTTCATTTTCATGCAGTCATCACTGGGATATTTCATGTAGCAACAGTGTTATGCAGAATATGGAAGTAGCTGAATTTTAAAATGGCATTTGCTAGTACTTCTTATAAAGCAGAAAATCTGCATTTTCCCCATTATTATTGTCTGATTTGTAATTCATCCGAATGGTCCAAGTTAACCAACTACAGTATTGTTAAATTATATGTAATGTTGAGCTATATGGATGGCATTGTACACTTTACAATATTATTACTTGCTAATCTGCTCCGAAGTAACCATCTCATTTTGAGATAGGAAATGTTGGTCCATGAATACTGTCACCTATATATGAGAGGCAATAAATCCACTGTATATATTTTTCCCTTTTCTGTTTACTCCTTGCTATTATTTCTAACATGCTTTTCCACCTAGCACTTTTGAAGAGTTCTATTCTTTACAATTTGGGAGGACTAACAAAGTTGTGTGTATATACAGTCAGTCAGCCAGCACAAACTTTTAATCTATTTCCATACGTTAGCTTTTTTCAGAGAACATATTTAGATCAAGTTTTGTATCTTTGTGTCACCAATAATACAATAGCACAAATCCCTTAGTTTGAAAATTAAAGTCCAATGAACTGTGACGCTGTTGTGGAGAGAAAAACACACACACACATGTCATGGACAGAACTCTCAAGACGTTCTAGGTGGAAACGCTCATTAGAATAATGAGCATTCATTCTATCATAAATGGCAATCTGAAACCATACTGAATTTTGAACTATATTCCTTAGGGCTGTCTAGACTTGTTCTTCCCAGTTTTTCTGCTGGGACCTGGATGAGATTGCCCAAGCTGGATTGAACCCTAGCAACAACTGAAAATAAAATGCCTTCCAATATAGCAACTCATCTGGAAAGCTGTGTCGATTGCAAATCATGCAACTTGCAAAACCTTGTGTGCTTTCTAAGACAGATGGGATTATTTCCTGATTGTCCAGTTATCCTGGAATAACTTGTGTTCCATTCTAGGTAGATCTCACTTTCAAGTGTGTATATAGAGAGAACAATACGTGAGATAAGAGCTGACAGTGCAACTATGCTATAAGCAGTACATTTCATAATGTTTCACTGCAAAATAAAACCGTGGCCAGCTAGTTTGAAAAGAATACTGTAACCCCACTATCCTAAAAAGGGTAATTTTAGGACAACTGTGGAGACATTTGATTTCATTTGTGTTTGAGGAGATAGAGTTGAAACCAGACAAGAACATATTAGCAACTCTCCTGAACCAGAGCAATGCCTGTTTCTATAGTGACCCCTCAGATGCCTCATGGAAATAAGACAACAGGATACACTAAATGCATAGAGCCAGTGGCAGAATTTCTGCCTTGTAAGCTGCCAGGCATGTTCTTTGGCCTTCATAATCTAATATTGAGGTCCTCCTTCTTCAGGGTCTCCTCTATATTTGACTGCCTGATTCTTTAACTGAAGATAATGGAAGACTTTCTACGTGCAAAGCAGATGGACTCGGCTATGATCTCATCTCCCATAGATAAATAGGGCAACTTTTTTCCCCAACTAGACCATAATTTCTGCAATTCAGAGACAAACCGCCAAATTGCCCAGAAGAAATAGCAAGCAAGCGGTGCCTATCAAGATAAATAATCTTGGCTAAAAAAAAGGATACTTAGCACATTCATCTGCCCAGTTTAGGATTTTACTGTAGTTTCTGTTAATCAGGAAGAAAGAAAAGGGGGGAAGGCATTTCAAGTACTATAATTTAACTGTTATCCAGACAATTGTGATCTATTCAATAAAAAGCACAGTTCAATAAACTGCTGCTTAATACTTTGGAACCTGCGCTTTGCAGTATGGCTTGGATCCAGAAAAGAAAGTGATGGATCTTCCTCCTACCCTCCACCCGCACTAACTCTGAAGCATATTAGTAGTAAACTTTTGCCATGTGAACAAATTTGCATCTCTCCAGAGAGCTGAGAGGATGACTCTGAAAACAGGCAGAGATGGAGCCTGGGAAATCAATCTGGGAGCAAGCTGTTTGGCCTGGAGGAGAGCTCCTGTTTATATACCTGACAGTAACTAAAGCAACTCAAGACTCTGCTCATGTGAAAGAGGAGCAGAGATAATCCTCTCAATGAGCAATTGTTCCAGGCCAAGGAGCACATGAAGTGGCCTTTTGTCATTAGTGTTTCCTGTTGTTATGCAGCAGGCAGGAGTCTGTGTATCTTGACTGGTAGCCAACAACAGAGAAGATGCCAAGCACAAAACAGTGTGTAGTTGCTTGCCATTATTTCTAAGGCAGAAAGGAGATTGCAAAGTCACATACTAACAAAAACATTCTATGTCCTGGAGAAACCAGGATCTGGTCGTTCTGTCTGCATTTTTGATCCCATGGCTTACTCCTAAAATTAATCAATGAACAATGGCCTGTTTCATACACCATGGTAAGCTGGACTTTAATTAGTTTATCAAATTCAGTCAAAATTGGATAAATTTACCCAGCAAATTCAAGTCTAAACTCTGCTTGACACACAAAAAATTGACACAAGCCAAGTAAATTACAGCTCATCTTAACCTGGCTATTATTCTGTGTGAGCTGAGCAACAGTGCCTGTTTTTGCATGGAAAGAAAACTAGATTTAGACTTCAGTGGTATTAACCATTGTAAGCCAGGCTGGTTGATTCCAGACATCACACTAAACCATAAATCCTAACCTCCAAATCAGAATAGCTAGATTTGTACAATACATGAAACAAACAAGCAAAACATAGAACTTACTGTATCAACCAGGTTAGAGTTTTAAAAAGCAGGACTGCATTCGCACTACACCGTAACATAACTTGCTTGGTTTTGACTTAACCTCATGTATAAATGCAACAGGAATAAGATCTAGTCTTTGGTAAACAAAAAAATTCTGAGCCCAAGTAAGTACAATTTAAAAACCACATCAACATCCCAAGCTCACTCCTCCTGATATTCCTTAAAGTTATATTAATATTCTTTCTTTACAATCAGCTCCTTTTTCAATGATTAATAGTTCCGACTGTTTGTTACCAAAAGAGAATAGAGCCAGCAATAAGCACTACCATCTGAGTTTACACTCACAAAAAAACTTGGTTTGCTGAGAAAATTTCCATTGGCTGAGAAGTTTTAAGGGGCTAAATTAAGATGGGGAAGAATGGGATTTTTTAAATAGAATTTTCTAAAAATTTAAAGCATGCATTTAACCTTTATAAACACCAATCTACCTCCCCAAACATGGAATCCAAATTTTTCAGGTCTACCTTACTCCAGGGATTTGGGAAACCACAAAGTCAATGCTGTAAGGCAGGGGTGTCCAACCTTGGTAACGTTAAGCCTGGAGGACTTCAACTCCCAGAATTCCCCAGCCAGCAAAGCTGGCTGGGGAATTCTGGGAGTTGAAGTCCTCCAGGCTTAACGTTACCAAGGTTGGACACCCCTGCTGTAAGGAATTTTAGTAAGCAACAACTGACTGGTTTTGCACATCATACTAAACTCTATAAGCCACAAGTTGCAACTACAGTCGCTGAGTTTACACTAATCAGTTTGACTTTTGGTGACCTTTTGGGGCTTATCCATTAAGGTTTTTGGCAACAGAATGGAAGTGATTTGCCACTACTTTTTTTTCCAGGATTCCTCCTCTCCCTCCCCCCCAAAAAAATTCCCAGTCAAGTCCTGTGATTTTGGTGATTTCTTAACTAGGTTTGACCTTTTTTTTTTTTCTTCAAGATTAGCCATGATGCCAAAGCTGTTTAAGCACAAATGCCATAATGCCTCCAAAAATCTGATGTTACTTAATAGCAGTATTTCCATCTGGAAAGATGAAGGATTTTAGTCATTATCAGACACCAAAAACTAGATTTTTAAAAGAAAGATTAATGAAGATTGTGGTAGCAATCATGGAAAGCATCACTAACATGATCTGTTATGATCAAACAGACAAAGGTGAATAGAGATTTCCTCAGCTGCCATTCAACAGGTATGTTCAACCTCAGCTTTCAGAACTTCCAGGCAATATATTAGGGAACCTAAGGCTGACCTTAGTATATACGGATTGCTTCGGTTTCCTATTCTCATTTAAAATAGCAGTTACATTTGTGGTTTATATGTGCAACCACCTAAGTCAGGTTTAATTGCCGCAAATGCTGCTTTATAAGCTGCACATATATGGGGCACCTATCCCAGTTTCCTACACTGGTCTTTCCCACTTGGTGCTCTCCAGGTATTATGGACTTTATCCCCACCACACTATGTCAGCCAGACGAATGAGAATTTTAGTCCATCTGAAGGTTTGAATAGCTTCTCTGCAAGTATCTTCCAGGGTGTCAAAAGTTCATTCTATACCAGGGGTGTCAAACTCACAGCCCAAAAGCTGGATGTGCCACATGCTGCCCCTGTCCCATTTAGCAAAGGGGGGAAAAAGTCCAGATACATCACGTGATGCTGCTGTGGTGTTAGTTTGATACCCGTTTTATACTTTCTTCTGCCCCTATGAAGTATTTTAGCTTGTGGCTTGTTTAGGTTTGATTTAGTCTATTGAATTCAACAGTGGTACCTTATAGATACCATTTTGTACAAACCTACCCTATGGCTTGTTAAATTATGGTTAAACAAAGCATGGTTTAATGCCACGTGCAAAATCAGGCTTATCTCAAAGAGGCAGTTGAAAAGGAGCCTGCAAAAGGCTTCTTAAGGATTTGAGGATGTCATGTACTTACAGAAATAGCAGACATCTGGGAGGTCAAAGCAGAACAGTTTAAAAAATAGGACACCTTAGACCTTTTGTCCATACTTAATTGCACGTCCAGGAACATTTTCTTGCACGGATATTTCAATTAAGACACAAACCCAAACAAGGATCTTAAATTTGAGGGTTTAGCTTTTATTTGGAGAAAAACAAAATCACCTGTACATTTCCACTTCATTAATCAACAGTGATGTGTGCCTGCAAACAGAAGGGGCCTTAGCAAATCTCCACTCTACTGAACTTTCTGAATTTGAAAATAAAAATAACATTGCTATCCACACCATTTTTTGAGAAACAAAATCAAAACTTAAGAATAATCACGCCCCCAGAGAGCAACAAGCTATTTTTTTTTTCATTCAAACAAAATATTCTTGCTCTTTAATTAAGAGATAACAAAAAAATATGGAGGGACATGCACTTCAGTGTCTTGTTTAGCCCTTCTAGTAATTTCAGAAGGCAACATAGTTTGAGCTCTTCCAAATAAATAGAAATACAACAAAGGTTTTTTTTCCCTTTGAAAAATTAAAAATATACACAATTACAGTTATTTTATTTGGTTTCAGAGGCAGAAAAAGCTAGAGAGCAGCTTACAGCTCATGTTTGTAGCAGCCTAACAAGAAATGCTGATCAGTTGGTCTTCCATATCAGAAGTGACCTAACCTTGAAGATTTGTCATTTGAACACATGTGCCAGCTATCCTCCCAGAAACTCTTGCGAGCTCAAAACAAAGGAATGCAATTACAAGAGGGGAAAAAAGAACAGAACCAAAAACCCCAACCTGAGGCCAGTGATATTTTCAAGTAAAAAAATAAAGATGGTTCCAGATTTCATAGTACTGAAGGGCAAACAAGGCAGGAAAACCAGTGAAAAGTATCTCCCAGCCATTCACGTTTCAGGAAAAAGGTTAAAAAATCCATCTCTGCGACCTCCCCTAAAGGAGAGGGGCTTATGGAAACAGCTTCTTCTGCCATCAGAGAACAATACAGCAGAGCAGATCCCAGCCTCTTTGAAACCCACCCCTCTTATTGTGTCTAAATAGTCCAAATGCAGGAAGAGTTTTTGAAGGGGTAGGCTTTTTTTTCCTGAATGGCTGACGTTCTGTAACTGCTATTCGGTTTCCCATCTGCAGAAGCCTTTCAACCACACTCTCTGTGAACAGCACAAAAAAAAAAGCCACTCTTCCCTTGTGAGAAGCAGCAAGGCAGTGCAAGGGAGAGGGGGGAGTTAAAATAAAAAGCCTCTGGTGATTGTCTGTATTGTTTTTCAAGCAACAAGCAAGGATGATCTGGGAAACGTATCTACAGGAGAGAATGAGAATGCTTGGAGGCAGGCGTGTATCACAGCCAGGCCACGAGAAAAACAGGCCTGCTTCCCGAAGGCAGAGCTGCTTTCAGCAGCTGATTGCGCTGGGCTGTTTGTTAACAAAGTCTGAGAAGAAGTCAAACTCATTCTGTCCCAGAAAGAGTTCTGGCAGCTCCTGAATGCGGTCCAAGCCCAGCTCCATAACCAAAGACGTCAAGACCTCCTCATCAATAAGATCCGTGTCCATAACATTCAAGGTCAAAGCAGGGGAGGGCAGATGCTGCATGCCTGGATGCTGTCCCGGGCTCATCCTGTATTGCTGTGCACCTGGTCCAACTGGGCCAGCCGTCATGCCTAGGAGAGGATGGCCCTGATACTGAGTGTTGAGTTTCTGCAAGTGCATACTTGCCATAAGTTGCTGGGTACCCACAGGTCCCATATACTGTTGCTGTTGACTTGGGTTGTTGAACATCACTGTGCTTGGCATCTGGTGGTGACCCATCTGTCCATTAATGCCTGGCCTCTGCCTCATTCCTCCATCCATAGCAGGGCCTCCATACTGCATCATCTGGTGGTTAGGAGGAAGCGTCCTTAGCACATGCTGCTGTCCATGTTGTGGCGGGGCCTGCATCCCATTCATGCTTATCCGGTAGTTCTGCATCCCATTCATGCCATGGCTCATTGACATCATCATGTGATCGGCCATCACAAACAGGGCACTGCAAGACAAAGAGTTCAGGTTAGAAGGCTGGCATAACAACTCATTGCTATGAATTCTAAAGGCTCTGCTGGTAGCAATTGGTGCTTGGAAGTCAAAGAAAGAATGAATGATTCAGCTACCTTGCTGACATTCCTACTAGTTGATCAGGTTATTATTTTTCTTTAGATGGGAGAAGGTAGCAAAGTTATGCCTGCCAGCTGTCCTCAATTCCAATATATCAAAGGCAACTCCAGTGCAATGTGACCTTCCAATGAGGAATGTCACAATGTCAGCCTCATCATAGAAGCCAAACCAGAAACTGCACAGGAAAATCAGAGCTACACTTTAGTATAATTTTATTGAGATATATCAGAATCTTGAAAGTCTGTTTGTGTGGGGTACCTTAACTCTAGCAATTTCTTAATATGTTTCCCAGCACTCAAATAATGCTTCAGCCCCCTTTTCTGTCAAGGGCAACTTCTCTTCTTCTAAACAAGCTGTTCTGCATAGTCCATTTATTTGATATTATCTACTATCCCTACTTAACTTGACATCTTCCAGATACATTGAGGTTGAGCCTCGCTTAATTCTATCACATCTGATAGCCACTACATTGTAGGTGCAGACTGACAGGCAATTCCCAGGTACTTTAGACTGAATTCCTCCCTAACTCTATTCAGACATTTGATCTAAGACAGGGGTGTCCAACCTTGGCAACTTTAAGACTTGTGGACTTCAACTCCCAGAATTCCTCAGCCAGCAAAGTTGAAGTCCACAAGTCTTAAAGTTGCCAAGGTTGGACACCCCTGATCTAACAGATTTTTTAAGATAAAAATACCCATGCTACTATCAAGCCAATGACTCCCGGAAACTTGCTACTTTTCCTGGAAATTTCAAAGGGCCATAGAGTATCTGCCCAACTGGCCACAAATTACTCAATGGACTTCACAGCAGAGTTGGATTTAAACTCTTTGCTTTTGAATCTACATGTTAAGATTAGGAGGGGGGATGAGACTGAAAGCTGAAGAGTAACTGCAGCTCTGGACAGCTGTAGATGTTTCTCCAAGCAATGGGCCAGAGCTAATTCAATGAAGCAAAGACAGGCATGCATACATATAATTCCAGCCTTTCTTGTCCACAGTGGCAGCAGATGGCAGGGACTCCTCCCTGCCCCCTCAGTCCATGTGGCAGAGGGAAAACACGAATAGGAAATGACAATGAGACTCTTGGTCCAATGTTTTAGCTCAAAGAAGACATTCAGAACTCAACATCCCACTTCCCACAGGGCATGAATGATTTTTGAGAAATCCTTAGAGTAATTTGCATCCTATTACTATTCTCCTTTCAGACATTTAATCTAGAGAAATACTGCTTTTGAACGAAGGCATGACACAATCTGAACAGCAAACCACTTTTTGGTCTAAAGTCTAGCTGAACTCAGAAAAGGTTTCAAAAACTATGATTCAGTTAACTGGGAATAAATGCATCAAGCAAAACCACTATAGAAATGACATGGATTTTCCTTTAATCTGTCACTCTAATCTTCACAATGGTTACTATTAGGTACATCCTCACACAGGTTCTTATACAAACCAATTTTGGGGTTTGCACTATACAGTACATTAACAGCCAACAGAAGATGCTACAGCCCCACCCCTCTTCCCAAACCAAGGTTAAACTTAAGCATAGTGCACTGCTGCATTTAATTCCAAATTGTTTTTAATTCATCTGTATCAACATATTGCTGATTAAGTCTGTAGCTGTAAACACTTAGAAGCCAGGATGCCTTCTCCTGCCCCAAATTGGATACAAGGGCCAAGGATGACCCACTGGGAGATTTGAAGGGGGGAGGGAGACAACAAGGCGCCTTCCAACTTCTTAGGTCTACTTTGTTAAGTGTATAATATTTACACAATACACTTAAGCTGCAACGCTATTTGCTCACTCAGCAAAACGGCGTGAACCCAGCCACAGGGGTTTTCAACCATCATTTACTAAACTCACTGCACTCATGGAGTATGTAGCTGCAAAGGAAGCACCCACTTGTTTGCTGGCCCTCTCTTGAGCCTAGGCCGGCCAGCCATTCAACAAAGGCGTTGTTCCTCCAACACAACGATTCGATTAAAAAAAAAAAGTTTGGCATTTAATTTCCTTGGCGATTTTGTGATGCCCCCCTAGAGGCAGGGCAAGGCGCTGCCGTTGTGGGGAGGGGGGGACGGGACGGCCGGACAGACGGCGGAGATTGCCGCTCGTCGAGGCTGAAATAAAAAATTCAGACTGGAGGAGTCCGGGCTCCTCTTTGACCTTCCTCGGCGATTCCCTTCCCTGCTCTCCTCAGCCTGCAAGCCCCAATTCACACGTTGAATAGATACGTGTAAGTGGTTCCTTTATGAAAATAAAAATAAAAACCAACGAAATTGCAAGGCAGGGACGTTATTTCGCGTTCACGCCAGCTCTACCCTTCAAGAGACCTCAGTTTTTCCGAACCGGGGTGGCGGGCTATTGCGCCCCTTCTCCTGGTTCGAACCGTTTGGCGACCGCCACCCCTCAATTCTTCCCGCCCCGGCGAGGTAGCTCCCGCTCCGGCACATTCCGCCAGCACAAAGATCAGCACTTCTTCGCTCAACACACACACACACGCTTAACCCTTCCCTCCCGGCGCCCGACTCCAAGACAACGCAGCCTTTGCCTGCAGAGCGCTCGGGTGCCCATCGGAGGCGGCAGGCCGGCAGGGAGAGAGAAACCCCGGTGCCGGTTCTACCGGGAAAGCAGTTTCTTCTTCCCCGGCCGCGTCAGTTGAAGCCCGAAGACGGCGCGCGCGCCCTCCTCCTCGGACAACGTACCCCAAAGGCGGCGATCCGAAGGGGCGGCTGCACAACGGGCGAAGCGGGAATCCGCTCGACGGAACAAAAGCAGCTCCGGCTTTGCGACGTCGGCTCCGCTCCGCGCCTTCTCCCGCGCCTCCGCTTGTCTCCGAGTCGGTCGGCCAGCCCGCCTGTCCGCTGCTTGCAAAGGCGTCCCTGAGTCCGGACGCATCAATCCCGGCCAGCCACCGCCCCCCTTTTTTTTTTTTTTTCTTCCCCCGCCCCCCCCAAACGCACACTCAACCCCTCAGTATATGTCTCCAGCAGGGTAAACTTCAGCCTCCTTATATAGTCGGGCGAGGAGGGCGGAGACTTTAGCCACACCCCTCCGTTTCTGATTGGCGCGAGGTCTGTCCAAAGCATCCTCTTCCCCCTCCCCCCGCCCTACCGCGGAACGAGGGAATTCGGGCCCGATGTGAAGTCTCGGGGTCCCGCCCACCTGTTTTTCTTTCGCCCCCGAAGAGAGAGAGAGACTTGGAAGGCGGTGGCTGGCCGGCTGATTCTGCCGCTGGTTGACACCGGCAGGGAGAGAGAAGGTCGACTTACGCCTCCCCCTTCTCCAAACGGCCTGCCTAAGAGAGACCTTCCTCCCTTTCCCCTCCTTCCTTTCCTTCCTTTTCCTTCCTCTCTTTCCCCTCCTTCCTTTCCTTTCCTTCCTTTCCCCTCCTTTTTTCCTTTTCCTTTCCTTTCCTTCCTTCCTTCCTTCCTTCCCCTTCCTCCCTTTCCCCTCCTTTCATTTCCTTCGTTTCCCCTCCTTTCGTTTCCTTTTCCTTCCTTCCTTTCCTTTCTTTTTCTTCCTTCCTTCTTTCCTTTCCCTTCCTCCCTTTCCCCTCCTCCCTTTCGTTTCCTTCCTTTCCCCTCCTTTCGTTTCCTTCCTTTCCCCTCCTTTTTTCCTTTTCCTTCCTTTCCTTTCCTTTCCTTTCCCTTCCTTCTTTCCTTTCTTCCTTCCTTTTCTCTCCTTCTTTCCTTTCCCTCCCTCCCTTTCCCCTCCTTCCTTTTCCTTCCTTCCTTTCCTTCCCTTCCTTTTCCTTCCTTCCTTCCTTCCTTCCTTCCTTCCTTCCTTCCTTCTTTCCCTTCCTCCCTTTCCCATCCTTCTTTCGTTTCCCTTCCTTCTTTCCTTCCTTCCTTCCTTTCCCCTCCTTCTTTCCTTCCTTCCTTCCTTTCCCCTCCTTCTTTCCTTTCCCTTCCTTCTTTCCTTCCTTCCTTCCTTCTTTTCCCTTCCTTCTTTCCTTTCCCTTCCTTCCTTCCTTTTCCCTCCTTCTTTCCTTTCCCTTCCTTCCTTCCTTTCCCTCCTTCTTTTGTTTCCTTTCTTTCCCCTCCTTTTTTCCTTTTCCTTCCTTCCTTTCCTTTCCTTTCCTTTCCTTTCCTTCCTTCCTTCCTCCCTCTCTCCCTCCCTTCCTTCCTCCCTCCCTCCCTTCCTTCCCCTTCCTCCCTTTCCCCTCCTTCTTTCCTTTCCTTTCCTTTCCTTTCCTTTCCTTTCCTTTCCTTCCTTCCTTCCTTCCTTCCTTCCTTTCCCTTCCTCCCTTTCCCCTCCTTCATTTATTTCCTTCCTTTCCCCTCCTTTTTTTCCTTTTCCTTCCTTCCTTTCCCCTCCTTCCTTCCTTCCTTCCTTTCCCTTCCTCCATTTCCCCTCCTTCTTTCCTTTCCCTTCCTTCTTTCCTTCCTTCCTTCCTTTTCCCTCCTTCTTTCCTTTCCTTCCTTTCCCCTCCTTTTTTCCTTTTCCTTCCTTTCCTTTCCTTCCTTCCTTCCTTCCTTCCCCTTCCTCCCTTTCCCCTCCTTCTTTCCTTTCCTTTCCTTTCCTTCCTTCCTTCCTTCCTTCCTTCCTTCCTTCCTTCCTTCCTTCCTTCCTTCCTTCCTTCCTTCCTTCCTTCCTTCCCCTCCTTCTTTCCTTTCCTTTCCTTTCCTTTCCTTTCCTTTCCTTTCCTTTCCTTTCCTTTCCTTTCCTTCCTTCCTTCCTTCCTTTCCCTTCCTCCCTTTCCTTTCCTTCCTTTCCCCTCCTTCTTTCCTTTCCTTTCCTTTCCTTTCCTTTCCTTTCCTTTCCTTTCCTTTCCTTTCCTTTCCTTTCCTTTCCTTTCCTTCCCTTCCCTTCCCTTCCCTTCCCTTCCCTTCCCTTCCTTCCTTCCTTCTTTCCTTCCTACCTACCTACCTACCTACCTACCCCATTTTTCTTGTTATCCAAATATTCCACATGTCAGTAAAGATAATGGAAGTTTGTTTAGGGAGCCCATTTGACTTGAGCATCTCAAGCACATCATACATTTTGATTACTTTTTTAAAAAAATTATTGCATGTAAGAATCTATTGTTATACACCTCCCTCTTTTATTTTAAGAGAAAGGTCACACATCTAGGCCTTTTTGCTCTTCTTATCCCTAGTAAAGAATCTCACTGGATCAAAACAGCATCAAATCTGGTCTCATGTTTCCAGTACTGGGCAATGATATATTTCTGAAGGAAGTCTGCAGATAAGACAACAAGACTTCTTGTTAGACTTAAGCATCTGCTTTTCAGTGGTAGATTGCCCTTGCACATTGAGGCTTTGCTGTTAATCATTGATAGAGCTACCTATGTTCTTTTTAATGCATTTGGTTCCATAGTTGCTTTCTTTTTTTAAAAAAAAAAATATTATATTACCATTTTCTTTGTCATACCTGGTGCGCTGCTATAATAGAGGAATCAACGTAAAAGTCAAACTTTTACAAAGATTATATTTCAAAGTTCTTTTTTAAAAAAAGGCTTTCTAGATTAGACCACCCAGAATCCTTCTTTGAGAGAGATGGGTGGTTCAAAAATGTGAACAATAAACACATAGAAAATCTGCCTCACTTGGAGGATGAAGATTCTGCTGCTTGAAGCTGTCCATGCAAGGCTTCTAGCCTGAGCCACCATCATCAATGGCCACAGAGATTGGAGGGTCTCTTGGACACCCAAAGGCAGGATGAGAAGCTCATAACTTGCCCTGTGGTTGATTTGACCCTCCAGGGCTCATGCTGCTGATACATAGAGAAGTTTTCACAACCTTGTCCCAGGCGCAGAAAACATGTTTTGCTGTGCCACTGAGATCTCTGAAGAGAAGATGAGGACAGCTTTTAGGGAGAAAATGAAACGGTGGAGTACATGATTAGAAGGAGCAAAAATAAAAAAACAAAAAAAACAAAGTGTTTTGAGCTAATTGGAAAGTTAGCCCATTTGACACAAGCAGGCTGTGGAATGCAAATTACAGTATTTTATCAGATCATCAAGTGTTATCTTCAGCAACAGAAAGGCCTTAGAAAGAAGAGATTGAGGCCAAAGGCAAATGAAAGCAAAGATCCAGCAAATGTTTAGACCAGTGTTTTCAAACTTGGCAACTTTAAGATAATGGATTCCCAGAATTCCTCCATCGGCAAAATTCTGCGAGTTGAAGTCCACATATCTTAAAGAGGCCAAGTTTGAAAAATACTGAATTAAAAACCTTAAAAAAAACCCCGTTCAGTACGAACTCTCTATCTCAGGGTTGCCAACCTTTTGGACCTCAGGGACCATCAAACTCATAATTTTAAATTCCGTGGACTAGAGACTCTGGGAAAATCCCAAAAAAAGTTTGCAGGAAAATTTCCCACCCCATTTTCCTACCATTCATTCTTTATTTGGGATCGCAGGATCCAGCTCCGTTCTCAGGGGAGGAGAGACAGAGAGAGACTTTTGGCTTCATGCAAGGAAAGAAGCAGAAGCAGAAGAAGTCTTTCTTTTTCTCCACCAAATTCCACCAGAAATGAATCTTTGTGAGACTTGTCACACCAGTGCAGCCTCTTGGAGCAGGAGGCCTTGCAAGGTCCCAAAGACTCATTTCTGGTGGAGTTTAGGGGAGAGAAAGAAAGACTTTTGCTGCTTTCCTTGCATGCAGCCAAAAGCAGAAGAAGAAGTGGAAAGAAGCAGCCCAGTGGCCGGGCAAGTGGGGCAAGTTCCCCCCCCTTTCCCTCCGCCCCTCACTACCTCGTGTTGTTTGCAATGCAAGCCTTGTGTTCCAACGCAACCTGGATTAATTGCTTTGGGGGTGACATTTCTCTGAGGACCACCAACATTTTCTCATGGACCACCAATGGTCCCCGGCCCACTGGTTGGCGGCCACTGCTCTACCTTGTCATTAATAACAACATTCAATTATTGAGCAATGCTGAATTAATTCTCATAGGGAATCACTATTGAGGCTCATATGAATGGAATTTCTGGAGGAAACTTACTCCTTTATAGAAGAATCCACTCACCTCCCATTCTTAAACGGATGCTGCATATGAATAAGTGATATGAATATGTGAGTACAGATGATAATTAACTCAGTACTGTTGAACTAATTGCGTGATGGACTATCAAGGATTGGGGTGCTTATTTTAAATACATTTACAGTCTAATTGAATTCTCAGTTTGCAATTCTTATCTGTCCCATTACTTGTTAGCCATCTACCATGCTACCTAGGATACCAATGATAACACACTACATCCAAGGGATTCTCCACCTATACCCCCACCATCCACAACCAAACTGCACAGTCAACTTTCTCTAATCCCCATTGCTCATGCCAGCTAGGAAACCATCAATGTCACATTTGGGAAGGATAATTTCTGTCTTTGGGTAGTTTTTTTTCTTGTTTTGTTTAAAGTACCATTCAAGAAATACTTCTTGGTTTGGTACAACCTGAGCCATCCTTCTCTATTTTGCTGACCCCTGGCGATTTTGGATTACAGTTCCCACCATCCTTGACTCTTTCCTATATTGCCTGGAGAGCTCAGGAGAGTTGTTACAGAACAGAAGAGAATAGAATTCTTTATTGGCCAAGCGTGATTGGACACACAAGGAATTTGTCTTGGTGCAAATGCACTCAGTGTACATAAAAGAAAAGATACATCCGTCAAGAATCATAAGGTACCACACTTAATAATAGTCATAGGATACAATAAGCAATCAAATTTCCAAATGTTTTCATTTGGAAGGTAGCAAAAGAGGAAAGGCTTATTTAAATACCCCAATCACTTTCTGGACATTTTGAACCAGAGAAGACTGTCTTTTCAAAAGAATGGTAACCTCTGAAAGTAATTCCCTCCTTTTGTGGCACAACCAACAAGCTACATCTAAAGAATGAGAATCCAATCGAGAATATCCCCAGTCATTCATTCTAAGGAAGGATGCATGGGGGAAGCCACATGCAAATATTCTAAGAAATTCTCCATCATTGTTAGATTGAAGGAGAAAAGGGGAAACCGTTTTGTCAAAGGAAGGAAAAACTTAACAGACCTCTTCCAAGTTAATGCAACCGATACAAAGGGGGCCTGTGCTGAGGAAAGATAATACTTTTGTTCCTCTTTCCTATGTTAAGCAACATTAAGCAAGAAAAGGAAATGACAGAGAGCAGGGTCTCCAACCTTGGCAACTTTAAGCCTGGAAGACTTCAACTCCCAGACTTCTGGGAGTTGAAGTCCACTAGGTATAAAGTTGCCAAGGTTGGAGACACCTGAATAGAGAATCTTCCCCCGAGTAAACCACTGCTGTCAGCTTGCCATCACTGAACTCTCTACATTGACTTCCAAACAATGGTTCAAAGTTATGACGGCCTTGGGAAAAACAACTTATGACTGTCACGCTACCCTTGCGGTCACTTGACTGCAATGCGGACCCTTGGAAAAACCTGCTCCCATTTATGACAAGATCCTGCATTTGATCGCTGTTTGTGAGCTTTTTTTTCTTTGCCAATTTCCAGCAAAAACCACCCACTAAGGAAGCTGGATTTACTTTAATGACTGTGTGATTCACTTAATGATTACTGTGAAAATTGATATAGTCCAACTTGACTTACTTCCACAAGGACTTAGGATGGAAATTTCAGCCCCAATTGTGGTTGGGGGGACTATAGTCAATCTGGGGGTTACCCTGATGCCATCCTTAGGCAATTCACAAAAGTCTGCTTGAATATGTTGGGCTTCCTGATTGGCATCTGGGTGCTGTCTCATGAAACTCCAAAGAATCTCCTCTTGCCAACTGCCTTCAGCTGAGCAATACTCTTTGTTCCTTGCTAAATTTTGCTTTGGATGGCCTTGTGAAGCAAAATTTGACTTGAGCTCTTTGAACAGCAAGAGAGTTGGCAAATGAAGAAAAATAAGGAGGCGGGGAGGGAAATTTGTGCAACGCCATTCTAAATTTTAAATGCAATGCAATTCAAAGGCAGCCTCGATGATAATGAAATGGAGCACATTGGATATTTAAAAAAATACCATATAGTGAGCCTGGATCATTAGGCTGTTAGTACTTGGGGAATACTCTCTTATGGAAACTCACCAGAAAATAAGCATCACCATGCCATGTAAACAAAACCACGCTTTGCTCAAAACATTGCTGTTTGTTGATTCTCAAACGGAGGGCTATTGATGTGTAATGTCATGAATGTGTGAAGTGTCAGAGGGATGTTTTTGATTTAAGGGACTGGAGGCTAAAATATACAATGAATGGTTGCAGGAACTGGGCTTGGCTAGTCTAGTAAAGAGAAGGACCAGGGGAGACATGATAGTGGTCTTCCAATATTTGAGGGGCTGCCACAGGGAGGAAAGGCTCAAGTTATTTTCCAAAGCACCTGAAGGCCAGACAAGGAACAATAGATAGAAACTGAAGAAGGAGAGATTTAATCTGGAAATAAGGTGAAACTTTCTGACAGTGGGAACAATCAACCAACGGAACAGAAGTTGCCCTCAGAAGTTGTGGGAGCACCATCACTTGAGACTTTCAAGAAGAGATTGGACTGCCATTTGTCAGAAATGGTGCAGGGTCTCCTGCTTGGGCAGGGGATTGGACTGGATGACCTACAAGGTCCCTTCCAACTCTTATTATCTGTTTTCTGTAAAGAGTGCATGAAGGTTTTTAAGAAGAAGTTGGTCAGCTATTTGTCCAGAATGGTGTAGGGTCTCCTGCTTTAGTAGAGGGTTAGACTAGAAGACCTCCAACGTCTATTCCAACTTGCAGCAACCAATGGGGGTTTGGTTTGTTAGATCCAGGCAATCTCATTGGCTTATCATGAAATGAAACCAAATCTCAATTAAGCCAAAAGTGTTCTTCACTTGGGTGGGACATGGAGGGGAGGGGGAGAATTTCCCTGCTGCCTCTTAGTAGGAACACTTGTACCTTTTGCTGGAAATCAAATTCTATCTATCATCGATCTATCTAATGGGACGCAGTGGCTCACTCATCGATCAGAAAGCTCAACAGTTTGGTGGTTTGAATCCCTAGCGCTGCATAATGGAGTGAGCTCCGGTCACTTGTCCCAGCCAACCTAGCAGTTTGAAAGCATGTAAAAATGCAAAAAAATAGGGACCATCTTTGGTGGGAAGGTAACCATGCTCCCTGCGCTTTTGGCATGTAGTCATGCCAACCACACGACCATGGAGATGTCTTCAGAACACTGGCTCTTCGGCTTTGTAATGGAGATGAGCACTGCTAGAGCCAGAAATGACTAGCATGTATATGCCAGGGGAACCTTTATATCTGTCTGTCTGTCTGTCTATCTATCTATCTATCTATCTATCTATCTATCTATCTATCTATCTATCTATCTATCTATCTATCATCTATCTATCTATCTACTTTATTGATATCAATAAAAAAGAAATGGGTCTTCAATCTTGTGGACAATGACCATCATTTGACTCTTGGTGAAAGAATCAAAAATTTCACCAATCCCAAGGATCCCTCTACCCATTGTTGGCTTTCCATAAGCATTGAAACTTGGAATCGTTTCAGAGAACCTATGAAAGATGACATAATGCCCCAGGTTATTTTATTTTTTATATGTACTTGTATGGTGTTTCTTTTATTGTAGTGTTGATTGCTTGCAGAGCTGTTGTTAACAGTTCACATTGGGTATAATTCTAAAAAAAATAATTAGATTTACACCAGTCCCAGAAGTAGATGACACAGCCTGGTCTCTGCACTGAATGCAAACAAAGGCAAAACATACTAGAAGTGAGGATGAGGTTGGAAAATGTGTGGGGAGTTAACCACATGGGCCAGAAAATAATCTATAAATATAAATCCTGGGGAGATGGGAAATTGTGACCTCATGCTGTTGTCATGCAACCCAGTTCCCTGAGGGTGCTGTTTGTAAAAGAGCATTGAAACTGGTCTAAAGAGAGAGCTGAATATATTGTGCACCATGAACACAAAAGAAATAAAGGGTGAAGTATAGAGCTAAGTTAGAAGTTTTGAAGGGATCCCTCCTCAAACTCTCCCAATTAAAATCATAACTGCTGTTTTAGAAAAGTTGCAAGTGTTGAGTTCCACTCGTTGGTCTAGTCTGTTTTTTCCCCTTTTATTGTGAAGCTAAATGTCCTTTCGCTTTTTTTTAATCTCTGCAAATAAAAGCACACATGCTTTTTTTATTTTCATTCCAAGAAGAAATAAGCTAGCTCTCTTCCAGCCTTCTGGCCAGTGAGAACAAAATGTACTGGGAAGCAGGCACCTGTCATTTATTTACCCCTCATCAGTTTATTAAAATTTAACTAAGCTGATAGTCATGTACTACATTGACACATAAACACATCAGGTTCCTGTTTCAATTCTGATTGCTTTACATTGACTTACGAGGGCCTTAGCAGCTGAATTGTGCAGCCCAGGTCTAAGCCTGCTCATTCCAAAGTAACCTGGCCTGTATTGAATACAATTGCTCTTCTTAAATATATTTAGAAGGCCAAAAATTGATGAGCCAAAACCTGAGAATGATGAGGCAAAAAAACCCAAACAGATGTTGGAAGAAATAGCCTTCTGGGTTCAGTTCCAAGTGGGGAAGAAAAAAACTGGAAACATGGTGACTGCTTGGAAAGATGGTTTAATGGTGGACAGGATCACATGCGTGAAGAAAGAAAGAAAGAAAGAAAGAAAGAAAGAAAGAAAGAAAGAAAGAAAGAAAGAAAGAAAGAAAGAAAGAAGGGGTGAGATGCTGAAAGTGCCTGAGTTTTATGCTCTTTATTGGGATTTGAATTTGAGCTTACATTCCGATTGGTTCTCAGACTCCCATGGGGCCATGGGGCAACAACTCTTTAGGCTGTCCTGAGTCCCATGCTTGGTTGAGCTTTGATGGATGATGATGTAATGAAAGGGCTTTGGGCAATTCCTATAGCTCTACCTGGAGATCTTTGTTATGTAAAATAGGCTGGCCTAGGCCTTAATAGCCCACCCATTAACAAAGGTGGGGAGTGAACTTCTGAGGTGAGTTTCTACTTCTCTTTTTAGGGGAAGTATTCAGCTACAGAAATTTTGGGCTCAATTGTGGTGGTAAGTCAAGGACCACCTGTAATCATGGTGATGCTTATCATTGGAGGTGGTAGACCCAGGTGTGTTTATATGGCATGCTCAAAATAGCAAGATGGCCACCACAACAGTGCTATTGAAAAACTGTCCATGATGCTAATCAAAAAGCAAGTTTTTAAAAATATATATTTGTTTTTTTAATACATTTTCTTTTCATATCACATAAAAGATTCCATATCTGTCTGAAAGGCAAGCTGTGATTGAATCCTTGTGGCTGCCATCTTAATTTTTTTTTTTTTTAACATACCCTTGTAGACCTCAGCCTGCTGGTAAGGATTTTTCCAACACATTGTTTTCCATAACTCTGAAACCTCCTAATTTACTCCCCCTACCCAGTCTGCAAATATCCCCCAGAAGGAGTTATGGATGCCTTCCCTTGGTTTTGAATGGTAATATGTAAAAGGTCTCCAAACTTGGCAACTTTAAGACTTGTGAACTTCAATTCCTAGAATCCCTCCTCTAGTCATGTTACCTCAGGAATTCTGGGAGTTGAAGGCCACAAGTCTTAAAGTTGCCAAGTTTGGGGACCCCTGGCGTAGAAAATAAGACTTGGGTATTGCATTGCTAAATAATTTCAAAAATACACATATACCACCTTTCAGAAGTGCACTGAATTCTATTGGTCTCTGGTAACAAATTTTCTTCCCCAACTTGACTGAAAACTGGTAATGAAAACGCAGGATAATTTTTATAACTAACACTTTGGGCTATATCATCCTCAGCCACTGTAGAACAGTGTTTTGCTCACATCACGAGATGTGAACTTCAACTCCCAGAATTCCCCAGCCAGCATGCAAGGAGAGGGGGAACACTTCCATAGACAGATGGGATCTTTCAGGAATGTCTTCTCTCTTTGTGCTCCAGAAATATTTACCCTGGACCTCTGACTCCATTTTTGGCAGATTCCCCTGTTTACATTGGGCCTGTCCTGGCAGGTGGATGGGATGGGTGATCTGAGAAGTAGAATTTTGGTTTTCCAAAAAAGATGATGACTAAGACAATTAATTGTTCAATGGTATATAATGATTGTTTTTGCTCTTGGGATGTCAGTGAGTGCTTGCTTGCTGGTGTCGACCGGAATAGCACTGATATGTACATAAGAGATAGAATGCATAGATGTGCGTTCACACCCATGACTGCCTATCCCTCAGTTGGTCTACATCAGAGGCCTCCAAACTTGGCAACTTTAAGACTTGTGGACTTCAACTCCCAGAATTCCTCAGTCGGCAAAGTTGAAGTCCACAACTTTGAACAGTCTCTAAGAGAACTATTGTAGGCAGAGGTGGTATTCAGCAGGTTCTGACCAGTTCTGGAGAACTGGTAACGGAAATATTGAGTATTTCGGAGAACCAGCAAATACCACCTCTGACTGCCCCTGACCCCATCTCTTCTCTGCCTCCTGAGTCCCAGCTTATTGGCTGGGTCTTCTTTGGTTACCCTGCATAGGAGAATGGAGCTGCAAAGCAGGTTAGTGGGTTGGGGAGGGAATGGGGGTTTTGCAGTATCCTTCCCCTGCCATGCCCACCAAGCCATGCCCACAAAACCGGTAGTAGACATTTTTTAATCCCACCATTGATTGTGGGACTACCTGTATTATGGATTGTGTTGCATAAAATTATGGCCACCTCTCGGCAATATCCATTGTCACCTAACCCTTGCTGCTGACAGACAGTTCCTGTACATTCTCCTTTGGGGCAGGGAGCATCCCAAGAGCTAACCAGGACAGGGGTGGATTCAACTGGTGTTACTACCAGCTCGGTGACTAAGTTTTGCACTGCGTGTGTGTGTAAAAGCTGCCCGAACAGCTGAAAAGTGCTGCGCATAAGTGCACAGCATTTGAAAAACCACTTTTTTCATGCTTTTTCAACCTCAGCTCTGCCGTGCAAAGCAGCTGAGGTTGAAAAAGCAGGAAATAAAGGACAGGTAAGAGCCCGGGCGAGCAGGTGGGCCAAACTGCTCTTCAGAGCTACCGGTTCTATAGAACCAGGCAGAACTGGTAGCATCCCACCACTGAACCAGAAGGAGAAAATTGTTAGTATTACCTTTTCATTGTGATTCTGCCAGCCGGCTTGGAGAGGATGAGCAAATAGCAATGTAGCAAGAAGTAGGAGCAGCTGTCAGGGTTCCAAGTAATAGACCCATAGCAAACAAAATTCTGAGGCAGATAGAGATTCCTCAAAGAACAGCTTTATTGGATATATCATATTGGCGCAGATCTGGTGAAAACCAACTCTGAAGAATCCCTCGGTTTTCACCTAATTAAAAGTAAAATCTTGTCAGTTTCTCCAAACAATCAGTCACATCACAGTGCAGTCTGGTTGCTGGGTGACATCACTCCCCCTTCCTCCGACCAGGTGTGAGAATGTCCTTGGTCCCCAAGAGAAAATATCTTGTTTTGGCTACAGAATCCCCTCTATCTCAAATCCCCCCCCTCCCTATCCCTCAGCTCCAGCGGGGCAACACTGAAGCAGTCAAAATGGATTTGGTCAGGTCAGCTTCAGGCTTGACAGCAGCAAGACGAGGGATTCAGGAAATGACAATGCTAACCTCCCCAATGAAGGTGTTGGCATCCACATAGGTCCCATAGTGCCTCACTTTGGCCCTGCCATTTGGGGGTCCCAATCCAGAATCCCTAACAGTGCTGAAAGAGATGGTTTACCACCAGTCCTTGCACTTATGACCATTGTAGCAGCTTCTGTGACCAACATTCGTTCACTTAATATCCTGCATGTGTTTATAATAGCAATAGCACTTAGACTTATATATCACTTTATAGTGCTTTACAGCCCGCTCTAAGCAGTTAACAGAGCCAGCCTATTGCCCTCAACAATCTGGGTCCTCATATTACCCACCTTGGAAGGATGGAAGGCTGAGTCAACCTTAAGCCTGATAGGATTTGAACTGCCAAACTGCAGGTAGCTGGCTGCAGCAGAAGTAGCTTGCAGGTACTGCACTCTAACCACTGCACCACAGATACTCCCTATAATGGTTGCAGTATCTGGGAATCATGTGGTCACCATTCCTTTCCCAGCCAGCTTTTGAGAAGCAATGTCAATGGGAAATGCTGGATTTGTTTAATGACCACACGATTCACTGAACAACAGTTGTGAAAAAAAGTCAGGGATTCACTTAACCAGCACCTTGTTTGGCAATGGAAACTCAGTTTTGGTCATAAAATGAGGATTATCTGTAGGGTCTCCTTCAATTACCAAAAAATCAGCAGTAAAAGTTTCATTTTGAGACTACACTGCCCTCTTTCAAGCCTAATGCAAATATGATACAAAGAACCAATTTAGTCTAGTGGTTAAGGCACCAGGCTAGAAAGTTGGGGATTGTGAGTTCCAGTCCCAACTTAGCCATGAAAGCCAACTGCGCGGCCTTGGACCAGTCCCTCTCTCTTAGTCCAACTGATTTCACAGGGTCATCGTGGAGAAAATAGGAAGAGGAAGGTGTGTTGGGTGTATTCGTTAGCTTGAGTTATTTGTAAAAAATAATGAAGTCAGGATACAAATAAATAAACGCATATTTTGCCCACTTTGCCACTTTGTTTTCTTCCCACATCTGCCTTTGTCCTTTCCAAAGGAGCAAAGAGCAGCCATCAAAAAGATGTTTATTTTTGCAAAACCATAGATCTGATCAGGAGTGTCCTGGCATGGCTGGAACATCCTGGGAGGTAAACATTTTCAGGGCTAAACTCCACGCTTACATAATGGGGCAGCTTGCCAAGAAGCAGGTAAAGGCCTCTTTTCTGCCCGGGTGGTTAGGTAAGGTCACCTCCTTTTGACTCACGGGAGAATTATGTGACTTGCCCAGAGCCACACGTGAGAAAGTTGGGAACTGCTGGCTTTTCAAGCCACTTGTGCCGCCCTTGGACTTCAACGCTGTCAGAACCCAGCCCTCATGGCCTGGTGTGGCTCAAGGATTATATGAAGCTTCAGAGCCCAGAGAGGGAGGAAGAGGGAAGAAGAAAGAGGGACGGAGAGAAAGGGAAAGAGAAATGTTGTGAATGCATAAGGTTTAATGAAGTTATCTTGAGCTTGGAGTCAAGTGCAGGGTTCTGGCCCTGCACTTCTGATTGGCTGTTAATGGCAGGATCGGATTGGCCCATTCCGGGGGATCTGATTGGCCATTAATGGAGCGTTCATATAGGTTAAGGGAGCTAGCGCTCCTGGATTGTTATTGGTTAAATAGTTATTGGGTTGCCTATATAAGGAGGGCTATAACTGCCATTGGGTTTGAGCTGTCACCATGTAAATAAAGAGTTGAAGTTCACCGTTCCAGAGGCTCGTCTCCATTCTTTCTCGCCCATGCTCCAAACTTAACACTGGCGACGAGGATGGGATTTGGAGACATCAGAGCTGACTGAGCTAAGAAGAAACACCGAGCACGTGGCTGACAGCACTATACGACGGAACCATGTCCGTCGTCTTCGTACCACCCGCTCCGTTCGATCTAGTGCAAGAGGACTGGGAGTCCTACATAGATTGTTTCCAAATGTTTTTGGAAAATAACAATTTAAAGGATGCCACAACCGCACCTAAAGCCATCCCTACCGAATGGGAGACACCACGGGGACCCTGGTCCCGTATTCACCTGGACTTTGCAGGGCCGACCAAAGGCCACACCTTTCTTCTAACCGTCGACGCTTACTCGAATTGGCTCGAGATTCACCGCATGACGAACACGACCACCAAAGCGGTTATCAAAAGATTGGAAAGACTGTTTGCAACCCATGGATTACCAGACGTTCTGGTATCCGACAATGGGCCCCAATTTACCGCGCTGTCCTTTGAGCAGTACCTGGCTGACCGCGGCATCTGACATGCGCTCACCTCGCCTGTGCACCTTGCGACCAATGGCAGGGCTGAGCGCATGGTCCAATTTGTTAAGAAAACTTTGCAGAAATTAGACTACGATAACATCGACGACATAATCAACCGAATCCTTTTTCTACAACACATCACACCTCATAGCGTCACCAACAAAACTCCCGCCGAACTGCTAATGGGACGAAAGCTCCGCTCCCACCTCGACCGGTTACACCCAGCTTATGAACCAGAAAAACCACTAGGATCCAGCGGCCGATGTCGTACCTTCCAGGTAGGCGATTTGGTATACGCTAAAAATCTATCGGGCGATCCGCTGTGGGTAGAGGCGATAGTAGTTCGTGTAACCTGCCCGAGATTCTACCTTGTACAATGCCTTGACGATAGACTATGGAAACGCCATATCGATCAATTACGATCACGGCTCCGGTCGGACAATTCTGAACTCCCTTATGACCAAACTGAGGGGGAGGGGAGATACAGAAGAAGATGAATTTCAACTAGAAGAAAACCCGTTCGAAGGGAACGTTAGCGGAATAGAGACACAGGAACTGGAACCAGAGATGGGAATAGGTTCACCTCAGGGAGTTGCCGAAGATATTGGTGACGACGGAAACGTGAACTCTGAACCAGAGGCAACCCCTTCGCCAAACAACGATCTACCTCAGCGAGATTGCAGCCAAATGCAAAACACACAGCGAAAATCAAAAAGACTAATAAAGCAACCGTCCTACCTTAAGGACTATGTAACTGCACCCTGTAAACAGAAGCCAGGGGGAAGGGGTGTTGTGAATGCATAAAGTTTAATAAAGTTATCTTGAGCTTGGAGTCAAGTGCAGGGTTCTGGCCCTGCACTTCTGATTGGCTGTTAATGGCAGGATCAGATTGGCCCGTTCTGGGGGATCTGATTGGCCATTAACGGAGCGTTCATATTGGTTAAGGGAGCTAGCGCTCCTGGATTGTTATTGGTTAAATAGTTATTGGGTTGCTTATATAAGGAGGGCTATAACTGCCATTGGGTTTGAGCTGTCACCATGTAAATAAAGAGTTGAAGTTCACCGTTCCAGAGGCTCGTCTCCATTCTTTCTCGCCCATGCTCCAAACTTAATAAGAAAGGGGGAGAGAGGAAGGGAGAGAGAAAGGGAGAGAGAGAGGGAAAGGGAGGGAGGGGAAGGGAGAGGGAGAGAGAGAGGGAGGGAAAGGGAGGGAGGGAAGGAGAGAGGGAGAGAGAGAACACACGTTGGTACTGAAAGGGATTGATAAGGTTGGCTATGTAACCTTTGAGAAAACCCACACACAAAAGACAAAAACAACTCTTCTCTTCTGTTATCAGTGCCAGTTCTTCGGTGGGCTAAAGGTTGTTTGAAGTTTGGCCTCCCACACTCTGTTGTGTTGGCCCACAAGGGATGCAAGTAGAGTAGCTCAAGAAAATTGCAAACTTCCTGAATTTTTTTGCTTGTATTTACTTTCCACTTGACCTTTTTTTTTAATTTTTTGTGGTCTGCTTTGTACTGACTAGGTTTCCTGCTAGGCTTCCTGCTCAATGTTTGCTTTTAATCAAAAGGGAAAAGAAGCCGTTGATGGGAGTCCCGATGCCTTGGCTGGATAGAGCAGCCATTTTGGATCCTGTGTTGGCTTCCCCCTGCTGCCTCATTTGTCCGCAGAAGGCTTGTAATTAGTTGGCTTTTGCTGATAGTTGGTATTTGCTGGACGTAAATGTCCCTAGCAATCTCTGGTACTGTCTAATTAAGCAGCTCTCCCCCATGAGCAAAATGCCCAAAGTCCGTCACGCTTGCCTGGATGTGATCCACGGTCAAGTTACAACTGGGATATGTCATGTCAACAAAGAACTGAGAAGGTGGCACTTTTATTTATTTTTATTCATGTACCAACTTCATTCAGGTGGTGATCATACCTAATAGCCTTTTTTCCTTCTACTTTCCCCCAACCACCAACAGTCCTGTGCGGTGGATTGGGCTAAGAGAGAGTGACTGGCCCAAGGTCACTCAACTGGCTTTTATGCCTAAGGCAGGACTACGTAGAACTCATGATCTTTTGGTTTCTAGCCTAATGCTTTAACCACTAGACCAAACTTACTGGCCTTCCAGCTATTGGTGAACTACACCTATCAGCATGCTTCATCATTGGTTACCTGTGGCCTTTTCTGCTTGGAATTGTAGTTTAGTAATCTCTGGAAAAACATTAGGTCCTGCCAACCAAGCATTCTCCCTGGAATATGGAAGTGAAGTTTTATTTCTCTCAAGTGCATTAAGCCATCATATGTTTATTATATTGATATCCCTGGTAATGGAAATGAGGATGATGTCTATGGGCTTCCTAACCAGATAGTTTCCAGGCTGACCAGGTAGCCCTTTATGTAAGCAGGTACCTGGCCCTCATCAGCTTCAGATGTGGAAGGCAGATCTCTGGTGTGAAAATTATAGGACAATCTTAGACATTGCCATCTAGCTTGTGCATAATGAGAAGACCCAACATCTAGTACAAGGGTCTTCAAACTTGGCAAGTTTAAGACTTGTGGACTTCAACTCCCCGAATTCCTGAGCTAACATGACTGGAAGAGGAATTCTGGGAGTTGAAGTCCATAAATCTTAAACTTGGCAAGTTTGAAGGCCCCTGAATTGGCTCCATTGTTAGGAAGAGTGAAGCAATCACTTTGTGTGTCTCATGCAGGATGGGGGTCGCAGCAGGAGGAGAGAAGACAGAGGCATGAATTACATCAGGATTGGCAAGACATGTGGACTTCAACTCCCAGAATTAATTAATTAATAATTAATTAATTAATTAATTGTCTAGCATGTCTGAGAAAACAAGTATAAGTATGAACATAACATATAACATATAAGTATAAACAGGTATAAGTCTATACATAATAAATGAGTATGAATAAATGGGAACAGTAGGATAGGGACAGTTGGCATGGTGGTGTGTTTATGCATGCCCCCTTACAGACCTCTTAGGAATGGGGTGAGGCCCACAGTAGACAGTTTAAGGTTAAAGTTTTGGGGGTTTGAGCAGTGGTGGGATTCAAATAATTTAACAACCGGTTCTCTGCCCTAATGATTTCTTCCAACAACTAGTTCACCAAACTGCTCAGAAAGTTAATAATTGGTTCTTGCAAAGTGGTACGAACTGGCTGAATCCCACCACTGGGTTTGAGGATGTAACAACAGAGTCAGGTAGTGAGTTTCAGGCATTGACCATTCTGTTGCTGAAGTCATGTTTTCTGTAATCGAGTTTGGAGCATTTTACTTTGAGTCTGTGTCTATTGTTTGCCCGTGTGTTATTGCGGTTGAAGCTGAAGTAGTCGTTGACTGTTAGGACATTGTAGCAGATAATTTTGTGTACTAAGTTTAGTCAACGTAGTTCTAAGTTGTCTAGGTCCAAGGTTTGAAGCCTGCTGGCATAAGGTATTCTATTGTGAGCTCCAAGACCAGCATAGCTAGCTGGGGAATTCTGGGAGTTTGTGGAATCATAAAATCTGAGGGACCTTAGAGATGTTCTAGTCCTACCCCCTGTCCAAGGCAGGAGTCCTTTTACCACTCCTGGCAAATAGTTGTCCAGTTTTTTCTTGAAAAATCTCCAGTGATGGAATATCCACAACTTCAGGAGGTCAACGGTTCTCATTGTCGGTTGATGTCCACATGACTTTAAATTGCCAAAGTTGGGAAATCATGTGTTGTGTGATCTGGTCTGGATGTTTCTCCTGGGCTGTGCTTTTCAAGTATGGTGCAGACCTCAACCACCAGCCCCTTTGTCAGTTGACAGCAAGGGCAAAGCCTGGTTGAAGAGATTAAGATACTCCTTAGGGGCACCTTCACATGATTCTGGAAGTTCCACCTTAAGCTTTTCTCTACCCCAGTTTTCTACTCCTGATGCTTCCTCTTCAAGCTATTTTTCTTCTTGTTTTATATTCCCCCTCCCAACCTCTCCTTCTCCTCACCAAGGAGTTGTTTTTCTTTTCACTTAAGCATTAAAAGAATGTGTCCTTCCAAAGTATGCTGTAGGTTGCATGAAAATAGGGCAAGGGCCCATTCCTTTTATATAACGTTTGAATGTGAGAGAGACACAGATAGAGAGAGAGACAGAGACAGAAAGACAGACAGAGATAGAGAGAGAGACACACACAGAGAGAGACAGAGACAGAGAGAGACAGAGACAGGCAGAGACAGACAAAGAGAGACAGACAGACAGAGATACGGAGACAGAGACAGAAAGACAGACAGAGATAGAGAGAGAGACACAGAGAGAGAGAGACGAAGAGAGAGATAGAGATAGTGTAAGTGTAAGCAGATATATACATTGTTCAAGTGTGGAAGAGATGTCACAGGAGTCCCTTTGACCAAAGCGTTCTGCAAGTTTCCTATCTTTAATCAACCTTCTCCAAAGACTCAGCCTCCTTCTTGCACTGCCAGAGCTTGTCAGTCAAAGCACATCCGCTACTGTGTCTGTCTGGCAAGCTTATTGAGAGATGCCTTAGTAACAGGAGGGTGGATTGTTGTTTGTGCTCAAATATATTGTTATTAGTAATAGTGTCCTTGTTCTTTTTTTATTTCATTTTCAAATCATACATTTCCTGCGTCCTCACTGGGTGGAGATGCCCATTACAGGGCGAAGACCGGATGGGTGTCTTTTGGGTAGGGACCGCATTTCACATGTTCACTTTGTGCCCGGTGGAGCTTTGGATCAGCCCAGCCAGATGTTGCTTCCTCTTGAACCCGGGCAGGCAGGGCAGAGGCATCAGCAGGTTCTGATGGTTTTCATCAGAATCAGTGGGGCACAAAGGTGAGGGATGCTCCGTGCCTTTTCTACTGCACACATTGTTATGAGGGGTGTAGCAATGGGGTGGGGCTTGCACAAGGATGAGACAATGATGACACTTTCATCATTTGACACTGTGGGAAGAAATATCCATCTGGTTCAGTTCCAAGCTGGGAGAAGGACACTGGAAACATGGAGGCTGGCTAGAAAGATGGTTTAATGATGAAGCAGAACCACACGGGTTTAAGGTCCCAGGCAGCTGACCGCATGGAAATGAGTGTGTGTGTGTGTGTGTGTGTGCATGGGGGATTATACCATCTTTGTGCTTTGCACTTGAGTTTCCTGTTCCTGTGCAAGAAAATGCATTCTGTTGGGTGTTGTCAAACTCCCATGGGGGCATGTAAGGGTTATGTAATGGTCATAGCTGGCTCTATAAGGCAAAGTACAAATCCTAGGTGTTTGTCTGAGCTAAGTTTGGTTGAGGATGATGCAATGAAGGGGTGTTGGGCAATTCCTATTGTGGCTGAGGGCTAATCTTACTGTTGTTCAGACCTTGCTGCAGAGAATTAAAAAATATCCTGTGTTTGATCTTGGGTGAGGATATTTGCTTATGAATAGAACTATTTATCTCTTAAGTGCTGGCATCTGCTGAGGTTTATTAAGAAAGGTGGGGGCTGCTTTATTCTTCTAAAAAAACATGTTTCTCCATTTCTCATCCAGGGAAATATAATATTCTGCCTTTTTAATATTTCTCAAAACATTGTGGGTAGGAGCTGACTTTCTACAACACACACACACACCTTCCCCAGAGATGCCTCAGGAGAGAAAGGATGTTTGCGTTTGGAGTAGCCCTTGCTATCTTGGAAGTAGAATAGGTGCATAATTATAACCACCAGTCCTTGACATACAACCACTCATTCAATGCCTGTTCAAAGTTACAATGGCCCTGAAACAAAATTAATTGGTTCTCTGAGTCCATGTCATCAGAATTCAGGTGCTTGGGATTTATAATGGTTGCAGCATGCCAGGGTCATGATACGATCACCATTTGCAACCTTCCTGGTTGGCTTCCAACAGACAAAGTCAATGTGGGAAGCTGGATTTGCTTAACAAACCCGTGATTTTTTGAACATCTGCAATGATCCTTTTAACAACTGTGTCAAAAAGGTCACACAAGCAGGCAAAACTCGTGTAACAACTGCCTTGTTTAGCAAAGGAATTTCTGGTTTTTCAATTGTGGTTGGAAGTGGAGAAAATTTACATTGTGTGAATGTCCAGGTTTTTTTTTTAATGGTAAGATCAGAGGTGGTATTCAGCAGGTTCTGATCAGTTCTGGAGAACCAGTAGCGGAAATTTTGAGTAGTTCGGAGAACCGGCAAATACCGCCTCTAACTGGCCCCGCCCCCATCTATTCTCCGCCTCCTGAGTCCCAGCTGATTGGCTGGATCTTCTTTTGTTAGCCTGCACAGGAGAACGGAGCTGGAAAGTAGGTTAGTGGGGTGGGGAGGGAATGGGGATTTTGCAGTATCCTTCCCCTGCCACACCTACCAAGCCACGGCACACCCACCAAGCCATGCCATGCCCACCAAGCAACGCCCGCAGAACCAGTAATAAAAATTTTTGAATCCCACCACTGGGTAAGATCATCTGTTAGATGATATTCTGCAGCTTCCCCAACTTAAATCCAAAAGGAGTTGATCCCAAAGGAACTGTTTCCAGCAGCCCTTCATAGGGCAAAGTATGAGCAGCCAAGAAGGCTGCAGAATAATGGAGAGATGTTAACGGTGAGCAGACAATCCCAATGCCCCGAGTAGCAGCAGCTGCCACCAGAAACTACAAGAATAAGTCAGCCCACAACAGCATCATGGAAATTGGAAATAAATTCCTGAGGGCCCTGAGCGTAAGATAGAAAAACAGAGGAGGAAAAAAACATAGAAAAGGCCTGCAGGGAAGAAAACTTTTGTTACATGCTCAGCCAAATTTGGGGACCTTAATTCATCCCAAAGCATTAACTCAAAGAAAGGAATGGTAGAAGAGCCTGAAAGCAAAACTCTTGGCGACATGAATGAATGAATGAATGAATTTTTTATTGGCCAAGTGTGATTAGACACACAAAGGATTTGTCTTGGTGCATATATGCTCTCAGTGTACATAAAAAGAAAAGATACAAGTATCACAAGGTACGTCAAGAATCATAAGGTACAACACTTAAATGATAGTCATAGATTACAAATAAGCAATCAAATCATACTAGGAAATAATCAGTATGAATTGTAAGTATACAGGCAACAAAGTTACAGTCAGATGGGTGATAGGAAAGATGAGAAGATTAATAGTAATAGTAGTGCAGACTTTGTAATAGTTGGACAGCGTTGAGGGAATTATTTGTTTAGCAGAGTTTTTCGGGGGAAAACTGTCCTTGTGTCTAGTTGTTCTGCGGTGCAGTGCTCTATAGTTTCGTTTTGAGGGTAGGAGTTGAAACAGTTTATGTCCGGGATGTGAGGGGTCTGTAGATATTTTCACAGTCCTCTTTTTGACTCGTGCAGGATACAGGTCCCCGATTCATTCATGCAGCCCCCAGATTCCCCACACCGAGGGCAGAAGGCACCAAATGAAGCCCTTGTGCAGAAATCTTGGGTTGGGTTGGGTTGGCCAGTTTCATTTTCCTCGTTGCTCAGCCTGGGCCTGGGATGGTTAGCTGCAAGTGTGACTCAGGGCCAGCTGGAGGTGTTCCATCCAGAGGTCACCAAGACCTGTTTGACAGGTTCCTAATTCTTTTTTATTTGTTACTCATTAGCATGGAGCACCTGAGAAAGAACAGAGGTGTCAGGAATCTGTTGTCACTGCAAAAGGGCAGGGGGGGGGAGGGAGGTTTTTTTTTTCTTTTTTAATGGCTTGTTAACGTTACACCATTCAATCTCCCACTTTTTATGTTTGCTTAAATGGAGAGTGTCAACAAGAACAGTCACTCCTGGCTCCCTTCTCGGCAACTGGCAAACCCAAACAACTTACCCCACACCTATCCAGTAAAACAAAGAAACCAGTAGTGGGATTCAAATTTTTTTACTACCGGTTCTGTGGGCGTGGCAGGGGAAGGATATTGTAAAATCCCCATTCCCACCCCACCCCACTAACCTGCTTTCCAGCTCTGTTCTCCTGTGCAGGGCAACCAAAGGAGAGCCAGCCAATCAGCTGGGACTCAGGAGGCGGAGAATAGATGGGGGCGGGGCCAGTCAGAGGTGGGATTTGCCAGTTCTCCAAAACAACTCAAAATTTCCACTGCCGGTTTTCCAGAACTGGTCAGAACCTGCTGAATCCCACTTCTGAAAGAAACACCCCGTGCAGAAATCAAGCACTGTAACTCTCCCTTGTGCAGAATATAGCTAGTCTTTGACTTACGACCATGATTGAGCCCGAAATTTCCATCGCTAAGTGAAATATTTGCCAAGTGAAACATTTGTCCCAATTTATGACCTTTCTTACCCCGGTTGTTAAGTGAATCTCTGTGGTCGTTAAGTTAGTAACATGGACGTTAAGTGAATTGGGTCTCCCTTATTGACTATGCTTGTGAGAAGGTCACAAAAGAGGATCGCATGACCCCGGGACACTGCAACCGTCATAAATATGAGTCAGTTGTCAAGCATCTAAATTTTGATCACGTGAGGAATGGGGATGCCGCAATGGTCGTAAGTGTGAAAAATGGTCATAAGTTACTTTTTCTAGTGCCATTGTAACCTTGAACAGTCACTAAATGAACTGATGTAAGTGGAGGACTTATTTGTACAGAATTCCCTGTTCCACCGAAATAACTCCGGAGCAGCATGAGAGGCTTCCATTGTTAGCTCTTCATGGGATGCTAACTCAGATAGAATGGTTTCATCAATAAAGTGGGTGTGAAGAGAACCAATGATTACTTAGAACAATGTGCAAACTTGAGCGTGAAATTTTCAGCCACATTCTTCAGCTTGAGGCCCTGCTGTCTGGGTGCAGCATTAAAGTGCCCATCAAGCCACCATCATAACTGCTGGCTGAGGATGATGGGATGGGTACATCCCAAATGGCAATGGGCCATGGAAGGCCTGGTGAAGCTACATTATCAAAGCCCCTTGTTGTATTCTTCTGATATGAGACACCACACACCTTGGTTGTTTGCCTAAATTAGCGGAAAACAAAGCCGTCACCCTTTTAAATGTTTTGTAGGGATTCAAAATATACTTTTTAAAGCCTCTAGGGCTGGATTTGATGGACAAAATCTTTTCTTAAAAAATAGTAAATGGCCACTTATTTCTGTCTTGGTGTTTTTAACAGATAATGTTGCTAGTTTCTGAACAGGATCTGTTCAGTTTGTCCATATTTTAATCTTGTATTTTGTATTTTAAATGTTATGTCATATAGTATGCCTTATTACAGTCGCAATGCTTCTGAACACGAATAAACAACAAACTTAACAAATCAAATTCAAATGTATTTATTACAGTCCTGATACAAATAAAATATTGATTAAAAGACGTGTTACTTCCTTCTATATATACTGTGTGTATATGTGTACAAGAGATAGCAAGTTATAAAAAATACAGTGGAGTCTAAAAATAATTAAGAACAAATTACTAAAATGAACTCAAATAAAACATTATTCTAAGAAGTTCAGATCTTAAATAATGGTATGGCATATCATACAAATGATAGTCCAGAACTGGGTGGTTTAAGAGATTATTTTTGATTCCTTGTCCGAGAGTAGTACATTAAATAGAAATCACCATTCCCTATTTGGAAATTTATTCAAGACAGGATATATAAAGGTCTGTCTAGAGTCCTTATATAGGGAGCCGTATAATCATATATGCCTTGGAGTTTGTATTGAACCATCATCACATGGACTTATAGAACAGCCGATAGTTTTCGCTCTTCGCTGAAATAATAAACATTGAACATATGTAATAGGTTTCTGCTGAAACATTTAGCGCAGTGCTTCCCAACCTGTGTTACTTTAAGATGTGTGGACTTCAGCTCTTATATAAATACATTTAAAAACCAGCTGGCTAGGGGATGTTTGTATATTTGTGTATCCCCATCCGGCTGGTTTTTATAATGGCATTAAACACTTGGGTCAGATGATAGAATCACGAGTTGTAAGGAATGTTGAGAGTTGCCAATTGCCTATTTTGTTGTTGTTTGGATTTTTTTAAAAAACAACAAGATGTTATTCCAGTCAGAATCTCATTTATGTGAGTTTGACTGCCACATACGTGGTTGGAAGCATTAAAACGTAACAGGTGAGAAGTCCCTTGGGGCCTAAAAATTTTAACTTTTGTTAAAATGAAAAGGAAGAATGATGCTGGCACTAAGGAAGGAACAATAGTGGGGACAGGAACCCTGATGTGCTAATCCACAGCTGGTGACGTCACAATTCAGAGAATATCTGGCCATGACCTTTTTTTTTTTTTTTGAAATGTAGAAAGTTGTAGGGGAAACAGAAACACAAAAACTGCACACACTGACATTTCCCTGATCATGGTAAAATAGCAGTAACATTGCATGGGGCATATTTGTGGTGAGATTGCATGACTCTTTCAGGAAAAGGGTTTAGTTGGTCTTCAGACGTAAGATGGAAAGATTTGGCTTGTACTTTTTTTGGAATTTCACCAGCAGAAGAATGAAGCTACTTTGCATTCTTCTTTTAAGGGATCAGAACAAATGTTGCCTCATTGTAGGAAAGAAAGAGCACACACCAGAACAACAATCACAAAAGAAGAATTGGAGCAGATCAGGGGTGGGATTCAAATTTTTTAACAACCAGTTATGTGGGCGTGGCTAAGTTGGTGGGCGTGGCTTGGTGGTCATGTGACTGGCGGGGCATGGCCAACTCAATATCACTCACATCGAGGCACGCATCTCCCCGCCTGGCCTCTCGTGACTGTGGGGATGCTGCAACCGTCGCAAGTGTGAAAAATAGTCATAAGTCACTTTTTTCAGTTTCATTGTAACTTTGAATGGTCACTCCACACAAGCAAAGTACCAGCAAAGAAGGGGAAAAAAATTCCAGAGAGGTTCCTGAGACAGGAAGTCCAGTCCTGCCAAGAATGTAATAAGAGTTAACGGAGAGGCAGTTTCTATAAGCAACACCAGAATGTTTCCTTCCGGCCTTCCTTACAGGATTAGGCCAGTAATTTCTTCTAACAACCGGTTCTCCGAACTGCTTAGGATGTTAACAACCAGTTCTAGCAAATAGGTGCGAACTGGTAGAATCCCACCGCTGGAGAAGATCACAAAGTATTCAGATCTGAAAATTGAAAGATTTTGACATAGACTGGTGCTGGTGATCCCAGCAATTACTGGTACTCTGGGTGCCATATTAAAACATCTTGGATCGTGTTAAGTTTGAGCATGGGCGAGAAAGAATGGAGACAAGTCTCTGAACAGTGAACTTCAGCTCTTTATTTACATTGTGACTTCCTCAAATCAATAGCAGTTAAACCCGCCTTATATAGGCAAATCCTGTAACTTTTAACCAATAACGAGCTAGGAGCGCTAGCTCTTGTAACCAATAGGAACTCTCTGTTAAGGGCCAATCGGATTCCCCGGAACGGGCCAATCCGGTCCGGCCGCTTAACAGCCAATCAGAAGTGCAGGGCCAGAACCCTGCACTTACTCCAAGCTCACACTTTATTAATCTTTATGCATACACAACAGATCGCACTTAGAAAATCTTCACATTAACAAAATTTCCATCAGTCAATAGCAAAGGGCCAAACTGCTTGGATCTGTATATGTAATGCATACTACGTCAATAATATTACGACATCCTAGGTTCTTGGGAAAAACTCAGCACATGTGAAGGTCAATGCCAACTAAGTGACTGGCAGCTGTGACTTGACATTATTGTAATCTGATGTTAACATAATACTTTTATCTTAGATTCTTGGAAAGGATCTGATGATCCAAAGAACCAACTTCTATAACTTGCGGGTTTGATATCTACTAATGGAAGAGGATATTTATAGCTCAGGCTTGATCTGAGGGGGTTCTCGATGTTCTCTGAGCCTGGTGGTTTTCTTGCAAATGTTTGATTATAAAACTAGGTAACCTCATCAGCTCATAAAGCACCAAGGGCCCCATCTAATCTTCTGTGGGTCATGTTGGTTGAAGTTTTTAGAAGTCTATCATTCCTCCCTCCTTCACTCTAGTTTTTTCCTCAGAATGTTCAACAATGCCTGGGTAATTCTGACAGATGATATCTGGATGTTTGCAGGAGATCTTGGAAATGGGCTAGGGGTAGGCACCAATTTGGAGGAGGATGATCCACAACTGATGCAAATACAGCCTTGGTTAAATAGTGCAAGGTTCAGAGATGATATAATCCCTGTACTGAAAGATCTGTGCTGGTTGCCAATTGTCTACTGGGCACAATTTAAGTTAAATGGCTTGGTGCCTGGATAAATCCTCACAATTGCCAGATACAACTGGATTCAACCTGTCCAAAGTTTCTCTCCCTCTCAGAAGAAAAGGTTGGGAGTGTCCCATTTCCAGGAAGCGAGTAGGCCCAAATTCCAAAGATGGTGTTTCTCCATGTCCCATGTCCCCAGTCTTTTAGCATGGCTTCTTCCTAGAGGTGACTTTGGCTTCGTTGAAAATAGGCTTCCAGAAGCCAGTTTAAAAGCCACCTGGTTCATGTAAACAAAGGAAAGACCCTTCATTAATTTCTAGCCATTTCTAGCACAAAACCCACAACATGCAGATTAAATACATCTTACATCTAGTTCCAACTAGTACACAGACTCTGAGTCAGGATGTTTGCTGGTGGTGTCATGAAAGTCAACTATGACCGTATAATGGAAGTCCCACCCCACTTTTTCCTGCATATTCTGGTGCTGTCAGCCCTTTGAGGCAGCCCAAATAAGGAATGCAAAGCACAAGTCAACAAATGTTGCAAGTCTGAAAGCACTCCCCCGCTCTCTTTTACTTTCCTAAAAACTAGGGAGAGTCCTTTCTGATGGAAAGAGAAAACTCACCTCGGCCAACTCACCGTGGGACAATTCAGCAATTCAATTTAATTATTTAAAATATTTTTTTAAAAAAACATTTTTTATTTTTGTCACTCCCGTTTCATGTTGTCCTTCCTTTAAGGATTCCATTTCACCATTTCTTCACTATTAGTGTAACTCTTGTCCCATGGCAAGTTGGCTGCAGCAAGATGGTGAATTGTTTCAAACCACTTTCTAAGATGCTTCCTTCACACAGACACACACAGACACACACACACAGACACACTCACACTCCTGCGGGCTGAGATATCTCCCGTCAGACCATTGCATAGGTGGTGGCTTTTCCTCTTGTCCCCCAAGGTCATTCTCACAGTCCATTATGGATGCATATAAAAAAGAATAGAATATAAATTGAAAGGGACCTTCTAAAGTCCAACCCCCTGCCTAGGCAGGAAACCCTATCCCACTTCAGACAAATGGTTATCCAACATCTTCTTAAAAACCTCCAGTGTTGGAGCATTCACAACTTCTGGAGGCAATTTGTTCCACTTATGAATTGTTCTAACTGTCAGGAGATTTCTTCTTGAAATTTCTAAGTTGCTTTTCTCCTTGATAAATTTTCCTCCGGTTGCTTCTTGTCCTGCCCTCAGGTGCTTTGGAGAATAGCTTGACTTCCTCTTCTCTGTGGCAGCCCCTGAGATGTTGGAACACTGCAATCATGTCTCTCCTAGTCCTTCTTTTCATCAGACTAGACCAGGGGTCTCCAACCTTGGCCCCTGGAAGCCTGGCGGACTTCAACTCCCAGAATTCCACAGCCAGCTTTGCTGGCTGTGGAACTCTGGGAGTTGAAGTCCGCCAGGCTTCCAGGAGCCAAGGTTGGAGACCCCTGGACTAGACATACCCAGAGGTGTACTTCATTGAACCATCTTGACTCGTTGACCCTCCTCTGCATAGTACCCTATCCTCAGTTCAAAACCCACACGTACCTCCTTTTTTAGCCAATGTTAGTTTCCTCTGATTTTTTTTTCTTTCTTTCTTCCTTTACAGAGTCTGGGCTAATACTCAACAGTCATGATGACTCAAGGATGGGAAGTATGATAAAACAAGCTACAGTCGGTGCTGCTTACTGATACGGCTGCTGCAAGGATGGCGGGACCAAAACTATTTTGTGTGGTTTCGGTCTGAAGAGAAGAGCAAAAGGAAATGCAGGAGGATGACTCTCATGGAAATAACTGTGACTGAGATCAGAGCTGGGTTTTTTTTCTGTCAAATGAGTTTGTGGCAAAGGTGAAGCTACAATATTGGCCACTGGTTAAGTTCTGCGCATGGGTGCAAGGAGCGGAGACGAGACAATGACAGTGAACTTCAACTCTTTATTAGGCATACTGAACAGAGCAAAACCCTAGGGCAGCAGCAGCCCTGTCCTATTAGCCAATGAAAAACATGGAAGTGTTAAACCCTTGAACCAATGAGAGTTGGCCCGTTAACAGCCAATCAGATGTCCCAGAAAAGGACCAATCCGATATCGCTGTAATCCGCCAATCAGAAGTGCAGGATTAGAACCCTGCTTTTTCTCAAGTTGTTAAAACTTTATTAAACGCCTTTATTAGTTCATACCACCCACCTAGCAGCAATTTGGAATTAAAATCTACTGGTAAATATCCATGTTTCTAGAAAATTGATTACTGGTTGGCTTTTGGAAATAATTAGAGAAGCTGGTGGTCTATAGAAAATTAGGAAAACGATACCAATAGAAGAGAATATCTGTTGCTCAGGGTCAAAATGTGAAATTCTTGGTGCTCTTTGAGTTTGGTTGTTTCCTTGCACACATTTCATTACCCTACTAGGTAACATCATCAGTGTTAGAAGGGAATGGGGTTTGGTCTCTGCTGTTTTGTGCAATCAAAAGGAAAATGTTCTTGATGGAGACATGCAACTATCAAAACAAGGGGGAGTGAAATTTATCTGAAGTCCACAACACACAGAAGATACTCAGAACTGGCCAGAGAAATACTCTCCAATTCACAGGGACAAGTGAGGGATTTTGCTATTTTTTTTGCTTGGTATCCTCATTGCCTTCTTGCCAAACCACTCCAAAGATATATTTTGCTGCTGGAGACATAGTAGCTAATGACATTTCCTCCTCCTTTCTGTATGAAGTGACACATGGTTCAAGGCCAGTTAATCTGGTATTGTGGTATCCTGAGCAGAAAATCCCACAAACCTTTCTCCTCTCCCATGAAATAGATTAATAAATCCAATGGTTAACATTTTGCTGTTTTTTTGTGGGCTGCAGCACCCTTTTAAGAAGTGCAAAAGTTGGGTGTGCTGACGAGAGAGAGAGAAGGAGAGAGAGGGAGGGGGAGAAGGAGGGAGAGAGGGAGAGGGAAGAGAGAGGGAGAGAGAGAGGGAGAGAAAGGGAGGGAGAGAAGGAGGGAGAGAGGGAGAGGGAGAAGCAGAGGGAGAGGGAGGGAGAGAAGGAGAGAGAAGGAGAGAGAAAGGGAGAGGGAGAGAAGGAGAGGGAGAGAGGGAAGAGAGAGAAAAGGGAGAGGGGGTGGGAGAGAGAGAGATCCATGAGGAGATCATATACTTCAGACCGTATTTTGTGCAGAGAAATAAAACAAGATTCAAATCAAAACTGAAAATGCTCTGTAAGGAAATGAGAGAAACCAACAAAGTTCTGAGACTTCTGTTCAGGCTACATAAGTTGCTTAAGAAAGGGCTGTAAAAATGAGGCACAAATGCACCTCTGAAGACCATCTGTGCTTCCCATTCAACCCTGCTAAGAAGAAGCAGATTCCACAGTGTGAGCATAAGCAATCTATCTCTGGACCAGAAGGCACATCTGGAATTTTGAGAGCAACCTGTCTAATAAAGCCTCTTCCAACAGCAAAGTCCTTGACTCACAACCATTTGTTTAGTGATCATCTGAGGTTACAACGGCACTGAAAAAAGTGACTTATGACCGTTTTTCACATTTCCAGTCTCCCCACAGTCATGTCATCAAACTTCCAAAGCTTGGCCACTGGCTCATATTTATGACGGCCGCAGTATCCTGGAGTCATGTGATCACCTTTTGCGACCTTCCAACAAGCAAAGTTAGTGAGGAAGCCAGATTCATTTAACAAACATGTTACTAACTTTACAATGGCAGTGATTCACTTAACAACTGTGACAAGAAAGGTCATAAAATGGGGCAAAACTCACTGAACTACTGTCTCTCTTAGCAACAGAAATTTTGGGCTCAATTGTGGTTTTAAGTCATCTATCACAGTGAGCAGCTGTATAAATCGAATGAATGAATGAATGACAATCTAGTTCAATTGTCATGCAAGTATTTCAAACTTGACAACCTGAAGATGTGTGGAATCCCAGAATTCTCCAGCCAGCAGAATGGGGAGGTACACCAATTAAATCAACTGGGAGAGGTAGCAGCCCAGCTTTTTCTTAAAAACTTCCAGAGTTGGAAAACCTACACTATCCCAAGGTAAATTGTTCTGCTGTTGTACAGATCAGAAAGCATTTCATTATATTTAAATGAAATCTAGTTAGCTGTAATTTATATCTATTCCTATGTGTGCCTGCTCTGTTTGTTTTCTGGCCTCTTTTCAAAGCCCCTTGAGTTACAATTCACCATCATTCTTCAGGCTTTACATAGGGTCTCGCATAAAATAAAATTTATACTGCTGGTCCATGCTTTGCTGCACTCAATTTCCTCTTTATTCTTCTTCTTAATTTAAAGAACTTTTAAAAACATTTTAAGTCTGGGTAGATGGACAGCCTGGTTGTTGAGCTCTGCCATAAATGTTTCATGTTTCTTGCCTCTCCATGTTTATGTTTCATGCTGAGAAAAGAGTATCTGTTCAAGTTTCCCAACCTCTCACTCTCTGTCATGAAACAACTAGTATCACCTTCTGAATCAGCCAAAGAAATTTTTTTTAAAACGAAAATATTCTTCTTTTAAAATAGCATTTTCTTCTCGACCTTTTGCCTCCACTCAAGCATTGTTAGGTCCTTCACATTTTGGAAACTGAAAGGACTGTTCCTAGACAGTCAATACTTCCATACCAAATGAACACTACAGGTAATCCTGGATTATAGTTAGTGATAGTTCATAGTTGTGTGATTTATGACCATTTTTCACACTTATGACTGTTGCAGCACCCCCATGGTCAGGTCAAGAAAATTCAGATGCTTATGACGGTTGCAGTATCCTGAGATCACCTGATCCCCTTTTGTGACCTTCTGACAAGCAAAGTCAATGGGAAACCAGATTCACTTAACAAGCGTGTTACTAATTTAACAATTGCTGTGATTCACTTAGTGACGGTGGAGACAAAAGTGGTAAAAAAGATGTTTTGGGACAGCAGTTGCCAGAATTCCTTCTTAGCATGATCTTTTGTCCTTTGACTATGGTGCAGAGGTAGTAATATTCAGCAGGTTCCGACCAGTTCTGGAGAACCGGTAGTGGAAATTTTGAGTAGTTCGGAGAACCAGCAAATCCCACCTCTGACTGGCCCCGCCAACCCCATCTTTTCTCTGCCTCCCATTGAGTCCCAACTGATTGTCTGGGTCTTCTTTTCTTGCCCTGCACAGGAGAACAGAGCTGGGAAGCAGGTTAGTGGGGTGGGGAGGGAATGGAGATTTTGCAGTATCCTTCCCCTGCCATGCCCACCAAGCCAAGCCCACCAATCCCACAGAACCAGTAGTAAAAATTTTTGAATCCTACTACTGCTATGGTGGCTGGGGAATTCTGGGAGTTGGCAAATTGAGGAAGCATGTTCCACTATAATGAATTAAAAGAACAGAATCACGAACTTCCGGTTTGCGTGGCTTCGGAGCAGCAGGAATTCGCGACAGCTCGCGATTCCTGCTGGCTAGCTGCCGAGGTACCCCCGATCCAGATGGGTCAGGGGGTTATGGCTGCCCTGTAGGGACAGCTGAAGATAGAGGGGAGCCGGTTAGGGAGGTGGGGGCATCGCAGACCCCCCCCTTCTCCGGGAAAACCCCTTTTTCCCAAGGCGGTGGAGCGGCGGTCAGCAATGGCCGCCACGAAGAAGCCAGCAACCGGGTAAGAACTGTGCTGGAGGAAGTGTGAAAAGTGAAAGTTCTGTCTGAGCCGGGTCAAGTAACAACTTTTAAATCTCCTGGAATTGAGCTGCTTGTTGCTGGAGGATACATTGTATCCCTAAGAAGATCGAAAGCGGCGGAGAAGCTGTTAAAGGGAACTTTTTTTTTTATTTTATTTTTTACTCTCTCATCCCACGGAAAAAGCAGAAATATTTGGATGTATTAGACACTGAAAGTGGATTGCTTTGAAAGCTAAGCTAAGAGACAAAGGGATTTTTGGACATTGAAAAATTTAGGAAATTGGAAAATCTCTGCTGGAGGTATGGATTTTTGATTATTTAAAACTGTTATTGCAAGTGGGAAGGGAGAAAGAAAAATTGGAGCAGAAACTGAAAAAGGAGGAGACTGTCTAGAACGTCTTGGTGGATCCCAAAAGAAGATATATGGTAATTGGACCTCTTTGATCAAAAATTAATTTGGAAAGAGAAAGAGAAGAAGGAAGAAAAGTATTAACTTTTGGAACTTTTTTCTTTTTTTCCTTTTTTTAATTGCTTTTGATTGTCTTGGATTAAAAATACTTGTGGTTGTTTTGGAAAAAGTTTCCCTTTTCATAATGGCATTCTCTGTGGATGAACTAGAGATTGAATATCAAAAATATAAAAAAGAAGATACTTTGGGCGCTTTGTTCCAATTCTTAGAAATGGCGTTATGTTCCTTAGAAAAGTTGACGCAGCAGAAGGACTGGGACAAGGAAGAAGAAGAAGAAGCCATCTTTGATGAACAATGGGTTCCTTCCGGAGAGGAGGAGAAAAACGATAAGAAAAAGGGGTTTTTAAGAATTATAAAAACAACCAAAAGAGAGAAAAATGAGCGAAGAGATGGAGGCAAGGTTAGAAAACAAAAGAAAAGGAGCAAGAAAAGCGAAGGGAAAAAGCAAAGGGGTAGAAAGGGCAAGGAGAAGAATAAGCAAGAGAGAAAAGGGGGGAGGAGAAGCCTTAATGGGGGGAAGCAAGATTTAAAGAAAAAAAGTTTATTTAGAGACAATGGGTGAATTTAATTTAGATTAAAAGAGGGATTCTGGAGGGTATTTAAGAGTGTGTTTTTATATGTATGTATATTTAGAATAAAAAATTTATTATGTAATTTTAAGAATTTTTTAAACAGAATCCCAAGAAAGATTTATATGTAGTATTTTTAAGTTAGGTAATGTATTATAGATGCAACTCCAATTGGTTTACAGGAGAAGTATAGTAAAAGAAAAAAGATGAATGGATGTTTGGAAATAGAACAGACAAAGAATGTTGTTGAAAATGGTAATAATGGAAGGATATATATGCTTTTTTTTTGATTTTGTATATTGATAAAAGGCAATAAAATTTTAATTGATAAATAATTTGGATGGAAAAGAGAAGTAGGGATAAGATATGAAGTTAATATTATATGAAATATTGATATTATAATCTGGAAATGTTATGTTTTATTGGTCTATCATTATTATTATTTTTTTAGAAAAGAATTTATAAGCTGTTATGCCTTGATTTTGTGTGTATTGATTTTAGAAAACTGATAAAAATGGTTTTTATATACATATATAAAAAAGAAAATGATAATAAGATATAGAAGGAGACTTAGGTTGAATATGATGTTTGAATTTGTGTCTGTGTAAAGAGTTTTTAACCCGGGAACAGACAACCTTCAGAAAAGATCTTGTAGTTTTGTCTATGTTTTGTGTTTGTATGTTTGTGTATTATGCTTATGATAAAACTAACAAAATTTGTTTTTTATTAAAAAAAAGGAAAAAAGAATCAATAAAACCTTGGAGGAATGTTAGATGAGAATAATTTAAACAAGTCAGAAAGAAAAGAATATGATGATTATAAAATGGATAAATATGGAAGAGAAATGAAATTGAATTGGAGTAAAGAGAAATAATGAGAAACTTGATGAAAGATATTTGCGTGTCCATATGGGGATGGGATAAATTGGAATTATGTTGTATAAAAATATTGTTTTGTTTGACTTGTAAGGATTTACAATATTAAGAGGTTTTATGTGTTTATGTATTTAATGGTTAATGATGTGTTGTTTTATCTTTAAAATTAATAAAATTTGTTTCAAAAAAAAAAAAGAACAGAATCACTTTGGTTCTGCATTATCTTTTAAAACGGCACTGATTCTCCTTTTAACAAATTTTCAGTGGCAAGGTCAAACAAGGTAATTTGTTCCCTTTCAGATGATTTGCATTTTTTTATTTATTATTTGACATCTGCCAAGGGTATGATCAATGACATAGTGCTAAGCAGGGGTGGGATTCAATTTTTTTAACAACCGGTTCTGTGGGCATGGCTTAGTTGGTGGGCATGGCTTGGTGGTCATGTAACTAGCTGGGTGTGGTTGGTGGTCATGTTATTGGCTGGGCGTGACCAACTCAACATCACTCACATCGAGGCACACATCTCCTCGCCTGGCCTCTCATGACTTTAGGGATGCTGCAACAGTTGCAAGTGTGAAAAATGGTCATAAGTCACTTTTTTCAGTGCCATTGTAACTTTGCATGGTCACTCCACACAAGCAAAGTACCAGCAAAGGAGGGGGAAAAACCTCCAGAGACATTCCTGAGACAGGAAGCCTAGTCCTGCCAAGAATGCAGTAAGGATTAATGGAGAGGCAGTTTCTGTAAGCAACACCAGAATGTTTCCTTCCTGCTTTCCTTACAGGATTAGGCCAGTAATTTCTTCTAACAATTGGTTCTCCGAACTGCTTAGAATGTTAACAACCGGTTCTAGCGAATAGGTACGAACCTGTAGAATCCCACCCCTGGTGCTAAGCAGTGGTGGGATTCAAATTTTTTTTGCCACCGGTTTGGTGGGCGTGGCTTGATGGGTGCACTTTGCCTGCAGGCAAAGAGGTGTTTTAACACACCTCCTGCAATCTTGCACGATCCTGGTCGCTTCAGCAGCTGCCATGCGGCACTATCCTGTGCCACGCAAAGCAGCTACGCTTCAAATTCAGAGGATATCTTAATATTCAGAGATAATTCAGAGAATTATCTTAATATCTCTTGTAATCTTGATAATTCCCGGTTCTAATTATAGCAGGAATTAGATAACTTTTCTGGTGTTGAAAGTAGGCTAAATATTTGGGCCTTGCAGGGTAGAAAATTAAATCTGACTTTTATTCTCATTGCATATGTTAATAGTTCTTCTTTCTATAAATAGATGTTGTTTTTTTCCAATGATTTTCTTCTTGTGATTCTTTTCCTATATGTTCTTTACTATTTAACTTTTTCTCTCATATTTTAATTTTTATTCAGGTGGTTTAGAATAGTCCCCTCCTCTTTATTTAGTATCGATTAATTTGAATAATGTGTTAAGTTTTTTTTTCTCTAAAGCTGTGTTTCTTAGACTTGGCAACTTTAAAAGGTGTGGACTTCAAGCTTCCAGATTTTCCCAGCCAGCTGGGGAATTCTGGGATTTCAACTCCATCTCTTAAAGACACCAGATTTGAAAAACACTGTTCTAAATTATATAGCCTTTATGCAGTAGATTTACATAATGCCTTTTTAAAGCAATCTTAACTGTAATGTTTTAAAAAACCCTCTGTTTCATTTATTTTAGGCCAATCGTACTTATTTTTTCTAACATTCACAAAGCCAAAAAGCTCACCCAAAATAACAGAATGTTTTATTCAATAACCTCATGATTGGATGGCTCATTCCCAAGAAATCCTCTGATATTTATTTTTTCTCTTTTGTTTCCATTTTAAATTGTGGGTTTTTGCTAGAAGAAAGTAGCATGATCCTGCTTTTAAAAAAGTAGGAATAGCTGAGATCTTTCCCTCTTCTCTCTCTCTCCCTCTCTCCATCCATCCATCCATCCTTACCTATCTACCTATTTTCCTACGTATCTATCTACCTATCCATCATTCATCTCCACTTTCTATAGAGGGATGATTTGAAAGCATCCTGTCATATTGTATTACTGTGTGGTTCAAAAGTATTACTGTTTCGGATAGGAAGGCTGTGCATTGAATGGTGAGGACGGCAGAAAAAAATTATTGGACATTCACTTCCTTCTATCCAGGACATGGCATATATCAGGAATGCTTGACCAGGCTCTGTAATATTGTCTGGGACATCCTCTCCATGACCGATTTTTTTTTGTTACCTTCTGGAAGGAGGCTTCATGGTATCTGAAGCAGAACAACTAGATCCTGTAATAGCTTTGTACCATGTATATAGTATCAATTTTGTTAACTCTCAAGACTCTTTTTTCCGCTATATATTCTAAATGGAATGTGATGTATGTATGTGTGTATAGCATCTCTCTCTCTCTCTCTCTCTCTCTCTCTCTCTTTCTGTCTCTCTTTCTCCTTTTGAGAGCGGGCATCAGGATTTCATTTTTAATATGTGCCAGTGTGCTCACAGAAAAAAGTGACAATAAAGATTTTCTTAAAAACTTTCTGGCTCAGTGTCCCATAACTCCCAGCCTGATTTAGGAGACATTCCCCTTTCTTCTGGCAAAAGGGGGGGGGGGAGGCAACAACAATCACCCCAAAACAGCTGCTCTAACACTGTTTTCTAACACTCCTGAAAGGGCTGCTCTATCAAGTCCTGACAGCTCTCCTATCAGTTTTTGTGGCTGTCTCTCTGTGTTTACGTGTGTCAGGGTGAGGCAGATAGGCTGAAAGAAGCATCCCACAATAATTTCATGGAAGAGAAGCTACAAGAACTGTGGCTGACTCATCAAATTCCCTTATAAATCATTACCAAAAATATACACATGTCGAGGCAGGAAATTGACATTCTCGGAGCAGTCTTCATTTAAAAAAAAAAAAAAAGGACGGGTGGGGGAAATATGCTGGTTCCCAGCCAAAGAAGGGAGCTCTCCATCCCCCCTACTTGACTGTGGGGCTTGCCGGGCTGACTTGGGCTATAGAACTAGAGATGGTTGTGTTGGAAGTTAAAACCTACCCCTCTCCTAGGGAAATGAAATATTTTAAGATTATACTAAAAAAAGGCAGAATATTTCCTCCAAAAGAAAAGTAGAAACCCAGAGAGGCAGAAACTCAGCCCCTCCCCTCACCTTCCGGCCTTCCCGAACTTCCGGGAGGCCCATTTTTTTGCCCTCCGAGCCTCCGTGTGCGCCCTGCATCCAAATGGGCCACTCCTGGGAGGGGCAGGTTGCGGTGGGCGGGACCAGCCAGGTGTGGGATTTGGGGGTTCTCCAAACTGCACAGAATCTTAGCTGGGGGCTCTTCCGAACCCCCAGCCTACCCCTATGTTTTTCATGTAGCCTCCCGTGGTCACATGATCAAAATTCAAACACTTGGGAACTGACTCACATTTATGACAGTTGCAGTGTCCCGGGGTCATTGTGATCCCCTTTTGTGACCTTCTGACCAGCGAAGTCCATGGGGGGGGGAACCAGTTTCACTTAACAACCAGGTGAATAACCTAACAACTGCAGTGATTCACTTGTGGCAAGAAAGGTTGTAAAATAGAGCAAAATTCATTTCACAATTGTCTCAGTTAGCAGCAAAACTTTTTCAACCAGGGATGGTTAACCTCGAATTCCAAAGACTACATGTGCTCCAAAACTCTTTCTGGCAGTTCCCACACCCCTCCCAATCCCACTAACTTAAAAACCAGTAACTTCATTTCCTGCCCTTCTGGGATTATTAGGAAAATTCTGAGGAAAATCCTAGGAAAAACTTTGCATCACACCTAAAATAGGCTTTGCATATAGTCAAGGCAAACTCCTCCCCTGCCTGTCTAGAAATTCAGCCAAAAAATAAGAAAATGTCAGGGCCCCTTCAAACTCCCTGGAGTGCTTGATTACTTCTTTCTTATACATACAGTAAATTGGGATTGTTTTTGGCTGAAGGGTAAAGCTGAAAAGCTGAAAATTGAGAGCGATATGTAACATCCCGGTGTTGGAAGAAAAATCCATCTGGGTTCAGTTCCAAGTGGGGAAAAAGACACTGGAAACATGGAGGCTGTTTGGAAGGTTTAATGGTGGACAGGAGGACCACATGGCTTGGAGTTCCAGTGTGAAAAGAAAGGATGATCACATGCTACGTTCAAGGAGAAGGAAGAGATCAAGAAAGGGGCTGATATGCCGAGTGCCTGGTTTTATAACCTTTTTTGGGATTTGAATTGCAGCTTGTATTCTGATTGGTTGTCAGGCTCCCATGAGGGGCAACTCTGTAGGCTGTCCTGAGTTCCAGGCTTGGTTGAGCCTTGCTAGATGATGATGCACTGAAAGGGCTTTTGAGCAATTGCTATAGCTTTACTTGGAGATCTTTGTTATGTAAAGTATTCTGGCCCAGGCCTTAATGGCCCACTCATTAACAAAGGTGAGAGTGAGCTTCTGCTTCTGAGGTGAGTTTCTGCTTCTGAGTTTCTACTCTTTTTAGAGGAAATATTCTGCCTTTTTAATGTTTCCCAAGATATTTCATTTTTCTAGGAGAGGGTGGGTGGGTGCTAACTTCCTACACCGGATTGAGTGGGAAGTCCAAAAGAACGAAACACCTCTGCGAAAAGATAACAAACTATTTCCTGGGCTGGGCTGCTGAGGGTTCGGAGGGGTTCGGGAGAGCCTCAGCTAAGATTCTGTGCAGTTTGGAGAACCCCCCAAATACCACTCCTGGCTGGCCCCGCCCACCCTGCCCCTCCCTCCCAGGAGCCCCCACGTGGCCCGTTTTGGATGCAGGTAAGTGCAGGGCGTGTGTGGAGGCTCAGGGAGGGTGAAAAACGGGCCTCCCGGAAGTTCAGGAAGGCTGGAAATGGGTCTGTTTCCAAGAGAGCCTCCGGAGCCCAGGGAGGCCATTTTTGCCCTCCCAAAAGCTTGAGGAAAGCCTCCCCTGCCACTGTGAATGCAGGAGGCCAACTAGGCCACGCCCACCATGGCCACGCCCAGCCAGCAACCGGGCAGAGAACTCGTTGCTAAAATTTTTCAAGCCCACCCCTGACTATTTCCATATTATTGCCAAGACAACTATTATGTTTCTATGTATTGATCAGGAGCCGAGCTCAAGCGGGCATCATTACTGTTAAGTCCTGGGCATGGGCGCAAGGAACGGAGACAAGACATCGAACGGTGACTTCAACTCTTTATTAACTAGGAAGAACAGAGCAAAATACCTGGGCAGCAGCAGCTCTTTTATAGAGCTGGCTGCCGTCAAAACAACCAATGAACTGAGTCTACCGCTTTCCCAAGCGTCCAATCAGGGGGTCCCGTTAACAGTCAATCAGACTGGCCAAAAAACGACCAATCACGACTCGCTATCTACGGGCCAATGAGAAGTGCAGGATTACAAGCCTGCTGTAAGACGAAGCTGTTGAGGGTTGTATCGCTGCTGCGTTGGCTTAGTCCATAACAATTACCATTTAATTAGGGCGTGATGGCATTGTTGTATGGAGGCCTTTAACAAGTTAACAATTTGCTGCCATGAAACTTATCTGGAATCTGCTGCCTTTCCCCTCCCTTTCCAGCAGCCTGGTTGGGTGACTGATTGCTCTCCAGAAAGATGGTCCTCTGGCTATGGTAGCAATAGTGTGTTTGCTGTTCCAGTTAAGAGAGCCACCAAATGCAAGGAGGGAAGGAGGGAGGAAAAAACAACCTTGGAATCCACCCACCTGAGCCCAGCATTTCTGTTAAATGAGACATTTGTTAAGTGAGTTTTGCCTCGTTTTAAGGGCTTTCTTGCCTTGGTTGTTAAGTGAATCACGGCAGTTGATAAGTAAGTAAAACCTGGTTGTTAAGTGAGTCTGGCTTTCCATGGACTTAGCTTGCCGGAAGGTTGCAAAAGGGGACCTCCTGCCTTTGGGGCACAGCAACGGTCATAAATATGAACCAGTTGCGGAACATCTGGATTTGGATGATGTGATCGTGGGGAGGCTGCAAAGGTCGTAACTCTGAAAAAACGGTCAAAAGTCACTTTTTTCAGTGCCGTTGCAACTTTGAACGATGAGTAAATGGAACTGTTGTAAGTTGAGGACTGTCTGTATAGGGAGTTCTCGACTTACAATCAGACGTCAACCCCAAAATTTCTGTTGCTAAGCGAGATCATTCTTGAGTGTTACGACTTTTCTTGCCAAGGTGGTTACGTGAATCAATGCAGTTGGTTAAGTTAGCAACACGATCATTAAGCGAATCTGGCTTCCCCATTGACTTTCCCTTGTCAGAAGGTCGCAAAAGCAGATCACATGGTCTCAGGACACTGCAATAAGTCATAAATAGGAGCCAATTGCCAAGTGTCTGAATTTTGACCATGGGGGATGTTGTGGTCATAAGTGTGAAGAATGGTCATAAGTCACTGATTTCAGTGCCACTGTAACTTTGATCATTAAATGAATGGTTGTAAGTTGAGGAGTCCATGTATGAAGCACAAGAATAACAGAGTTGGAAGGGATCTTGTAGGTCATCTAATCCAACCCCCTGCTTTCAACCAGTTTCTTTTTAGTTCTTGACGGAAATTGGGAGTTTTCGGCTCAGTGAGCCAAGCACCTGAATTTTGATCTTGTAACCATGGAGATGCCTCAAGCGGCCATAAGTGTGAAAGGCGGTCATAACTAAGTCACTCTTTTCAGTGCCGTCGTAACTTTGATCGGTCACTCAATGAACCATTGTCAGCCGAGGGCTACCTGTATTCTGCCCGTTGCATTGCAAAGGGATTCTTGTGCAGATACACCAAGAAACACAATACTGCCAGGGGGGTTTGCTGACATTAGCCAAGGTAACTGACACCCTTTTTGACCTGCAGGCAGCAAAAGCTGGAGGTGGGGAGGTGGTGGGGGGGGGGAAGGTTGTTATTTTGGAAAAGGTTTAGACAGCTCATCTCCTCCATGGGAGGTTCTCTGGGTTGGTCGGTAGCAGAGAGGCGATGGGGAGGGCAGCCATTGTCTTCCAACCGCATCAAAGAGGCAACTTTTCAAATACTTAACATTTCCCAGCTCCTATGGGGCCTCCGGCTGATTGTCTTTCCCTGTTTACAAAACAACAGGAGAAGGCTGTGTATGTCCCCTCCATAGAGGAATGTGCTTGTTTGCTCATCTGGTCTTCAGGAGTGTGCTTATTTAGGCACGTCCACCAAGAGCTCCTTCCTGGTCTAGCTTGTGTCACAAGAGTCTAGTCAAAGGGAGGGAAAAGAGGACACCCACCACCATGAGCTGGAGAGCTATCATCTCCTCCCAGGGTTGCTCACCAGCACAGATGCTAGTACCAGTGGTGGGATTCAATTTGTTTTTAATTAGCTTGGTGGGCGTGACAGGGGAAGGATACTGTAAAATCTCCATTGCCTCCCCACCAGTGGTGCGTTACAAATATTTTTACCATTGGTTTGGTGGGCATGCTTGGCACATGAGCGCACACTTTGCATGAGCACGCCAAACACGCACTGTGTGCAGAGGCATTCTGACCCACCTCCTACAATCCTGCACTCTGCTTCTCACTTCAGCAGCTGCCGCGCAGCCATCTGCGGTGGTGCGCAAAAGAGCTGTGCTTCAAAAAGTAGGGAATAAAGGTTAGTATGGGAGCTCTGGCGGGCAGATGGGCCCAACAGCAGAGCATCGGAGAGAATTGATTTGGTCTCCGCTGTTCATTGGCGTTACCGGCTCAGCAGAACCGGGCCGAACCAGTAGAATACCACCACTGGTCCGCACTCCTGGGGGGAAGGTTATTGCAAAATCCCAGGGGTGGGATTCTACCAGTTCGTACCTATTCGCTTGAACTGGTTGTTAACATTCTAAGCAGTTCGGAGGACCGGTTGTTAAAAGAAATTACTGGACTAATCCTGTAAGGAAGGCAGGAAGGAAACATTCTGGTGTTGCTTACAGAAACTGCCTCTCCGTTAAATCTTATTACATTCTTGGCAGGACTGGACTTCCTATCTCAGGAACTTCTCTAGAGTTTCTTTTTCCCTTCTTTGCTGGTACTTCACTTGTGTGGAGTGACCATTCAAGTTACAATGGCACTGAAAAAAGTGACTTATGACTATTTTTCACACTTATGACTGTTACAGCGTCCCCACAGTCATGAGAGGCCGGGCAAGGAGATGTGTGCCTTGACGCGAGTGATGTTGAGTTGGCCACGCCCAGCCAACAACATGACCACCAAGCCATGTCCACCCAATCACATGACCATGCCACACCTACCACCTAAGCCACGCCCACAGAACCATTTGTTAAAAAATTTGAATCCAACCCCTGCAAAATCCCCATTCCCTCCCCACCCCACTAACCTGCTTTCCAGCTCTGTTCTCCTGTGCAGGGCAACCAAAGAAGACCCAGCTGATCAGCTGGGACTTGGGAGGCAGAGAATAGATGGGGTTGGCGGGGCCAGTCAGAGGTGGGATTTGCCAGTTCTCCAAACTACTCAAAATTTCCACGACCAGTTCTCCAGAACTGGTCAGAACTGGCTAAATACCCATCTCTGGATGCTACCTAAGATTCTAACGGTAGTAAATAACTATCAGAACAAGGAACCACTCAAAAGCTCATTCAGTTAACAGCATTCCAACCAGTGCTTTCTTGCAGACCATGGAATGTCCATGAAGGGCAAAATGGTTATGATATAATTATAATTATAATTATAATTATATATATATATATAATTATATATATATATATATATATATATATATATATATATATATATATATATACACACACATACATATACACATACATATATATACACACACACACACATATATATATATATATATATATATATATATATATATATATATATATATAGGCAAAATGGTTATGATATAATTTTTATATATATATATATATATATATATATATATATATATATATATATATATATATGGGCAAAATGGTTATGATATAATTTATATATATATATATATGGGCAACAGGGAAAATTCACACCCTGGTCAACACTTCTTTATCCTCCTACCATTGGGAAGGAAAGAGATATGGAAACATAGCCAGCTGCACAAACAGGCTGAAGAACAGTTTTTATCCGTGGGCTGTCAGACTCCTGAATGAAAAATAACTTTATATAACAATGTAGTATAATTAACTTGGGGCCGGCGCGATGTGCAATATGTTCACACTGGTGCAATAGGATTGTGTGTTTGTTAGTAGGATTCACTGGGTTAGGGATTTGTGGGAGTGCCATCACTTGAAACCTTCAAGAAGAGATTGGACTGCCATTTGTCAGAAATGGTGAAGGGTCTCCTGCTTGGGCCGGGGGGGTTAGACTAGATGACCTATAAGGTCCCTTCCAACTCTGATTATCTGTTAAATCTGATTTTCTGTCTTTCACTGTGAGTTGCATGGGGGGAGGGGGCACGAAGGGAGGCTCAGCCAATCTCATTGTACACATCTTGTACTCTGACAATAAAGGTCTGAATTTGAATGGAGTGCCATAACCCAGCTGGCTTTCATGTCTACAGCGGGATTGGAACTCCCAATCTTCTAATGATTGGCCAAAAGGCACCCAGCCAACCTTCATGCCTAAGATACAACTAGAACTCACAATCTCCTGGTTTCCAGGACAGTACCTTCACCAATACACCAAACTGGATTAAAGGGTAATTCCTGAGTGAGAGTATTTTCATTTCTTCTTCAAAGCTAAAAGACCATTTTATAAGTTTTTGGAATAAATGTGTTTTACACCTGCATTTAGAAATATTTGTTCAACCAAGCTGACCATTAGGTAAGCAGGGGACAATTATGGCTTGCAAATTCATTGTCAAGTCTTACTGATTGGTTTATTTTAGATGATTGCATTTCTGTGGTGTGTTAGCAGCTCTGAATATAAATAATATAAAAACATACAGATACATTTCCCCCTTTTCATTCTTTATCTCTCAGCAACCGAGCAGAAAACCCCTTGCTAAAATTTTGGAAGTCCACCCCTGGAAACTGTGAATGAGGGATGGTCTGATGGTTTTCTCTGTCCACGTTATTACTCTTCCACCTTTCACCAAGTCTCTGCTCCACAAGGAAATGGCCTTTAAGTCACGCCAGAAACATTGAGCAACGCAGCCTGTAAAAATGAACAGGTAGGTCGCCTATTAGCATTTAAGGCATACAGTACTTTTGACCTTGTTTGGCTATTGCTACACTTGTCTTTTATTTTGCAGAGAGGTCCAAATTTGAAGCTTTGGCTCAGGCCCAAAATGTCTGAAGTAAACAGTATAAACCATCCTCCTGGAAAACTACTGGGGATACAGTCTAGACTAGAGCAGGGGTCTCCAACCTTGGCACCTTTAAGACTTGTGGACTTCAACTCTCAGAATTCCTCAGCCAGCTAAGTGCTGAAGTTCACAAGTCTTAAAGTTGCCAGGGTTAGAGACCCCTGAGTTTTCTTGTGCTGCATGATCATATGATTTGGGCAAATGTTCTTGGAAACAGAGTTTGAACTTAGTGCCTGCATCAAAAGCTTAGCCTCGTGTCGGATCAGAAATTAAATCTCCAATTTTTCTCTTATCTGGATGTGAAAATAATTTGTAAGAACTGCAGCAAAAAGGAATGTGAAAAGAAGAAGTAGAGGATTTTCAGTTTGTTGTACAGCATGTTTCCTCTTCCTTCACCATCTCTCTTTCCTTTTGGGATATATATTTCAGAAAGTAAGCTCCTGGGTAATATCTGTCATTTTTTAATTGATTGCAGAAAATCCTTTAGAGATGTTTTGGTTAAAGATACAATGATTTCATATTAAAATAAAATAATTGCATGCTTGCAAAGAGAGTAGCCCAATTTAAGTATGATGGTTAAGAGAATTTAAATGCACAGATAAAGCATTTGGAGGAAAGTGACACAGTTAACTAATGCACTTGGGAAAGTCATTATCTTAAAGACTAAAAATAATTTGCAGATTACTGTGAAGAGAATGCACAAATACCAGAAATGATCAGAATTGGCCTGAAATAGGCAGAGCCATCCACCTCTGCATGGTTTTAGCCCATTTAATCTTAACCTAACTGATCATTGTCAAATCTGTGTAACTCTTTATATGAAATGCAGAATATGTGCAAAGATTGCATTGAAGTTGTGAAATGGCTTGTCAGCGCAACTTAAAAATAAAAGCCGTTCAAAAGCTTGGTAAATACAGGTTGGGAAATCTGTAGTCCTCCAGATCTCCTCTCAACAGTCTCCTAGCATTGTTCACTCTTTGGACCTGCTGATGAGGACACTTGGGAGTTGTAGTTCCGCAATTTCCGTAGGCTCCCAGGTTCCCACCCTGGATGTGTGCATTCACAGGGACTATAAACCGGTACTTTGGCTTGGCTAAACCTGAAGATCAGAACACGGTACACGATGTGCAAAAACAAATCAGTAAAATCCAGGCACATAAAAAAGTAGCTTGACAGGGTGAAGGCTAAACTTGTCTCCTCCCTAATGTGCTAGTTTTCAATCCACAGGTATATTCTACCAGCAGATGCACAGGTGAGGCAATTCAGAAGGCCTTGGAGTTCTTCCATGCAGGTCAGCTTTTTTGCCTAAGTCCAAATCCCTTCAGTACTGCCATCGAAGATTCTACCGTTGCACCATAGAGCAGGGGTCTCCAACCTTGGCAACTTTACTTCAACTCCCAGAATTCCCCAGCTCGAGAATTTGCTCGCTGAAGAATTCTGGGAGTTGAAGTCTGCCAAGCTTAAAGTTGCCAAGTTGAAGACTGCCATAGAGAGTATTTTAACTTACTGCACCTCTGTATGGTTTGCCAATTGCACAGTGGCAGATAGGACAGCACTCCAGGGTTAACATCATTGCCCAGAAGATCACTGATTGCCCTCTCCCCTCTTTGGAAGAGCTTTAGAGCTCCCGCTGCCTTAAGAAAGTTCAAAACATCCTTAAAGATCCATCTCATCCTGGGAATCCTTTTTTTGAACCATCACCATCTGGCAGACGATACAAGATAATAAAAACAAGGACAAATAGGCTGAAAAACAGCTTCTATCGCAGGGCAGTAGCTCTTTTGAATTCTGCTGTATAATGCAATATTAATGTGATATCAGGGATTTTCAATTCAATGTGTGAAGAATGAGAGATGTGTGTTTGTGTTTATTTTCATAGTCATAAATTGTACACTGAAGATGGTGTTTAATTTGATTGTACGAGGTGCAATGAAACTAAACTAAAACTAAAACTAAACTAAACTAAACTAAACTAAACTAAACTAAAGATCCTGGAGCAAGAAATGCTAGTCCAATACGATTCCTGCGTAAACTTGCTGATTCTTGCCTTTCTTTTTTTTTTAGGTCCAAAGGTTGAGTTCAGCTCTGCCGCTCTGTAAACGTGTCAGATTGCACGGAGTTTGGCAGCCTGTATTCCTGGGGAGATGTTGAGCAAAGGTGGCGGTGGAAAGTCACCCTGGGGAGTGCAGTGAGAGACAAATGGTTCCATCCATTTGAAAAGAGCCAACCAATTGGTTGTCACCACTTGCCCTTCAAAGAAAGGGATGGTGCTGTAGTCTTTCAGATGAAGATGGAAATAATCACCATTTGGGTAGCCTGGTTTGGGCAGATTAATCTGCTACAAAGAAGAGGAGCTCAACCTATTCTCCAAAGCAGGGGTTGCCAACGTTTTGACTGATGATGGCTGCAAGAAAAAAGTCTGCAGGAAAATTCCCCACCCTGTTTTTCTACCAATCGATCATTCTTTATTTGGGATCTCCAGCTCTGTTCTCGGAGAGAGAGAGAGAGAGAGAGATACTTTTGGCTTCTTGCAAGGAAAGCAGCAGAAGCAGCAGAAGTCTTTCTTTCACTCCCCCAAACTCCACCAGAAATGAGTCTTTGCCGGCACAGCCTCTTGGAGCAGGAGGTCTTGCAAAGACTCATTTCTAGCAGAGTTTGGGGGAGAGAAAGAAAGACTTTGGCTGCTTTCCTTGCATGCTGTCAAAAGCAGAAGAAGAAAGAAGCAGCCCAGTAGCCAGGCCAGGCACGTGGGGTGCATGGAGCAAGTTCCCACCTCCGGCCTTTCCCCCCTCCCCTCACTACCTCGTGTTGTTCACAATGCAAGAGATGCAAGCCTTGTGTTCCCACGGGCCATGTGAGCGGCGCAGCCTTGTGTTCCCGCACAGCCTGGATTAATTGCTTTGGCGGTGACATTTCTCTGCGGGCCACCAAAATTTGCAAACCACCAGTGGTCCCCAGCCCACTGGTTGATGACTGCTGCTCCAAAGCACCTGAAGGCAGAACAAGAAGCAATAGATGGAGGCTAATCAAGGAGAGAACGAAAGAAATTTCCCGACAGAACAATTAATCGGTGGAACAATTTGCCTCCAGAAGTTGTGAATTCTCCAACAATGGAGGTTTTCAAGAAGACATTGGACAACTATTTGAGATGGTATAGGGTTTCCTGCTTGAGCAGGAGGTTAGACTAGAAGACCTCTAAGGTCCCTTCCAATTCTGTTTTTCCATTATATCTTCTGAGTTTGGGTTGATTAGATAACTATTAAGAAATTGGCTCTTTTAGCCCCTTGATACTGGAGTGTTGAGGGATATTTATTCCACAGAGGAGAAAAGAACAGAATGGTCTATAAAGGCACAGTTTCTGCATAACTCCATCAAGGTAATCTTTCCAACTCTTTGTACCTGGAGAGATTGAGGCCTCTTTTAGGAATAGCAATTGTTCCTAAATTTCAGATCATTCCAAGCGATAGATGTCAAAGAATGTGAAAATGTCCTTGAGAATGGAATGGACAAGCCATTAAGGGAAGAAAAATGATAGCTTTGTCCTGGAAATGTAAGAGGGATGAAAAGGAAACTCAGAATAAACCCACTTTGATTCTCTTTGGTATAAGATGGGGCAGAGAAAAATTCTGGTAGGCTTCTAAGGTTCTGTTACTACATCCTGTAGCAAATAAAATGCCAAGCTTGGAAACCTCATAGTGTCTATTTTCTGGTCTTAGATGGCTGACAATAGCGAGCTGCAAATCTGGCTCTCCTTTAATCCTCTTTTCCACATTTTTAATTTTGGTGGGAATCCTGAAGGCAAATAGCCTGCATTTGCATAACCCACATGCTCCTGGTTAATCAATGATTTTCTGGCTTTGCATAACACCTTAAATCACAAAGTAATCATGGGCTGGATTTGCAGGATACACCAGGTTGAGAGGTGGGTGGTTAGTTGGGACCCAATCTGTCATGTAAATCTAACCAAAATGGAATAGCTGTTGGTGATTTGGGTGAAGTCCAGGGTCTGTGGAAGTTCAAAAAGTTAAAGATATACTTGACAACTCAACTAAGGAGAGAGGACCTTTCCTCAAATAATGCAGTGAGAACTGAGCATGTTCAGTGACCCGGAATATTGCTTCATCATATGGGGAGAGGGAATAGAATAGAATAGAATTCTTTATTGGCCAAGTGTGATTGGACGCACAAGGAATTTTGTCTTGGTGCAAATGCTCTCAATGTACATAAAGAAAAATTAAAATATATTTGTCGAGAATCACAAGATACAGCACTTAGTGATAGTCATAGGTTACTAATAAGCAATCAAATCATACTAGGAAACAATAAAAACTCCAAGATACACTAAAACAATAAAAACTCCAAGAGAAGGTAAGAAGGAATCAGGGTCCAAGGGGATGAGGTTGTCCCCAAGAGATAGTTGGACAATGTACTTGTGAAAATATAATCAATACCTGAAATTCAAGGCAAGAAATCTTGATTGAGAAAAGGTGATTTTTTTAAACCCAGTCTGAGAAGCTGTCTCTCTCTCTCTTCTTTTGGCAGGCAGCCACATCAATAGGCAATGCTGATTTGTTAAATCTTTGCTGATTATAACACAAAGGACCTCAGTTGGGTAGGTGAACATTTGGCAGGTACAGCATGATTTTTTTTTTTTTTTACAAAATTGTGCCTTTCTCAGCAATACTCTTCTTTTCAAATGGGGCTGCCTGAAGAAGGAAAATAGTAGCAATCAGCAATAAAGGCCTCCTGATACGGTGGGGTGGGGTTTGAAAGCATTTCACACCCCAAAACTTGCTGTTGTTGACAAGGCTTCCCTTAATTCCCTTCTGTGCAAACAGAATTCCTTGAACAGAGCAGATGGTGATTGAAACCCATGTAAATAATCAACACAGGACTGGCTGAACGGAAAGAATATACCCGCAGACCATGCATAAACAGAGGGAGAGAATGAAGATCATGAGAAGTGTTAATACCACTTTATAAGGCCTTGGTAAGGCCACACTTGGAATACTGCATCCAGTTTGTGTTGCCACGATGTAAAAAAAGACGTTGAGACTCTAGAACAGTGGTGGCTAACCTTTTCGGCTGAAACAGAAGTGTGAACGCATGCAGGAGCACCAGAAACCGGAAGCTTAGATTCCCAGAGTGTGCATGCATGCTGTCTACCTGGTCTTCCATTTCAAACACGCATGTGCATGCGAAGACCAGCTGGCCAGTGTGCGCATGTGCTCCAGGGAGCTGCTCTTCCGGTCTCTGGTGTTCCCCTGCACACGCCTGCGCTCCGGGAAGCTGCTCTTTCGGTTTCCAGCGCTCTTGTGTGCACAAGACCAGTGCACCGGAACCCAGGACAGCAACGGGCGACATCTGGTGTGCTCAGAGAGATGGCTCTGCATGCCACTTCCAGCACGCGTGGCATAGGTTTGCCATCATGGCTCTAGAAAAAGTGCAGAAAAGAGCGACAAAGATGATTAGGGGAATGGAGGCTAATCCATATAAAAAATGGTTGCTGTAATTGGGTATGTCTAGCTTGATGAAAAGAAGGACTAGGGTAGGGGTGGGATTCAATTTGTTTAACAACTGGTTCTGTGGGTGTGGCTTAGTTGGTAGGCGTGGCTTAGTGGACATTTGACTGGCTGGGTGTGGCCAACTCAACATCACTCACATCGAGGCACGCATCTCCTTGCCTGGCCTCTCATGACTGTGGGGATGCTGTAACAGTCGTAAGTGTGAAAAATGGTCATAAGTCACTTTTTTCAGTGTCATTGTAACTTTGAATGGTCATTCCACACAAGCAAAGTACCAGCAAAGGAGGGAAAAAAAACTCCAGAGAAGATCCAGAGACAGGAAGTCTAATAAGGTTTAACGGAGAGGCAGTTTCTGTAAGCAACACCAGAATGTTTCCTTCCTGCCTTCCTTACAGGATTAGGCCAGTAATTTCTTCTAACAGCTGATTCTCCAAACTGCTTAGAATGTTAACAACCGGTTCTATTGAATAGTGTGAACTGGTAGAATCCCACCCCTGGACTAGGGGTGATATGATAGCAGTGTTCCAATATCTCAGGGGCTGCCACAGAGGAGAGAGAGTCAAGCTATTCTCCAAAGCACCTGAGGGCAGGACAAGAAGCCATGGATGGAAACTAATCAAGGAGAGAAGCAACTTAGAGCTAAGGAGAAATTTCCTGACAGAACAATTAATCAAACTTGCCTCCAAAAGTTATGGGTGCTTCATCACTGAAGGTTTTTAAGAAGAGATTGAATAACCATATGTCTGAAGAAAGAAATCCAGTTTAACACCCCTGATTTAGAAGCATGGCAACTTCCTGGTTTTATTTTATTAAGCTGTCTTTGCATCAAACAGCTATCTTGAAATCTTCACATCTCAGTTAAAAAAGCTCCCACAGAAACCATTGCATCAAATACCTTGGGGTTTTCTTCTGAATTAAATATCCATTTTATACAAAGCTGCTAGTTTCAAAAGTACTGCATGTTTCCTTTTTATTATTTTACCAACAAATTAAAGGTTTTGCAAATTATGGATTGCATTTGTTAAGAGTGATTTTCCCATACTCCTAAATTCACAATTTACAGTTTCTGAGCTCAGCTTCCTATGGGAATTAATAATCCAAGTAATGCACACACCCACAGTTCTGTTTCCCCACACTGAGAAATGCACATTTTAAAAAGAATCACTGTGTGTCTGCAAATTTCCAGCGCATGAATGTTTCATGCTTGGTCTTGCTAGAATCTGATTATGCAGTTGTTTTTAAATAAACACATTTCATCATTAATGAACCTTATGCATATTTAGGGAAGTGGTCTAATATGTGATGAGGCAAGCAGAACGAAGTTTTGTGGGGAGAAAGTACCACAGCTAGTCCTTGACTTACAAGCATTCCTTTAGTGACCATTCAAAGTTACAATAGCACTGAAAAAAGTGACTTATGGCCACTTTTCACACTTACAACCATTGCCTATTTTTGAAAAAAACATATTTTTGCAAAAATGTAAAACAATGTCACTCTTCTCATTATTTCTTATTTGCTAAAAAATAAAGGGTTCTTTCATGAAAAATATTTTATTGATGTTCATAAGGAAAGGGTTCAATGTTCTTTGTATACAAGTCATAAATACCCTGAGAATGCTTCAATTCTGCTTTTTAGTACAGTAAATATTAATAAACATAGCCCATGCCAACAAAAGCTCTTGGGGGGCCTTGCATAATTTTTGAAAAGTGGGGAAGGGTCCTGGGAGGGAAAAAAAAAAACCCTCAAGAAATAAATGCTGCTCTAATTGTACTCAAGGCAGCTCATGGAATTGCAGAACCGGAAGAGAACCAAAAAAATGCAAACTCCAGAAGCAGTTAGTACAAAGAGAAGATTCATCAATGTGGCCAGTTTAACAAACGGTGCAAAGGTTTACCCAGACAATGCAAGCTGTACAAAGTATTTGGAAACATTTATGTCAACAATGGGAGGGAACTCACTACTTATAAAGATTTTGTAATCGTTGTCGATCCAAAGATGTGGGTGTATGGAGGCACAGGCCTGCCACACTTTACAATAAAAACAATATTGTACACTGAAAAGATACCCGTTGAGGGTTCAGCTGAGGCCTAATTCAATTAACAGTTTTTTAACAAGAGCTGGTTCTCATGATTTGAAGAGAAGTCTGCAGATAATCCTCAATTTACAATCATTCACTGAGGAACTATTACAAAAGCACTGAAAACAGTGCCTGATTCTCTCACACTGTTGTAACATCCCTATGGTCGTTGTTGCCTCTTCCTCCTCCTCTTCTTCCCCTTCTTCTTCTTCCGTATCTGTCATCAGATCCTATTTTTATCAACAGCCGCATGAAAAAGGACTGTTGAGTTTTGTCCACACTAGACCCTTAAATTTTGAAGCCTTGAGGTCCTTCTTCTGCCTGGACCTCTTTTCCCTTCAATCTTTCCTTGGAGGATTAAGTGAAGTAGATCACATTTTCCTGGATGTTGCACCACATGTCCAAATTATTCTAACTTTCACTTTTAAATGGTTTTGATGATTTCCCTTGGCTTTCCCAGGTGGCTCATCACCACCTCATTTCTTATCACCTCCTCATTTCATGGTCCCATGATTTAAATTTGAGTGCTTGGCATCCGGCATTTATTTATCATGGTTGCAGAGTCCCAGGGTCCTGTGATCACCATTTGCAACCTTCCCAGCCAGATCCCACAAGAAAGTCAATGGGGGAAGCTGGATTTACTTAACAACTGTGTGATTTACTTAACAATTGTGGCAAAAAAAACTATGTCATAAAATCAGGTGGGACTCACTTAAAACCACCTTGCTTAGCAACGGACATTTCCAATTGTAGTCATTAACTGAGGGGTGCCGATATCTCAATATTTTCAATTTCTGGATATTATGTATAACCTTGAGGATTCAGGTTGATCTCAAAGTGATCTCAATATGCAACTATCCATATGAATGACCACATCCATAAGAGGTTATCCCATTAAGGCCACCTGGTCTGTTTGTTTGGACAAGGCCTTAACATCTTCTTTGAAGCTGGCCTTTTTTTTTTTTTTTAATTTCTAAGAAATGCAAGGTTTTCTTTAAATTCTTTTTCACAGTAGAAGAGCTTGTGTTTGGGGGGGGGCAACAGTGTGTATGTGACAACTTTGAGATATGTGTGAGGGAAAGGAAGATGGGGGAGAGGCTCTTGCAATCATCTGCTTCGCCTGCAAATGCCCAAGAAAACATCTGGCGAGGACCAAGAAACCTTTCGGCCTGGGAGAATGGGGACGATGTTTGTCTTTTCAGTGGCAGCAACTTCTGTAGCTGAGACGGTGTAAGGTGTCAACGGCTGAAGCAGGGGATGAGAAGGAGGAATGGAGCTGCTTCCAGGCGAGGAGAAAGAAGAGGGACTAAATTGATTTCCATAAATATTTGAGCAAGGTTGAATTATTTATGACTCTTCAGCTATACAACAGAGGTGATGGCAATTGAAGGAGGGGTGAAGGGAGGTGAATTTTCTAGGTGATTTCATTTAAAAAAATATATGGAAACCCCTCCCCACCCCATTCTCCCACGTGAGGATTCCAATCCATGCCAAGTATATAATCTGGAAATCAGATCCCTCCCAACACAGCTTCCTCTGCTATTTCTCTCCCTGGTTCTCTTTTTCCTTTCTGTTCACCTATTGAGCTTTGTCTGTCTTAATCTGCCAGCCCGCTAAAAGGGTGGCATAAGATGCCCATTGGATTCTATCCCCTCCTGTAATTGTAAGCCTTTGTCATTCAGATGAAGGAAAGAAAGCGGGGAGGAAGAAAATAGAGACTAGAGAAAGGAACAGGATCTCTTTGTTTGCCTTGCAAATGACAGCACGTGGCAAGAGACATGAGGGGCTTCCCCAGGACTGGATGATCCAGCCCATTCCTTGTTGGTAGGGGAAGGAGTTGTCCCCGGTGGGGGAAAACACAAGGTCTGCAGCAAAACATGGCTGCATAAATGGCTAGTCTTGATAATCTTCTATCCCCTCCTTGTTGGATATTCCCCTGGGCGAGATGCTCTTTGAGCTTGGTTGTTTTCTTGGAGAAATTTCATTACCCAACTAGGCAACATCATCAGTGCTAGAAAGGAGTGGGCTTTGCTCTCTGCTTATATACAAGTGGCTTACGCTGTCAGTGTTGGTGGGAGTGTACTTGGTAGTTCCTTTATTGAGGTGCTGTTTACTACTTGAATTTGGTCTGGTATTCTAATTTATTCAGTTGTAGCTCACTGTAGGAAGAATATATATACCCTGTGCCCAATTTCTTCTAACAGCGCTTTTATTATCTTTACAATTAACTCAAGGCAGCAAACCCATCCAACACATCTTCTTCCTCCTATTTTGCCTGCAATCACAGCCATGTGAGGTGAGTTGGGCTGAGAGAGAGTGACTGGCCCAAAGTCATCAAGCCAACTTTCATGCCTAAGGTGGGACTTAAACTCACAGTGTGCCGCCTTATAGCCTGGTACCTTAACTACTAGATCAAACTGGCTCTCTGGCTGGGAAAATATTTACAGACCCCTCACATCCTGGACATAAACTGTTTCAACTCCTACCCTCAAAATGACATTATGGAGCACTATACACCAGAACAACTAGACACATGGACATTTTTTCCCCAAACACCATCACTCTGCTAAACAAATAATTCCCTCAACACTGTCCAACTATTTACAAAGTCTGTACTACTATTACTATTAATCCTCACATCCTTCTTTTCACCCATCTCCTTTCACTTGTGACTGTATGACTGCAACTTTGTCGCTTGTATCCTAACGATTTTTATTGACTGCTTCCTAGTATGATTTGATTGCTTATTGTACCTTATAACTATTATTAAGTGTTGTACCTTATGATTCTTGACTCTTGATGAATGTATCTTTTCTTTTATGTACACTGAGAGCATTTGCACCAAGACAAATTCCTTGTGTGTCCAATCATACTTGGCCAATGAAGAATTCTATTCTATTCTATTCTATTCTATTCTATTCTATTCTATTCTATTCTATTCTATGCTATGCTATGCTATGCTATGCTATGCTATGCTATGCTATTCTATTCTATTCTATTCTATTCTATTCTATTCTATTCTATTCTATTCTATTGCCTTCCCTTCCCTTCCATTCTCCTTTGTATCTACGTAGTTCTTCATTTCATATCCTTGCCTCCACCTTTTCACAGGACTGTAAAACATCCTAGGAAATAAGTTTATTACTTTGGTTTCTAAGACCTGGATGCTTAGAAACCAGTCCCACCTACATGTAGTTGTCATTTTTTTTTTTTTGGTGAGAGTGTCCTCAGCATCTTTAGATGCCCACCAGGCCATAACATTGCACAACCTTGGCAATTTTGCAAATAGCTGACAGGATGGAAAATAAAATCAGAAGCCCTTGATCTTGTCTTGAAAAACAAATTGCGACACTTTTGAAGCAAGGCTTTCTCCTTACAGCATGGAATGTAACAACTTTCCTGGGAACGGATCTCCACCAGCAAGTGTGAAGACATCTGGCTAGTTGTTTCCAGCCTGGAGGGGAGCAAGTCACACCTCTGTATGCAATGTTGGAAGGATTGTTTGGATGGCATGTCCTTAAACAAGTTTTCACTGGGGTAATTGATAGCCTAATTAAGTTGCATTAGAGGGCTGCCACAAAGAAGAGGGAGGAGTCAAGCTCTTCTCCAAAGCAACTGAAGGCAGGACAAGAAGTAATGGGTAGAAAATAATCAAGGACAGAAGCAACCTAGAACTAAGGAGGAATTTCCTGACAGTTAGAACAATTAATCAGTGGAACTACTTGCCTCCAGAAGTTGTGGATGCTCCAACACTGGAAGTTTTAAGAAAACAGTTCTTCCCCAAACGCCATCACTCTGCTAAACAAATAATTCCCTCAACACTGTAAAAATAATTTACTAAGTTTGCATTACTATTAATCCTCCCATCCTTCTTTTCACCCACCCCCTCCCACTTGTGTCTGTATGACTGTAACTTTGTTTCTTGTATCCTTACGATTTATATTAACTGTTTCCTAGTATGATTTGATTGCTTATTGTACCCTATGACTATTATTAAATGTTGTACTTAATGATTTTTGACTCTTGACGAATGTATCTTTCTTTTATGTACAATGAGAGCATTTGCACCAGGACAAATTCTTTGTGTGTCAAATCGCACTTGGCCAATGAAGAATTTTATTCTATTCTATAAAAGATTGGACAACCATTTGTCTGATATAATAGGCTATCAGGGTCTCTTGCTTAAGCAGTGAGTTGGAGTAGAAAGACCCCCGTGGTCCCTTCCAACTCTGTAATGCTGTTACTCAGACCCTGGTTTACCCCTTATCTTCCTTCTGAATGGTCAACTGCCTTGTAGAGGAGGAACTGGGGCAGATGTTCCTTGAAACTTATTCAGATAAATAAAATAGTTGGGAAAAGTGTTATTACACACATTAGCTCAGGAAAAATGTGCGTTTTTTGTGCGCAGCAAACCTTTGGAGCATGCCACATCAATCTCACAGTTTCTCTAATTTTCTCTGAAACTGTCAATGATTGCACCAAAGAATTTAGGAAGCCAAATCTTTAACCCCGTTTTTTAACTCCTTTATGTCATAAGATTCTAAACTTAGAAGACACCGTTGCTGAGAAACAAAACTAGAGGGCTCAAATCACGGTATTGAAATAACTTTAATTCAGTGATGGTTAGCACTGCAACCTGCTTTAATTTAGGGTCAGATGGTGCTACATATTCCCTTCCATTTCTAATTCAGTCTGACAGGAGGATTTTAATTTCAGAATTTATTTAAAAAACAACAACCCAGGAATCTGTTAGGACCTTTTCCAACAGATTTTATCAAAGGTGCACACCACATTTGTTTGTGTTGTTGTTTTGCTACCATAGGCTATCATGGCTTTCTTCCTGCAATTTTGTCCAAAGGAGCCAAGAATTTTGGAGAATCTTATGTGTGGTCTTTGGGCTTATTTATGCATGCAAGTGTCCCATCTTTCATTGGGCAATCATTTCTCCAGCAGTCTGCAATTCCTTGGCTGTCTGTGCTCCCATTTCAATCCCACGGGAAGGATCTGGAGGATTTTCAGATTGCAAAAGTGTGGGCAACCAAGAAAGCTGCAGAACAAAGAGGTGTTGTAATTATGGACCGTAATGCCAACAGTAGCACTCCCTACCATCTCCAAAAATAAATAAGTTTCCCAAACCCTTCAAAAGAAATTGAAAACAAACTCTTTATGCAGTTGGAGACTAAGAGATACGGAAAGTTTTTTTGAAGGTAAGGGGGAAAAAATACTATACCTGAGAAACTGTAGGGCAGAATTTGGAAGTGTCAAACAAGTCTATCAATAGATTTTAAGAGGTTGTTTCCTTGTAATTTTTTTTTTCTCATTCAGAATTTGTTGGGAAAACTATTCTTTTTGCAATTTGATTTAGGGGTGTCAAATCATTTCATTTGGAAATCATTTCATTTGAACTTAACTACATGGCAGTCCAGGGAATTGCAAAATAATGGATCTCTTTTAAATCCTCAGCTTGTTTTCAGCTACAAATTGCCTACAGTTGGGATTCAAAGCAGAAGAAAAGGACCCCTTCCCTTCCCTCCCTCCTCCTCCCTTCTTCTGCCCTTAAAAATAAAAGAATAGGCATTATGAGCAGGCTCTATTTGCAGATTACCAAATTTGCAGTTACCTGCATCAACTCTCTGCAAATGCCAAAACAACCTCAGAGCAAATTCCCTTTGCCCTAGGTGGCATTTGAAAGAATTGGAATGAAATTCTTGTTTTCAAGAGGAGGCGTGCTCCTCTGGGCAATCATTCCCTTTTGTTTTCCAGCCTTGTTGTTTTGATGGAGGTAACCAGTGGGGGGAGGCAGGCCCAAGAATTCCCAAGTAATTAAAAAAAAAAAGACAGATTGCACAACCCAGGATGAAGTCCTGCTCCAAAGGCTGTTCCTGTCTTTTGCTGTCCTATGCCTGCCATTCTGATGTGGGAAGGCAAGTTGTATCCGGACAGGTGTGTGAGTAATCCTTGACTTAAAATAGTTCGTTTAGTGACCGTTCAAAGCACTGAAAAAAGTGGCTTATGATTGTTTTTCACAGTTTTGACCTTTGCAGCAGCCCTTGACCAATGCAATCAAAATTGAGACGCTTGACAACTGGTTCATATTTAAGATGGCTGAAAGTCATGTGGTCCCCTTTTGCAACCTTCTGACCAAGGGGAAGCCACATTCACTTAACAAGCGGGTTACTAATTTATTGATTCACTTAACAACTGTGGCAAGAAAGGATATATATAAAGTTAGCATACACCCCTCTCCTAGACAAATGAAATATTTTGAGAAATATTAAAAAGGCAGAATATTATATTTCCCAGGATGAGAAATGGAGAAACATGGTTTTTAGAGGCAGAAAGCAGCCCCACCTTCCTTAATAGCCCTCAGCAGATGTCAGCACTTAAGAGATAAAGAGATAGTTAGCTCTATTCATAAGCAAATACCCTCACCCAAGATCCAACAAAGGTAGGATTATCCTGCAGCCACAATAGGAATTGCCCAAAGCCCCTTCATTGCATCATCTCAGTTGCATCGTCCCCAGCTGTTCAAACTTCAACCAAATTTAGCTCAGACAAACTGGCCCCTTGGGAGTCTGACAACAGCCAATAGAATATAGGTTCTTGAACAGGAAGTTCAACTGCGAAGCTCAAGAAAAGGTATAAATACCTCCTACTCTCAACTCCAAGTGGTCAGCTGAACCAGAACTACAAACATGTGGTTCTGCTTCATCAATAAATGGACTCTCTTTCCAATCAGCCTCCAGCCTCCATTTTGTCTCCAGGGCCTTTCTCCCGGCTTGGAACTGAACCAGATGGATATTTCTTCCAACCGTTGCAAAATGGGCCAAAACTCACTTAACAAATGTCCCACTTATGAACATAATTTTTTGGCCTCAGTTGTGGTCGTAAGCCAAGGATTACCTGAATTGCTAACCAAAACTACAACTTGAATGAGCTCTTTTGTTAGAAAAAATATTTTGGAATAAGAATCAACCCTTCCCCCCTCCCCTCTTTCCCCCTTTTCTTTCCCCAGATAGGACAGCAAGGAAGTAAGCAGGATCGGTTCTCAGTTTGCTTGCCATGTGCTGGCTGAGTCCATCCTTTAGGGAAGGGTCTCTGTTGAACAGGAGGTTCTCAGGAAGGGGACAGATGGCATTTTATTGCCTGACTGCAATTCACATTCCTTTTATTTTTCTGGAAGATTGTGAACATGAAGATGAGTTTTGAGCAGGGAAGCAGCAGGCATGTGTGGCATTATTTGATGTGATCAGAAGGCAAGGTGCCCATTGCTTCTCTTTTGATCCCCTAGGGCGAGTATGAATGTTCTCTAGGTCATCAATCAAACAATAGGATTTGAGAAAGAAATGGGCACGGCCTTTCCAATTTAGACGTCCACTTTCTTTTTCAGTGTAGGTAGTTCTCAACTTACGACCACAACTAAGTTTCTGTTGTTAAGCAAGGCGGTTGTTAAATGGGTCGCATCCAATTTTACAACCTTTTTGATAAGATGACCTTTATGGACACTTCTCTGAGGACATAATGGCACATGTTGCCATGCTTTTGCCATGGTTGTTAAGCAAATCATTGTAGTTGTTTAAGGAATCATGCAGTCATTAAGCGAGTCCATCTTTTCCATTGACTTTGCATGCAGGGAAGTCACGTGACCCTAGCATAGGCAACCATTTTAAATACATACCGGAACACAAGCTGCCAAATGGCGATCATGTGACCATGGGTAAGGTCAATTCTGACTGGCTCAGGAATTCTGGGAGTTGAAGTCCACAGATCGTAAAGTTGTCCTGGTGCCCCATCCCAGACAAAAGCCTCAAGATGGTGGCCATCAGGTCATGTCAATGTGTCATCTCATTTGAAGTCACACCCATCCTGAGTTTTTTTTTACACCTCTCCCCAGAATAGTGCTGATTACTTTCGATATTAGACTTTTTTTGGCCATTATCGTGCCTATTATCCAAAAAATGTTGCCTTTTCCAGTCCACATTCCCTTTTCTTGTTTTGGGTTTTATTCCAGCATCAGGGAGCAAAATATGACATTTCTGCTTAAAGATGACATTTGTGTTCAATTGCTTCCTCTTCATACTCGAAGGGCATACCTTCCGCTTACACAAAGAAGTGGCAAAATACCATCCTTTAAACTGTGTATTGTTGTTTTTCTTTAGATCTGTTTAGGTTTTAGCATTGCAAGAAAGGAGCATATTTCTCCCTATTTTTCTTGTTTTAACTCAATCATGAGTTTCATGATCTCTTTGAGTTAAGTTTTGCTTTTCACAGTTAAAAATCTTAAAGCTGGAATGGACATTTTCCTATGGTTGAAAACTGCTATTTGTGTTATAGAATGACCCTGCTGTAATGAGGCAGTATGCCACTGAATTTCTAGTAGTAAGATGTTGGAGCCTGCACACGATTGGGTTTGATTTAAAGAAGGAAACTTTGAACTATACGTTATTAATCCTTGTCCTAAAAGATGTACCTTTTCTTTTTAAGATAAGTGTGTCTTCTAATAATTCAGCATACAGTGTTATTGTCAGAATAAACCAAGTACTTTGAACAGTAACTGTGCAGTTCTGCACCTATTTTACCTGGAAGTACTTCTGTGTTGGGATTTACTCTGTGAAAAATATTGATATGATTACAGTCTAAATTGGAGGATTGAATGCAATCTCTGTAGCTTTTATAGGACCAGGGGTGTTTGCAAGATTTACTTTATAGGTGTTCAAGAGAAGCAGTAAAAGAGTACGTTCTGATGCCCAGTTCTTCCTCCTTTTTTCCTTTGCTCTAATGTCTACAGAGTGAAATGGAACCATCTAAAAATAGCTCAGCAAGCTAACTCATAGCAAACTTTTGAGTTAAGTTGTTTTTTTCCAATTGTAAAGGAAGGCGATTGGTACTGATGTGGGCTGGGCTAGATGGGCCACAAAACCACTTCCAACGCTGTGATCTTCAACTGGGTCAAAATGCCCACGTTGGCACCAACTCATACACAGGTTTAATAGCCTGTTCTGATTAATCAATCAAAATAGAGCTGCAAGGGACCTTGTAGGTCGTCTAGTCCAATCCCCTGCCCAAGCAGGAGACCCTACACCATTTCTGACAGATGGGAGTCCAATCTCTTTTTGAAAGTCTCAAGTGATGGCTTCAACTTCAGGTTGACAGTCAAGGAAAGTTTTCAATCTAATTCCATTTTGTCTGAACACTGTTCTGATTAGCAGCCGTCAGATTTGGGATTTAATTATATCAAGGTTGTATCTAGACCGTTGGTGAGAATCCTAAATGCAGTTTCCTCTTGAATTTAGGACTTTATTAGTGACTCACTCTTTCTTGTCTGGTGCCTTCAGATGTGTCGTGTATTAAGTCCTGGAAACCCCATTGCCATCATGGTGGTAGACATTATACCTGTCACAATTTCACCCCTTCTGAAGAGCAGCATCAGGCTGGGAATAAAGTATGTTGTATGAGTTACAGGACAAATAGTAAGTCCTTTTGAACTTACACCAAGATTGTTTTCTGAGGTTCAGAAAGTCCAAAGTCCAGGGTTTATAGGTAGATTCAGATTCTAAGATCTCTTTGCTCTAGAACAGTGTTTTTCAACCTTGGCAACTTCAAGCTGTGTGGACTTCAACTCCCAGAATACTCCGGCTAGCATGTTCTAGAAGTTACTGCTCTAAAATCAGCTCAGAAAAAGGTGTTTGGCTTTGTTTAGGCCAACTGAGAAGTGCTTTGGGATGGCTGCTTGCAGTGAGTTGTTTCAGCAAGTGGAAAGTTAGGAAAAGAGTTTATTTTATTACTTATTTTATTTCAGAATGAAAAGGCTGCCCAGCTCAAACAATCTCATCCATTCTCAACCCCAAACATTTCCATTTGGCTACTTTCCCATTTTTAAGCTCCTGTTTCTTTCAGGATCATGATGATTGTTCTCCTTGTTCACACAACACAGTAAGACAAATTTTGTTTAGCTGTTGTTTGTTCATCAATCATTTGTTGATTTCTCCCAACACGAGAAAATGTTGGAAGCCATATGATAAATTTGCCTAGTCAGGCTGGTTCCAACATCTGGTTACAGGAGGTCCTTGACCTATGACCACAACCGAGCCCCCAATTTCTGTTGGTAAGCAAAGCAGTTGTTAAATGAGTTTTGTCCCATTTTACAACCTTTTTTGGCCACAATTGTTAAGTTGGAAGCTGACTAGTGATCACATGACCTCAGGACAGTGAAACAGTTATACCGTCATAAATACATGCCAAGTGCCTGAATTTTGATCATGTGACCATGGAGATGCTGCTACAGATGTGTGAAAGATGGTTATAACTCATTTTTTTCAGTGCTGTTGTAACTAAATGAACAATTGTAAGTCGAGCACTCCCTGTATTATTATACGATTTTGTATATTTGTTACTTAGAGGTGGTATTCAGTAGGTTCTAAGCATTTCTGGAGAATTGGTAGTGGAAATTTTGAGTAGTTCGGAGAACTGCCAAATACCACCTCTGACTGGCTCTGCCCCCATCTCTTTTCTGCCTCCCATTGAGTCCCAGCTGATCAGCTGGGTCTTCTTTGGTTGCCCTGCACAGGAGAATGGAGCTGGAAAGCACGTTAGTGGGATGGGGAGGGAATGGGGATTTTACAGTAACCTTCCCCTGCCATGCCCACCAAGCCTTACCTCGCTCACCAAGCCATGCCCACAGAACCGGTAGTAAAAAATATTGAATCCCACCACTGCTTGTGTCATGCCCCTGGTGGAGACTGACCCTGAGGGAGAGGAGAAACAGCTGACAGGGAGTGGAGGTGTGGCTCTGGAGGTTGTGGAGGAGGCTGGGGAAGGGCAGAGTCCAGCTGGGCAGTCAGAGAAGAACCAGGCCTATCCCCTCTGCATCCTGGGATGTGCAGGGAGGAATGGAGAAAGCAACAATTTGGCTTATAGGAGAGGAAGTGGCCATGATCCTCCTCATTGTTTGCAGCTGGGGAGACTAGTATATAAGAGAGATGATTACAACTCACTGTTGCCAGAAGCAAAGTGTGTGTTATTTTGGGCTGAAGTTATCTTGGTTGGTGTCCTTCCAACAGACTGTGCCTTGTTATCTCCTTGAATTTGGTAATTACTTATGCTGGTCTGTTGTGGAAATTTCGTCAGTAGTTTGGTTTTTTATTTCACTTCTCTCTGCTCATTAAGTTCAGACTGTATTGCTTTCTTTTGAAGACTATTTTTGAGTATGTTTTATCTCCAACTGAGAATTATTGAACAGTGGGGCCAAGTTGGAGGCATTCAAGGATATTTATTTATGTTTTGGATTTTATTACGTTTGTGTTACGCTCCAGATCATCACAGCTTGGTTGTATCCTGGATCTGCCCAGATTTGGATGATATCTAAATGGAATCAAATAATAATAATAACAACAGCTTATTATGCAAATCCAACCATGAGGGTGCTTATTCAAGCAAACCTAGAGGAGCCAACCACAGCTTGGCATGGTGTGGGAACACCTTCTTTCTGGCACGTCTGTTGTCGGAGAAGCCGGAAAGTCGAAGAGTGGGATTGCCAGAGGATGCACCTGCTATTTTGCTTTTGTTTAATGAGCTTAATGGAAACCCTCTCCCTACCCCATCATCCTTCTTCTCTCCCTCTCTTCCCTGCTCTCCCCCTCCCTGTAGTCATATTATCTCTTTGAAGCACATTTTTATGCAAATGGATTTGGCATTCTTTTCACCAGGCACAAAACAAACCCAGACAGAGAACTTGACTGGGCCTAATATGGAGCCTGCCTCAGCTGCTTCAGTTGAGAGGCAGAAGTGTGTCTCCGAACAAAGGAATATGGTAATTGCGAGCTGGAGGAATTGCTAGAAGGTCGGGTTGAGGGAGAAGGATAGAAAGGAAGAAAGAGGGAAGGAGGGCATGCTTGGGGATGAGCAGCAATTTTGGAAAAACAGGTTGTCCTCCAGGCTTCCTAGATGGAACAGCAGCAGCAGAACACATGGCTACCTGAACTGGGATAATGTATGCTCTTTAAACAAACTGCATAACTGTTTGGTTTGGTGGCAGCAGTGCCTCAGATAGAAAGTCCATACAGAGAGTAGTAAGGACAACTGAGAAGATTATAGGATGCTCGCTTCCCGTTATTCAGGATATTGCTTATAAGCGCTATGTGCTTACAGCTCAAAGTATCGTTAGAGACCCTACACAATCACTTTATGGTCTGTTTCTGTTGCCCCCATCTGGGAGGCGGTTTTGAAGTATTTCTAGCAGGACTACCAGATTCTGTAACAGCTTTGTTCTCGATGCCATCCTTCTGGTAAACTCAGAAGATTCGTTTTTCTCACCATAAACATGTATAACTAGACTATATTGTTGCTCTGTGTCATATAATATATGTGGGTATATACATAATGTTATATTTATTTATTTATCTTGTCATGTTTATGTAGTGTAAAATTGTAGGTGGTGACCCTTTGAGAGCTGTACGCAACGAAATTTCATTTTTAATATATGCCAGTTAGTGTACATTCAAAGTGACAATAAAGTTAATCTATTCTATTCTCTAGCCAAGGTTGGCCACCAATTTTCTGCAAGAGCCACGATTCCATCCACCCTACTTGGTGGACTGGGATTAAGGCTATCCTGTCTGCAATACACAAAATGGCTCATCAGTTAAAGATGCTGAACTTGTCAGTTAGAAAGCGGTTCAAGATCCAAACGCCACGCAATGGGGGTAAGCTCCCTTTACTTGCCCCAGCTCCTGCCCAGAGGTGGTATTCAGGAGGTTCTGACCAGTTCTGGAGAACCGGAAGCGGAAAGTTTGAGTTGTTTGGAGAATCGGCAAATACCTACTCTGACTGGAGATTTTACAGTAGTCTTCCCCTGCCATGCCCACCAAGCCATGCCCACAGAACCAGTAGTAAAAAAATTTGAATCCCACTACTGCTCCTGTCCACCTAGCAGTGTGAAAGCATGCAAATACGAGTAGATAAATAGGTACCACCTCAGAGGGAAGATAACAGCATTCTGTGCTCCTTGGCGTACAGTCATTTTGGCCTCATGATCATGGAAGTGTGTTCAGACAACACTGGTTCCCTCAGCTAAGAAACGGAGATGTACATCCCATTCCTAGAGTTAGAAATGACGGGAACGTTTACCAGAAAATTGGAGTGTCATTTTTGTGGCTCCCAAAGTCATCTGTAAATTTTTAGGATTTAAAATTTCCAAATTTCCACTTCCACTTATAAAGCAAAAGTTTTTCATAGCAGGTCCCTTCTCTTGACCTACAAATACAAAATGCAACTTAAAAGATCTCTGAAGAATTATAATTAAAGTCAAAACAGTAATCTTAAAAATAATCTTCCCAGCCCTATACAATAAATCAGATGGAGCTGTTTAAAAACAATAAAAAAACCAACATCAAAAATGCAATTACATTGTTGATCTGTTAATCAAAAACAGAGCTTGAGGTCTCGTTCTCATTTCTCTCTCTCTTCTTTCTACAAAGCTTAATATTTTCACAGTTTTGAAAAAGCCATTCAGAGACATCATCCTGTTCTCTTCTAAGGAGCGGTTATGTTTTAGAAATTGAGACAGTTGAAGCTAAGCCATCTTTAAGCTAGATATATACATCCCAAACACTAGAAAAGTTTTCTTCGTGTAATGAATCCTGATATCTTTGGTATCCACAGAGATGCTATTAAGACTCATCGGCTCTTGTTTCTTCATCTTCTTAGTTGACTGGGTTTGGAGGTAGCCATTTGTTCCTTGCAGAAGAAGGAAAAGAGGTAATTTGAGCCAGGGTGCCCTCTTGAGCTGCAGTGGCCCAGTGGTTACAGTAGTACTGCAGACTACTTCTGCTGCCTGCTGAATGTCTGCAATTTGGCAGTTCGAATTTCACCAGGCTGAAGGTTGACTCATCCTTCCATCCTTCCGAGGTCCATAAAATGAAGATCCAGATTGCTGGGGGCAATAGGCTGACTCTATAAACCGCTCAGAGAGGGCTGTAAAGCACTGTGAAGTGGTATATAAGTCTAAGTGCTATTGCTAATTGTTATCAAAAGAGATAAAAAGTGGCATTAATCTGATTACAAATTACATATGATGATACAGGGGATGATAGCCCAAACGCCTCCCAAATATTGCTAGAAATATCATGCAATGACTCAAAGCAACCAAATTTAGCCAGAAATCTTGTGAGATCAAAAAAATCTTACAAGATGTTAGTGTCCTCACAAGTCTTGTTCAAGAACACTGAAGATCTTGTATTCAGGTAAGTTATGATATACAGATGGTCTGACTTACAATCACAATTGAGCCCAAAATTTCTGTTGCTAAGTGAGTCATTTGTTAAGTGAATTTTGCCCCACTTTATGACTTTTCTTGCCACAGTTGTTAAGTGAATCATTGCAGTTGTTAAGTTAGTAAGATGGTTGTTAAGTAAATCTGGCTTCCCGATTGACTTTGCTTGTTAGAAGGTTGCAAAAGCTGATTAAATGACTCTTGGACACTGCGACCATCATAAATATGAACCAGCCGCCAAGCATCTGAATTTTGATCAGGTGACCATGGAGAAACTGCAAAAGTTGTATGTGTGAAAAAGTTATTTTTTTCAATGCCATTGTAGCTTTGAATGGTCGCTAAACAAACTACTGTAAGTCGAGGACTATCTGCATTCATGTGAGAACCTGAAATGTTTGCAAGATGATAATCTTTTTTTATAATCTTTAAAAATATATATATATTGGGGAGGCTGCAAGTTCCATTATGGCTGAGAAAGAAATCTCTTCCCTGCTGCCAAGAAATGTTGATCCCTATTGGATATATACAAAAATGTATTTGGAGTGAGGAGCAAAGAAGCATCAAATTTTGATCACGGCCGCAGCCCAAATTTCTGTGCAAAACATCAGACAACAAAATGTAATAAGCTAAAATATTAAAATGGAAGAACCTAGCTAATTGCCTTCTGACATGCAACAATCAATCAGAACTTAATTATATCCCAGGGTTTCCTTTCAACAATTATAATTGAAAAGTTCTTTTGTTACATTTCCTTGACATTTCTACAGATTTGCCAGATAATAGAAAGTATTCTTTTCCATGACACATTTGGAATGATTTACAAGAAGGGGGGATACCAGGGCTGGGCTGCTGGGGGTTCACAGGGGTTCAGGAGAAACCCCCAGCTAAGATTCTGTGCAGTTCGGAGAACCCCCCAAATCCCACTCCTCGCTGGTCCCACCAACCCCTCCCCTCCCAGGAATCTCCACGCGGCCTTTTCTGGGTGCAGGGTGCGCATGGAGGTCAGGGAGGTTGAAAAATGGGGCTCCCGGAAGTTCGGAAAGGCTGGAAACGGGCTTGTTTGCGGCCTCCGGAAACCAGGGAGGCTGTTTTCGCCCTCTCAGAGGCTCAAGAAAAGCCTCGAGCTCAGGGAGGACAAAAACAGGCCCCCCCCCCATTGTGGTGCAGTAGGCTACGTCCACAATAGCCACACCCACCCAGCAATCAGGCAGAGAACCCATTGCTAAAATTTTTGAAGCCCACCCGTGGGTGATACCAAGTTAGAGCGCCATGTTTTGTAAAATGGAAGCTGGGATGTTGTTGATCCAATACCTAGGAGCCAAAGTTGCTCTTCTTCCTTTCTAGAACCCTTGATAGGAAGAGTACAAGTAGTTCTCCACTTATAACCATTTGCTTACTGACAGTTCAAAGTTACAACGGCCCTGAAAAAAAGTGACTTACAAAACTGTTTTTCACCCAACCATTGCAGCATCTCTGTGATCACGTGATCAAAAGTCAAATGCTTGGCAACTGCCTCATATCTATGACGGGGTCATGTGATTCCCCCTTTGTGGCCTTCTGACAAGCAAAGCCAGTGGGGAAGCCAAGTTCACTTTACAATCATGTTATTCACTTTACTGCAGTGCTTCCCTTAACTGCGGTGGCCAGAAAGGTCATAAAATGGGGCAAAACAACTGTCTCGCTTAGCAACAGAAGTTTGGTCATAAGTTGAGGACTGCCTGTAAAAGCTCTTCTACAAGTGTTGGAGAGAACATGGTACAAATACTTAAGAACACATAAAGCCTTAATCCAAAAATCAGTGTTACAGTGGTAAGAAATTCTGCCTGTGCTTTCTAAATTCAAATTCAGAATCTGTTGTTCGATTTCTTCTAAAGCTCTCGACCTAGTATGATCAATAATTAAATGGCCCATAATTAATTGGGTCATCATTTCAGAGATACTTCCTTAAACGAAAACGAGTTGTACTGAAAATCCAAGATTAATGAAATCTGAAGTTATGGGGTTTTCCCCATGAGGAATCAAACTTATCAATAAGGATTGACTTGGATAGAGATCCGTCACCCAAAATTAATTTTAATTGGTATCTCAATCCTCAAATCCTCATTTGAGCCTCTATAGATATATAATCAAGCTTGTATTTGAAATCCAAGGAAGGACACCAAACTCTACTCTTAAAATCCTGGTTTGAAGTACCATACCTCCATTTATTTTATTATTATTATTTTCATCTTTATAGCTACAAAGTGGTGCATCATAAAGTATTAAGCTCAGCACATTGGCCCTGGAAAACATAATTACAGCAGGGGCAGAATCATTTCCACAGTGGCTAGCAAATTAATGATTGCACAGAACTATTTTTTTTATGCAAAAGATGAAATTTTTTTTTTTTTGCTCCTTCCAGATAGTAGAGATTGAGACAATTCCTAAAAATTTAAAAGGCTTCATTTGCTCAGTGCGATTGCTGTTAAGTTTCTCCTGAAGAGGGACTTTAATATGCTGTTTTATGAATACAACCACTTCTTTCCTTCCTCACATCCAGATATTCAAGTCCCTGCAGTTTTCTCGGCAGGATTTCAGAAGTGATTTGCTCTTGCCTTCTTCCTTGGGCTGGGAGAGAGTGACTGGCCCAAGGTTGCCCAACTGGCTTTGTGCCTAAAGCAAGACTAAAAACTCACAGACTGAACTCACAAGTCTCCGGGTTTCTAGCCTGGTGCCTTAACTTCTCCCCCAAACCAAACTGGCTCTCTGCTTTTCTCTTACTATGATTAATTTCTACATTTTCTTCTCTGCAATAAGCATCCTTGAAGATCAACTAGTACTGGGGAGAGGATGACTGCATTAACCGCACTCAAACCAAAATAAGTATTGAGGGTTTTTGCTAGCATTACGGGATGAATTTCCTTTTTGTCTTAACAACTAAATTAGGGAATTGATATACAGATTAAATAAAAAGTGGGCAGAGTGCAATTTTGTTTAATTCCCCTTATGGTGGGGCTTGAGTCTGAAAGATCTCTACACCATTGTCTTTCTGACTTCCATAATATGTTTAGATTATTTAAGCTGCACTTGGTACATTTAAACACTGGTTAAAAGTATCTCATTACATTGGATCGATTTCCAATGGCTAACATAACACTCCTTAAGTTATCCAATATGTCTCCTTGTCAATTTTTGCAGACAGATGCTTATTTTTGTGTATCTTCTTTCTTTCTTTCTTTCTTTCTTTCTTTCTTTCTTTCTTTCTTTCTTTCTTTCTTTCTTTCTTTCTTTCTTTCTTTCTTTTTTTCTTTCTTCCTTCCTTCCTTCCTTCCTTCCTTCCTTCCTTCCTTCCTTCCTTCCTTCCTTCCTTCCTTCCTTCCTTCCTTCCTTCCTTTCTCTCTCTCTCTCTCTCTCTCTTTCTTTTGCTTTCAAGGAACAAAACTGATTGTTGGGGTATGAGCTGCTTGGCATTCAACTCATGGCTGAAGCATGGCTAACTCCTACTTTGTGTTGGCCAATTGTGAGGCCCCTTATTCCTGATGGATAACTGAGTGAGCAGGTGAGCGTTCCCCCCCCATAAATTCCTGCTCAGGGTGTACTAAAAATTCAGTTTCCATGGAGACCCATTCTTCCAGTTTTGAAAATTCCACTTTCTGCCCAAACTGATGCCAAGGAAACCCAATCACTTCCCTGCAGGTTGGAAACAAGTACAAAAGGGATTGAGAGCAGAGGGGGAAATGTAAGCTGTGTGATGCATTTGTGATTTCCAAAGATTGCTTTACACCAGGTGTGGGCAACTTCCTCACAGGTCTCTTCATAACCTGTGGACTTCAACTCCCAGAATTCTGGGCATTGAAGTCCACAGATTGTAAAGGGCCATAGTTGCTCCCCCTCCTCACTTTACACATTACAGCTATGGCTTCATTTCTCCTGACTAAATCATTCTCTGGATTGAGTCATTCTCAATATCCCCCAAGATGTTCTTCAGAGCTATTCATCTCCACAAAAGGGGGGCAGGGGGCCCCTATCTGTGTCTTTTTGATCACTGGGTGTGTGTGCAGAGGGATGGTTTTCATACAAAAGGATAAATGTCTTTTTCAAAAATAAAGCAATGGTGAATTTTTTTCCAGCGGTTCATCATCCTGAGAAAGGAGAACACCATCTGCCATTTTTAGTAATAGGCAGCCTGTTTGTAAGTATGAGTTCTGACTTAAGATGAATTTAACATTGTGGTGGTGCAGTGATTAAAGTGCAGTATTGCAGGCTACTTCTGCTGCCTGCCGGCTGCCTGCAGTTTGGCACTTCAAATCCCACCAGGCTCAAGGCTGACTCAGTGGATAAAATGAGGACCCAGATTTTGGGGGGCAATAGGCTGACTCTGTGAACTGCTTAGAGAAGGCTGTAAAGCATTATAAAGCAGTATATAAGTCTAAGTGCTATTGCTATTTGGAGTTGCCTGCAACTGTGTCTATGCATCCTTGCATCCCTACTCTGTGAAGGGGTTGATGAGTATCAGAAGGTTGCAGATGGCTGCCGGCAGGCCGACAGGCACACCTCCCAAATCCCAACTGCGCACCGTAGGGAATGTGTATCGTGTGTACTGATTGGTTCATCCAACTTCCTGGGACACTTTCTTGTCTGAGCACTCTCCTAGCAAGAATGAACGCTCACAGATGTATGAATACACAGCTATGCAACCGTGTCTGAATGACAAACATGTATGTTCCCTCATGGGCATTGAAAGAGAAGTCTAATACAGCCTTTCAATATAAATTCAGGTTCAAGACAGGAAGGGAACTTGTTCTTAATATGGAAACTGTCTGTATTAGAATTTCGGGGAGTATATGTAGAAACGTGAGGTGGTAAAATAATTCAAATAGTTATATAAAGAGGAAGCCCCTGAGTCTGGGCGAATAGAATAGAATAGAATAGAATAGAATAGAATAGAATAGAATAGAATAGAATAGAATAGAATAGAATAGAATAGAAAATATGGAATAGAATAGAGTAGAATAGAACAGAATAGAATAGAATAGAAAATATGGAATAGAATAGAATAGACAATATGGAATAGAATAGAATAGAATAGAATAGGATAGAATAGAATAGAATAGGATAGAATAGAATAGAATGGAATAGAATTCTTTATTGGCCAAGTGTGATTGGACACACAAGGGATTTGTTTTGGTGCAAATGCTCTCAGTGTACATAAAAAGAAAAGATACATCCGTCAGGAGTCAAGAATCATAAGATACAACATTTAGTGATAGTCATAGGTTACTAATAAACAATCAAATCATACTAGGAAACAGTCAATAACAATCGTTAGGATACAAGCAACAAAATTACCATCATACAGTCATAAGTGGGAGGAGATGGGTGAAAGGAACGATGGGAGGATTAATAGTAATAGTAATACAGACTTAGTAAACAGTTTGACAATGTTGAGATAATTTTTTGTTTAGCGGGGTGGTGGTGTTTGGTAAAAATGTCTTTGTGTCGAGTTGTTCTGATGTGCAGGGCTCAAAAGCATCATTTTGAGGGTAGAAGTTGAAACAGTTGATGTGCAGGATTGTGACGGATGTAAGTATTGTAGTTATTGTACAATTGGTCTTAAAAAGTAACTGAATAACTCTTTGGTTTGACAGCCAAGAGTTAAAATTTTGTATACTTCTTTGCTGCTCCAAGTCTGGATTTTTTGCAGCACAGAGTAAGGGAGATCTAGGAAATTAATGATCAACTAGAGAACCTGCAAACTCTCTCTAGTGGCAAAGCCCCAAAGGGTTATTATGTAGGTGCCTGGGTCTAAGAAAACAAAACTAAAAACATGAGACTGCATTTTAAACGCTTCAAGCCAGAACATAAAAAAGAAAACTACAGACATAAACCGAAACTTTTAAAAATAGAAAAGCAAAAACAAAGCAGTTGGTCTCAGAGTTTAGCACAGACTTGAGTGAATCAAGCAAATGTAATCAAAACAAGAACAGATTGGACAATCATTTTGTTTGAAATGGTATAGGGTTTCTTGCTTCAGCAAGGGTTGGACTAGAAGATCTCCAAGGTTCCTTTCAACTCAGTTGTTCTGTTATACCACACAGGACGGGAGGCTTTTGGATCTGACTGGGTGCAAAGTTCATGCCAATTAAGGGATTATGGGGTTGTTTCTGAGTAGCTTAGGTAGCCTTCCACTTACAAACATTTGTTAAGCCACCATTCAAAGTTACAAACGACACTGCAAAAAAGCGATTTATGACTTATCCATGTCTGTTTGATACATCCCCTGTAATGTTAATAGCACTATCTGTCAACATTTTGTATCTGAGGAAATAGGCTGCCGGGTAGCCATTCCTGGGGTGCAATTATGAAAAACAAACAAACAACTGAATTAGTCAACCAAGTTGTATCTACCAAACCTTGAGACAATGCATGTAGCCCTGAACTGGTTCTCTTCTAAAATAGTGTTAAGCCCAGAGGTGGTATTCAGCAGGTTCAGACCAGTTCTGGAGAACTGGTAGCGGACATTTTGAGTAGTTTGGAGAACCAGGAAATCCCACCTCTGACTGGCCCCGCCCCCATCTATTCTCCACCTCCCGAGTTCCAGCTGATCGTCTGGGTTTTCTTTCGTTGCCCTGCACAGGAGAACGGAGCTGGAAAGCAGGTTAGCGGGGTGGGGAGGGAATGGGATTTTGCAGTATCCTTCCCCTGCCACACCCATCAAGCCACACCCACAGAACCAGTAGTAAAAAAATTTGAATCCCACCACTGGTTAAGCCCATGTTTATATAACAGTGAGCATTCAGAAGGATTCCAAGCTTGTGTTTTAAAACAGAACAACAGAGTTGGAAGGGACCTTGGGGATCTTCTATTCAAGGAGGAAACCAATCTCTTCTTAAAAACCTCCAGTGTTGGAGAATTCACATGTTCTGGAGGCAAGTCGTTCCACTGATTAATTGTTTCAAATGTCAGGAAATTTCTCCTGAGTTCTAGGTTGCTTCTCTCCTTGATTAGTTCCATCCAGGTTGCTTCTTATCCTGCCTTCAGATGCTTTGGAGCCACGCCCACAGAACCAGTAGTAAAAGAAATTTTGAATCCTACCACTGGTTGACTCTCTGTTCTTTGTGGTAATCCTTTAGATATTAGAACACTGTTAGAAACACTGAAAGAAAACAGTCTTTGCTTTCAAACGAGCATAAACCTTTGTTCCTAAGAGGCCTATGTAACACTGAGACGCTCTAGGCAGGCATTAAGCAGGTAAACTGCCTCTTCAGAAGCCTGGTCAAAATAGCTGTGGAGGATAGTTCACAGTGACCTCAAATGAGTGGGTGTATCTTACGTAGCCTAAAGTACACCACAAGATCCAGTCACGACCCATCCCTGACTGTGTCATCACCACTGTTGTCAGTGAACTTGCTTTCATGCCCCCCCAAAAAAATTGTCAGGAGAAATGGAAAAGCAATATGTGAAAAGTGGAACTAGCTGAAGATGTCTTAAGTTGAGCTGGGAATGAAATAAAAGTCCCATCATGATGACATGGCATGCAGGCCTAGTTACGTGAGCTACGTTTGAGCTAAGTTATGGGGTAGGCCCAAAGATTGCCTTTAGTCTCATATTTTCAGGTTTCTTCAGGGCTTTTTGGCTGGGCCATTATTGGAAGATATTTTATTTATTTAGTTTGTCAAGCATGTATGAGAAAACAAGTATAAGTATGAACATAACATATAAACATATAAGTATAAACAGGTATAAGTATATACATAATAAATGAGTATGAATAAATGAAAATAGTAGGACAGGGATGGTAGACACGCTGGTGCGTTTATGCATGCCCCCTTATACATCACTTAGGAATGGAGTGAAGTCCACGGTAGGCAGTTGAAGGTTATAGTTTTGGGGGTTTGAGGATGTAACAACAGAATCAGGTAGAGAGTTCCAGGCATTGGCCACTTTGTTGCTGAAGTTGTATTTTCTGCAATATATTGCAGAAATATTCTCAATATGCAAAATATTGTCAAGCAAGATCCTGGAATGTTTCATTTATTATAGCAAGTTTCTCTACAAATTCTGCAAGATGTTGTATTTCTCATATTAGGGCCTATTTTTGTATGAAATGCACAGGCTAGGTTCGCCATACCAACTTAACCTGATTGCTCAACTCATTTTCACAATACCATAAAAGCAACTGCCCTAATTGGGTTGTGTGAATGCAACCATTCTGTCCTTGCCCCCAGGCTTGCTTGCAATCGAGTGATTGCATCACAAATCAGCAAATCAGATCGTTAGCCCAATTGATACCAGGGATGGGGCAACCTCATGATCACGATATATTTTATTTATTTATTTATTTGATTTGTCAATCGCTTACAAGATAATAGGTATAAGTATAAATATAGTTACGAATACATGAGATGGATACGTATAAGAAAAGTAAAAAGGAACAATAGGACAGGGAGGGTAGGCACATTGGTGAGCTTATGCATGCCCCCTACAGACCTCTTAGGAAAGGTGTGAGGTCAACAGTAGACAGTCTAAGGTTAAAGTTTTTGGGGTTTGGGGAAGAAACCACAGAGTTTTTTTGAAGTCCATATTGTGGACTTCAGTTCCTCATGACTCTCAATCGATGTGAAGAGAAGCAAGGAGCAGTCCCAAACATGTGGTATATGCTTGTCACTTGCTTCTAGTTTATACACACTGACTGGTGGCAGTTAGTCAACTCTAGGAGTCCTCCTGGACTCTTCCTAGAGATGTTAAGGATTGAATTTGAGGCCTCCTTGAGGGAAAGCAGAGCCTCTACTGCAGAACATGGTAAACAGTGGGTTTTTTTTTTTTCATTTTTCATTTCATCCCAGATCAGTTTAGCTGCAGGAACAAATTTGCACAACTGGACCTTACAATAGCAACAAGAGCTTGGTTTTTCATATCTCAGGGTAAAAATACCAGGAAACAAATCTTTGTTTCTGAGTTTTGAGATGGACTTGTGTCTCATTGGGGGAAAAGATAAAAATAACCCTCTTCCTGGTTTGGGTATTGTTTTGCAATTTAAGATGTACCAGAGAGAGAGAGAGAGAGAGACAAAAAAACAAAACAACCAAACCCTGACTCACAGCTGGGACTTTCAAAAAGCTGTTTCTAGCCGGTGAAAAGGAACTTTGCATTGAGCTGAGCACCAAACGAGCTGCGCAACATGAAAGAAACTGGGTAACCCTGCTTCAATGAGCCAAAAAAGTTTCCGAATCTGTTGGATAGAATTAACATCAGCCTGTTGGTTGGGCAATCAGGAGCTTAATTCCTTCCCGTTTTGCAATAATTTACATAAAATGCACACAAGAACACGGTTGTGAGTTACAAGTAATCCTTAGCTTACAACCATAACAGCACAAAATTTCTGTCGCAAAGTGAGACATTTCTTAAGTTCTTAAGTTTGCAAAAGGAATAACACAACCTCGGGACACTGCATCCACCATAAATAGGAGTCTGTTACCAAGCATCTGAATTTTGATCATGTGACTGTGGGAATGCTGTAATGGTTGTGTGAACAATGGTCATAAATCACTTTTTTCAGTGTCATGGTAACTTTGAACAATCACTGAACTGCTGTAGTTGCTGTGAGATGGTTTGTACATGCAGCTTCTCTTCCTTTCCCAGCATTAGAGCTTTTTCTCTTTGCATAATGCACGGTTCTTCAAACTTGACAGCTTTAAGACTTATAGACTTCAACTCCCAGAATTCCTCCTCCATCATATTAGCTCACAAATTCTGGGAGTTGAAGTCCACAGGTCTTAAACTTGCCAAGTTTGAAGACCCTTGGCATAATGTATCTGCATAAATCTTGTCTAAATAAGCACAGCTTAGTGCAACAATCACATCAAACCTTTTGAAAAAGTTTTTTGAATTGAAACTATGGAATTTATTCCAATTTGTTTTCGACTATCGTTTGCCCACTATTCTTCTAGAAATTTTGCACAATTAAAACCAAATGTGTCCATATAAGGGTTCAAAAAAGCCAAGATGGCAATTGTAACAGTGGTGGGATTAAAAAAAAATATTACCAGTTCTGTGGGCATGGCTTGGTGGGCATGGCAGGGGAAAGATACTGCAAAATCTCTATTTCCTTCCACTAACTTGCTTTCCAGCTCCGTTCTCCTGTGCAGGGCAACCAAAGAAGACCCAGCCAATCAGCTGGGACTCAGGAGGCGGAGAATAGATGGGGCGGGGCCAGCCAGAAGTGGTATTTGCCGGTTCTACGAACTACTCAATGTTTCCGCTACCGGTTCTCCAAAATTGGTCAGAACTTGCTGAATACCACCTCTGTTTTTCTCCTCTCATAAATATTATTTTTTTCCCCTTATTCATTTAGACAGAAAAGAAGAAGCAAAGAAGAAGCAAAGTGGAACAAATATTACATATATAAGAGTTTCACACACACATGCACTCACAACACACAGTTTCATTCAAGAGTTTCCCTAACAGATGACCATATTTCAATATAATTGTTACACTGCCGTTACATTAAAACTTTGGATCATTCATTCAGTGTAGGGAAAATTGACAGCCATGTTAGGAAAGACATTTTTTTTTACACAACCTGGAATTAAACTGTGGAATTAGCTGCCATGAAAGGTGGTGACAGCTACTAAATTATAACACTTTAAAAAGGGGGCTGTAAAAATTGATGGGAATTGAACAGCCACTGGTTATTAATTTTGATTGTTTTGCTCTACCTTCTGACCACGGGCAACAACTCTTAAATATCAACTTTACAGCAAGGAAGAGAAGGTAATTTCCCTCCTGTGATATTTGTGAGCTTTCTGAATTGGCCCCATGTAATTTGTCTTACATTGTGTTAATGTAATATATAGTTTGAACTGCTTCAGAGGGTTCTCTTCTGGAATATCTGCCTCTAAAGAATGCCCAAATCTCCAGGGAATCCCCAAACATTGAAATCATATTTAGAAACAGAGGAACTATAGGAGGAACAGGGGAAAAGAAACAGGGGAAATTCCCTGGAAACTAAGGGGGAAACACACCAGTCTCTGGGCAAGAGAAAATAAACACATGATGGCCAATGTTTGGATGATGGTTATTCACTGGGAAGTTGCCCAACATGCTTATCATGATAGATCCAGAACCAAAAACAGTTGTATTATCTATTTCCTATCCAGTTCTCTATACAAGGAGATAGAATATAATCGAATAATAGAATTGGAAGGGATGTTGGAGGTCATTTAGTCCAACCCCCTGTACCATGGGTGTCAAACTGGTGGCCGTGGCCCAGGTGCCTCAAACATAGGCCATGCCCACGCCAGCTCCACAAAGGGAAAAAAAAGTCACAATATGTCACAAGACAGCGTGACATGGCAAGTTTGACCCTGGTGCCTTATACCATTTCAGACAAATGGCTCTCCATTCTCATATATATATATATATATTGGCCATACAAGCTGTAGTCTAAACATACATATAACAGTTAATTTCCTTTTTCCTATTTACATTTATCTACATTTATCTACAATTATATACATATTTACAACCGTTTTTTATACTCATGCATTCGTATCATCTCTTACTTGTCCATTATATTCCATTATCTTTGGTTTATTAAACTTTTGCTTTCATACCTATTCATTCTCTTCTTAAAAGCCACCAGTGATGGGGCACCCACAACTCCTGATGGCAACCCATTCCATGGGTTCAAACATCACTCTAATTCGGGGTCCAAGCTAGAGGGCCACAAACCAAGACCATATCTTGAGTAGGCAAGAATAACACACACACACACTTTTTTCCTTCTAGCTTTTGCATTTGAATCTAAACTGGCATGCAGTTAAAAGCCCAAGAGTCCTGTTGCTAAAAAAAACCCACACCAAAATGTTTTAAATTTTAGAATTAAAACCCAGCACATCTTGCTTTGAAATGGACCTCTGGAAAAAGCAAGTGTTCTCATTTCTCTCATCCCTCCCATTCTTATGAAAAAAATCCCAACTCCCCCCTCCAACTCATCAACTAATTTCCCACTCTTTACACAACATTTATTCAGTTGCTACTTGTGACTGCCAGTAATGTTATTTTTAGCTAAGCAGGCAGAGCTGACAACAGAAACATGTAGATGAACAGATAGGAAGGAACTGGGACTTAAAAACATTTATGAAGTTTGCAGGGTATAATGACGCTTAGCCAGCCAGTCTAAAGCCCTATTTTTAGAGTTGCCAAGTTCTTTTTTAAAAAAAAAGAAAACCAGCCCTACTCTTTGCTTTTAGCAGCAACCCTATTTAGATAAGTAGCAGATGAGAAATAATAGATATATAGTTTTAAAAAACCACCACCACCACCAGAAATCCATTCCCCCTGCTTTGCTTCTGAGAGGTATGCAATTGCTAGAAAATTGAACAAGGAATGCAAAAATAATAATAATAATTGCAGTCTCCACAATATGGACACATACAGTGGTGGTATTCTACTAGTTCAGCCCAGTTCTGGAGAGCTGGTAGCAGCAATGAGTAGCAGAGACCAAACCGATTCTCTCCGCCGCTTTGCTGTTGAGCCCACCTTTGGGTTCCCATAGTCACCTTTATCTGCTGAATTTGAAGCGCAGTTGCTTTGCGTGGCACAGAATAGTGCTGCATGGCAGCTGATGAAGCGACTGGGATCATGCAGGCTTACAGCGAGTTAGAACACCTATGTGCCTGTGCAAACGCTCCATTCCAAATATCTGGTCTTGAGCTACAGTTCTCAAATTCTGAAGCTGGCAGTTGTAGTCACAAACCACCTGCGGAGTACTGGATGTTCCTTTGGTCATTTGGAGTCTCTAGCTGCCTCCATTGCTTCAGAAAGCTATTTGAGGCTTCAAGGTGTGGCAAAGAGGAGTGGAGATAAGCTAGTCCTGCTCCATTTGGGCCTAATCTTGAAGAGCCGAGCACTCTTTTGCACTGCCTTTATTCAATTACTTGGGAGGAGGCTTTTAAGGATGTCCGAACTTGCTGAAAGAGGTATCTCAATGGTCTTCCATTGCACAAAATTCCTCTGCTCAGAGCCAGCTGTTTTCCCCATAGCATTCACATTATTGACAATCAGTGGCAGCGCTGAAATGGCTTCCTTGAAGCTCCGTAAATAGATCTAGTACAAGTGAACAGGAAATACTGTTACAGTACCCAGGAACAAAATCAGTAGTAAAAAATTTTTGAATCCCACCACTGGGTTGAATTAGAGGACCTCCAAGGTCCCTTTCAACTCTATTATTCTATTATATTCTACATCTTTGTCTAGAGAACTGGGTGGGAAATATAGATAGCACAACTGTTTTTGGCCCTGGGTCTATCATAATAAGCGGGTTGAGCAACTTTCTACTAAATCACCATCATTCAAACATTGACCAACATATTCTGTTGTGAAACACCCTTTTGAAGCTGCCTCACAAACTAATATAATGTCCCTGCTCCCCAGTTCTAAAAAACAAAGCAATATTGCAGCAGTCGGTATCTGTTTGGTTACTTTTAATCTTATTCTAGCTAGAATATGGATGTCCAACCTTTTGGCTTGCTTGGGCTGCACTGAGTGATGAGAAATTGGCTCGGGCCACATATATAATATATAATATTGTTAATGGCTGTGAGTTGGACATGCCTGAGTTTAGAGCCTCTTTCCCAGTGGGGCATAAAACCTGTGGATTTCATTGAGACTGATTTCCTAATAGTCGTGCATAAACCGGTGCACTTAATAAGGATGGTGAATCACAGAGCAATTTACCTGTGGCTCAGGGAACCTTTGCCATCCCATCCAACTTCAGAAAGGATCCTGGTGCCAGCGGTTTCTTCAATGGACTCTCTCTAACCACTGGGGGTGAAATAAAGGCATCCATCATCCAGCAAGAAACAAGTTAGCATTGTACCAACAGACTAGACTAGAATACTTTATTGTCACTTTGAATGTACACTAATCAGCACACATTAAAATGAAATTACATTGCTTACTCTAATTACTCTAATATAAACACAATATAAACACAAACATGACAACGTTGCTTACTCTAATTACTCTAATATAAACACAATATAAACACAAACATGACAGGATAAATAAATAAATACAAAATTATGCATGTACCCACATATATGACACAGAATAACAACACAGTCTACGCAAAAGAAACAAATATTGCAAGTTTACCAGACGGATGGCCTAGGGAACAAAGCTGCTACAGAAGCTGAAAGTCCTGCTAGAAATACTTTGAAACCTCCTCCCAGAAGGGAGCAACATGAAATGGGTGTGTGGGATCTCTAAGAATGGTTTGAGCTCTAAGCACATAGCGCTTATAAGCAGTACTCTGAATGACAGAAAGCGAGCTTCCTGTAATCTTCTTGGTTGTTCTTACTATTCTCTGAATGGACTTTCTATCTGAGGCAGTGCTACCACCAAACCAAACAGGGATGCAGTTTATTGAAACGCTCTCAATTGTGCCTCTGTAAAAAGTGGCCAGGATAGAAGGAGAAAGATGTGCTTTCCTCATCCAATGCAGGAAATGCAGATGCTGGCTTGCACGCTTCATTAAGGATGACGTGTGGCGAGACCAGTTCAGATTGTTAGTTATCTGCACCACCAGATACTTAATATTATTGATCACTTCTACAGCTGCATCCTTGATACTGAGTGGAGTATGACCATGCTGGCTCTTTCTAAAACCAGAAAACTCCATGTGAAAGAAGTGATGTATATATCCCCACCCAGCAGTGTGCAATTGTTGAACACATGCATGGCACTAACGTGTGTTTTTATTCCAGTTGTACCTGCAGGATGCCCCTTGCCCCCATTTCATAGAAAGGAAAACACTTAAGTTGCTAGCAGCTCTTTCTCTATCTATCTTTTCAGAACATGTGCATTTCTTCCTGCTTGTTTGCAAAAAATAAATACAATTTAAACCGCAACAAAAAATCTGAATGTTTGTAACTGGATGGAGATGCCTCACCACCAAACCACCATTCCTGCCTTAGTGAGGATCCCATTGGCAGCACTGAAGATGGTGAGATTTCAAGTAATCAGTTCTAAAACCCGTCACTTTCCCTAATGCCCCTGGACCATGGCTCTGTGTTGCAGAGATAGCTGAAGTTTGAGAAAGGGAGCAATATGTTCCAAACAAAAGGTGGTTTTGATAATTTTTAAGAATATTTTATTAAGATAGATTTGGTATGATTTCATGATTTGTCATAAAATAATTTAACTTAATTATAGTTATCTCGCTTAAGTATGAATTAGTAAAATTATAGTCAAATGATTGTTCAATAATGATATTGGGATATTTTATTGATGATTGATAATGTGAGTTATTATGTAATATAATTATTCTGTTGACTATGAAATGGATGCACAAAAGGGAGTGGTAAACCAACCGATACACTGTAAATTTATGAAGAATGTTATAATTTTTTTATTTTTTATTTTTTATTTTTTTTATGTTATGTTTTATGTTTTATATATTTTTTGTCTGTTGTTAAAATCAATAAAACTTTTACCAAAAAAAAATATGTTCCAAACAAAAGGCTATTTTTAGGCAACCGGAACTTAGAAGAGGAAGGAAAAGAAAATTAACCCAAATAGGCAGGTGGGTTAAAAATGGACAAAACCCTCCTAAAGCAAGACAATGCAGGTAGCCCTCAAGGTAATATATGAGAATGTTCCTGGGAGCCAGGGGAAAGAGGTGCTGCCTAGGGAACTATCAGATAAGAGCAGGCATAATCCACAGCTGCACAATGGGCAGAAAATGAAACTCAAACATGAATTCAGACTGAATCTCTACAGACTTTCAAAAATGAATTCTCCCCCTATCTTATCAGGCAGTAAAAAAAAGACAGTGGGAGTTTTGTACTTTCAGACTTGTAAGATTCTGGTAATAGAGTCTGGTAAAATTAGCTCACCTGGTCAGTTTTCCTGGCTGGGAAGGCTGACACTCACTCACCAATGGCCACTGAGACTAGGAACTCCATAGCTAAGCAATGTGATTGTAAGGTGTGACATCACACAACCCTGTTGACTTACAACGGTAATTGTAGTTAGGCAAATGCCAAACTGTGGTCCTTGCATCCCAGAGTTAGGATTGTCATTTGAGACCTTCCCTATTGACTTTGCTTATCAGAAGCTGGCGGTAAAAGTTGCAAATGATGATGTGGTGGTGGCTGCAGGAGATGGCAACATCGTAATTGCAAACCAGAGGTTGATCACCTGTACTGGATCATACGGTTGATGGGGTGCTGCAATGTCATAGCTTTGAACGATTGAATGTTATGTCAAATCTATCTGTATTCCCATTTTTCTCATGGCTGTAGACTCATAGAACAGGGGTCCCCAACTGTTCTGACCCAGGCTTCATCAAACTCAATAAAACACAGACTGAATTTAAAAGCAAAACCTATTTTAATGCAACGCTGGGAATTGCTAGCATTCCCAGCCAAAACTCATTATACACTGTTCCTCCAGATAAGAGCACACTTTCAGGACTGTTGAATGCTGCCAAGAAATGGAAGTCCCATTAAGACTAACATAAACCAACCCCAAAACCTAGAAACAATCAACCAGAGTACAGAGCTTCAAGGTGGATTTGGAGATTACTGAACTGCTTTGCTTCCTACAAAGCTCTTTGTCCTTGAGGACTGACTTTTATCCCTTATGGGAGGGGCAATCACCTCCCAGCCTTACTCCCGAGTCCCCCCTTCTGCTTCAGCTGCTCCCACCTTCTAACAGCTCTGTGCACATGCACTGGGAACAGGCTCCCCTGGGTCCTCTGCCTCACTGCTGCCAGACTCTGAAAGCTCCGAAGGACAGCACCCCATTCCCAGATGGTCCTGGCCCCATCCCTGCATTGGATGCAGGACCCTCATCCAAGTCCTTGCCAGATTCCCTGACTGGTTCCCTTTCATCCTCACTGTCCGATATCTCTGCCGTCCAACTGGCTGCTGGTGAACCACAACACCAACCTCCAGCCTCCATCCCACTACTGGGCCATGAGCAACTGGGCTGCAGAAGAGGCAAGTGAGAGTACATGTGCATGTGTGCACATCCTCCCTTGCATGAGCGATGGGCGTGCATGCCCGCCACTTGTGCAAATGGAGCTACACGTGTGCATGTGCTTGCCAGCCACTTGCATGGAACCATTCCCTCTCCCTCCCAACCCCCCTGGCCAGTTCACAAAGTGGGAAAGTTTGGGGAACTCTGTCACAGAACCTTCACAGAATGATTGAAAGGGGTTGGAATGGGTTTTGGGGGTCATTTCATCCAACTCAGTATTCCTGGGGAAAAATAGTAAGCAAGCAAACTTTGTCTTAAATTCACTAAAGCAAAAAAGCATTTGCTTTTATAATTTTGATTATTGCTGAAGTCAAAAATAAACTTAGCCAATATTGTAAGACCTTGGAGGTTTCATTCTGGATGGGGGAATCCTTACAGTATAAAGGAAGTACTGACACCCCTACTTTCTCCTTAGAAAGTGCTGAATCAGTATATGCCTAGCTGTTGGAGGCCAAAGGTGGAGGTGTGACCTGTTTCTCATTATTAATATTTTACTGCATAGAACCTACTTTCCTTCCTCCTTTCCTTGCCTTGGACTCAATCTTGACTTCTGACAACCAGATAGACAAGTCCATGCAGTTTTCTAGTAACACAGGTTTCAAAAGAGTACAATAAATAACCCTGGATTATTTTCTCACATCAACTCATTCATGCCTCCTACCTTTTACTGGGCACTATTGATTCAAATGTCTATATTCAGCTTACAGAGAACTTACACAATTGGCTGGCTTTTCTTTTCCCATCCTACCAAATTTGTTGACCTGCAATAAAAGCAAAAATACCCTTCTACCAACCATGAAACAAAAACAAAGAGTTGGGTACCATTTGCATGGTTATAGGAGTGAGTAAAGCTTTTTTTTTTTTTTTTAAACTTTTGCTATCAAGCTAAAACGTGCCATTTGTTCTGCTGAGTTGGCAGAAACAGCTCAGCTTGATGAATGAGCAGCTAATGAGAAATATTTCAAGCAGGAGTCAGCAGAATTCTAAAAGAATAAAATCCAAAAGGCCAGATTCTTTCTATCTTCTTAAATGCTCCAATAGATTTGCTGAAGTACATCAAACTCCTCTAACGTTAACCAGAGAAAGGTATACACTCACACTCCATGTATGTGTGTATATACACATGATCTGTGCTAAGGATATTTTTAGAAGGGTCACAAATACATAATTGGGGTGGATAATTTCAGGAATTCTGTGTGGGAGATATGAGTGCAAAATAGGAATTGTTGGGCTACTGTTGATGATCCATGCCAACCTTGGCCCCTTCATCTTCTAGAAGTTCCTTTCACTTGATCAGAAGAACAAGAATAACTACTATTGACTATCTACTATTGACCTCACCCCTTTCCTAAGAGGTCTGCAAGGGGCGTGCATAAGCACACCAATCGTGCCTGTCCTATTGTTGCTTTTGTTTTTTTATTTTTCTTATATGTATCCATGTGTTCATAACTATGTTTTTACTTATACCTATTATCTTGCAAGCAATTGACTAAATGAATGAATGAATGAATGAATAAATGAATGAATGAATGAATGAATGAATGAATGAATGAATGAATGATCTTGGGGGTCATAATTACTGAAAAGAGGCCAGGACAAATACTACCAGGCCTCCTGAAACAGTGGTTTCTGGTTGGTGGTGTTAAAGAGGCAGCAGGAAAAGTCAGGGCTTGCCAAAATCCCAGGAATTTGTATTATTGATCAAACTTAAACCGGTCAATTGGACCATTGCAAGCCCTTGGAATTAAGCAAATGTAATGGAACTATTTGCAACTTCTAAATCAGGGGTGTTCAAACTTGGCAACTTTAAGATTTGTGGGCTTCAACTCCCAAAATTCACCAGCCAGTCAGCCATGCAAGCTGGAGAATTCCAGAAGCTGAAGTCCATAAGTCTTAAAGTTGCCAAGACCCCTGCCCAGTGGTGGGATTCAAAGATTTTTAACCACCGTTTTGGTGGATGTGGCTTGGTGGGCACACTTTGTGCATATGCACACACTTTGCATGCATGCACACATACCAAATGCACACTTTGCACAGGCGCAGAGGCATTTCCACAGGCATAGAGGTGTTTGCCCAGATGCAGAGGCATTTCAACTCACCTCGTACAAGCCTGCACTCTCCCTGTCACTTCAGCAGCTGCTGCGCAGCATTCTGCTGTGCTGTGCAAAGGAGCTGCACTTCAAAAAGCAGGTAATAAAGGTGAGCATGGGAGACCAGGTGGGCAGGTGGGCCCAACAGCAGAGCATGGAGAAAAGTAGTTTGGTCTCCACTGCTCATCGGTGCTACCAGTTTGGGAGAGCCGGGTTGAACTGGTAGAATACCACCACTGCCCCTGGCCTAGAAGAATGCAAAAAATGGGTTAATTGTGCTCTAGTTCCCATTGTTGGGAAATTGTAGTCCTTGACTTACAATTGTTTGTTTAGTGACTGTTCAAAATTACAATGGCACTGAAAAAACCGATGTGATTCAAATTTAGGCACTTGGCAACTGGCATGTATTAACAACGGCTGCAGCGTTCTGAGGTCATGTGATCGCCATTTACAAGCATCCAAGCCAGCTTCCAGCAAAGCCAATGGGGGCAGCTGGATTTGCTTAACCATCTGATTGACTCAACAATTGCATGGTTTCGCTTTTGTCAAGTGAAGGGAAAAACAGAGGTCCTTCACTTTTCCCCTTCTAACTTTATGATTCTAAGAATCTGCCTGTGGCTGGGCAGAGTTATGGCTGTATGTTGCTTTTGCTCAATTTCCACCACCCTCCACCCTGCATATTTTTTTCTTCCAGATTTTCATTTTTGAATTCTTGCATTCAGGGTGTTACCAAGTGCTTTGTGTGTGCACGAACATGTCTAACTAGATTGCACTCTACCTCTGCTCCTCTTTTTCGAGAGGGCAGGTCTAGCTAAAGTCACACTGAATTTTGGAGGTGAGCAAAACCCTCCCCCCCTCTTCTGTCAGTCAAAGGATGAGAGGGGTGTCTTCTGTGTTGTCTCAGGAAAGCTACAACCTTCTGGAAAAGAGGAAGAAGGAGATAGCGGCAGACTACTTGGCGTTAGCAATTAGATCACCGCTTTACAATGCAGGGCTAATAAGCGAGGAGAAATGTAGCTCCTGTAGTTCAGAATTTTTTGCAGGAAGAAGAAATAGTCCTTGATTTATAAACAGGGGTGGGATTCAAATTTTGTAACAACCGATTTTGTGGGCATGGCTAGGTGGGCATGTCCATGTGACTGGGTGGGTGTGGCCCCCCCTTTTTTGAAGCACAGCCCCCCTCCCTCAGTTTTTGGGCCTTCTGGGCTTCAGGGAAGCCTCCTGTGGGGGTGTTTTTGCTCCCAGAAGGCTTCCCTGGGGCTCAGGAGGAAAAAAAACCGGTGCCTGGAAGGGGCACGCAGCATTCCCCTCCCATGCTCCATTTTGGGCAGTGGTGGGATTCAAATAATTTAACAACTGGTTCTCTGCCAACAACCAGTTTGCGAAACTGCTCAGAAAGTTAACAACCTAAGTGGTGCGAACTGGCTGAATCCCATCACTGGTTTCGGGGCCTCCTGGGCCTCAGGGAATCCTCCTGAGGGGGCATTTTTGCTCCCAGAAAGCTTCCCTGGGGCCCAGGAAAGAAAAAAAAATAGAAAGGGGGGTTTTCTGTGTTCCAAAAGCTCAAGAAACTAACAACGCCTGTGTGATGGGACCCCTGCCCCACTTATGTTATGTACCATGCATGCACAAAGCACATAAAAGGAGGAGGATCTTGAATAAAATGGGCACACGTTGACTTTTGACCCTCCTTCTTAGGGCCTATGGTTTTGCATTTCTGAGGAGATGCGAGGAGCATGTCAGAAACTCGGATACCTGTCTTGATGTTTCTTTCCATTCCTCCCATCCTGCTTCTCTCTTTCTCTCCTTCCATTTCTTAAAACTGAGGACCCTGCAGGTTGGTTGGTTGTTTTTTTTTTTTTTTTTTTTTGAGGGGAGCGGGGAGAAGCTTGAACCCTGCATTCATTCCTAGGGAATTTTATAGCTTGAAACCTTCCTCGGGGAGGTTTCTTTTCCTTGGTGCTCAGCTGCATTTCAGTTCTGTGTTTTGCTTCAGTTCCCATTCTCCCCTGATACTTCTGACTTCATTTACTCCGTTTCTTCACTTCTAATTGCAACTTTTCCTGAGGCGGAATTAAAGCAGATGTTGAATGTGTTGATGCAGCCTTCCGTTCGCTGTGCTGAGCTGTTTTCTTTTCTTTTCTTTTTTCTGTGACCTGCTTTTGAATTGTGCTGACGTAAAGATGATTCTCTTCTTGATGGGGGTTGTTTCGTTCACCCATTCAGCATTTAGTTATATCTTGAGACTCCTTCTCCTGGGTTGCTGATCAGGATGGGCTGTCAGACCTGGCTGCAAAAATCCAAGTGACCTCAAGATGGTGGCAAAGAGCCAGTTTGGGCCTAGTAATGATTAAGACAGCAGGTTAGAAACCAGGAGACAGGTTTCCTGCCTGAACCAAACTTGGTTCCAAGAGAGCAAACATAAGACAAAGGCAACAGCATAACCTTTTAATGTTTCATCTATGAATCCTGTTTCTTCACAGACAAAAGGCTGCTTCCAACTAATTAGCTCTGAAAGAAAGAGCCTTGCCAAGTTTTTGCAAGGCTGCCAAAAAATAACAGATAAGAAATAGTTTACAATACAAGATAATATCAACTGTAATGTCCATGAGGCTGAGTTTCAAAACGTCTTTGCTTCTTACAAAGAACATTCGCTTCACAGCTGGCTTTTATCTTCTTGAAGGAGGGGCCATTACCTTGCAGCCTTACTCCCGAGTTGCCCATGCTGTTGTAACTGCTCTTTCCTATGAGCAATCCTGCGTGCACGCACACTTGGCACAGGCTCCTCGGGAACCTCCTCATCACTGCTGCCAGCCCCCACAATCTCTGAAGGCAGCAGTCCACTCCCCAATGGTCCTGGCCCCTCATCTGAGTCCTCGCTCTCCTCAGCCATCCACTGCTGCCGGCTAACCACAACAAGAGGGTTGGACTACAAGACCTCCAAGGTCCCTTTCAGCTCTGTTATTCTGCTTATTAGAGGCCTGCTGAAATCTACTATTGAACATTCAGCGCCATCTGAGTCAATATGTCTTCTTTCAACTGTTTTCCGGGAAGGGCCTGTTTACCAGGGCTGCACTGAAGGTTTGAAAGCTTATTATTTGTGTGATTTATTTGCAGGCATGGCAGTTAAAAAGAAGAAGAAAAAAAAGCCTTGCAGCTTCTCTCATTTATGTCATGTGTCAACATTGTTAGGGCATGGCTAAAAAGGCATTCATCATCTCTTTCTGCCCCCTAGGCCCAGCCTTCCTCCTAATCTCATGCTTTCTAGATCCCTCAGATTAGACAAACCATTTGCAAGAATAACCTGGGACCTGTAGTCCAAGAGAATTTGGAGGGCACCAGGTGGGGGAAAGCCAACGCCTCCCTCTTCTTCCTTCTATTTGGTGGTAGAATCGTTTGATGTTGGTGTTGTTGCTTCCTCTTCCAGGTCTCCTTACATCCACCTTGCTTAATTGCACCTTCAAAAGCTCGTTCAGAAAAGAGTCAAGCACAAGAGCTGGCAGGAAAAAAGCAACATTGAATTAAGACCTAACAACAATACATTCCTGTCTCGATCAAAATTCGTGCTTTGCACTGCAGTCTGATTTGAATAAAACAGACTTTTAAGTTCTGGAGGGGGAAAAAACATTGCATCCGTGTTGTAGTGGCTTAGCGTTCAAAGTTTTTTTTTTTAAACAACAGGAGTTGCATTGCAAAGCCCGGGTCTCTTCCTCAGCCTCTCCTCCGTGAATCATCTTTTCTTCCTGTTATGAACTAATAAAGGTGTTTAATATAGTTTTAACAACCTTAAGTAAAAAGCAGGGTTCTGATCCTGCACTTCTGATTGGCCGATAATAGCAACATCGGATTGGTCCTTTCTGGGACATCTGATTGGCTGTTAACGGGCCAACTCTCATTGGTTCAAGGGTTTAACACTTCCATGTTTTTCATTGGCTAATAGGGCAGCAGCCAATCCTATAAAAGGGTTGCTGCTGCCCTAGGTGATTGCGCTGTTCAGTATGCTTAATAAAGAGTTGAAGTTCACTGTTCACTGCCTCGTCTTTGCTAAATTGGATTTAGCGCAGGCGTACCAACAACTGCCTGTAGATAAAAAACCGCAGAAGCACAGACGATCATTACACATCGAGGCGCTTTTAAATGCAACCGACTCTAATTCGGAGTGAGCGTGGCCCCAGGGATTTTTCAAAGTCTGATGGAGAGACTTTTGCAAGGGATCAAGGGGGTCGTGCCATATTTTGACGATGTCTTAATTGCGGCCCCAAATAGAGAAATACTAGAGAGGCGTCTTAGAATGGTTCTCCAGAAATTTAAAGACTCCGGCCTAAAGGTTAAAAAAAATAAATGTCAACTGTGCACAGAGAAAGTAGAGTTCCTGGGGTACCTAATCGATAAGCAAGGCATTCACCCCACTAATAGCAAACTAAGAGCGATTAAAAACACCCCAAGACCCAAGAATAGGACAGACCTCCAAGCTTTCCTGGGGCTCATTAACTTTTACATCTTCTTGCCCCAGAAGGCGACCGTAGCTGAGCCCCTACATAGACTTCTCGACAAAAAAGCCACCTGGGTCTGGGGACACTGACGGGAGCACGCATTCCGACAAGTGAAAAACTTACTAACCTCCGATGCTGTTTTAATGCAGTATAACGAGACTTTGCCTTTAACCATTATGTATGACGCGCCACCGTTTGGAGTAGGAGCCATTTTAAGTCATGTGTTACCAAATAGTAGAGAGGCCCCTATTGCCTATTTTTCAAGGACCTTATCGAGAGCTGAACGCAATTATAGCCAAATTGACAAAGAGGCTCTTGCTGTTGTATCTGCTGTGAAATGGTTTCATGAATATGTGTATGGACGAGCTTTTACTATTATTACCGATCACAAGCCTTTGCTGGGGATTATAGCGGGAGAGAAGCCAACCCCCTATATATTGTCACCTAGAATGACTCGTTGGTCGGAGTTCTTAGCTGCGTACAATAATAAATTGCAACAGCGCCCGGGGAAAGCCATTCCCCACGCTGATGCATTGAGCCGTGCCCCACTTCCGGAAACCGTTGACGACCCAGCTCCAACCCTTACGACACTCCAGATTGAAACCCTACATTCACCACCGCTAACAGCCAGAGACATCGCTATCGAAATGAAACGAGATCCTGTCCTGGCGCGAGTTCTCAGCTGGGTCGAATGAGGATGGCCAGTAGAACAAACCCCTGACGACTTCACCCCTTTCAGAAACCGGCAAACAGAACTTTTCTTGCAGAAAGGCTGCATCCAATGGGGAGACAGAGTTGTCATCCCAGAGCGGTTACAACGAGCAGTTTTGAAAGCATTGCATGATGGTCACCCCGGCATCGTGCTTATGAAAGCGCTCGCACGAAGCTACGCGTGGTGGCCGGGCATCGATAAGCAGATCGAAGCCTGGGTGAAGACTTGTCTAAAATGCCAAGAAGTCAGCAGTGCCCCACCTAGAGCAACTCCAACGGAGTGGGAAACCCCCCGGGGGCCGTGGTCCCGCATCCACATTGACTTTGCGGGACCTACTAAGGGACATACATTCCTCCTAACAGTGGATGCCTATTCCAACTGGCTCGAAATCCACAAGATGAAGACTACTACAACGGAATCAGTCATCTGCAAATTAAATAAACTATTCGCAACACATGGACTGCCAGACATTTTAGTCTCCGATAATGGACCCCAGTTCACGGCCCTGGCGTTCGAACAATACTTAACGGACCGGGGCATCTGCCATGCGCTAACCTCGCCAGTGCACCCTGCGGCCAATGGAAGGGCCGAGCGCATGGTCCAATTTCTTAAAAAAACTCTTCACAAGATGGACCATGGGGACATTGACGACAAACTGAACAGAATACTCCTACTCCAGCACATCACCCCGCACAGCGTAACCAAAAAAACACCAGCTGAACTGTTGATGGGACGCAGGCTTCGCTCCCACCTCAACCGTCTCCACCCGGCCTATGCGCCAGAGAAACCCTGTGGATCTAGCGGAAAGTGCTGCGAATTCAAGGAAGGCGACTTAGTCTTCGCTAAAAATCTTTCCGGCGAACCGTTGTGGGTCGAAGCAACCGTAACCCAAGCCACCAGGCCCAGTTCGTACCGCATACAAACAAGGGACAGGAAAATATGGAAACACCATATAGATCAGCTTCACTCTAGGTTGCAACCCAGTTCCCACTACTCCTGTGACCCTCAAACTGAGGGGGGAGGGGATGTCGAGGGAACCAAATTCGAGATGCTGGATGACGAAATCAAAGAAAGTCAGCGGCCAGGCGCGATCAATGAAGAAGAATCAGGAAGGGGATGTGCCTCACCACAGAGAAACACCTCAACGGAGGTGAGCCTGCAGGAACCGGAGGACAACGATGACAGAATTAGTGGCGCCGAATCGTCCTGTGGGAATGCAGAACCGCCTGCACCAGATAAATCAAAAAACATTCCACCGGAACCGGACTACAGACAGGAACTGGTAGGACAGCGCAAATCTAATAGGCAATTGAAACGACCTGCATATCTACGCGATTATGTTACTGCACCCCTCAAACGGAACCTAGGGGGGAGGGGTGTTATGAACTAATAAAGGCGTTTAATAAAGTTTTAACAACCTTAAGTAAAAAACAGGGTTCTAATCCTGCATTTCTGATTGGCCGATAATAGCGACATCGGATTGGTCCTTTCTGGGACATCTGATTGGCTGTTAACGGGCCAACTCTCACTGGTTCAAGGGTTTAACACTTCCATGTTTTTCATTGGCTAATAGGACAGCAGCCAACCCTATAAAAGGGCTGCTGCTGCCCTAGGTGATTGCTCTGTTCAGTATGCTTAATAAAGAGTTGAAGTTCACTGTTTACTGCCTCGTCTCCGCTCCTTGCACCCCTGCGCAGAACTTAACACTTCCTTTCATAGCTCCTGCCAAAGGTGGCTTTGCATTCAGCTGAGCGCCTGGCCTCAAACAATGAAAAAAGGCAGATCACAGTTGCAAATGACAGGAAAGGTTGAATTTCCAGCAGCACACCAGGCTGTTTGTTTTGCAAAACTGCAGCTGGAGAAGAGTAACCTCTCCAGGAGGTGTTGCATTGGAGGCTACTTTTCTCCTGCGTTTAACTCAGTAACAGCTGGTTAAAAACCTTGAGCAAGGGCTTCTTTTAATCCCCCTGGGCCCTGGATGGCTCCAGCCACATGAATGAGCTGGCAAGGAATCCGAGAAGCAAGGGGTTATTTCTAACAGGTGGAAAGCCAATTGTACCGACAGAGGAGACTATCAGTAGCTCAGGGTTGAAATTGGTGGGGTGGGGTGATCCTTAGTGCTCTTTGAGCTTGCTTGTTTTGTGCACTGATGATGATGTTGCCTAATTTGGATAGATAACAACCAAGCTCAGAAAACACCAAGGATCCCTCAAAGTGACTGTGGCTTACTGTGATACACAAACCCCTCCATCATTTTTTCCTGTTCTCGCCAGAGCCCCCAAGACCAGAACATCAAAACTGTGTCTGTATGTGTGTGAGCATAATTACTCATAATTATAATATGGTTTGGGGGTCATTTGCAACAAATAAGTAAGGTAGCATTGATCGACTTAATGAATACATGTATTAACATTAAAACGTAATCTTAGTTTCAATCCTCCAAGTCACTTTCTTGGGTCACCACTATGCTCCTTGCAGATCTTCACACAAACACATCCAGAATTGATGGATCATTTAATAAATGTTCTTCTGGCAGAAATAAAGTTTGTTCTCCCTGTTTTCTGCTAAAAGTATCATCTTTTTCTCTCTCTCAAGACATTCCAATTCTCTCTCTCTCTCTCACACACACACACACTCATTTATTTATTATCTGTCTGTTGTCTTTTTCTGTTTAATTTTGCTTAATTAAATAAATGTGGATATTAAAACATACTTTACAGGTAATAAATAAATTGATGCAGCCTTTCAGCCTCGCCAGCTTAGGGCTGTGATGTATCCATCTCCCCAAAGCCTTTTTTCTAAATATTTTAAAAACATTTGTGAATTCAAAATTTCCTCCAAAACCAATACCATAATGCCTCTTTCAGATGAAAATGATGATGAAAGCTTTGTCATAATAAATGAATTATTTTTTAAAACTTCACTCTAGTCATTGATACAGGTTCATACAATATACTTACAATTGGGTTTATAAAATGCATTTCCTAGATCTACATAGTCTTGGGCCTAATCTATTAAGTCCACACAACATATTGACTCATATATCACCCAAGACTAGGTTAGTCTAGGCCAGGGGTGTCAAACTCAAGGCTTAAATCTGGCCCATGGGGCCATCCTGGAAATAGCAAAGGACCCACCTGCAGAACCTCTGCTAGCAGAAAAGGGGTAGGGGGTAGAAGTGATATTCAGCAGGTTCTGACCAGTTCTAAAGAACCGGTAGTGGAAATTTTGAGTAGTTTGGAGAACCGCCAAACCGCCCTGCCCCCATCTATTCTCTGCCTCCTGAGTAACAGCTGATTGGCTGGGTCTTTTTTTGTTGCCCTGCGCAGGAGAACGGAGCTAGAAAGCAGGTTAGTAGGGTGGGGAGGGAATGGAGATTTTGCAGTATCCTTCCCCTGCCGTGCCAAGCCACACCCACTAAGCCACACCTACCAAGTCATGCCCACAGAATTGGCCGTAAAACATTTTTGAATCCTACCATTGGTGGGGAGGGCTGCCCCATTTTTGGCCTGGACAGCCTCCCGCAGCCCCCTGCCAGCCAAAATGATTGACTCACTTAACAACATAAATTTTGGGCTCAATTGTGGTCATACATTGAGGACTACCTGTGAAGCGCTAATCGCAGAATAATGAGGTTGCTAAGTATCTACAGCCGTGGCTTTGACTTACCTTGGAAAGTTAAGCAGAGTTGGGCAGCCTGGCCAGTTCCTGGTAAGAAAACTCTTAGAATATCCCAGGGAAATAGACTAGACTGGGGAGTTGGAAAAAAAAAAAACCTAGAAAAGGGCAAGAAGAAATAAGAACTTCAATATTGCTGCCATGAAAACTACTTGGATACATCCAGGTGGTCATCAGGAATTGATCTTGACCTGAAGGGATCTTATCTTTTATTTGCATGTGGGATCTATGGATGTTTCCTGGCACTGCAAAGGTGGGGCTTCTGTGAAATCACCTCCAAATGAATATCCCAAAGGTGCTTTTTCAAGAGGTAACTGGACTTTCTGTTTTTTTCTTTCTTTCTTTTGCTTCTCACCAGAGCTGAAGAAGCTTCTTGGATGAGAAGCAAAATGTTTTCAAAAGCAAAACAAAACCAGAAAGTCCAGTTACCTCTTGAAATAGCACCTTTGGGACAACCATGACCTGGATGACTGAGAATCTCCATAAATACTCCAAAAGAGCCTGAAATCATTTTCAGCATTGTGAGAAATCCTTTCCCCTCTCACCTTGTGAAATGTTACCTCTTTTATGTATGATCTTGCAAAACTGCAATTTTTGTTAAGTCAGGCTTTCTGGACCAGAAAAATTGCCAACTATGAATGTTTTTCACTAGAAAATCAGGATTAGAAAGACTTAGAATAAAACAATGTCAATGCCAGTGGAGACTTTTTGAGAAATCAATTTTTCTCTGCACTGTAGTCTGCTGCTAATTTGAATTTGACTTGTGCCCTGGATACTTTAAAACAATTCTTTAATTTATAGGATACCAACAAGGTTAAATGGCTAGATGGTTGTAGAAAAAGATTGATAAAGGAAATACTGATTGACTGAATGGCTTCAGATGCAAGCAGGAAAAAAAAGTGTATGTGAAATCAAAGCTGGGAAAAAAATAATAAGAGAGATAGAGAGAGATATTTTGAAGAAGATGGTTGCTGGGATTGATTGATATGCCAGCAAGTTGATTTGGACTCCTAGCAATCACAGAAGTAGATTTTTCTCCATGAAAATCTGTCCATAACCTGGTTCTTCAGCTCTTAAATGGTGTGCTATTATGACTTCATTTCCACCACCATCCCTTCTCATTTCTCTTCCCTGGCATTACAGTCTCCACAAAAAGGAAGGACTTCAGTTGTGACATTGCTGCCTTCCAAATTTTTGACCTAAGAGAAGAGAATATTTGTAGCTTGTGGTTGATCTGTGGAGTCCTTGGTGCTTTCTGAGCTTAGTTGTTTTCTTGCAAACGTTTCATTACCCAGCTAGGTTAACAGCTTCAGTGTTAGCACTGAAGATGTAACCTAATTGGGTAATGAAACGTCTGCAAAGAAATAACCAAGCTCAAAGAGCATCAAGCACAGATATTGACCCCTCCTACAGATGTCCCTGGATGATTTGGGGAGGAGAAGGGAGCATATGGAAAACTACTGTATATCTAAGCTAATATATTCAAGAGAAATATGCGTTCTCATTCATTCCGGTTTGATACAAAAGCATTTTTGTTGTCTTATCTATGTTGCCATTGAAACAAGCAAACAAACAAATGATGACAAGAATGCTTCAAAATGAGATTTTAATTTTAAAAAGCCATGCACTGATGACCATATGTTTCATCAGCTCCTTTTGATTTCAGAATGGAATAATGCTGCATTGAATGAATTCCTAATGTGGATCAAAATTGATTTTGTCAATGGCTGCATGTAGTATTTTCATATGAATATCGTGGTGCTTGAAATTCATTTTTTGCAACACCACACTCTTCCTGTGTTTTAAAGAAAGCAGAGAGAAATAGCAGCTTTGAAATCAAGCATACCTAACTGTCCATTTTAAGTGTCCCAGCTTCATTTGGGCTATTAAAACTTTATTAAAACTATTAAAATTCTAATCTGAAAGGATATGGCTCACTGTCAAGAATGTTACCATCAGTGATATTATTAGAAGCAGAACATGCCACAAAATGTGGCAGGATGAAATCCTTGCCTTTAGCTATGTCTCCATCCAAAATATTCCATTACATTCTTCCATTTGCAAGTTTTCAGTGTAGATTCAACTTCTCTCAGCCACAAAGACAGTTTTGACTTCAGACCTTGGAGGTCATCCGAACATGTTGATATATAGTACATTATATTTGGGGCAGAATCATGGAGCCCCCTTAACCCCACTCCTCAAGTACTATCTGCTACAATGTCCTACCAGTCAATGGCTACTTCAGCTTCAACCACAATAGTACAAGAGCACACAACAGATACAAACTCAATGTAAACCACTTCAAACTTGATTGCAGAAAGTACGACTTCAGCAACAGAGTGGTCAATGCCTGGAATGCACTACCTGACTCTGTGGTTACATCCTCTTAACCCCCACTCCTTTAACCTTAAACTATCCACTATTGACCTCACCCCATTCCTAAGAGGTCTGTAAAGGGCATGCATAAGTGCACCACCGTGCCTACCATCCCTGTCCTATTGTCTCCATTTATTTGTACCTATTTATTCATATACTTACTCATGTTTATACTTATACCTATTATCTTGTAAGCAATTTTATTTATTTTAAAATAAAATAAATACTATAAGGATCAAAAAACGAGTAATATGTGGAAAGCAGAACCCACTATCATACAGTTAGTTCTTGACTTGCAACAATTTGTTGAGTAACCATTTGAATTTAAGATCGTACTCAATTTGCAATCGTTTGTTTAGCGACCATTCAGAGACCACGGTATTGAAAAAAGTGACTTATGACCATTTTCACACTTATAACCGTTGCAGCATACCCATGTCACTTATCAAATTTTGGACTTTTGGCAACTGGCATGTATTTATGATGGTTGAAATATCACTTTTTTCGATTTTCTGACAAGCAAGGTTAATGGGGAAGCCAGATTCACTTAAAAACCAGGTTACCATCTTAACTACTGCAGGGATTTGCTTAACAACTTCAATCAGAATTGAGCTGGAAGGGAACTTTGATGAAGCAGCCACAACTTCTGGAGGCAAGCAGTTCCACTGGTTAATTGTCCTCACTGTTAGGAAGTTTCTCCTTAGTTCTATGTTGCTTCTGCCCTTGATAAGTTTCCATCCATTATTTTTGGTCTTCCTTCTGGTGCTTTGGTAAATAAGTTGACCCCCTTCTCTTTGTGGCAACTTCTCATTAATACTGGAATTCTGCTATTGTGTCACCCCTTGTCCTTCTGTCAGGATTCTGGCACTTAACCCCATTTAAATCATGAGTCTTGAGCCAAACTTCCAAAACTTCAAAAGGATTTATTGGGAGTTAACATGCCGGCACTGCCTGGGTGTAGCTGACTCTGAGACCCATAATTCATTGTCATCCTTGACCCTGGTTTTCTGTCCACCCCCTGCGCGTATCGTAATTCATATTCTCCAATGGGGCACATCCATAGCTAAGAGTCATCAATCATGCTCTCTAGTTAGAATTTTGCATGGCAGAAACTTCAGTCACCTAGCTACTATCTTTGAAAACATTTATGGAATGCAGTTTTGATTTTGCAAGCTGCCGCACTGCTTCCCCTTCCCTTTCTGTTGGTAACTCCAAAAGACCATATAAATATTTTATGAGTTGACATCTTTTCTCTAGACTAGGCAAACCCAACTCCTGCAACCATTCTTTTATATGTTTGGCGTCTATGGTAAGAAAAAAATTCATAAAATGGAGCAAAACACACTGTCTTACTTAGCAACAGAAATTTTGGGCTCAAGTTTGGTAAGTTGAGGACTACGTATCCAACAGCACTGTCCATACACTTACAACCCTTGCAGCTTTCCACTGTAACATCATCAAAGATCAGGCTGGGTTGCCTTGAACTGTGAACATGAAGCTTCTTTAACTGAGAATGACACGAAAAGAAGAGACACAACCAAGTCTATAAACTCTGCAGAAAATGTCAGATTGCTGCATCTCATGAAGGGGGGAACAAGCAAGGAAAAAACAACTTGGGAGCATGGCCGGTTCCTCCCGATCCTTTTTACTCTTGCATGTAAATGATTAATGGGAGATATTGTGGAAGCAGATGTGGTTGCCACAGTAACCAAGGGGAGTTGTGAAAAAAAAAAGGCATGCACAGAATACTAAGCCCGGCCTGCTCCTTTGCAATGCAGTAATCTTAGGCATCCTGAGATCCTGGCTATCAACACCTAGTTGTCCTCACCCAAATGAGCACATTTAAGCATGTACATAGATCAAAAGCAGCCTAGTAGCACCTTTTCCAACCAACAGGATTTGTTTCGAGGACTTTCCTGGGCTGCAGCTGGCTTCATGAAATGCAAAGAGCCAGGGTGTCAAACTGGATTTCTTCAAGGGTTGGACAGCACTGTGGTTCTTCTCCATGGGCCGGCTGGGGTGGGGTGGAGACGGGACAGATGCCTCCTGCTGCACTTTGCCAGCCAAAGCGGCCCCACACACCCCATTTTCAGCCTGGACGATCTCCTGCAGTACTCTGTTGGCCAAAATGGGGTGCAAGGTGGCCGCTTCGGGGTCCAGGGCAGAGGTGGTATTGAGCAGGTTCTGATCAGTTCTGATCAATTCTGGAGAAGCAGGAGCAGAAATTTTGAGTAGTTCAGAGAACCGGCAAATACCACCTCTGACTGGCCTCATTTATTCTCTGCCTGCCGAGTCCCAGTTGCTTGGCTAGATCTTCTTTTGTTGCCCAGCACAGGAGAACAGAGCTGGAAAGCAGGTGGGGAGGGAATGGGGATTTTGCAGTATATCCTTCCCCTTGGAGTCAGCGTTGACTCCTTGTCTAGTTCCCGCAGTTTTCTTGGCAAGGATTCAGGAGTGGTTTGTCACCATACCAAAAGGATGCAGAGAGAACAGTAAGAAAGAAGATACAAGTTCTGGAGGCCACATCATATGACAGACAGTTGAGGGAGTTAGATATGTCTGGTCTATCAAAAAGGACAATTGCAGGGGACGTGATAGCTGTCTTCCACTACTTGAGGGGCTGTCACAGAGAAGAAGGATTGGCTTATTCTACAAAGCTCCAGAGGGCAGGACAATAAGTAATGGGTGGAAAGCTTGCTAAAGAGAGATCCAACTTAGAAGTAAGGAGATTTTTTCTGACAGGGAGAACACTTAATCAATGGAATAGTTTGCCTCCTGGAGCTGTGGGTGCTTCATCACTTGAGGTTTTCAAAAATAGATTGGACAACTATTTGACAGGGATGGTGTAAGGTCTCCTGCCTTGACCTGTGGTTGGAGCAGAAGACCTCCGTGGTCCATTTCAACCTTATGATTCTGTCTTCTATTGCCTTCTTCCTAGGGCTGAGAGAGAGAGGGACTGGCCCAAGATCCCCCACTTGGCTATGCCCAAAGAGGGACTAGAAGCCACCATCTCCCAGTTTCTAGCCTGCTGCCTCAATCACTACAAGTAGCCCTCAACTTACAACAGTTCGTTTCGTGACCTTTCAAAGTTTCAGCGGCACTGAAAAAGGTGACTTATGGCTGTTTTTCACAGTTACAACCTTTCCACCCTCCCCATGGTCATGTCATAAAAATTTGGATGCTTGTCAACTAACTCATATTTATGCCAGTTGCAGTATTCTGGAGTCACGTGATCCCTTTGTGTGACCTTCTGACAAACGAAGTCATTGGAAAAGTCGGATTCACTTAAACCAGGTTACTAACTTACCAACTGCAGCGATTCACTTAATAACTGAGGCAAACAAGGTCACAAAATGGGGCAAAATTCATTTCACAAATGTCTGACTAAACCACAGAAATTTTGGGCTCAGCTGTGGTTGCAAGTCGAGGATTATGTTCAACCTTATATCTTCAAGTCAGTGTTTATTCCTGGCAATGGACTGGACTAGTTGCTGCAGTTTTCTTGGCAAGGTTTCAGGAATGGTGTGGCATTTCTTGCTTCTTCCTCTGGCTGAGCAAGAGAGACTGGCTCAAGGTCACCAAACTGGTTTCATGAGTGAGGCTGGACTAGAACTCAGCAACTCTCTGATGTCCTAACTGTCAGAGTTTGCAGCAATCCAATCAGCACACAAGTAAATATATTCAGCAGGATTCATTTATATAAGAAACTTCTTTATATGCAATAACATAAAGCATGATGCATGTATACAGTACCCATGCAGCAGAAGCTAGAACCAGAACTCAGAATCCAGAAGTCATAATCACAGAAGCAATATATCACAGAGGCACTCAACTTGTGTGTGTGTGAGAGAGAGGGGGGGGGGAGAGAGAGAGAGAGAGAGAGAATGAATCTAAACTATGCCCAGGCTCCGAGCCGTCTGGGTTACCAAACAGTCCCCATTGGCTGACCTGTTACCATGTCTATTCCTATTTATGAACCTTATACACTGATACTAACCACTACCCCAAACTGGCTCTACAAGTACCTTATCAGATGAGAATTGTAACATCTTAAAAACCTCACTGAGTTTATTGAGAACTTTGAGGATTGCCTGAAACCTTTTGATGGGTTTCAGTTCCGCAATCTATTGCTCAATGGTGCTGTTAGTCTCCTTTTTCCAACCTGGTCTCTTTGAGGTGTGCAACGGAGGATTGAAATGCGGTGATATGACTGAGGATGAAATGATCTGAAATTACTGGATTACCTAATTCTGGATCCTGATGTCAATCTTGTGCCCATTACAGGTAGTCCTTGGTTAAAGATAGCAGTAGCAGTAGCACTTAGACTTGTATACCGCTTTACAATGCTTTACAGCTCTCTCTAAGTTGTTTACAGAGTCAGCCTCTTGCCCCCAACAATCTGGGTCCTCATTTTACCCACATGGGAAAGAAGGAAGGCTGAGTCAACCTTGAGTCTGGTGAGATATGAACTGCCAGATTGTAGGCAGTCAGCAGTCAGCAGAAGTAGCCTGCAGTACTGTACTCTAACCACTGCGCCACAGAGATCACAGAAAAGTCGCTGAATGACCACTTGTTCAGTGACTTTTCAAAATCATGAAGGTGCTGAACGAGGAGACTTGAATTTGAGAGTTGAAATCCACACGTTGCCAAGATTGTGAAACACAGCACTGTGAACCAGAATCCATTGTGAGTAAAAATGACATCATGGCTTCCAGGAATCTCCAAAGATTGGATTTAAATTATTCATTGAATTGATTGAGTTCAGGTGAATCAATTCAATTCAGGTCAAAAACTGTGTTGTTTCAGTTTCAAAGTTTATTGGGTTTGAAGAATCAGGTTAATTCTGAATTGCCAATTCAAATGGTTGAGGTGATTTGATTTTAAAAATGTGTGTTGAAGTGTATGAAAATTGAATTTTCAAACCTATTTAAGGCCACTTGTCTGATCTACTGAATCCATTTAACAATTTATTCAAAGTGGCTATTTGTAACTTTATATTAATAAATTCCTTATTTGTATGTGGTTTTTAGTGAATTAACTGGATAATTAGTTTAATAAATTTAATTTAATTGATAATAATTTTAATTTAGTGGAGTTTGGCACTTCGTCTTCTAGAAAAACCATAACGTATAAATTTTTATGCATCCAAGTAGCAATAGCAATGAGTCTACAGAGATTCTTATTCATCCAGTTCATAGTTGTCCCAAAGGTGCTTTTTTCAGGAGGAAACTGGACTTTCTTGACTTTTCTTGGAAGACGTTTCACTTCTCATCCAAGAAGCTTGTTTCGCTCTGACTGGGCGGTGGGGAATGGAAGGATTTACAGATCTTGCAGACAGCTGGTAATTTGCATCCTTTTAGAGGGTTGTTGAAGATCTTGAAGGTTTATCTGTGTCCTCAGGGTTACCTGAGTAGTGCCAACCCATTCTCCACACCCATTTGCACTACCCAGGTAACCCTGAGGACACAGATAAACTTCCAAGTGGCCTGAACGACTCTCTAAAAAGGATGCAAATGACCATCTATCTGCAAGGAATATAAATCCTTCCCTTTCCCCACCATCCAGTCAGAGCTGAAGAAGCTTCTTGGATGAGAAGCAAAACATTTTCAAAAGAAAAACCAAAAAAGTCCACAGTTGCCTCCTGAAAAAGCACCTTTAGGACAGCAAAAGCAATAGCACTTCGACCAATGATGGTGAACCTTTTTGTTGTGGTGTGCCGAAAGTGTGCGCACATGCCAGCACCCACAATGCAATGCACCCCCCTTGCGCACGTGTGTGCAATACCCCCACTTCGCCCCCTTACCTGCACTGCACATGCGTACACCTCCCAGGTGATTTTCTGCCGTTTGAGGCCGTTTTTGCCCTCCTGGAGGCTCAAGAGAAACCTCTGCAGCCTCAGGAGGCCGAAAACAGGCCTCCTGGAAATACCGGAAGTGCCTGTTTTCAGCCTCCAGAGGGCCTCTGGAGCTCGGGGGAGGCTGTTTTCACCCTCCTGGAGGCTGGAGGGAAGCCTCTGGAGCCTGAAAATGAGCCCGTTTCAGCACTTCCAGTATTTCCGGAAGGCCTGTTTTTCAGTCTCCCAAGGCTGCATAGACTTCCCTCGAGCCTCCGGTAGGGCGAAAACGGCCTCAAACAGGCAAAAAAATCAGCCGGGAGGTGCGCGCATGCGCAGTGCAGGTAAGTTTGGCTGGGGCTCGCGTGCTTGCACAAATGGCTCTGCGTGCTGCCTGTGGCATGCATGCCATAGGTTTGCCATCATGGACTTAGACTTATATACTGCTTTGCAGTGCTTTACAGCACCCTCTAAGCAGTTTTCCATGTTGTTAGGGGAGCCACTGAAAAAAAGATAACTTGACTGGATTGAACTGTAAAGGAAACAGACCTAGTTCCCAAGCTGAGTCTTGGCCTGCTGCCCTCTTATTTTCTTGCAGCTCAGGGAGCCTCTTCTATCTTGCTTTACGCTCAGCTCCTTGCTCAAGGTGGCTTGAATGGAAACCTCTGTCCATGATAGTGGCATGGCTTTAGTGCTAGATAACAATTGGCCTTCATGGAAACGTTGACAGGCAGAGCAGGGTGCCAAGAAACAGCTCACATTGTCAGCAATGTCCTCACCTCCCCCATTGTTAAAACCAGGCAAACGTTCACCCCACCCACCAGAGCCTTCCTGATTTTGATAATGGAGGAGATCTGGCAAATTTTATGCGGCTCTGTCGTTGCTCCTGGGTTGCCATCGTCATTCTCCTTCAACGTAAATCATGTCTTCTGCACTTCCTCATATTGCTAGTGGTTTCCTATTATTTCATTTCTGGTTTTTGGTAGGATCTCCAGCTGAAGTGCCCTCTTGAACCCGGTCATTTTTCTTTCCCTGGGAACTTCTGGGGCTTTCAGAAACTACAATAACAACACAAAATGTTACCTGGAAGAGTGTGGAAGTCCCGCCCCCGCCCACTTCTGTGGAATGTTAGGTGTCCTCACATTCAAGGAACACAACTTTCCAAGGATCTAGTCACACTTCCTTGTTCTCCTGAACCTTGTTTTGAAGATTTACTATTAATGGGGTGTGGTGTTGGGCTCTACAAATGCCTTGATGGCCTGCATATTATCCTATCTTCTATCTATAGCACATGCTTCAAAAGCAGATTTATGCAGCAGATTACGCATGAAGTATAATTCAGCCCACTGTCTTAGTGCTGGTCCTTCCTCCTCCCTCCCTTCCTTCCTCTTCCTCTTCTCCTTCTTTCTCCTTCTCCTCCTCCTCCCCTCCCCTCCCCTTCCTCCTCCTCTCTTCCTTCCCCTTCTTTCTCCTTCTCCTCCCTTTCTTCTCCTTCCCTTCTCTCTCTTTCTCCTCCTCCCCTTCTTTCTCCTCCTGCTCCTCCCCCTTCCCCTTCATATGCAATGAGGCCTCCTTACTCAATTAGTATGTCATCTTCTGATTTTCCCATCAACTGGAAAGAGCTCAAAAACTTGCCCTCAGAGATGAGCCACTCAGTGTGCTAACAAAGGCCAACTGGGGTGGAGGTGTTTCACGGACAATGGAATGATTGACATTTCTCTGTCAGTAGGCTGTTCTGCTCATCTGCATCAGTGTCTTTTATATAGACAAGTGCATGCCTGCCTAAGAGAAACCTCAGGGTTATCCCTCTGTCTAAATTTTCTTTCTTATTTACTGTATTGATTTCTCTGAATTCATTTGCCATGAACTGTAAATATGCTTCTAGTAAAGATCGAGGTTTCTCACAAACAAGCCCAGGTTAAATGCTTCTGTCTCTGGTTATGCAGCAATATATTTCTGCTCCCCTTCCACCAAAGTCTCTACTTATTATTTTTTTTTTTTAAAGAAACTCTTCAAAGAACCTAGTATTACTGGGCTAAAAAAAGGAGTGAAGAAACGGAAAAGACCAAAAAAAATGGCCCTGCAGAATGTAATTATAGATTACTGGCCTTCATTTGTTTGGATAATTACCTCAAAGATACAATAAATAGCAACATCCTACCTTATGTAAGTAGCCCTTGATTTAGTTACATTTAGTTACAATGGCACTGGAAAAAGTGACATGATCAGGGTGGGATTCAAAAATCTCAGCAACCAGTTGGCGGCTTGGTTGCTGGGTGGGCGTGACTTACTGGAGCTCTTGGATGGACTGTTTTTCACCTTCCTCAGAATCCGGAGGCTTCCCTCAGGCCTCTGGGAGGGTGAAAACAACCTCCCCCAGGGTCTGGAGGCCCTCCGGAAGCAGGAAACAGGTTTGTTTCCAAACTTCCGGAAGGCCCATTTTTCACCCTCCCAGAGCCTCTGTGCAGACCCTACACTTACCTGCATCCAAAACAGGCCGTGTGGAGATTCCTGGGAGGGGTGCGGTGGGGCAGGACAGGTGGGGCAAGTTGGTCGGTTCAACAACCGGTTCGATAAACCAGATATAAATTTAACACCGGGTTCTGCCAAACTGGTCTGAACCGGCTGAATCCCATTCCTGCTTTTGATGATCAAAATTCAGGGACTTGGCCATTGACTCATATTTATGATGGTTGCAATGTCCAGGGGGTCACGCGATCAACTTTGGCAACCTTCTGACAAGCAAAGTCAATGAGGAAGCCAGATTAACTTAACAACCGTGTTGCTAATTGAACAACTGCAGTGATTCGCTTAAAAATGGGGGCAAGAAGATTTGTCAAATGGAGCAGAACTTAACGCGTAGCAAGAGAAAACTGAGGTTTCGTTGTGGTCGAGGACTACCTGGCATTAAAATAATTAAAAGATGTTGAGACTGTGGAAAAAGTGCAAAAAACCCCAAACAACTAAGATGATTAGTTGATTGGAAACAAAAACATATGAGGAATGGTTGCAAGCATTGGGTATGGCCAGTCTAAAGAAAAGAAGGACTAGGGATGACATGATAGTATTTCGGTATTTGAGGGGCTGCCACAAAGAAGAAGGGGGGGTCAATTTATTTTCTAAAGCACCAGAAGACAAGAAACAATGGATGGAAACTAACTTTCTTGTCCCAGGTAATCTTATCTTCCCAAAATTCCTGGGATAAGCAGCTAAACACTACAGAGGCTTCTATACAAAGTTTCTTTATTGGATTATATCAGGCATCCTCAAGGTATAACTCACAGTTATGCTGATAATGTCCAATCTTTGCATTGTCGTCTTCATAGTGTAAAATGATAGTTATCTTCATCCCATAATGATACAGCAAGAGAAGGCTCCAGCACGATGCTGGGGTTCAGTTAAGAATGACCAAAACTTCCCCCAACCCAACCAGAGATCAGTTCAGTGACCAATCAGGATTACAGATGTGACCACATGACATGAACTACACCTACCAAGAGGCATTAACTACATTTCCCATGAAGCATTCCTTTAGGGGGACAGCTCTCATTCCCAAACTAACTATATACTGTCTAACCAGCACACTAACCAAGGAGAGAAACAACTTAGAATTGAGAAATTTCCTAATAGTGAGAACAATTAACCAGTGTAATAGATTGCCTTCAGAAGTTGTAGATGCTTCATTACTGGAGGCCTTGAAGAAAAGACTGGACAACCACCGATTTGAAATGGCATACAGTCTCCTGCTTGAGCGGTGTGTGTGTGTGGACTAGAAGACCCCCAAGTTCCCTTGCAGCTCTATTTTGATTGATTAATCAGAACAGGCTATTAAACCTGTGTATGAGTGGGGCCAACGTGGGCATTTTGACCCAGTCGATTGTTAGATAGGCAAGGAATAGTGCATTCCAGATAGGATGGGACAAAACTCCTTTTTCAATTGCACAGCTCCTTGGTGATGAAAAAAAAAATAGCCTGGAGTTAGTGGGAAAGTATTATCCCTGCCTGAGTCTTTGATGAAACCTTTGCAGGAAGCAAAGTTGTTTGTACTGTTTGGATTAATCCTTGAAGCTCTGTGTGGACTTTGTACTTTGGTTGGCTTTTTTTATAATTCATTTGGCACTCTAGTTGTTGGCAGCAATTCAAAGGAAAGAAAGGTGGGTGCTTATCTCGAAGGGACTGTTTGGGACTTATTACTAGCTGGGAATGAAAATAATTCCTAGCATTGAAATAAAACAAGATTTGTTTTAACTAAGTGTGTGCTTAATTATGGTCTCGGGAAGCCTTGGTCAGAACAGCAGGTAATCTTCAACTGGCAGCCATAATTTTGCCCTACTTAATGACCTCTCTTGTCACAGTTGTAGCAGCGAATCACAGTGTCGCTGGGGGTCATGGGATCCCCTTTTCTGACCTTCTGCCAAGCAAAGTCAATGAGGAAGCCAGATTCACTAAATAACCATGTCACTAACTTAACAATAGCAGTGATTCCCTTAACAACTGTGGCAAGAATGGTTGTAAAATGGGGCAAAACTCACTTAACACATGTCTCACTTAGCAACATAAATTTTGGGCTGAATTGAGGTCGTAAGTTGAGAACCGCCTGTATTTTTCTCTCTCACTCTTATCTTTCCTATCTCTCTCTTTCTATTATCTATTTTCTATCCACGCACACACACACACACACACAACTGGCTGAGTGATGTGCAATGTTAAAAACACAGAAAGGTAACAAAATAAAAAAAATCATTGAAAAAGGCATTAAAAACAATAAAAAGTAATATATAAATCCCATCCATTCAGATGAAAAAGCATTGCCCTTGGGTTTTTTTTTGCAAAAGGATTCACAGGGTTGCATAATTTTCTTCTTAAACCATATATAATTATGTTAATTTGAGAACAAATGTATATTGGTGGGATTTGATTCCTCTGTTCATTTTTTTAACCAGTTACACTTTCTCTTTGCCCATGTTTGACTTGTAAATAGCATCACTAATAGTGTAAGAAATCACTTCTCCATGTATCACTGGCACATTATTGATATTGCTTAGTTTTTAAAAAGGCAGGCCTCTCTATTGGTTGAAAAACATATTTCTTTGGTAAATGGTGAAACGATATACCCTCTCTGGTAGAAAAAGTGTGACTACATTCATAATTAACAAGGTCAGTTACAAGCGATATTTTTATATTATGCGAAACTTAATTGATGTTAGCCTTGGTTAGGATTCTTGTGTTTTAAAATAATTTAATGCATTATATGAATCCAAACAATTTAGTTCACTGAATGATGTATACACAAAAATGGGTTTAAAGAGTCAGGTTAATCAGATAAGTATTTGTTGTTGCTTGCATTATGATTTGTTGGATCTCTTTTCCAGTTCTTGTTTTTAAAAGTCTTCAGGATTCAGGATGCAACTCCACGCCTTTGGTGGGAATCCATTCTACTGAATCGAGGGAGGTTTGCTTTTGAGAAGATCTGTATAAGATTGTACTGCAATAAAGACAGACCAGCAATCCGTTTCATTGCTTTCTATTTCATATGGAGGAGGTGGCGGAGGAAGAGGAGGAGGAGGAGGAGGAGATGAAGGAGGAGGAGCAGGAGGAGGAGAAGAAAAAAAAAAAGAGGAGGAGTGGTAGAGCTAGGAGAAGTAGGAGGAGGAGGAGGAGGAGGAGGAGGAGGAGGAGGAGGAGGAGGAGGAGGAGGAGGAGGAGGAGGAGGAAAAAAAAGAGGAGGAGGAGGAGGAGGAAAAGGAGGAGGGGGAGGGGGAGAAGAAGAAGAAGAAAAAGAAGAAGAAGAAGAAGAAGAGTAAGTAGAAGAGTAAGTGGAAGAGTAAGTGGAAGAGTAAGTGGAAGAGTAAGTGGAAGAGTCAGAAGAATATGAAGAAGAAGAGGATGATGAAGAGGAAAAGGAAGAGGAAAAGGAGGAAGAAGAGGAGGAAGAGGATGATGAAGAAGAGGAGGAGGAGGAGGAAGAGGAGGAGGAGGAGGAAGAGGATGAAGAGGAAGAGGAGGAGGAAGAGGAAGAAGAGGAGGCAGAGGAGGAGGAAGAAGAGGAGGAAGAGGAAGCAGAGGAAGAGGAACCGGAGGAGGAGGAGGAACCAGATGAGGAGGAACCGGAGGAGGAGGAGGAGGAACCGGAGGAGGAGGAGGAGGAGGAACCGGAGGAAGAGGAGGAACCGGAGGAGGAACCGGAGGAGGAGGAGGAGGAACCAGAGGAGGAACCGGAGGAGGAACCGGAGGAGGAGGAAGAACCAGAGGAGGAGGAGGAACCGGAGGAGGAGGGGAAGGAACCGGAGGAGGAACCGGAGGAGGAGGAACCAGAGGAGGGGGAGGAACCGGAGGAGGAACCGGAGGAGGAGGAACCAGAGGAGGAGGAGGAACCGGAGGAGGAACCGGAGGAGGAGGAACCAGAGGAGGAGGAGGAACCGGAGGAACCGGAGGAACCGGAGGAGGAGGGGGAGGAGGCAGAAGCAGAGGGGGAGGGGGAGGACATTTGGGGTTTTTTTGTTTCTGTCCATTCTTTTGCCATCCTCGGCGTATTGATCTAGCAGAGATTTTTCTTCAAGGAAATAATTTTGCAAGCATCCAGGATTGTATTTTCAAAAGTTTCCCAAAAGAATATAGTTCAGGATTAGTGCATCTCCCTAGATGAAGAGATGTCTTCTAATGACCTCCGCAATATCAGATATCTCACCGTAAAGGTTCAAGCATAGATATAAACACCTAAGTAGGGGGGGAAAATAGATAATTTATCACAGGTCTTCTACTGCCTCTTTTGCAGCAAAGCCTGCCATGGAAATGGCATTTCTGAATAAGTCATGAGGGCTTCCGAAGCAATAGCTCTCCGGGAGAGCAGGGAGGAGAGAAGACAAAGGTTTTTCTCAAAAGAACTTTTTTCAGGTTTCTCTCCTGGGGTGGCATTCTGTGTTTCCAGGGATAATCTTGTAACCAGTGGTGGGATTCAGCCAGTTTGCACCAGTTTGGGAGAACCGGTTGTTAACTTTCTGAGCAATTTGGCAAACTGGTTGTTGGAAGAAATCATTAGGGCAGAGAACCGGTGTTAAATTATTTGAATCCCACCACTGCTTGTAACCCCCTTTTTTTGAAGGGCTATGCAATCCAAAACAGGTTAAAGATGAAGAATTAGAATGAAAAGACAAGTAGAGTCCTTAAAACCATTAATCAAGAGGTAGTATTTTTAGAGCCAACTTGATAGACAGGAGCATGAGTCAAATCACCCCGATCACAGTCCTTCTGCTAAAGTAAGGTATAATGTCTAAATATGCATACCTAATCAACAATAATCTCTATTTATTCCTATAGCAGATAAGATATGTACAGCATTCCTCTTATAAGTAATGATGGAGGCACTATTAGCAGACTACAGTTTTAAAGATATCTGCAATGGCTGCAGGAAAGCAGAACAAGGTTTGCATTATTACTCTTCCTCTTTTCTTTACTGACATTTTTTTTGGTGGGGGGAGTAGGGAAACAACTTTCCAACATCTTTTGGAAAAGAGGGGAATACATTACCAAGAAAACTGGGGGGAGGGGATTTGTCCAGGGAGTTGCCAGGAGTCAAGACTGACTTGAAGATATCAAAAAGTTTATGTGAGCTCACCAATCTGGGGATTAAAGCAGACAGGGTTATTAATCACTTGCAGATTCCTAGCATAATTCAAGTGTAGATTAACATTAAAATTTTTTAGCACCTCCCAATGTTTCAAGTTGTCGTCTATCTTCTTCTTCTTCTTCTTCTTCTTCTTCTTCTTCTTCTTCTTCTTCTTCTTCTTCTTCTTCTTCTTCTTCTTCTTCTTCTTCTTCTTCTTCTTCTTCTTCTCTCCCCTCTCCTCCTCCTCCTCCTCCTCCTCTTCCATCTTCATCAGAATAGATCTGAAAGAGACTTGGAGGTCTTCTTATCCAACCCGCTACTCAAACAGGAGACCCTATATCATTTCAGACAGTCTTTTCTTAAAAACCTGCAGTGATGAAACACCTACAACTTCTGAAGGAAAGTTGTTTCACTGGTTAATTGTTTTCACTGTTGGGAAGTTTCCCCTTAATTTCAGGCTACTTCCCTCCTTGATTAGTTTCTACCCATTGCTTCTTCTCTTCTTTTCTGGTGCTCTTCTTTGTGGCAGCCCCTCAAATACTGGAATACTTCTAGCATGTCACCCCAGTCCTTTTTTTTCCCTCCAGATTAGCCATACCCAATTCCTGCAACCATTCTTCATATGTTTTTGCCTCCAGGTCTTTAATTATCTTAGTTCCTCTTGTTTGAACTTTTTCCAAAGTCTCAACATCTTTTTTTATAATGTGGTGACCCAAACTGGATGCAGTAGTCCAGGTATGGTCTTACTGAGGATTTATAAAGTGGTACTAATACTTCATGTGGTTTTGATTCAGTGCCTCTGATTATACAACCAACGATTATATTAGTTGCTTTGGTTGCTGTTGCACACTCCTGGTTGCAGCCAAAAAAGCTAATACAATCCTCCTCCTTTTCCTCTCTCCTCCTTCCTTTATTATAGCCAAGGACCAGAATATTAAACAGTAGTAAACATAGTAAAAGAAACGTTAGATACCATCAAATTGGCTGACAAACAAACTAAATTATAGCTGTGGGAGAGCTTACATTAATTGGTCCTTTGTTTTTACTGCTGCTATACAGTATATGGCTATAGCATGAGTGACAAAATCAGAAAAAGTTAACTAGGGTATAAAAATATATCTTCTTCCAGGGAATTGATGTCAGTATTACAGATGTCTCACAGATACTACAAAAGAATAACACCCATGTTTTAATTTCTCCAACTCTAATTTATAAAACACCTTCACCTTATCTGTTGGCACAGCTGCCATTGTCTACCCACATCCATTATCTGTTGTGTGCTTTTTTAACCCCCTGCCAAGAATTTCTCTGCAAAGGGGCGAAGATGGGATGTTTTCTGAACAAATTCCTGTAGACGGTTTTGCGTTGTAATTAGTATACGCCCAGCATTGGAGCATGGGGAGAAGGGCAAGCTAAAGGCAAGCTAATGAGGTCAGAAGATGGCAGGCTGCCATCCTGTGAATAAGGGGAACAAAAAGAGCAACGAGAAAGCCATCTGCCTAGAAACGTATCCCGGGGCTCTGGTGTCAAATGCAGATGGATTTTGTTGAAGAAGCCAGAGACTTGAAGATCCTTCGCTCTGTTTGTTGTTTCAGAGGCTAATTGGGTCAATGGAAAGCTTGTCAAATGAAGGCAGCCTTTTTGCCTTTGTCCAACTTAGGGCTAATACTTGAATGGCAAGAAGGCTATAAGTTGGCTTGAATTTGTTCCGCATAACTCTCCCTTCCTTCTTAACCTTCCCTAATTAAGAGGCTTGGTTGATCATACCATATACCTTCAATGTCTTCTGGCATCACGTTCCACATATAAAATATCTATTTATTTAATATTTATTTGGAGTTCTTTTTAACGACTGTAGAGATTCTCAGTCATCCAGGTCATGGTTGTCCCAAAAGTGCTTTTTCAGGAGGCAACTGGACTTCCTTGCTTTTTTTTTCTTTGAAGATATTTCGCTTCTCATCCAAGAAATGAAACGTCTTCAAAGAAAAACAAAACAAGAAAGTCCTTTTGCCTCTTGAAAAAGCACCTTTGGGACAGTTGTTTTTTAAACCTGCCTTTATTATTTTTATAAATAACTCAAGGTGGTGAACATACCTCATATACCTTCTTCTTTCTCTTTTTCCCCACAACAACAACTCTGTGAGGTTTGTTGGGTTGATAGAGTCTGACCCAAAGTCACCCAGCTGGCTTTCATGCCTAAGGCGGGAATAGAACTCACAGTCTCCTGGTGATTGGTCCAAAGTCACCCAGCTGGCTTTTATGCCTAAGGCGGGAATAGAACTCACAGTCTCCTGGTGATTGGTCCAAAGTCACCCAGCTGGCTTTTATGCCCAAAGCAGGACTAGAACTCACAGTCTCCTGGTGATTGGCTAAAGCCAACTAGCTTGCTTTTATACCTAAGGCAACTAGAACTCACAGTCTCCTAGTGATTAGCCCAAAGTTACACAGCCAGCTTTCATGCCTAAAGTGGGACTAGTCTCCCAGTCTCTACCAGAACATTATTCACTATATTCCACTCCTTGGCCTCTAATAATTTGCTAATGGTGATAAATTTAGAATGCCTTGGATCACAAGCTTTGGATCAGCAAAGGTAATTCTTAAGGTTGTTGGAGAAAGAATCAAAAATATTTAGCTGGATGATATCTTTATTTGGACCATTTATTGTAATACAAATAGGATGCGTGAGAGGCAACACAAAACTTCCAAATTAGGCTTGATTGTGTAAACCATGAGGCCAGCTGTGCTCAAAACCAGTGCTCAAATCTATATTAAGGGCTGAATGGCTGTGTTTACATGTTTTAGTGCTATAAGCTTCCTGGAGTCACCACCAGTGGTGGGATTCAAAATACTACCAGTTCTGTGGGTGTGGCTTGGTGGGCGTGGCTTGTTGGGCATGACAGGGGAAGGATACTGAAAAATCTCCATTCCCTCCCCATCCCACTAACCTGCTTTCCAGCTCCGTTCTCCTGTGCAGGGCAACCAAAGAAGACCCAGCCAATCAGTTGGGACTCAGGAGGCAGAGAATAGATGGGGGCAGGGCCAGTCAGAGGTGGTATTTGGCGGTTCTCTGAACTACTCAAAATTTCTGCTACCGATTCTCCAGAATAGGTCAGAACCTGCTGAATACCACCTCTGGCCACCATGCGTGAATTGGGCAGCCATGTAAATGTTTAGAATAAATGGATAGATGTTTAAATAAATCAACATTGCAGATGAACCAGATTTTGCATATCGCATAAATGCAGCTAATAGGTTTGTAACTATCCATGATGTATACATTATTTGGATACAGTACTTTTATGATACTGGAAAGCCCCTGTTAACTGTTGCTGGTATCTTTATAGCTATCCACAAGGACAGGAGAAATGTCTACTAATAAGCCCTAAATCTCAGTTCAGTAATCCACTGGTGAATGTATATTTCATTCTGTTTGGTGAATTTGTTCTTGCTGGACAAGATGGGACCCCAATTCTCAGTGCAGAAGACACTTAACTTCATAATTGAATCTTAGTTAACTTCTAGCTATTAGTGTGTGCTTGGTGCTTGTTATATATAAAAATAATACAGGTGGGAAACAGGAGAGGAGAGGAGAAGAGAAAAGAAAACCCAGAAGAAGATTCCTGCCAAAAATGATGTTATAAAGGACTTTTATTTATGATGCAGGAACAACAATGCCAAATGAATGTTTGGAAAAACGTCTCAAGAGCAAAATCACTTTTGGCCCTGCAGCCATTTTCCAAGGAAGGGTGTGGCCTTCTCTACATTGGATGTTTATTTTCAAGTGGATGTTTCATATAAGGAAATTCTCTGGAAGATGTTGTCAAGCAAAAATCTCCTTAATGCGTCATTTAGGATTAAAAGTTATCTGGAAGTCAATCTGGAAGTCATATCACTGAGCAGGGAAAATCTGCTAAATCCCAAAGTGATTCGAAACAGGTCATTCAAACATTGCCACAAACAATGAAGGGTCATCACAAAATCTGCATGGTCATGCCATGGTCATTGACCTTCCTTTTTTGGCAAGCTGCCTAAAGACATTTTGAAGTTGGGTGGTCATAGATAGATGATAGATATATGATATATAGAAAATGATAGAAAGAAAGAAAGAAAGAGAGAGAGAGAGAGGGAGGGAGGGAGGGAGGAATGTAGATAGGGTAGGTACGTAGATGATAGATATATAGGCGTGATGGAAAACCTATTGCATGTGTGCCGGAAGTGGCATGCAAAGCCATCTCTCCAGGCATGCCAGCCATCGCCCATTGCTCTTCCGGGTTCGGGCGTGCATGCTGATCTTCACACGCACGAGAGTGCTGGAAACCAGAAGCTCAGATTCCCAATGTGCACATGTGTGCCAAGGAGCTGCTCTTCCAGTTTCTGGTGCTTTCCCCACACATGCGCACTCCCATTTTGGCACTCGGTGTTGTAAAGGTTTGCCCACACTGATATATAAGTAGGTAGGTAAGGTAGGTAGGTAGATAGATAAGACAGATAGACATGCTTGCTGTCTATCACATTTGGATCTCTGGGCTAAGTCGAGAGGTGGACTTAATGACCTCAAACACTCTTTCCAACTCGAGGCTTCTGTCACTTGTCACCAGATTGACTGTCCTTTGTGGCTTTATTTGGGAGAGAGAAGAGTCTTGTTCAAAACTGCTTTGACAGAAGCCTCTTAAGAAAGAAGCACTGTGCCAATCTGCATTTCTAATCTGACATGGATAAAAAATTATTCCTAGAGAAATGGTGGATGACAGCCTACTTATTCTTTTCCCCTTAACTAAGAGGCCCCCATCCCATATTGTCGCTTGGATAATGGGAAGGACGTTCTTTCCATTTCATTTCCTTCCTCATCACCAGCCTTTCCTTTTGTCTTGCCTCTCCTTTAGAAATGTTAATTCTAGCGGATCTATCGACAGTACTCATTTTCCTGCATTGTCATTTTCAAGAGAACTTGCGCTTTTATTTTTGCAAAAATAAATGAAAGGGAGAGAGAGAGAAAAGAAGGCAGAATCGGCCAAAGCAGCTGCACTGCGGAAGGGAGGGCTACCAATAATGACTGGGATAATTAGAATAATAATAATTTCTTCAGGCGGCAGGGATGGGTGAGGGGAGACAGTTGCTTGTAAACTTCTGTTCTTGGAAGTTCCTGACTGGAGTACTTTCTGAAATGCAGAATTAAAGATACAAAAAGAATGAGTGTCTTGGGCCTCATGTTGCTTCCACATTAGGAATTAGTGTCATTTGTTCAGTTTTTTTTAACCAGTGCATTGTTGCACAATCACATAAGGCCAGGCTTTTTTTTAAGGGGAGGATGAGAAATTGTTGCCTGCATTAGCATGATATCTTTGTCTGGAGATTTTAAACACATCACGATTTCTTTCCCCATTAGCCTCCCTTCTCCTGTTTTTATTTTAGGGCTGACATCATATATATATATTTGTTTTCTTAAGTTTTCACGGGTACTTACATGTATGTTATTCAGCTTTGTTCGGGTATTTTCCCATGTCATTATAGTTGTGCTTTTAAAGTTGTAGCAACGTTTTGGCAGAATCTCATCTGCTATCGCCTGATGATGGCAGATGAGATTCTGCCAAAACATTGGAATTTTATACATTAATAAAAGCATTATAAAATTTAACCAAGAGAATACAGAAAAGTAATGAATAGATAAAGAAAAGAAAAAGAAAGGAACAAGGGAAAGGGAAAAGAAGGTATAAAGAAGTAACTTACAAATACATTTATCATCCATCCTCCCTTTTTACAGCTACAATTCCTTTCTTCCTATTTGAGGGCTAATGAACTATTGGTTTACAGATGACATGAAAAATGCAGAACTTACAGGCATCAGATATAGTGTTGAATCTTTCAGTCCTAACTAGCAGGCCAAGAATTGCTCTTTCTTTATTTCCTTCCTTCCTTCCTTCCTTCCTTCCTTCCTTCCTTCCTTCCTTCCTCCCTCCCTCCCTCCCTCCCTCCCTCCCTCCCTCCCTCCCTCCCTCCTCTTCTCATTCAAAATTATATGGCCGCTCATCCCAAATACAGGTAGTCCTTGGCCAGAGGTGGTATTCAGCAGGTTCTGACCAGTTCTGGAGAACTGGTAGCAGAAATTTTGAGTTCTTCAGAGAACTGGCAAATCCCACCTCTGACTGGAGATTTTACAGTATACTTCCCCTGCCATGCCCATCAAGCCACGCCCATGGAACCGATAGTAAAAGAATTTGAATCCCACCACTGGTCCTTGACTCACAACCACAACTGACACAATTTCTGTGTGAGATGTTTATTAAGTCAGTTTTGCACCATTTTACAACTTTCCTTGCCATCCTGGTTAAGTGAATCCCTGCAGTTGTTAAATTAGTAATATGGTTGTTAAGTGAATATGCCTTCCCCATTGGCTTTGCTTGTCAGAAGGTTACAAAACTGGATCCCTTGACCCCAGGTCACTGTGATTGTCATAAGTCAGCTGCCAAACATCTGGATTTTGACCTCGTGACCATGGGAATACTGCAACAGTTGTGAATGCTCATAAGTTCCTTTTTTCCAATGCTGTTGTAACTTTCAACAGGACTACCTGTACAGAATTACAAATCGGGTGGACCATTACGTTCCATGAGAATTTGGCTTCATCTTGAACTTCTCCCAGGTGCTCAGACATTAATTTGCTCTATTTCAACCTGGCCTTGAAGGTCATTTGGAGGTTTCAGCTAGGCGAGCAGATGGTTACCGAGTTAATTATAAGCACTCTGAGGATTGCCCATATAACACCACTACTATGACAGTTGTATTGTTCATCAGTTAGCTTCCAAATGGATATTTCTAAGACCACTTTCTCTGGGTTGAATTCATCTTGTGAATTCAAGGAGAAAATGGCTCGCTAAGGATTGCACTCTCATCTGCGCTGGATCTGAATGTCAGATCTTCTCACTAATGACACCTTCCCTTTGGAATAGTTTAGCCTTGAATACCTATTCCTTACTACCTTTAAAAAAAAACTGTGAAAACTTTTAGGATCAGTGCAACTATAATGTCACCAAATGATGGGGCATCAGGTTGGTAGCACTACATTGAAAGTTATTGCTAAACTTTTACATTTATTTATGCTGGTCTATAATAGGTGGGGGGGAACACAGAGGAAGGTAAAACAAAGCAAATCAGCAAATCAATCAATAAATTCCTACAATTCTGTACATACCTAGTTGGTTGAAGTAAATAGAAATTGTGTACATAAATTTTCGTCAGCTGGAAGACTTTACATTTGGGAAGTATCTATGTTAGGAAAGATAGAGAATAATAGCACATCCATGCAGTAATACTTATACAGCATTAATCTTAATTTAAAAACCACAACAACCTCTTAATTCCTGCTTTTGCTGAAATTCTAGCCTCTATTATTTAAAAAAGGTTCATTTTTTTCCCCTTGCTTTTTGAAACAAGCTGTTCAAACACAATGCCTCCTGATGCCTGGGAAGTCCCTTTCAAATCTGTTTATTGTTTATAGTGAAAGGGCAGACTTCCAACCACTTTCCAAGGCAGAAGGCTCTCACAGTTGTAAACAAAGGGGCATCTCTCCTTAAGCAACTAGAAGAGAAAACCACTTGCTTTTTTCTTAGATCCAGCAAATAACATAGTTGGAAAGGATCTTGGAGGTCTTAAAATCCAACCTCCTGCTCAGGCAAGAAACCCTCAGCCTTATAAAATGATCTTGAATGTAGCCATTTAATTCATTAATTAACTTTTTAACCTTCTTTCCTCATGCATTTCACTAGTTTCCTCTTTGCTCATATCAAAACTTAGATTTCAGCACTGTTTTTAGATATTATTTGATGCCACATTATTAGAAGTACATTATTTGGCGGACTTCTGCACTAAGCACTCAGCTACAATGTCCATTCCCTGAATATGAGTTTGCTAAATTCTGATATCATGAGGTTCCACCCCTCCTTCATCCGGAATGGCAAAGAATAAAATATACAGGAAGGAAGAGGAGAGAAATTTGCTGTAATTCACACTTTCTTGCTAGAAGAACAAAAGCATCTCATGGGGATAGTTGTGTGATCTTAAAAGGATTGGATTAGCCAGTTTTATACTATGCACATGGGACAAATTTCCTTCCAGCTAATTCAATCTCAGTTTCAGTTGACTTGCTGGTTAATTTGATCAAGAGATACAGAGCTAGCCATTTGCATACCCAGTATCAAGGCTTTGCTGCACCTTTGGATCCATGTGGTCATAATTCACTTTATACTAATATCTTAGTACAAGTAAGTGGGGGGGGGACCCAATGTCTCATTTCTGGACTTGTTTGAGAGCTCATCCGTTTCATCAATCATATTTTCTGTAATTTGTCGGGATTATCTTTGAAAGCGGCAACACTGGAGGCTTACAGTATTACTGTAGCATTTAAAAGCTGCAGGGTTTTTACAAAACCGTAGCTCAGTTTCTGAAATGTCCTAATCAGGCAAGATAATTAGATGCCAGTAGAATTGCTGTGAAGTGGAGGAGACGGGAGTTTATGCAGTATTTTTAATGTCAGTATTGTTAATAAATGGGTTTTTTAAAAAAGGATCCCAAGATTGCAAAAAGAGTGTGGTTTTGGTTACATGGCTATGACCATGATTTTGACTTTTTTGACCGCGCTCTCCAAAAATGCTTCCAAAGGACAGTTCAAGCATCTTTTTTTCAAGCATCTTCCAAGTGGTTGTTCAAGCATCTTTGATAGCAGATTCCTTCCTCCCTTGTGAATAGACATCGATCTGAATGCTCACTGACAGGCAACCTAACAGAGAAAATCCATTGGTTAGACCTATAAGAGTGGAAAGGGCTTGGATCTCTGAAATCCTTCTAGAATGATATAAGATTCTGGTGAGGTAGTTCTGGCTGACAATTGAAATGCTTAGAAATGGCATGTCATCTGGAACTGTCAGGCCTCAGGAAACCAAGCAGGTGGAATGACTTCTGAACAGTTTTCTTTCTTGTTCCTCACCTGTAGACCAAAATCTTGCCAAAAGAAAGCAACTTATTTGCTTCACTTTAGATATCATTATTATTTATTAAATTAATTGACCGCTTGTTTTACTACAAGCTAACTCTAGGTCAGTGGTCGCCAACCAGTGGGCCAGGGACCACTGGTGGTCCATGAGAAAATTTTGGTGGTCCGCAAAGAAATGATACCCCCAAAGCACCTCCCAAAGCAATTAATCCAGGTGACGCGAGAACACAAGGTTTGTGTCACTTGCATTGCGAACAACACAAGGTAGTGAGGGGAGGGGGAAAAGGACGGAGGGGGGAAACTTGCCCCATGCACCTCACCTGGCCACTGGGCTGCTTCTTTCCATGTCTTTCTTCTTCTGCTTTTGGCTGCATGCAAGAAAAGCAGCAAAAGTCTTTCTCTTCCCCAAACTCCTCCAGAAATGAGTCTTTGGGACCCTGCAAGGCCTCCTGCTCCAAGAGGCTGTGCTGGCAAAGACTCCTTTTGGAGGCTGTGCTGGTGGAGTTTGGGGGAGAGAAAGAAAGACTTCTGCTGCTTCTGCTGCTTCCCTTGCATGAAGCCAAAACTCTCTCTCTCTCTCTCTCTCTCTCTCCCCCTCCCCCTGGGGGGATGGAGCTGGAAATGGTATCCTGTGATCCCAAATAAAGAATGATCGATCGGTAGGCAAACGGGGTGGGGAATTTTCCTGCAGACTTTTTGGGGGATTTTCCCAGGGTCTCTGGTCCATGGAATTTAAAATTATGAGTTTGGTGGTCCCTGAGGTCCAAAAGATTGGCGACCCCTGCTCTAGGTGATTTACAATACTAAATATTATATACCCTGAGAATTACTAGGGAGGCGACTTTTAAATTCTCTTTTCCCCAATCAAACTATCAAACCTTCACTATTACTTTGTCCTCTTGAATGAAGCCCCCCACCCCCCCAAAATAAAAAGTTAAGGTATATTCAGGGGGCAGATTACTAGGAAATCCCAGGCTCTAGATTAACTTGGAAAGACGTTTTCAGAAATCCTGGAAGGTTGATGGCTAACCACTTCTGCGGTAAAAAAAACTCAGCATGGATACTTCCACATAGTACTGAAAGTAATATTCAGTTCTCCCTATACCTTTTCATGGGTCACCATCCCTGTCTCTGGAAATAGCAAATAACTAAGGAAAACAGAAATCATTTGGTCCATTGAGTGACATGCCAACGTTTAAGGGCAAACAGTTTTCACAATCAGTTTTTCTCCCAAAGACCCTCAATTTCAAAGTAAAACTTGAACCTGTACAGGGCAAGTATTTCAACCTTCTTGCATTGGGCCAAATGACAGCTCTCTAGGGATGACACTTGGTGTTGTTAACCATGTTTCATGGATTCATTCTGACATCTAGTGGTCACATCCTCTATTTGCATACTTGTGTAGCACATCCATTATTTGCACAGAAAAACAATGGCAGATTGTGTCAAGAAAAGCACACAAGATAGATGTGCCCATAAAAATCACCAGTAATGAAACCTTTATGTTCCAGGGGAATGCCATAAACCTGATTCACACATCTAATCTAACATCCAAAGGAGCTGCTGATACTGTTCTACAGAGGAATTATTGAATCTGTCATCTGCACCTCAATAACTGTCTGATTTGGTTTTGCAACCCAACAGGACAGACACAGAGTTCAGAGAGTAATTAGGACTGCAGAAAAAACAATGGCTACCAACCTGCCTTCAGTCAAGGACCTGTATGCTGCATGAGTCAAAAAGAGGGCTGTGAAAATATTTACAGACCCCTCACATCCGGGACATAAACTGTTTCAACTCCTACCCTCAAAATGACACTATAAAGCACTGCACCCCAGAACAACTAGACACAAGGACAGTTTTTCCCCAAACGCCATCACTCTGCTAAACAAATAATTCCCTCAACACTGTCCAACTATTTACTAAACCTGCACTATTATTACTATTAATCCTCCCATCCTTCCTTTCACCCATCCCCTCTAACTTGTGACTGTATGACTGTAACTTTGTAGCTTGTATCTTTACGATTTTTATTGACTGCTTCCTTGTATGATATGATTGCTCTATGACTATTATTAAGTGTTGTACCTGATGATTCTTTTTTTTTTTGAAACAAATTTTTATTAATTTTAAAGATAAAACAACACATCATTAACCATTAAATACATAAACACATAAAACCTCTTAACATTGTAAATCCTTACAAGTCAAACAAAACATTATTTTTATACAGCATAATTCCAATTTATCCCATCTCCATATGGACACACAAATATCTTTCAGCAAATTTCTCATTATTTCTCTTTACTCCTATTCAATTTCATTTCTCTTCCATATTTATCCATTTTATAGTCATCATATTCTTTTCTTTCTGGCTTGTTTAAATTATTCTCGTCTAACATTCCTCCAAGGTTTTATTGATTCTTTTTTCCTTTTTTTTTTATAAAAAACAAATTTTGTTAGTTTTACCATAACCACAATACACAAACATACAAACACAAAACATAAACAAAACTAAAAGATCTTTTCTGAAGGTTGTCTGTTCCCGGGTTAAAACTCTTTACACAGACACAAATTCAAACATCATATTCAACCCATATCTCCTTCCATATCTTATTACCATTTTCTTTTTTATATATATATATAAAAACCATTTTTATCAGTTTTATAAAAACAATGCACAAAGAATCAAGGCATAGCAGCTTATAAATTCTTTTCTAAGAAAAAATAATAATAAAAAACCAATAAGGCATAACATTTCCAGATTATAATATCAATATTTCATATAATATTAACTTCATATCTTGTCCCTACTTCTCTTTTCCATCCAAATTATTTATTAATTAAAATTTTATTGCCTTTTATCAATATACAAAATCCAAAAAAAAAAGCATATATATCCTTCCATATCTTATTACCATTTTCAACAACATTCTTTGTCTGTTCTATTTCCAATTATCCATTCATCTTTTTTTTCTTTTACTATACTTCTCCTGTACACCAATTGGAGTAACATCTATAACTCATTACCCTAACTTAGAAATACTACATATAGCAATCTTTCTTGGGATTCTGTTTAAAAGATTCTAAAATTACATAATAAATTTTATATTCTAAATATACATATAAAAACACACTCTTATATACCCTCCAGAATCCCTCTTTTAATCTAAATTAAATTCACCCATTGTCTCTAAATAAACTTTTTTTCTTTAAGTCTTGCTTCCCCCCATTAAGGCTTCTCCTCCCCCCCTTTCTCTCTTGCTTATTCTTCTCCTTGCCCTTTCTACCCCTTTGCTTGTTCTCTTCGCTTTTCTTGCTCCTTTTCCTTTGCTTTCTAACCTTGCCTCCATCTTTTCGCTCATTTTTCTCTCTTTTGGTTGTTTTTATAATTCTTAAAATCCCCTTTTTCTTATCCTTTTTCTCCTCCTCTCCGGAAGGGACCCATTGTTCATCAAAGATGGCTTCTTCTTCCTCTTCTTCCTTGTCCCAGTCCTTCTGCTGCGTAATCAACTTTTCAAAAGAACATAACGCCATTTCTAAGAATTGAAACAAAGCGCCCAAAGTATCTTCTTTTTTATATTTTTGATATTCAATCTCTAGTTCATCCACAGACGATGCCATTATGAAAAGGGAAACTTTTTCCAAAACAACCACAAGTATTTTTAATCAAAGACAATCAAAAGCAATTAAAAAAAAAAAAGTTCCAAAAGTTAATACTTTTCTTCCTTCTTCTCTTTCTCTTTCTGAATTAATTTTTAATCAAAGAGGTCCAATTACCATATATCTTCTTTTGGGATCCACAAAGACGTTCTAGACAATCTCCTCCTTTTTCAGCTTCTGCTCCAATTTTTTTTCTCCCTTCCCACTTGCAATGACAATTTTAAATAATCAAAAAACCATACCTCCAGCAGAAATTTTCCAATTTCTTAAATTTTTCAATGTCCAAAAATCCCTTTGTCTCTTAGCTTCAGCTTTCAAAGCAATCCACTTTCAATGTCTAATATATCCAAATATTTCTGCTTTTTCCGTGGGGTGGGAGAGTAAAAAAAAAAAAAAAAAAAATTCCCTTTAACAGCTTCTCCGCCGCTTTTCGCTCTTCTTAGGGATACAATGTATCCTCCAGCAATTCAAGCAGCTCAATTCCAGGCAATTTAAAAGGTGTTACTTGACCCGGCTCAGACAGAACTTTCACTCTTCACACTTCCTCCAGCACAGTTCTTACCCGGTTGCTGGCTTCTTCGTGGCGGCCATTGCTGACCGCCGCTCCACCGCCTTGGGAAAAAGGGGTTTTCCCGGAGAAGGGGGGGTCTGCGATACCCCCACCTCCCTATCCGACTCCCCTCTCTCTTCAGCTGTCCCTACAGGGCAGCCATATCCCCCTGACCCATCTGGATCGGGGGTACCTCGACGGCTAGCACAGCAGGAATCGCGAGCTGTCGCGAATTCCTGCTGCCCCGAAGCCACGCAAACCGGAAGTCCCCCGTACCTGATGATTCTTGACGGATGTATCTTTTATGTACACCGAGAGCATGTGCACCAAGACAAATTCCTCGTGTGTTTAATCACACTTGGTCAATAAAGAATTCTATCTAATGTGAACTTTGGTTTTAGCTCAACTCAGCATGTTATGTGAATGTGGCACTGTGGTTTATAAGTCAAGGTTTGTGCTTAGTATGTTGTATGAATCCAGTCAATTGTGCTTTCTTAAAAAAAAAAAATCAAGATTAGGCACACAATAGCTTAGTGAAGTATAAACAACCAAACCATCTAATCTTGCCTCTAATGAGACTTGAAAACTAGCTTTAGACTTTAATCTGAAGAGAAAAGTGGAATAGCTCCAAAATAGCCTTGTTCAGTTGCTTCTGATTCTTCATGAGCTAACTGACAACAGATCAGCAGAATTTTATAACCCAAAGGGCTTCTCTGAGATCTCCTATTGGTGTTATCAAGGATAACATCTAGTCATCTTGTACTCTTTGGGTTTCTTTCTAGATTGCCTTTGATTTTCCCACACATTAGGATCTACTCCAATAACTTTTGCCTTGCTTTCATATGGCCAGATATTTTAGGTTTAGCTTTATTATTCCTGTATCCAAAACCAGTCTGATTTCACCTCTTTTTGAATGAGTTCTTTTTTTGAATCAAAGATACTCTCAACTGTTGTCTCTGGCGCTACAGTCTAAAAGAGATTTTCAATCATCCAGGACATGGTTGCTCCGAAGGTGCTTTTTCAAAAGGCAAGGATGATAACTGCAAGGAATATAAATCCTTCCATTACCCCAACATTTAATGAAAATTGAAGAAGCTTCTTAGAGAAGCAAAACATTTTCAAGGAAAAACAAAGAAAGTCCAATTGCCTTTTGGGATAATTCAAAGACATTTATTTTTCTGTATTCAGCATTTCTGATGTCCAGTATTCAGAGTCATTTGTTACAACTGGCAAATGCACAAACTTAACAATATACTTCTTGTTCTCATTGTGATGTCTTCAATATTTTGTCTAGATCTGTCATAGTAACAAACACCACTGTATTTCACAGCTACAATTACCATCTCTGTGAATTTTTGAGCTTAGAAAGATGAAACTTGTCCATTTTTAAATTTGTTCCACTTTTAAACATCAGGTAAGGTTGACACTACTTATCACGATGTTAGGGTTTTTAATTTTAGGTAGCAAAGCATCTCAACAGAGCTTTTGTCTTCATCTGCTTCCTTTCTACATGTGTGGCTATTTTTCTTCTTTAATAATGTCACAACTTTCAACCCATAATTCCTCAAGCAGTCAAATCTAATCAATTAAATGTTTCTTTCCCTTCATTTAGAAAATCTTATGAAAGCTGCAGACCTTTCACTTAATTATGTGCCATACAGTCTTTTTTTGATTCCTAGGGACAGTTTAGATCAGTGTTTCTCAACCTTGCAAGCTTTAAGACCTGTGGGCTTTAACTCCTGGAATCCCCCAGCCAACTGTGTAGGGTTGGTGATTCTGGGAGTTGACGTTCACATGTTTTAAAGTGGCCAAGGTTGAGAAACATAGACTTAGATTTCTTATATGGTGGTCTGATCCAAGGGTGCATCCATTGCCACTGTAACTGAGTTCATCCATTTTACTGCTTGTCATCCTCTTCTTTCATCCATTTTACTGCTTGTCATCCTTTCCCTTCCAGCTTTCCTAGCCTTATAGTCTTTTCCAAGGAAGTCAGAGGTCCCAAAACTTGGCAACTGTAAGACTTGTGAACTTTAACTCCCAGAATTCTCCAGCCAATTGGCTGGAGAATTCTGGGAGTTGAAGTCCACAAGTCTTAAAAGTTGCCAAGTTTGGGTGGGCCCTAAGTGTGTCTTTGTATAATGTACCTGAAGTAAGATAGTTTGAGTGTAGTCATTATTACCTAAAGTTATTGTATAAAAGTCCAACTTTCACTTTGATAGGCTGTATTGCTATCTTTATTTTCATATACATGTGTGTATGTGTGTGTGTATTTTTACACACACACACACACACACACTCTATCAGGGCTGCAAAAAAGTTCCGCACGACAGAAAATCTTTGCTGGCAGGAGAGATATATGAACGAAGGTGACAGCGAGAGGATAGTGCAATATACACATAGATTCATTCATTCTGCTGTGTATAGATAAAACCAATACAAATATAAGAAAACAAAATGGTACAAATAATAACTCTTTATTGATTATCCCTTGGGCCATATCAAAATGCAAAGTTCCAGCAACAGTTACTAAAATTTAATAAAAGCAAAATGAAATAGGATAAAATGAAATAGGATAAACACATTCATTCGGCTGTGTTCAATTTCGGTGTCTCGGAGACACGCCCACTCACCCCGCCTCCTCCGGAAACCCCAGCCTATAGAAAACAACTTTGGGAAGAAGGCGGACCAACCGCGCTCTCCAAGTTAGCGCAGGCGTATAGACCCAATCCGAAAAAAAAAAAATGTATGTGTAAAATGCTTTTCCATCGCGCCCGCCCTCACTCCGCCCCGCCTTTCGCCCCGCCCTTTTCTCCCCCCCTCCCACGCCTCCAGCGTGCGTTTTAAGCGCGCGCGCGCGCCGGCTCCATGCGTTTGTACCTTTGATTTCGCCCCGGCCTCGCAAAGATTCTTCTCCAGACGCGGACGGGTTCTTTCTTTTTTTTTTTTTTTTTTTAAATTAAGAATAAAGCCTTGGGAGGGCTCCGCGTCCACGCGCTTGCGCAGTGCCCAGGACCAGTGGAGGGTCAGTATCGGGGGAGAGGAATTTGGCCGCGGGGGAGGGGGAGGGCTTTCCTGGGCCTGGCCCGGGAGGAGGGGGAGGCTCTCGGGCAGCGGCTGTCAAACGCCAGAGTCGCCCTGCTTTGTGCTGGGATAACAGTAGCTGCACCCTTGACACGGCTACAAGAAGGGGGGGGGTCTTTTTCCTCCCCTCCCCCTCCTCGGACAACAAAGCCCAGAGTTCCCGGCTGCCTGCGCTGGGATGAGTCCGATCTTCGGGGCGGAGGGCGGGCAAGTGATAAAGCGGCTGCCCTCGCTTGCCTTTCGGGGGTCTCCCCCGATCCTTTTGGGCGAACCCCCGTTTGTCACGTGGACGGAGGAGGGGTGGCTGCAGACGAGCGGTTTGCCCGGGTCTTTTGCTTGGGTTCTCACGGTGTGCAGCAAGACGTGCAGGCGGCTTGCTGGGTCAGCTCGGTTTCTTGGAAGCCCTTGTGCTGGGCCACCCCCGGGGGGGAGGGGACGTCCTTTCGGTCTGGTCCCTGTCACTCGTTGGCCATCTTTCCTTTCTCTTAGCTGGCTTAGGACAGTCTTTCTTAAACTCTGGTCTCTCAAGACACTTACCTTCCTTCCTACTTTTAAGATGTATGTGTGTATGTATGTCTCTCCTCTCTCCCTCTCATCTCTCTCTTAACTCTCTCTCATCTCTCTCTCTACCTCTATCTATTTGTGTGCATGTGTATGCTCAAATCAAAAGGTCTACGGAGATTCTCAGTCATCCAGGGCATGGTTGTCCCAAAGGTGCTTTTTTCAAGAAGCAACTGGACTTTTCTGGTTTTTCTTTGAAGACTTCCGACCACCCTCCAGTCAGAGCTGAAGAAGTTTCTTGGATGAGAAGTGAAAGATCTTCAAAGAAAAACCAGAAAGTCTAGTTGCCTCCTGAAAAAAGCACCTTTGAATGCTCAAGTCAAAAGGTTGACTCTTTGGCAAATGCCGTCCCTGCGGTTTTCGTGGCAAATGTTCAGAAGGGCTTTGCCATTGCTTGCTTCCTGGAGCTGAGTAAGACCAGCTGGCCCAAGATCACCCCACCCCCGCTGGCTTAATGCCTAAAGCAGGATTGGAACTCCCAGCCTTTGCAATTTCTATCCCAGTGTCTTAAGCACTGCACCAAATTGGGAGTTTAAAAAAGTATTTTTAGGGTGTTTTGATTTTGCAGACCTGAGAGGGTCTTGGGGACCCCCAGAGGTTTTCAGATCACATTTTAAAAAAAACTGGCTGAGGAGGATAACATGGGTGAGGGAAAAACACCATGAAATCAGCATTGTGAAAATTAGCCTCAATTAAATGTAATGCATTTAATTATGCTCAGTCTTTCTCTTGTGTCTTTTTATTCATCCCTCCACCCACAAATTGCAACCTTGGTTTTTAGTGAAATAGTCTTATATTCAAACTCTTATTTCCAAATTCCTTTGTGGTTCCCAGTTGGTAATTAACTGGGTTCTGTTCAGCAATGACCTGAAATATCTCTCTTATTTCTAATGATTGTAGTGGGGTTTGGTGTGGAGAAAGAAACTTGAGAGAAGAAAGACTTGAGTTTTAAAAAACAGACCACATTCATCTGGGACTTTGTGTGTGTGTGGGGGGGGGGGGGGGGGATAAAAATGCTCTCTGTTTTTCCCATTGCATCCCAATGGGAGAGGCAGGAAAGCAGTGACTCACTCAGATTGTCATCACTGTTCCATTCTAAGGCTTCCCTTCTCCCTCTAGGCCACATGAGGCAAAGGGAAGCACATGCTGCCCACCCGATGCTTCCCAGTGCACATATGTACGCATAGTTATTGCTCCAGAAGAAGCTGTTGTTGGCCATGTATAACTTTTTGGCAGCCCTGTTAAGTTAGGGAGTAACAGACTGAAAAGTAGTGGAGATTTCAAGACTCAGGTTCTTATGGTTCACCAAGTTACTTGCAATCACATTCTTTGTCACCAACTCTGCCTGAAGGTGTGTCCCAGACTTTATGGTGAGGCAAACATCTGGGAAATTCTAGAACATCTTCTTTTGGCAGGTCTTACCTTCTACATGCCCCTCTGATTTTTAATGGCAGCATTCCTGTTTATTGAATTATTATATTGTTTTACTAAATCTTTATCCCTCTCACTTCTGATCTAAAATTTTCCTCTTCTCTTTTCCTGGCTATGCTTGGCAACAGTCCTTCAATAACCCTGTTAGTGTGTCCCTCCCCAGCTGAATTGCTGCTTGTGCTTATATGAATTTTCCTTAGGTGAGGCCTCTTGCCATGATCAGCATGAAATAATTGTGCATCTTATATTGCTTTTTCCATGATTTAATTGAGAACATTATCTTATATCTCTAGAAGATCCTATATTATCTGTTTGTCCATCCAATTTCTATACCACCTATCACATTTGAGCGACTCTAGATGGTTTATATACCTATAACTGAGGCTTCTTTATTTCAGAATTTTAATCTGAGGCAAAATATTTATTGCTGATGTCTTCTTAATCTTTCTCCTGAACCACTGTGCTCTTTGTTTATTTCAATGTATTTAATGGGCCCATTTTGTGGAATAAAAAGATATAAAATGAATTAGCAAATTGCTCCCATTTTCACTCTGTTCTTTAGTCTCATAATGATCTGGGAACCTGTGCATTTTGATGTCTCATGATCCTCTTAATAAAACATTGTTTTTCAACTTTGGTAGCTTTAAGATGTGTGTCAAGGTTGAAACACACTGTTTTAAAGAAAAGGAAGGATTGTAAATAGGACAATTTGCTCAAGTCTTTAGTTGTTCTGACCTCTGTCAAAGTGAGTAACTTGGTTATGTATTGTAGAGGCCACAAAGGGTAAAGGTACATTTGTTGCTAATTCGTTAAAAGTGCTAGTTTATGGGGAGAAGCAATTGTGGAAAGTGAGTCAGATTTTCATTAGTATCTTATTTATGAACTGGGAGCAAGATGCTTTATTAAACAGTACTGCATATATAAACAAAGTAGCTTGCAAAACATAAAGACAAGTGCAAAACAAGGTTAAAGTGAAAAGTTATATGGAAAACAAATGGACAGACAAAATCAATAACAATTTAAAATTAAATTGTGGCTTTAAATCTGCAGGATGTACAATACATATAAACTTGTTTTATATTGAGAGATACATATTGGTCAGCAAGACTGATCAAAGCCAAAAATAACAAATCAGTAGCTATATTTTATGAAATGTAACTTTTTTCTTTGTTTAGACATTGAAACAAATGAAGTACATTTTGGTAACAGGTGGTGTCATCTCTGGGATTGGAAAAGGAATCATTGCCAGCAGCGTTGGGACAATCCTCAAATCATGTGGATTACACGTCACTTCCATTAAAATTGACCCTTATATTAACATTGATGCAGGCACATTCTCTCCTTATGAGCACGGTAAGACAAGGTGAAAACCTCTTCTTAATGTAGCAGCAAGGACTGAGTATCTCCACATTCTAATTTTGGAGGTACATTTTGCAGAGTAGAGTAGAGCATAACAGTTGGAAGGGACCTTGTAGGCCATCTAATCCAACTTCCTGCTCAAGCAAGAGACCCTATACCAGAGGTCTTCAAACTTGACAGCTTTAAGACTTTTATGGACTTCAACTCCCAGAATTCCGCCTCCGGTCATGTTAGCTCAGGAATTCTGGGAGTTGAAGTCCACAAGTCTTAAACTTGCCAAGTTTGAAGATCATTGCCCTATACCATTTCTGACAGATGATAGTCCAGTCTCTTATTTCTCTACTTAAAAAAAAAACACCAAAAACAATATAGAGTGTCCAATCTGTGTATTGGGCTACTTAAATTATTTATATTTATAATGTTTGCTTTTGTGTTTCTAATTTTATTTTCTTGAACCTCAGCTCCTCTCCTAGATAGGTAGAAAATGCGCAGCCATATACATGGCTTGAATGTGGGCAGAAAATGGGCAGCCATATACATGGCTTGAATGTGGACTTCAGTGTGTTGAAGTCCACTCATCTTAAAGATGCCAAGTGTGAAAAACACTGCTGTAGATTGTTTAGGCAACAAAAGTGACAGGCAGCAGAGTCCTTGCTGTGGTTTGGTCTACAGTGAGAAAAATGTTGATTATCCTTCAGAAGGTTGTACAGTAGGTCCTAGGATGTTCAGCTACCTTACCATTGCTAACCAATTGGGAATATGCTAGATGTTTTGGAGCAGGGGTCTCCAACCTTGGCAACTTTAAAACTTGTGGACTTCAAACTCCCAGAGTTCTTTTGCTGGCTGAGGAGCTCTGGGAGTTGAAGTCCACAAGTCTTAAAGTTGCCAAGGTTGGAGACCCCTGTTTTGGAGGATGCTTTCAGTATACAAACATGGCTATACAGAAGAAGGTGACAAAAAGCTTACCTGTGGTTGCCATTTTGTTTTAGGTGAGGTCTTTGTGTTGGATGATGGAGGAGAAGTGGATTTGGATCTGGGTAACTATGAACGGTTTCTTGATATCAGACTCACAAAGGACAATAATCTGACCACAGGAAAAATATACCAATATGTCATCAACAAGGAAAGGAAGGGAGACTACTTAGGTAAAACTGTGCAAGGTAAAGTATTAAACATGGATTCATTTTCCTTTGACTGCTGCCTTTGGCTGGAGACTTTGTTTAATTTCAACCATAAAGATCATGGCTGCTAATTTATGTTCTGTAGCTACTGTCTCCTGGTTGTTTTTATAACCCGGAGATGAGAAATTTGGGCACTTTGAGACACAATTGAAAACATTATTTAAAAAATGTTTTTTTCCAGTACTATAAATAAATAGAGAGTAATTGTTAGAGCAATTCAAGGATGTTTTTAGGAGTGGTTAAAAAAAATTAAGATAGCTATGGTGAAACAAAGCTTCACAGTGATCAATGCTTCATAATTTTTTATGTGTGTCATGTACATGGAGCTTCGATTGCATTGTTCAAGTCGCCATCTTGACTTTTTTGACCTTACTCTGCTGGCATCCCTGCAACATCTCATACTATTCTAGTTGTATTTGCATGTTGCTGTAAGCCAGAACAGTGGAGAGTTTGTGATTTTCACTCAGGAACATGTTCACAAGAATGCAGTCACGCTAGCCAACAGGAATGATAAGGTATCCAGTAACCTTACTGGGTAAAATAAAATAAGCCAAATTGGTTAGAGTTGGATAGCATCCAGATTGAATTCATAAAATCAAATCACCAGAAATTCACCAAGAAATGAATGTTCAGTGTTAATGAGATGATTCTGACTGAAACCAAGCATATAGCCAGAAATTATTGAAACATTATCTTTTTCAAAAATGTTTTTACAGTTGTGCCCCACATTACTGATGCCATCCAGGAGTGGGTAATGAGACAGGCACGGATCCCAGTAGATGAAGATGGGATGGAGCCCCAAGTCTGTGTGATAGAGGTTGGTGTCCATGGCCTTTTGTGTCTCCTGCCAGGATTTCACCTGTAAGATATTGGTTGATGATTACTACCTGGGTGTTTTTAAAGATGCTTTACAGTTATTACCATTACAATACTTTATGGTCATTAATCAGCACAAGAAAATTAATCTGCAAATATTCAAAATATCCAAAGGTAAATTGATAATGTCAGGATGGCTGAGGGCAATATGCTGACTCTGTAAACCACTTAGAGAGGGCTGTAAACCACTATGAAGTGGTGCATAAGTCCAAGTGCTGCTGTTACAGTTAAGAAAAGTACACAAAGGGATTTGGCTGAAATATTGCTAAACTTGAATATGGTAAAAGGAGATGGGGGGGGGAACGGGATTTGTGCTTTTAAGAAAAAAGCATTGCATTTAATTTTAGATGTCTGTATTTTAGCTCGGAGGAACGGTGGGAGATATTGAAAGCATGCCTTTCATTGAAGCATTCCGCCAATTTCAATTCAAAGTCAAGCGCGAGAACTTCTGTAATATTCACGTCAGTCTAGTTCCCCAGGTAAGATTCCATAAGGCAGCTCCTTGTAGTGTTGGCCCTAGAGAACCAAGGTGGGTCTTTTTCTAAGGCTCTGGGGTTAGGACATCCAAAGGGTTGGGAATTCTTTTTCATCTTGTTTGTTCTGTGGAATTGGGTGGCCTAGAAACTAGACAAATAAACAAATGAATAAACAGATTGCAGGAATGACCTGAGGGTTTTCAAAGAGATTGGAAAATGAATCAGATCTTAATTTGACACATTGTCGTCTTGTTTATATTTCTTGGCCTGGGTCTATTAGCCAAGTTCTACAGGGGAGCAGAAGACAAAACCTACTCAGAATAGTGTTCGTGAACTTCGGGGCCTGGGTCTATCACCAGATCTAGTAAGTTTTGCTATAATGTATGTTAAAATTATTGGCTGGATTTCAAATTGCTGTCGGGCTGAGGATGGGAAGATGTTATTCAGCTATTTGAGAAATATAAATTGCTATGAAAGAGAATAATCTGTTCACAGCTGAGAAAGTATAATGTGGTTAATTGTTCTTCAGTGAGCTAACCAAATTCTGTTTGAAGGCTAGATTTAATCCTTAGACAAATCTTTTGAAGGTTTCACTATTTTCTTTACTAGATAGTGTGTAGATGTTCCACGCCCCTGGATACCTCAGTGAAAGAGAAAATTTCCATGTTTTGTCATGTAGAACCAGAACAGGTAAAGTTGCTTCATGTTAGCATAGTAACTTTGAACATATATATGTGTTTTCTGCAGGCTTTTGATTTCATGTAATAGTTTCTGCATGCACAGAACAGATCAAAGTTACAAACTCCTATGTAACATTAATTATCTAGAAAAAAAGAAGAAATGCACACGGTGGATTTTCAGTCATTTATCACCAGATCACAGTGGTGACGAATTGTAAAACAGGTGTTGAAGCATGGCCTGTAGGCTGCTGGTTGCCTATCTTCCCTTTTCATCAAAGCTTGGGAGACCCACATCTGGGTCAAATCAGAGAATTCGGTGTAGCAGATTTTATGTATATAAGCTCCCTTTTTTCCAGTTAGCTGCGACTTGCAGTGCACCTTATTTTGATCTTGTGTTTGCCAGAGCAGCAGTTAATTCTGTGCATCGTTATGTGTATTTGCGGATATGGCTCGAAGATCTTAGTAATATTTGCTTAACCAAATAATTTGCTTTGCTTCAACAGGTAATCTGTGTCCATGATGTCTCTTCCATCTATCGGGTTCCTCTGTTACTAGAGGAGCAAGGAGTGGTGGATTATTTTCGACACAGGCTCAACCTTCCCATTGAAAAGCAGCCCCAGAGAATGCTGATGAAATGGAAGGAGATGGCGGACAGGTGAGAGCTTCTTTGGGCAAGCAGTTATTCTGGTTATTTTCAAGCAGTACAATAAAATAAACCTTTAAACCTAACACAACAAAGCACCATGGCTGTGCAGTTCGATATGCTAAAAGAAAGCGTATTATTTGCTTGCAGTGATGGCCTGGTTACCCCAACCAGCTAAGACAACCACTGGACTCTCACAACAATGAACCATACAGCACCCAAACTTAGATTGCCGTAGTGTAGACCGCACCACTTCAGACCACAGATGAAAAGGAATCACCTATTATAATGGTGCAGCCATGGTGGTGCAGTGGTTAGAATGCAGTATTGCAGGCTGACTCTGCTCACTGCCAGAAGTTCAGTGCCTTCAATCCTCACCGGCTCAAGATTGACTCAGCCTTCCATCCTTCTGAGGTTGATAAAATGAGGACCCAGATTGTTGGGGGAATAAGCTCGCTCTATAAACCGCTTAGGACTGTAAAGCACTGAAGTGGTATATAAATGCTATTGCTATTTTTTAAAAGGATCTTTTGGAGAGAGATGCTGGACTAGTACTGTGTTTTTGTTAGGAATATGAGTCACCTAACAGGTATTTGGGTTAGAAAAATATAAACATTGTTAATATATATTGGTTATAATATATAAACATTTTGTCCAATTTATTGAATGTGTGGGCTGGGCTTAAGTGGATTTTGATGGGGTAGTAATGGTGATAGTGCTTTGAGTTGGAATTGAGTCCTGGCAGCTACGTGGACAAGTTTTTGTCATTTTTTAGGTAGCAGTTTCAGAAAAGGTTGCTCTGGCCTTCCTAGGGTTGCGAGTCAGTCACCCAGCTAGTTTTTGTGCCTATCCATGTTTCCCTGTTTCTGGTCCAGCATATTAACCACTAAACTGTCTTGTAAGATGATAATGTTAATATTGGCTTTCTCATTCCATACTTTCGATATTCACTTTTTAAAGACGTGATTTTGGTTTTTTACACAGATATGATCGCTTATTGGAAACCTGTTCTATTGCCCTGGTTGGCAAATATACAAAGTTTTCAGATTCATATGCCTCTGTCATTAAAGCCTTGGAACATTCTGCTCTAGCAATCAATCACAAACTAGAGATAAAGGTATGCTTTTTCCACTGACTACCAAAAAAACCCAAACTTTCTTGCTTGGTTTAGTTGGAAAGTTAAAGTCTATGGGTATCTGCTCTAAGTTCATAACTTCTATTGCATCTAAAATGCTACTTCTGGCAAAAATTCTATGTTTACCAACAACAAAAACCAGCCTGTCTCATATATTCCAGCAATGTTAGAAATTATTGAGCTTATTAATGTGATAACGATGCAAGCAATGTGTAGGAAAATCTTTGTGATGTTGATATTGTGTCAATCCCTCAATTGGCTATTACTGTACACTTTTCCACAGCTATAATAAACACAATGGGGAAAATGAATCAAAAGACACACTGTACACCAGCATTTCTTAGTGTGATTGAAAGACTCAAGGGGATCCTTCATTGAGGGCCGCATCAGGGTTGTGTTTGACCTCGGGGGGCGGGCGGGCGTAGCCAGCGTGTGTGTGGCCAGCTCGACATCATTCATGTCAGGGGTGCCTGTGGTGGCCTGAGTGCTCGTGGCCCTTTTGAGCTCCCTTTTCACCGGCAAAGGGTGGCAGGAGGGCATTGCAGCCAAAAACTTAGCTCAGGAGGACTGTGCGTAGCCCTCCCAAGCTGGCCAGCTCCAACTCCTGGGCCTTGAGTTTGACCTTCTTGGATGCATGAAGAACTATTTTCCAGATAGTGGAGATGTACGTAGAAATGGTAGACATATCAGTCTTAGTTTTTTAATTGTTAAAATAGTTTTTTCCTGAAAATACTTACGTTAATATGTTTAATATTATTTTTACATGATTCAATAAATAAATATTCTATGAATGTGTTAATTTTAATACAGTAGCAATCGACATAACCCACACAAACAAATGCTCTTTTGGGGTCCTTCATGATTTTTAAAAGTGAGAAGTGCTCCTGAGAGCGAAAAGTTAGAGATTGACATTGGGAATTTCTTCTGTTCCTCAAAAAAGGACTGAACCCTCTCTAAGAATGTTGATTGCTTTGAAGGCATCATGATGATGTGATTATTTATATGATCTTTTTTTAAAAAAAAAAATCATCAGCTTCCTACAGCAATGTTTTTCATTGATTATTGAACTATTTTAAGATGAAAAACCTCCAAGGTCTGTAACTTGGAACAGAAGTTTTTTTAAAAAAAATCATAAGGATTAGGGATGAAAATCATTTGGTCAATATTTTGTCAGTTAACAGAGTAATGTAAGGCAATGATCAACAAACATTGACATTCAAGGTCTAAAATTAGACGATCTTTCTTTCCAGTATATTGATTCTGCTAATTTGGAACCAGTTACATTACAAGAAGAACCAGTTCGATACCATGAAGCCTGGCAGAAGCTTTGCAGTGCTGAGTAAGGCATTTGTCTTCCTTTCTATAATGAGAAAATGTCTCCTCATTTGATTGAAGCTGTTTTTGTACTTCTCCCAGAGATAACTTCATTTTTAGTGTTTAAATACCTTCCTTTTATGAGTTAGGCACCAGGCCTTGATTTCTGTTTCTGAACAACAGGATGAAGTATATCAGAAACAAGTTTATATTGCGGGCTCTAATTCCAGGTGGTTTGGAATTTTATTTAACATATAGGCTGACATATAGCATAATAGGGTGAGAAAGAACCTTGGGGATCTTCCGGTCCAATTCTCTGCCCAAGGTAGAAATCTTCATTTCATTCAGGACAAATGGTTGTCAGTCTTTTCTTGAAGACTTTCAGTGATGGGGCACCCATAATTTCATGAAGCAGGCTGTTTCACTGCTTCATGGCTCCCTTAGACAGGAAATCCCTCCATATTGCAAGTTTGGTTCTCTCACAATTAAAATTCCACCCATTGCTTCTTGTCTTATCTGTTATTCTGGATAACAACAAATCCATGCCTTCTTTCTTGTGACCCTCCCTTCATGTTTTGGAATGCTGCTATCATAGCTCCCTCCTCTTCTTTAGGCTAAACATTAGCAAGCTCCTTTAACTGTTTTTGTTTTGTTTATAAATGTCATTATAAATAAATGCCATGGAGAAGTTCTCTGTTCACAAATCACATGCTGCAGATTGCCTCTGAGTGATGATCATATGATTCTGCTACAGAATGGACAAATGATATCCCGAGACTCTTGATACGGGTGATAGGGGCTCTCTAAAGCTTATATACTAGGGGCTCACTTAGGCTTATATACTACTTCACCATGCATTTACAGCCCTCTCTAAGTGGTTTACAGAGTCAGCCCATTGTCCCCAACAACGTGGGTCCTCATTTTACCCACCTTGGAAGGATGGAAGGCTGAGTCAACCTTGAGCCTGGTGAGATCTGATCTGCCAAATTGCAGGCAGCCGGCTGTCAGCAGAAGTAGCTTGCAATACTGCATTCTAACCACTGCGCCACCGTGGCTCTTAGTAGTTTTCCTAGAGGTTTCAAGAGGTTGAACTTTGGACAATCAACATTCAATAGAGGGGTGTTACTATCATCTTTCAAATTTCAGATGCAAATTCCTGCTTGGCTGAAACATCTTCATTCATGGTGATTTCCACGAAAGTTGTTAAATAAAGCACCATGGCTGTGGTTTATAAACAACATGACTGGGATTGTTTTCAGGAAGCCTCCTTAGTTCAAACCAGGCAGAGTGCATTGTGGTGTGTATTTTACTAGGTGAATGCAATTCATTTTCAGAGGACTAGGATAAAATATACTGCAAAAGTGAATGCTCAGGTTTATCCAATAGGCTTCCTCCTCCTTTTGTTTAGTGGAGTGTTGGTTCCAGGTGGTTTTGGTGTTCGAGGCACAGAAGGAAAAATTCAAGCCATTTCTTGGGCAAGAAAGCAGAAGAAACCTTTCCTAGGTGAGAAAATGTGCTTGAATGTTATTTTTTGTATGGAGTAAGATATAGCAGAACTTTAATTTACAAGGGGTTGGGTCTATTCTTTGAGAGATCTCTGTGTCCAACAGTTTCTGCCTGTCCAGTAGGACCAGTAGAGTTGGGTGCCTTCCGGATCCTTTCTGGATGTCATCTCTTGAGAGCTAAGAAGAATGCCTTTTCTGTCACGTGACATGCCTTCTGGAAAAGCATCTCTACAGAGATTCATGTGACTCACCCTTATGATGTTCCCAAAATCTTTAAAGACTTGGCTTTGTTCCCAGACCTGGGGATAGAGTGGTTGTTGAGTCCGTTGAATGTTCTCTGGCGGGTCAATGTTTGTTTCCTCTGCCCACGCATGATCTTTTTCTCATAGTTCTTTATTACAGCATAAACTGTTGGGGGGCCTCTAAAGTTACTGCAATCAATTGATTGCTTGATTAGATAAATAACATTCAACTAATTGCTTTGAACGTGAACCAGAATTGAAATGGTCCTTTCTGTACCAGCTTGCTTGAAATGATAAGTTAAAGAAATATTGTTCAGTATTATCCCAAGAAACTATCTGATGTCTTTGAAATCATGTGTGTCCAGACTGATGCATAATTGTAAGGCCATAAATTATCCCAAAGGTCCTCCTGTATCTGATCTTCAACTGCTCACGTAGAGTCTAATAAAGAAATAACGGGAATTCTGTTGGGTATATGATAATACCAGTGCATATTTTTAAATACATCTGTCTCTGTTTTCTATAGGAGTCTGTTTGGGAATGCAGTTGGCCGTTGTGGAGTTTGCCCGCAATATACTTGGCTGGCTAGGTAAAAATGTGGGAAAATAAATATTTGGGCTTCTCTTTAAGGATTCTATTCCTTAAAATAGTTTGTAAGACCAGACCTAGAATACTGCATCCAGTTTTGGTCACCAGACAATAAAAAAGATGTTGAGACTCTAGAAAAAGTACAGAGAAGAGCAACCAGGATGATTAGGGGACTGGAGGCTGAAACATATGAAAAACAGTTGCAGGAACTGGGCATGGCTAGTCTAGTGAGAAGAACCAAGAGAGACATGATAGCAGTTTTCCAATATCTCAGGGGCTGCCACAGAGAGGAAGGAGTCTAGCTCTTTTCTAAAGGGCAGACAAGGAATAATGGATGGAAACAGAACAAGGAGAGATTTAACCTGGAAATAAGGAGAAACTTTCTGACAGTGGAAACAATCAACCAATGAAACAGCTTGCCCTCGGAAGTTGTGGGAGCGTCATCAGTTGAGACTTTCAAGAAGAGACTGGACTGCCATCTGTCAGAAATGGTGTAGGGTCTCTCCTGCTTGGGCAGGGGGTTGGATTAAATGACCTACAAGGTCCCTTCCAACTCTGATTACCTGTTATCTTTGTGATATAATTGCTGTTAGGTAGCAGTATACTGGGAACATTTAAACCTCAATAAAGCTTTTTATACACTTTAGGTAATTGTGCTTATTTCACTTTACCCAGTTTTTATAAGAGTTTCTAAAGGAATAAGCTTTTAATTTTCTAAATTGTTTGCAAATTAAAATATAAATCTCCATGTTTTTATTGCTTTATTTACTAGCCTAAGTGTAGAGGTCTTAATAAGAAAGCACTTATTTACAACATTCAAACTTAAGTAGTGGATTATTAAAATATACAACATGGTATGTTAATGACTTGGGTAGGACTGCATTGACCATGTTATGTGAAGCGTTTGCTCCAAGTCTTGGGTTACATTGTCATTAATGCAAATTAATGGAAAAGCTGCTTTCTACTGGAAATGTAGATTTTTTTTCTTAAGATCTGAGAGTTTATGTGATCAAAGCCTATCATCCACAGATGCCAACTCTACAGAATTTGACCCCAAAACTACACACCCAGTGGTAAGTGTGATGATACTTTTTTAATCCATTGAGCTTTCTTTTCATGTATACCAAGAATATTTTTAACCCCCTTCTCACAATTATTTTGAAAGGAAATGTAAAAAATGGCCTAATTAGAATGAATTATCAGAATAATCAGACTTCCCCATAATGCTACGATTTATTAACTTCTGTTAAAATGTTGTCTGATATTTGAAGTTGTTTCTCAGAGAGTTGCTCTGCCATATTTTTTTTTCGTAGATATGAAAGCCCATATTTATTTTATTTAATTTGGAGCCAGTGACTCTCAATTTGACCAAATAGGATGTGTGTTATTACATTTACTTGACTTTCTATTGCTTTAGATACCGTAAAAGTAAACTTTTGCATGTTTGTATATGCGTACATGTATATTACATACACATATAATTTTACACATATGAATACACTCTAAAACTCACGTTAGACGTGAAAAATATTGTATTAGCAGTTAGAATGGAGTTTAAGCCCTTCTGATGGATAACCAATGCCAGAAACCATTGTTTTGTTTTTAGATACTACTAAACCCATGGAAATGAAACAGTTTACAGATTTTGTTGCATACCTGCATACTTGTTTAATATCCTTAGTTGTCTTAACTTCTTCTCCATCATATCATACTCTTCGATTTCTCAGGTAATTGACATGCCGGAACACAATCCAGGTCAAATGGGTGGAACCATGAGGCTGGGCAAGAGAAGAACTATCTTCCAAACCAAGAATTCAGTCATGAGTATGATTTTCTTAACCTTCCTTTTGTCCCCCCCCCCTCCCTTCCTTTTGACTGCTGGTTGTATTTTGATTATACAAATACCTAAGCTGCCTTAAAGTATGGGAAATTATAGCTACCGTATTTCTCACAAAATAAGGCCGGGCCTAATTTTTTTTTGACCAATGAAAAAACGGCTAGGCCGTCTTTTCGGGGGTGACTTAATTTCCTCCCCCACCTAAAGCGACCCATACGCACATACCTCGCCGTGAGGCCGCTTCTGTCAGCCGATGAAAGCTCCCCGAAGGCAGAGTTCCCAACTGCTTCAGGGCGTGGCGTAGCTCCCCATGTCCCCTCGCCTTTAGGCAGTCTCTTTCAGGCGATGGAAGCTTCCCAAATGCAGTCACCAGCCACTTCGATCGGCCGGTAGAAGCGGCCTCGTGAGGAGGGGAGTGTGTGTGCGCTTGCCCCGAGGCCGCTTCTATCGGCCGACCGAAGTGGCTGGTGACTGCATTTGGGAAGCTTCCATCGCCTGAAAGAGACTGCCTAAAGGCGAGGGGACATGGGGAGCTACGCCACGCCCTGAAGTGGCTGGGGACTCTACCTTCAGGGAGCTTCTATCGGCTATCGGGGTATTCTAGCCTAGGCTACCTGCAGGGCATTCCTAAAGGCATGTTTTCTCCCCATCCCCCCCCCCGCCCTTCTCCCGCCCATTTCTCTTCACCTCATGTCATTCTAAGAACGATGTGAGAAATGGTGGGGAAACACATGATTTAAATAGGCCTAAATTTTGGGGGTGGGGCTTAATTTCACCTCATGCGTAGAAATCATGCTGGGCCTTCCTATTGGTGGAGGCTGTATTGTTGGAGAAACATGGTAGCGGCAGTCCCACTTTCCTAGGCATTTGGGGCAACTTGATGGCATTGGTAATAGCTCTACAAAGAAAAAAAAGATATACCTCAAACTTTGTATTATAAACTTAGGTATTTGCTAGACCACCTGTGAACCCATGTATCATAGTTTCAGAGATCTGGTTCCTTACCAGATTCCTCAGTACTTTCAGCAACGGCAGAGATTCTAGTGTGTACTTGAAAAGTTCTGTAAAATTCAGGGAAATATTCAGAGATCTGTCTGTCTTGAAAGGCGTCCATGTTGAACAGCATAGCACAAACATCAGGAGTTGACTACAGGAAATTTTCTATGACATTTAGTATTAGGTCATAAAATGATTTATGATAATGTTTAGGTCACAAAATGTTATATAAATGTGGCCAAATTTCAATTCAGCGGGAGTCATGGATCCTGGAGTTTAGATGCATTCTGTAAACTAGCTCATTTGAGGCACCTTGATTCAAAATGTTTTGCCCTATGATGCATTGTTTTGTCAATTAAAGATTACAGATGAAAGTTTTAGTATATAGATAACAGCAAGCTATTGTGATAGCTGCTTAGCAATTGAACACATTCACAGAGGAAAAGTCAGTTTGCAGTTGTTAATTGTAACACGAAACTCCAGGTATAGAGAGGGCATATGGCACCACTGAATAACAGCTGCTATGGTATCACAGGTGGGAAAAGCTATTGTCTTCACACCATTGATGGACTTCTTGATGGTTCAGATGAAAAGCTTAGAGATATAGCATATTTGAGAGCCAGTTTTGTCTAATGGTTTAAGGCACCAGGCTAGAAACAAGAGACAGGGAGTTCAAGTCCCGCCTTAGCTATGAAAGCCAACTGAGGTGACTTTGAGCCAACCTATCTCTCTCAGCCCAACTCACCTCACAGGGTTGTTGTGGAGAAATTAAGAAGGTTTGTTGGTTCATTGCCTTGAATTACTTATGAAAACGATAAAGGAGGGATGTAAGCAAATGACTAGAACAGGGGTCTCCAACCTTGGCTCCTGGAAGCCTGGCGGACTTCAACTCCCAGAGTTCCACAGCCAGCAAAGCTGGCTGTGGAATTCTGGGAGTTGAAGTCCGCCAGGCTTCCAGGAGCCAAGGTTGGAGACCCCTGGACTAGAAGATAGGCTCCTGCATTCTTTCTTTGGTGGTATGTTGCTAAGCACAGGAACTGATTTCTAATAAACTTTTCTGTAAGAAGAAGAAAAGCAACATTATACAGGAAAAGGCAAGGGAAAAGTATGGTATTAATAAGTATGCTTCAAATAAGCAAATGGCCATTTATTTTCTGCATCAATAGGAAAACTGTATGGCGATGGTGATTACTTGGAAGAAAGGCACAGGCACAGATTTGAGGTACGGCTACTTGTAGTAGAGAAAGGCAGGGGGAGGACCACTTTTCTCTAAAGTCCAGTTTAAAAAGATGTGGTGTAATCTTCTCTCCATAGGTAAACCCAGAGCTGAAAAACTCATTTGAGGAGAAAGGTATGAAGTTTGTGGGCCAGGATGTGGAAGGAGAGCGAATGGAAGTGGTTGAGTTGGAAGGTGAGCACTGATCTATCACAAGAAGGTTGCTATTGTTAATTGAGGAAAAGTTTTTGGGGTTTCTCTTGAGATTTGTGGAAGTGATCTTTCCTTAGATAAAAAAAAAAAACCCTGAGCATTGCTATATTAGTCCTTTAAAAAATGAATTTCAGCGATGGCTAACGTGACGTCCTTGGTGCTCTCTGAGCTTGGTTTTCTTGTTGGCATTTCATTACCAAACTGGGTAACACCAGTCTGCAAAAGGAAAAAACGTCTCCAACCAAACTCAGAGAGCACCAAGGACCCCACAGTTCAACCCTAAGTATAAATATTCTCTTCCATGGCTACACACCGGTAGTTTTTTATAGGATATTCATGTAGCCTTATGAATAGTTTTGGCCATTAAGCTAATTAAAGCATACCTTATTTTCTCCTCTAGAGCATCCCTTTTTTGTGGGAGTTCAGTATCACCCAGAATTCCTATCCAGACCCATAAAACCTTCCCCTCCTTACTTTGGCCTCCTCCTGGCTTCTGCAGGAAGACTCTCACATTATCTCCAGAAAGGTTGCAGACTTTCTCCCAGGTAAGTCCAGCCTTTGGAACGTGCTTTGGGAGTGTGCGAGCTCAAAGTTTACATCCACTTTTCACTGTAGCCTTCACGATACACCCTTTCCCCTTGCACCTGGACTAAAATATTAATGGTGCACCGTGAGGAAAGTAAGTACACGATCAAGGCCTCCATGCCCTGACTGCGTCTGTTTCGATTCTCTCTGAAAGATACATTAGTCTTTTAAAGATAAATTAGTCTTTTTTGGTGGTCATCAATGATGGTATGTTGATTATATATTTGGGAAGATTTAGGGCACCGGTTCATGGTTAAAGGAAGGTCAGTTCTTTGATTATCCCTCTACTTTTTTTTTCATTGCCGTTAACAAAAAGCTTGGATCTCTCTCTGTTCCCAAGTCAGTTCTGGTTCTGTAAATTTGGCAAAGGATAAAAGTTATGACAAACCAGAAACGGCTTCTTTGTCAAATTATATTAGAAAGGTTAAAGGAGGAAGAAAACTTCTCTCTCTTTCCCTCCCTCCCTCTCTCCCTCTTCTTCCTTCCTTCTTCCCCCGCCCCTTCCTCCCTTTCTCTCTCGTCTTCTCCCCTGTCCCTCCCTCTCTTTCTTCTCTCTCTCCCCATCTCTCCCTCTTTCCTTCCTTCTCCCTGTCCCTTCCTCTCCCTCTCTCCTTCTCCCTCTTCCTCATCCCTCTCCCTTTTCTACTTCTCCCCCGTCCCTCCCTCTCCCTCTTTCCTTCCTTCCCCGTCCCTTCCTTCCTCTCCCTCTTCTCCCTCTCCCTGACTCTCCCTCCCTTTCTCCTTCTCCCTGTCCCTCCCTCCCTCCCTCCCATACACACATGCATGTTCAAACTATGAATTCTAATTTACAATTTATTTTTCTGCCTTTTTTTGTTGATGTTTGAATTCCAAGTATTTTGTTTTCTGCAACTAATCAAAATAAGTTTCTTTCATGTACTCCCGTTTAAAAAATTAGCAAAAATTTTCAAGACCCTTGTGGCCTAGGGCCTAATACTGTGTCATCCTGTAATAGATCATTATGTTACCAAACAAGAAGGGATCCCCACTATGTAAAAAGGTTTTTGTATAAATTCAGCCAAGCAACCTTATCTTCTGGAATGTTGAGGGTAGATCACAGTATGTTCTTTCTCTTGATTTTTCTTGCCTCAGTGGCCAGGAATTCTAGCTGAACCAGTAGACCAGGAACAGGGTTTGTTAATGTATATAAGAGAAATCCTGTTTCTAACAGCCTGAATTTTTCAGGGATACCTATAGTGACAGAAGTGGAAGTAGCTCCCCCGATTCTGAGATCACAGAACTGAAATTTACTGCAGTGAATCTTGAGTAAACTGCTGGTAAAATCTTATTTTTCATTTTCTGGGTTTTTAAAATGGTTTCTTTCCCTCTTTGCTTGTCTCGCGTTTCCTGGGAACAGGGGATGGTGTGGGAGTCAAAATTACCAGGTTAAAGAATATTTTTCATAATACCGATAAATTGGATATAAATATCTCTGATCTTCCTCTTTTTCTCTCTCTTCATCCCAACCTAGCCACCATCCAGGTGTTTGGAAATTCTTCGCTGGACAACCCTACGTCCTGAGGATCTTGTAGATCATGTTATTATAATTGTTTTTATTTTGGGGAGGGACATCTTGTCATTACTTTTATTTTATTTTTAAAAAGAAATTATTCCGAGAAACTGGCACTGCTGCTTACTTGTGCTCAGCGGTGAGGACATGTAAAGGAGCTTTAACAGGCCAACGTAGATGCTCGCAGAAGAGGCCACACAGAATCTCTCTTCAGGGTTTTGATTCTTCTCCAATGCTGGTGGTGCACCATGGCAGGCTACCCCAAGCTTTTAAAGTATTCTAAAACCAAACTGGTGCTACTAGACCTAACATTGCTTATTAACTTTTCCCGAGAGTATGATTTTCCTGTTCACAAGATGCAGGGCACTCTGACAGCTAAGCAAGTCTGGCCCCACATTTAAAGATGTTTTTGAAAATGCGAGTATGTCAATTCCCCTCTTCCCCTGCCATTTTACACATTCGCAGCGGGTGGGGGGAGGGGGGGAAGCATGGTTTTCTTTTAGTTCGGCTTCCTGAACTGATCCCAATTCCTTGCATCAAGGGGTGTGGGGGGGAGGGGTGTGGGTGGAGTACACGTGTATGAAAAAGTGACTTTTCAGAAGTTGCCTTTTTGTACCTCTCGTGGAGAGCTTTTGCCTTGGACTCGAAAGAAGCACTGAGGGTTTCGGGGAGAGACCCTCCCTACACGGAACGTAGCGCCTCTGTTGGCGTGTGGGCCGTGCCAGGCACTTGTTATGTACAGGGGGATGCACCTGCCCAGTGACACGCAGATGCAACCTTAGGAGAGAGAAAGGATGAGCCTGCAGATGTGGAGGGTTTTTTGGTTTTTTTTGAAGAAAAATGTGGTTTGAGAGCTTTTCCCAGGGGCAGGTTCTAAACTTGGTTTTCCAGCAAGTTAGGTGAAACAGTGTGTTAATGCAAACATATTGGATGTACAGATCCTTTTCAGTTCATTAAAACTTTGGGAAACAGTTGGTCTGCTCTGTCTGTTTATATAACTTGAAAACTCCCTTCCCATGCCCTCCCCGTTTCTCTTATTTAAAGAGTGGGATTTCTTTTGAAATTACATCATATTGTCCCTCCCTTCCTTCTTCCTTCCCTCCCTCCCTCCCTCCCATCATTTAAATAGGGTTTAAAATAAATACACCCCACTTCCTTCCTTCATACAGATAGGGTTTAAAACAAACACCTTCCCCTTCCCTCCCTCCCTCTCTTCTTCCTCCTTCCCTCCTTCCTCCCTTCCTCCCTTTCTTCCTTCCTCCCTCCTGATTATTGCTGACATACCTGGAATACTACGGTAGAAAATGATGGTAGAAATAGTACCATCCCAACTCCACTGTCCCCAAATCACATTAAAGGGCCAACTGAAAACTTCCCAGGATCCCATTGCCTAATGTTTACTCAAGGAATTAATTTACCTGCTGTTCATTAACACATGGAAAGGAGGTCACTATTATTTATAATCTGAAACATCCACCTATATAAATGCAGGTAGATGTCAGTTAAAGAATATTAGCCATAAGCCAGGTTTAGACTTGCTTGAACATCACTTGGAATCCCAGCAGTAACCCTGTTTTTTTTTTTTCCTTTTCTAAGGGGAGAATTTCCCATAGCAGTAATAGCCACACGGTGAAAAGTGGCAGAAGGAAGGGCAGGTTAGAGAAGGGGAATGATGCTGTGTTAATATAGTTGCAAATAATGTTTTTTTTCCTTTAAATACCCATAACATGAAATACCCATAACATGAAGAGTGCATATGCAAAAGGGGTGGGATTTCCTTCACTTTCATCAACCTGACTGGTTGGATAACACACACATACATGCAGAGAGGAGGGAAAAATTGCTTTCTCCAATGTTGGTTGCCATAGGATATTTTACATGGATTGGAAAGAGTTAAGCCAAGCCCGATAACGGCCACCATACTCCTGGCACAAGATGACCGTAGGTAGATCCAAGCTTTTAACTGGGCCACGTTTTCTTTGGCCAGGTCTGTGCTGTCCTCCAGCTGATTATGGACGGCATGGCTTAATGTTACAAGATGACGCAGCATTTTGTGCTGTTACTTTGCGAACGTATTTGCTGTTGCAGGTTTTCTTTCTCCTTCAGCAAGTCACCTGTTTTCACTTCCAGCTTCTTGATTTCCTGTGTCCATTTCTGGGAAATTTACAAAGTCATGGTCATTCCCTTCCCCATAATAGTGATGGCCCAATGACCACCTTGTTTTGCAAGTCAGACTCTGGTGATGGCATCAGGAAAGCCAGATAGTCTCTTAAAAGTGTAAGGAGATTATCTGGCTTGCCCTTCTTTCTTGCATGAGCCTAGCAGGAACAACGCGTTAGTTATTTCAGAGCACCTAATAATCTTTATTCTGCAGAAGGCTCACTTCAAAGCACTGTAGCAGAAAAAAAAAATTGCCTTGAATATTTTAATTGCTGGGTTGTTAGAGAGAAGATTGACCCAGTGCTCATCAGTGGCTAAACTCTACCTATGCTTTTAATTGGAAAGGATTTAGCAGTAAGGTAAAACTGCTCCCTTCCAATGGCCTTTGAGAGCTTTAAACTTGCTTTTCAAGGATGAAAGTATTTATTCCTGAGAAAAAGCATCAATTCTGATACAAGCCGCCTCCTTCAACCCCCGCGCTCCAATTTTATACGTTGGGAAACTTTCAAATTTACTTCTTTATGTCATCATTTTTTAACTACCCCATAATCCCTTGCGGGATGGAGTCGGCAACTGAACGGAACTAGCAGAGGGTTTAATGGCCGTATGCCTTTCCTGTCACCAGTGTGGAATTTTGTTCAGCAGATATATTCTCACTGGGCCCAGAGAAATATCTGCCTCTACCTAGGATTGAATTCACAGAACTCCACCTCTAGGCCTGTGTGTGTGTGTGTGTGAGTATTCAACAGCTAGAATTTGGTTTGGTCCCCAAGCGCTTTATACAAGATACACAAAATCTGAACGTTACCTGCCGGCACCACTCTTGGATAGCGCTTCCAGAGAGGGGTCCTTGGATGCTGCCATCTCGCCTCAGGTACACCTCCCCCTGATCTGTTTCGTACAGGAGAGGTTCTGCGTGCGGCTTGGGAGGATGAACGCTGAGCCGGATGACTTTGAGAAAGATGCCCGTGTCTTCTGCTTTGATAACTGGGACGAAGCTCAGCGTGTAGGCGGTGGGGAAAACCTGCGGCTTGAAGGTTTTTAAAAGAGAATCAGTCAGCAGGCGAATTCTGTCTTCTTCTTTGTGGTCACATTTGACACCACGCACCAAGCCGTTGTCCTCAACCCCCACGAAAAGACTGCCCCCTTCACTGTTGAGAAAAGCACAGGTGTACTTTCGCAAGTGATGCTTCAGCGTTGTCGTCAGGTATTCTCCGCTTCCTTGCTTGAATTCCATGTTCCGTGTCTCTCCACCAATGAAAGCTCCGTAGAACAGGCATTCTCTCCCAACAATCTCTTTGTGGACAATGGCACTGTCAGAGCGGGTGCTGTTCAGGAAAGTCACTGGCCAATCGACCAGTCTCCAAGGATAACGAACACTTTTTCTGAGGGGATTAGCTCTGTTGTCATTTGGCAGTGACTTCCTTCTCTCAGGTCCCGAGGATCCTCCTAGGATTGCATCTGATCTGCTTCCCATGGAATCACTCTGTAGGCATGATCAGTAAAATTCAAGCGTATAGTCAAATGTCACCAGAAAAAGGACTTGCGGCTTTGCAAGAATGTAGGTTCCTGTTTTGGTTGAGCAATTGTGATAAAAATTACATACCTGCATTGATCCAATCTTTCCTGTTGTGCTTTATATACAAACACTGGTGTTTAAATGAGGAAGGAAGGGCTTAAATATTGGCTCTGATTGTTTTTGAATTCTAAAAGCTGAATGGCTCTCCCAAAGGTGCTGTCATGCCCCTGTTGGAGTCTGAATCTGAGGAGGAAGACGGAACAGCTGATAGGAAGCAGGAATGTGGCTCCATTGGCTGTGGAGGAAACGGGAAGAGCAAAGTCCGGCTGGGCAGAGCAGGGAAGAGGTAGAATAAGGGAGAGGGAGTTCAGAGGAAGACCCAGGCCCACCCCCTCTTCATCCCTGTGGGAACGGAGAAGAGAGCAACGTGGGTTGCATGGCTTACCGGGAGGAAAGGGCCCTGATTCCCTTCATTAGTCACATCTGGGAATGAGAGTTTAAAATAACAATGCTGACTGTGGCAGCTGCTGGGAGCAAACATGACTATCTTGTGTTGACTTTGGTTATCTGCATTCCTGGCATCCTCCCAACCATGTTGAATTACTGTTGTTCCTTCATGTCTGAAATTCCTTCTCTTTCCCTGCCAGACTAATTATCTCATCTTGATTGGACTTACAGTTACAATTTTTGTTGACCATGTTTTCAACTTGATTTTCTGCAGCCAAAGGCTGTTCCTGGGAGAGTTTTTCTCCAGCCAGAAGGTAACCAGGGACTCTACTGATTATCTGACTATGTTGCCTTTGTGCCAAGCCCCAGTTCATCATAGGTGCTTTTTCAAAAGACAACTGAATTTTATTTTTCCTTGAAGACTTTTTGCTCCTCATCCAAGCAGCTTTTTCAGTTCATGAACTAAAGAAGCTTCTTGGAGGAGAAGCGAAACGTCTTCAGGGAAAAACAAAGTCCAGATGCCTTTTGAAACATCTTTGAGGCAACCATGACCTGGATGACTGAGAATCTCCATAGACACCGAATGGCTATAGTTGATGAAAACTGAATCTAAGCAAGAGTTTATAATTCCAGATCTATACTGAGTTTGTCTCCTTTGTTGATTTTGAATAGCCAATTGTTAATATGTATAATACATAGGATACTTTGGGTCTCTGGTGAGGAATCATAATTGGCCTAGGATCTTAATATGCCATAGACATATTTCCCCCAAAATTTATGGCTAATAGGGGTCCCTTCCCCCTAAAATACAAGTTTCCTAGAGCTATATGGTTCAGCAATTATGAGTCTGACAATCCAATACATTTATATGATGTATTGATGTATACATTGTTGGTGAGGCCTATATAAAATAAGTCAGTTTGAAATAATCATACCACATTTGTCTAAATTTCTTATTGCCTGTTGGCAATAATGTGCTCTGAAGTGTATTGCAATAATTATTTAGTTATTTAGTCAAATGGAATCAACGTCTCCAGAGAACAAATCTGTTCTGTGTTAAATCCATTTGAACTGACACTTAAAAGCTGACTTTACTTTGCTGCAAATTAAACCTTGCTTTGGGGAACACAGAATTGTGGTGATAGACTTGAGAGAAGATAGCTGGGTCCAGGCAACATGCTAAATCACAAATCTTTGGGGGGCTTTTTTAAACAAAAAACAATTGCTGCAAAAGGTACTGTCTGCAAACAATGCTTAGATTTACCGCGACATGCTTATTTGAAGTGCCTGGTGCATAGTTAAGACTATTCTGCTTTAATATTATTTTAAAGGAACGTGGAAAAATATCTAGATGTGCTAGAAATATTTTGTAATAAATGTCATAGTGAATTAGATTGGGTGCTATCGGTTTGCTGAGTGAGAAAAGAAAAAGGGCTTATGTGGCAAGGAATAAATCCCTTATTAGAATAGCCAGGCTTCTTGCTATTCTGGTGCAAGGGAATTTATTTCCTTGCAAGGGAGAGGAAAAAAGCAAAAGGTGTACATTTCATGCACCTTGCTTCTTACACATGTATGTATATCTTTCCCCTGGGGTGCTTGGAGAAGGGGAGGATTCCAAGAACTCTAAGTACCAGTAGCAATTCACCAGTGGACTTGGACTTTTCCACTGTTCTGGCCTGCTTCAAGAATGCAACCTGATATTAAATACTTTCAAGGTTGATTTTAAATGGAAGTTCGCAGGGGAATTCTAAGTACAAGAATGCTCTAGCTGGTGCAGTTTGTGTGATTCTTTGATTTCTTTCTTCTCAGTGTTGCACAGCTGGGAAGCTCTTATATATTCTTAAGACTTTAGTAGTATATAATAGCTATCCTGCTTTTCCCACATAGTGTGTAACGAATAGCTAGTACAGCTTTCTGTCACCTTACCTCTCTGCTAATTTTGGTAGCAGGTGCAGGCTTTTTGCCTTGTCCCACAACAAGATTTTTCCCCTTCTGCACAAGCTCTTTGGAGAGGTTGTGTTCTGCCTCGGAAGCAAGCAGCAGTTGTTTGAGGACTTGCTCCAGGCTGATTTCTGTGGCCACCTGAACAAAAGCATAGGCCTGCTTACGTTTCTTGATCACTTCAATGTCGTATCTTTGGAGTGTGACACTTGCCATACTGAGGGTGTCCTTCAACATACTGCAAAGATCTTCGCTGGAATGTTTGGGGTTTAAGTTTCCAACGTAAAGGAGATAGGTTTGGGTCTGACCAGAATGATCTTTCTCATCTTTTGCTGCTTCCAAAGCTGCCTCTGGAACCTGATCGACATTGCCAGCTACTTGTATGGCTTCTACTACGATTTCTGGAATTACGTCCATTTCCATTTTCAGACCTTAACGAAAGGTTTGCATTCGGTTGTATTTCTTAGGGGTGGCTGGATGGAGCATAGAAGAGCTTATTAGGTCATTCTACCTTGGTCTTGTTTGAAGGTATCTGTAGTGCATGATTCAAGAATGACCTCTTCTTTTATGGCTTGCTTCTGCGAAATAGAAACAGGATTTTTGCTCTTACAAATGGCCAAGGGCATAACCGTTTTGTATGGAGATCAAAGCTTATGGGAGAAATAACCCCCCCCACACACACTCAAAATAACTTAGGAGAATGAGGGGTGTTAACATAGGAGATTGCTGCTGGTGTAACTTAACAGCTATCTCCCAAACAATAAAGAAAAGTTTACAATCAGATTTGATTTACTAGATCATATAATGAAGATTCAGATATTAGACTGATGCAATGATTTAATGATTTTTTTTCAGTGACTTATTTTTCCATACTTCTCCTGAGAAGTTTCTTCAGGATGAAGCTACTTCTCTCTCAGGGAGACTTTAGTTGCAATTACTCCATTCTCCCAGGTAATTCTGATACTTTAGGGTTAGCTACAATTGTAATTTGTGTCATCTATCCTAATTCCAGCTTGTACATTTATTCTATTCTTGACTAGAATGTTGGGATCTATCTGCTTGTGGTTGTAAAAAGTGAAACATTATGAATTCAGGAATTGGTTGAACAGGAGTCAGTGTCATTTCTTATGTGCATCTGTTCAGATATTCTTTTCCTCCCCTTTCTCATCTTTCTTAATTTCACCAAAATCATCTGCGCCAGGTGGAGAAGTCCTTCCTTTGTTGCTATTTTTTTAAGATATTGGGAATGACAATTGTCCTGCTGCAAGCCACCCACTGCCTGTCTACCTGCCTTGTATCCACCCCATGTTTATCATATCTCATCATGGCCAAGTATCAGGCTTGTTGTATGGTCAATGAAAAGAGATGGAAAGATAAAGACTGATGAAATGGCCTGAATAAATGGCAAAACTAACCCAAGCCAGTTATTGTTACTATTATTGAGCTTGTAGCACAATTAACTTGACACGCCATCCAAAGCTGAACAAACTTTTGTCTTACCTTCAGTTTCACATCCTTAAAAACCTCGTGCCATATAAGGAGTTGGTTCTTATGCATTTCTTTAATAGCTCCAGGTTTCTTCAAAAATTGTGCTGCTGCTAGCCATGCTATTTCTCGGGCATATATTCCAAGTCTCTCTTTAGAGTTTAAATTATGAGGTCATAGATGTTCTTGTGACAATTCTAATATATTCACTTGAGCCCATAGTAGACTACATGGTTAGGAGGTATTTCCCCATATTAAAAGATGTCCTTTATTGCCTCCAGTCTGAATGTCTTAAAAGAAAAATATCAATGTACAGAGATATTAGAACAATGGGAAAGTAATAGTAGTTGCTATTGAAACTAACCAGTTTTAAGACTGGTATTTAGGTGATAAACAGTGTATAGCAAACCTGTGTCACAAATTGCTTCTGCTGTGGCCATTAAGCAATTGGTAGTCATTAAGCAATCCTATTGGGTTAGCCATGGACTTTTGTTGCCAGACACTGGTCATAAACCCTGATTTCTGAAAGTAAGTTGTAAATTATGATCATGTGATCACAGAATGCTGCAAACAGTTGTAAATGCAGTCTGGTTGCTGAGCATCCAAAATGCGGACCAACCTTATCATGTATTTTGGGTCCAGATCAGCAGGTTCTGACCAGTTCTGGAGAACCGGTAGCAGAAATTTTGAGTTCTTCAGAGAATCGGCAAATACGACCTGTGTCTGGAGATTTTATAGTATCCTTCCTCTGCCACGCCCACCAAGCCACGCCCACAGAACAGGTAGTAAAAAAAATTGAATCCCACCACTGGTCTAGATGTAAGGGTTTGGGGGGGGGGGAGGGAGGCAGGCGTTGTAACTTCAAATGGCTGCTGAGCAACTGGTAGTAAAGTTAAGGACTACTTGTAGTTATTCTGATCGGGAGCCATCCAAACTGGTGATAAAATGGGCAGCTAAATTAATGTTCTCAATAAATAAATTTATTGAGGTCTTCCGGTTTGCGTGGCTTCGGGGCAGCAGGAATTCGCGACAGCTCGCGATTCCTGCTGTGCTAGCCGTCGAGGTACCCCCGATCCAGATGGGTCAGGGGGATATGGCTGCCCTGTAGGGACAGCTGAAGAGAGAGGGGAGTCGGATAGGGAGGTGGGGGTATTGTAGACCCCCCCCTTCTCCGGGAAAACCCCTTTTTCCCAAGGCGGTGGAGCGGCGGTCAGCAATGGCCGCCACGAAGAAGCCAGCAACCGGGTAAGAACTGTGCTGGAGGAAGTGTGAAGAGTGAAAGTTCTGTCTGAGCCGGGTCAAGTAACACCTTTTAAATTGCCTGGAATTGAGCTGCTTGAATTGCTGGAGGATACATTGTATCCCTAAGAAGAGCGAAAAGCGGCGGAGAAGCTGTTAAAGGGAACTTTTTTTTTTTTTTTACTCTCCCACCCCACGGAAATAGCAGAAATATTTGGATATATTAGACATTGAAAGTGGATTGCTTTGAAAGTTGAAGCTAAGAGACAAAGGGATTTTTGGACATTGAAAAATTTAAGAAATTGGAAAATCTCTGCTGGAGGTATGGTTTTTTGATTATTTAAAATTGTCATTGCAAGTGGGAAGGGAGAAAAAAAATTGGAGCAGAAGCTGAAAAAGGAGGAGATTGTCTAGAACGTCTTTGTGGATCCCAAAAGAAGATATATCGTAATAGGACCTCTTTGATTAAAAATTAATTCAGAAAGAGAAAGAGAAGAAGGAAGAAAAGTATTAACTTTTGGAACTTTTTTTTTAATTGCTTTTGATTGTCTTTGATTAAAAATACTTGTGGTTGTTTTGGAAAAAGTTTCCCTTTTTATAATGGCATCGTCTGTGGATGAACTAGAGATTGAATATCAAAAATATAAAAAAGAAGATACTTTGGGCGCTTTGTTTCAATTCTTAGAAATGGCATTATGTTCTTTTGAAAAGTTGATTACGCAGCAGAAGGACTGGGACAAGGAAGAAGAGGAAGAAGAAGCCATCTTTGATGAACAATGGGTCCCTTCCGGAGAGGAGGAGAAAAAGGATAAGAAAAAGGGGATTTTAAGAATTATAAAAACAACCAAAAGAGAGAAAAATGAGCGAAAAGATGGAGGCAAGGTTAGAAAGCAAAGGAAAAGGAGCAAGAAAAGCGAAGAGAAAAAGCAAAGGGGTAGAAAGGGCAAGGAGAAGAATAAGCAAGAGAGAAAGGGGGGGAGGAGAAGCCTTAATGGGGGGAAGCAAGACTTAAAGAAAAAAAGTTTATTTAGAGACAATGGGTGAATTTAATTTAGATTAAAAGAGGGATTCTGGAGGGTATATGAGTGTGTTTTTATATGTATATTTAGAATATAAAATTTATTATGTAATTTTAGAATCTTTTAAACAGAATCCCAAGAAAGATTGCTATATGTAGTATTTCTAAGTTAGGGTAATGAATTATAGATGTTACTCCAATTGGTGTACAGGAGAAGTATAGTAAAAGAAAAAAAAGATGAATGGATAATTGGAAATAGAACAGACAAAGAATGTTGTTGAAAATGGTAATAAGATATGGAAGGATATATATGCTTTTTTTTTTTTTGGATTTTGTATATTGATAAAAGGCAATAAAATTTTAATTAATAAATAATTTGGATGGAAAAGAGAAGTAGGGACAAGATATGAAGTTAATATTATATGAAATATTGATATTATAATCTGGAAATGTTATGCCTTATTGGTCTTTTTTTATTATTTTTTCTTAGAAAAGAATTTATAAGCTGCTATGCCTTGATTCTTTGTGCATTGTTTTTATAAAACTGATAAAAATGGTTTTTATATATATATATAAAAAAGAAAATGGTAATAAGATATGGAAGGAGATATGGGTTGAATATGATGTTTGAATTTGTGTCTGTGTAAAGAGTTTTAACCCGGGAACAGACAACCTTCAGAAAAGATCTTTTAGTTTTGTTTATGTTTTGTGTTTGTATGTTTGTGTATTGTGGTTATGGTAAAACTAACAAAATTTGGTTTTTATAAAAAAAAAAGGAAAAAAGAATCAATAAAACCTTGGAGGAATGTTAGACGAGAATAATTTAAACAAGCCAGAAAGAAAAGAATATGATGACTATAAAATGGATAAATATGGAAGAGAAATGAAATTGAATAGGAGTAAAGAGAAATAATGAGAAATTTGCTGAAAGATATTTGTGTGTCCATATGGAGATGGGATAAATTGGAATTATGCTGTATAAAAATAATGTCTTGTTTGACTTGTAAGGATTTACAATGTTAAGAGGTTTTATGTGTTTATGTATTTAATGGTTAATGATGTGTTGTTTTATCTTTAAAATTAATAAAAATTTGTTTAAAAAATAAAATAAAAAAAAATAAAAATAAAAATAAATAAATTTATTGTGTATGTCCTGACAGTTCATGGGGTAGAAGTACAAAGCAATAATTCCCACCAATCCGAGACCATGCAGTTATCCCAGTAAAATTGTTTTCCAACATTACTGGCTTACTGAAGTAACTTTAAAGGTCTATGGAGCTTAAGTCATCCAGGTCATGGTTGCCCAAAGGTGCTTTTTCAAGAGGCAGCTAGACTTTCTGGTTTTTCTTTGAAAAGGTTTCACTTCTCACCCAAGAAACTTCTTCAGAGATTTTGGGATGAGAAACGAAATGCCTTCAAAGAAAAACCAGAAAGACCAGTTGCCTATTGAAAAAGCACCTTTGGAGCAACTTTATCCTTCTTTTGAGCTGTATGAACTGGGATCTTGGAAGGCCTGCATTTAGTGTTTTGTGATTGACTTTGCGCTGACAGAAACCCACTTGTCTTTTTAAATTTTATTTATAAACAAAATCATCAGAGTAAGTGCAGAATAGAACACTGGCAGGATTCTCCTTGCTACCTGCCGTAGGCAGTGCTTACAAAAACGGTATTCTGCAACCAGGCAGTAATAGCAGAAACAGGTGGCTGGCCTGCCCCAGGGGGTTAAACTGGACAACCAAGATGGTGGCCGAGTCGCTCCATTCCAGCACTAGTTGCAGCCATTGCTGGATCCTCCTTCCTGGAATTTATTATTGCCTGTGAATTTTCATTCTTTGTTTTAGAGGCCCTCTTGCCTGGCCTGCGGAGCTCCTCTTCCAGAAGTGTCTGGGAGAGAAAGAAGCGACCCTGGGAAGAAATGGCGGAGTGTGTAACTTGGCAGAAAGAAATGCTATGAAAGGCTTGTACCTTTGCCTAGCCCATTTTTTCCAGTTCAGGAATCAGAGCAGGTGAACAGCCATGGGCAACTGAGTCTCAGCATTCATTTGTTTGCACCCCAAAGGACAAGCTGCTATGGTTATTCTGGAGGAATTAAAAAAAAAAAAAAAGAGCATCACATACTTGCTTTCCAGACACAAAGCCCACTTCAAAGGGAGGGTCTGGAGAAAAAGCAGAATTGTGGAGCACCAGGTTACGACCTCCTCCTCCTCCACTATTCTCACCAGCCAGCAGCAAAACCTCTCTTAACTACAGGACATTGGAACCACCCACTCAAGTGCCATAAAAATAAATACATTATTTTCCAGCGTACACATACAACGATTCAGGTTTCCCTACTGGAATTGGTGGAGCCACGTGAAAAAAAGGAGGCCCATTTCTGCATCTCTCTTGCTATCCCACGTGCCTACTAGGTAGCGATCCAGGAAGCACCCACCAGGTTGAAGTGGGAGGTATATCTAATGGTACCATGGTAGAAAGAGGAGACGTAGAATTCCCCAGGGGAAAAGCTAAAATGGTTGCCATCCCAAGAGCAAAGAGAAAAATTTCAAGATGGAGGGGAAGAGTGAGGGGGGAAACGGGGGGTGGGGATTGCTTAGTTGTTATGCCCCGGGCCACTTCAATGTAGGATCACATGCCTCCCATCTCCCTGGCTCACTTGTAATGCTGGAATGGTAAACAGCACAAACGCAGAGGGGCTGCTGCTTGTGTCAAAATAAATATAAAGAATTGACTGCCCATCAGCCAGCAGGGTGTGTATGTGTGTGTTGTGTGTGTGAAACAAAGCCAGAGTCCTCAATACAGGAAGAGATTAACAGCACCAAGTGAGAAATAAGAAGAGTGATCTGCAGGCAGGGAGTAGAGTTGCTGGACGGGGCTCCTGTCCACCCCATCCCTGCATCGTCCGGAGAGCAACAGCCATCTGTCCTCCTCATGTGGCTCCTAATCAGTCTCTTCTGTATGGCACAGAAAAGGGGCCTCTTGACGTCCTCCTCCTCCTCCTCCTCCTGTGGCACAAAGAGGCTTCTCAAAGAGAGCAGCAAAGGAAGAGGGGTGTGATTACAAGAGATGGCCCATACAGCCGAGTTGAATGCGAGGGGTGGCCCTGCCACAGCTCCACCCACCGGAGGCGTCCTCGCCCCTGTCAGACACGGTCCCAGAGGCCACCAGCGGAGAGCTGAGGAAACCTCTCCCTTCGCGAGAATCCATTGGAAGCTTCATACGAGGATTGGGGGTGCCTAGGACCTTCCTCCTGCAGGAAGTCACCTTTCTCCTGCTGGTTAAGAAAGGTGTCCTAGGGATTCCGTGGACATGGTGTCTGCAGAAGGGAGACACGTGTTTTACGCGCCTTTCGTGGAGAGCTGAGAGGGCCATGATTGTGCCAGGAAGAGTCTCTTTTTTTCTTTTCTTCAGAACTTGCCCTGTTTCAACTTATCAATGTGGTAGGTGAGTTTCAGCGCTGGCCCCAGCTTCAAGCCCATGTACTTCATCATCATGTCACTACGCAACAAGAGTAAGGCCTTGCCGTCAATCTCCTGTAGGCATAGAGCAGAAAGAGGCATGTTTGTGTTGTGCCTGAAGTAAGAAGAGGCTGGAGGAGGGTGACTGCTGATCTATGAGGTGATACATGACAGGGCTACCTCACTCTGAGACATCGGTTGCAGAGGAAAAAAAGAATTTCTTTCACATGCCTTGACCCTAGGAGTGACACTATTATCAAAAAACCCTTCATTTGCGTTAGCGTTACAGGGAGATTAGAGGCTTAAGGTTGGGCTTCTTTCTCAGCTACTTGGGGGAAAGTCTTTAAAAGTGGAATTCAGCCTTTTGATAATACTTCTCAAGTAAAGCTCCTGGGAACAGCTGTTTGCATCTGCACTGTATCAGTCCATCTCTCTACTTCAGGGGGGGTCAAATTCATTTCCATGGAGGGCCGCAGGATTATGGGGGAGGCAGGGGAGGTGTGGCCAGCTCGACATCACTCATGGTGGCCTGAGCGCTCTGCCAGTGAAAGGTGGCTCCCGAGCTCCGTTTTTGGCTGTGACAGCCTCCTGCAATCTTCTGCCAGCAAAAACGGAGCACAGGAGGGCCACATGCAACCCTTCCGAGCTTCATTTTCGCTAGCAGAGGCACCGTGGGCCAGTCCCTCGCTGCTTCCAGGGTGGCCTGATGGGTCAGATCTAAGCACCCCATGGGCTGGATCCAGCCTGCGGGGGGCCTTGACACCCTGCTCTTCTTCAAGTCTTATGTTAAGACTGATGGTCAAATATATTCATCTGACATTGCTCAAGTAATCCTGTTTACCGCTGGAAGACCCCAAAGCTTTGCCTGCTCAGTGTGTCACCGAGAGACACTGACCTTCTCGGAGGGAAGAAAGCCCCACAGAATTATTAATAATGCAGGAACCATTTGCTAGGTGGCAGCACTTCCATCAGGAGGGAAGTACTACTCAAGCCAAGTCTGATAGCCCTGAAGTTATATTTACGTGCTTTCGGAAGAGATCTGCATGGGGTCCCAGCTGGGGGTCAGCGTCTCTTACAAACTGCATGACATCTTCTACTGTCCAGGCAGAGGGATCCCGGGTACTCAACCGTGAAGTGTCTCGAGAACTCAGGTATCTGTCAGAGCCTGAAGGCACAATGAAAAAAATACAAATAAACCCTGGCCGCAGAAGCTCAGGGATCCAATGCTATTGAAATAGCGATTTTTAAACATGCGGATTTTAAACCTGAACTGTTTCTATTAGGCATAATACCAGAAAAATGTGATAAGCAAACAATATATTTAATATTGCATGTCTTAACAACAGCGAGGATGATGTTTGGACAATATTGGAAAAAGGAAGAAACACCATGAGACGAAGAGATAATTAGGACGACCCAGGATTGTGCAGAAATGGACAGACTTGCACTGAAAATTACACAGAGAGAAGATACAGAATATGATCAAACATGGAATTTATTTTACCAGTTCCTGGAAAAAAGAGGTGGAGATTAAGAATGTAATCTGTATTAAGCAAATTAAATACCCAGACAACACGATGCTTATTAAGCACTAACAAATGTAAACAACAGAAAATTAATAAAATTTATTAAAAAGAAATCGTGGTTTCTGGTGACACTTTTTAAAAACAACCACCACTCTGTCAAATTTCATGAATTACAGGTGGTCCTGGACTTATGACCACAATTGAGCACAAAATTTATGTTGCTATGTGACACATTTGTTAAGTGAGTTTTGCCCCATTTTACAATCTTTCTTGCCACAGTTGTTAGAGGGAATCACTCCAGTTGATAAGTTAGTGACATTAAGTGAATCTGGGTTCCCCGCTGACCAGGGATGGGCTGCTAGGGGTTCGCAGGGGTTCAGGAGAGCCCCTAGCTAAGATTCTGTACATTTCGGAGAAACCCCCCCCCCAATTCCCACTCCTGGCTGGCCCCGCCCACCTTGCCCCTCCCCTTCCAGGAGTCCCCACGCAGCCTGTTTTGGATGCAGGTAAGCGCAGGGTGCACCTGGAAGCTTGGGGAGGGCGAAAAACGGGCATCCTGGAAGTTCAGGAAGGCCAGAAATGGGCCTGTTCCCGGCTGTTTTTGGTCCTCACAGAACTCGAGGAAAGCCTCCAGAGCCCGGGAAGGGCAAAAATGACCCCCTTTTGTGGCGCAGGAGACCGACTAGGCCACGCCCACCATGGCCACGCCCACCCAGCCACCGGGCAGAGAACCCTTTGCTAAAATTTTTGAAACCCACCCCTGCCACTGATTTTGCCTGTCAGAAGATGACAGAATACTGCAACCGTCATAAATATGGGTCAGTTGCCAAGCATCCAAATTATGATCACATGACCGTGGGGATGCTGCAAAGGTCACAAGCATGAAAACAGTCATAAGTCACTTTTCAGTGCCACTGTAACTTCTAACAGTCACTAGACGAACGGCTGTTAAGTTGGGGATTTGCCTGCATTTGCACCAAACGCTTCTAGAGGGATAACAGGAGTGCCGCTTGCTGGCCAGGAATCATGAGGTCCCTGCCCACCTGTTAGTGGGCTAAAGGTAAAGCTAGACTGCTTCACAAAAGAAGGGTTTTGAGGCCTCTTACCCCCAGCACTCAGCCTATGCCCAGCAGGGGTACTGCACTGAGTGAGGCTGGAGGGCTGATGAAGGTGTCGGTATCCCTGAAGTCGGAAGTCCCTGGAGTTCCGAATGGGACTGGAAACGCTAACAGCATTCAAGGCTGAGTCGATCGGGTCCAAGCGAGGCTCCAGAGGACCAGGGAGACTGTCCTTCAAGACAAAGGTTTCACCTGGAAGACATAAACAACTGGTGAGAGAGATGCAAACAACAGCGACGGTGCTGTCATGTATACAAACATCTCCAGTTGTAAGTCAACAACATGGAGCAAATTTACTCAGCTAGAAAGTTGGGGAGGAGGAATTACGTTCATCACTTTGTATCAAATTCTTCGAGATAATTTCTTGAGCCGTAAAGTGCAGTATTGCAGGCTACTTCTGCTGACTGCCAGCTGCCTTCAACTTGGCAGATCGAATGTCACCAGGCTCAAGATTGATTCAGCCTTCCATCCTTCCGAGGTGGGTCAAATGAGGACCCAGATTGTTAGGGGCAATTATGCTGACTCTCTAAACCGCTTAGAGAGGGCTGTAAAAGCACAGTGAAGCAGTATATAAGTCTAAGTGCTATTGCTATTGCTATTCTCCCTACGAAACCAAGTTCAGTCATTCTCTTCATGTCCTAGAAGTTCTTCTACACGGAAAACAACGTTCATCCTGGAGCACTCCTGAGATTTCTTTGACCGGCAAATGCAGTGGACAGGCCAAATCTTTTCTTGTTAAAAGAGACCATCTTAGCATTCCCTAGGCATGTTATGGCAAGACTGCATTAAAACAAAGCACTAAAAACCCTATAACTTTGGTTCTACTTTTTCTTTTGAAATAGGAAGCTATCTAGACATCCCTTCATCTAAATAGTGCTGCTCTTTTCGTATTCAGGTGCCAGCTCTTGGGCAGAATAAACATGGAGCATTATCTGGCACCCATTCCTCCTTTCATTCTGACAGGAAAGTAAATTGTGGCTAAAGAAGAAACTCTTCACAAACTCTGAAGTTCAGCACTGAAACATTCAAAGCCAAATTCCAACAAACAGCCATTTCTTATGTGCTGCTGTTGGTTCAATGCTACATGAAGAATGCAAAAAACAGCTTGTGCCAGTAATGCTTCTGGACCATGTAAACCATCAAGTCCTCCCATCTTCTGTGTGTGAGATTTTGATCTGCTAAGCTATGGCATCATCTTTAAAACATCCCCAAAGGAATGTCACACATTGGTCACCCAATGGCATCAGAGTGTGTGTTCATGGTTCAGTTAATGAGATAAGTTCAAGTCACTTTATTTTTTTAAAAAATCACATCTTACTCGAGCTGCTCATCATAAGCTTTTCAAGGTAGTAAACAAGCCACAATCCATACAAACTTTTCCTTTGGTTATACAGAACAACAGAATTGGAAGGGAAATCAGAGATCTTCTTGTCCAGGGCTCTTCAAACTTGACAGCTTTAAGACTTGTGGACTTCAACTCCCAGAATTCCTCCCCCAGTCATGTTAGCGCAGGAATTCTGGGAGTTGGAAGTTCACAAGTCTTAAACTTGCCGAGTTTGAAGACCCTTGTTCTAGTCCAAGCCTTTCCTCAAGACTATACCTATACCATTTCAGACAAATGGCTGTCCTATCTTTTCTTGAAAACCTTCAGTGATGGAGCACCTACAATGTCTATGGCCAAGCCATTCTCCTGATAAATTGTTCTGTCAGGAAAATTCTCCTTAGTTCTAGATTTCTTCTCTCCTTGTTTAGTTTCCATCCATTGCTTCTTGTCCTACCTTCAGGTGCTTTGGAGAATAGGTTGACTGCCCTTTTCTTTGTGGCAACCCCTCAAATATTGGAACACTGCTATTGTGTCGTCCCTAGTCCTTCTATTCCTTAGACTAGACATACCCAATCCCTGCAACATTTCTTCTTATGTTTTAACCTCCAGTCCCCTAATCATTTTTGTTGCTTTTTCTGCAACGCCCCCCCCCCACAAGTCTAAACATCTGGTTTATATGGTGGTGACCCAAACTGGATGCAATATTCCAAGCGTGGTTCTGTTTTCCTGGCACTTTCCCACTGAAAGCAAGGAAAATTACTGCAAGCATAAGAAAGTACTATTTTTCCTCCTGAAACAGTTGTAGAGGCTTATGTGTCCATCGTCATATGGCAACATACATTCATAAACGAGAAGAAGTCTCTTCTCTTTTTACTGAGAAGAGACCATTTGCCGTTACTTGCCTGGAAGAAGCTGAGGGGACTCTCAAAGAAGTAAGAGGTTACGAATGTTGAGGGCTCGCTTACTTGTCTTAGTAAAGAAAGAAACAGCATTAACTAAGAGTTCAACTAGCTCAGAGATCTGTTCCATCCAATCATGAATCCTATTCCAAAGAATGTCCTTAGATGCTATCCGGGAAGCTCACTAGAAGATGAAGGCGTTGTTGTTCTTAATAGCTTGTATCCAAAGGTCCTTAAGAAACATGTTCCATGGACATGGATACATGAAACAGTGACAAAAAGTCATGGGCAACGGGCCTAATTTTGCCTTTCAAACCAGTAGGCATAAATGTCAGACGGGAACTGAACATTTACCTTCAGCCTACAAAACTTCTTGCAAGGAGATCCTTCCTGTGCTTGCTTGCACTGAGAAATCAGCTTGTACTAGAGAAGACCATTCACCCCAGCTTCACAGAAATGGTAGAACTGATCACATGCAAGAATCAAAAGGCATTTTGTCCATCTGAACACAACCGAATAACGCCTTGTATGGGGACAGGAGAGGCTGATATTTTATTTCAGGATATCGTGATTGCTAGAAGAGCCAGAGTGGCGCAGTGGTTAGAATGTAGTATTTGCAAGCTAGCTCTGCCAACTGCCAGCAGTTCGATTTTGATTGGCTTAGCCTCCCATCTTTCTGAGGTCAGTAAAATGAGGACCCAGATTGTTGGGGGCAATATGCTGACCCTGTAACATGCTTAAAGGGGGCTCTAAAGCACTAGTGAAGCGGTATATAAGTCTAAATACTATTGCTATCATAGCACATTTTTTGGATGACATCTTTGCATCTCACTGTTTGAGGAAGTCGCATAACATTCTCAGAGACTCTTCCCATCCTGCTTACAATCTTTGTATCTTCTAGAAGAAGATACAGAACAATTAGAACTCGGACCACACGTTTTCTGAATAGTTTTTATCCCAGAGCTATAATTGTACTTAACAATGAACTGAAGGACCACCATCAGTGAGCGTTGGATAGTATTACTTGGTCTGTTGTGTGGATACTAGTGTGTGTTTTTAGGGAGTGGGTGGGCGTGTGTTTGGGGATTGTCGTGTGTGTGTGTGTGTGTGTTGGGTCTGGTCTCTGGGTATTATGTGAATTTCGTTTTATGTGTATATATGTACAATGGCAATAAATTATTGTTATTGTTATTATTATTATGTATAGAAAGAATCTCAGTTCTAGTAATTTAAATTTATAGCTTTTGTTCTGATAGTTATGCACAGATAATAGGGAGCATAGGGATTAAGGAGCCCACCCAAGAAATTAGAAGGAAGGAAGGAAATGTGCTGCCTTGCTGTGGCCCACTGTCTGCAATCCAGCTTGACAAAGAGGAGCAGAAGGCCATGTCTATCGTGCACAGCTGGGCTAGGAATAGACCGCAGACATGAGTTTCAACCTATGCTGCTTGTTAAAGGAATAATATCAGCAAGGCTGGGAAAAGAGGCTGTGCTCACCTTCCAAAGGGTGACGGTCATTCTTTGGTAACTTGGGGGACAGAGGAGCACTGTATGGGAGGAACTCTTGGGAATACCTCTTTGTACCCCGGCTTGGTCCCTGCAGAGAGCCGTCTAACGAAATGCTCCTGTCTAGGAAGAGAGAACAAGCCCTGCTTAAGATCGGCACCTTCTTTGGGAAACGGGACGTTCTGCATCGTGTCAGCAGAATTGCCATAGATTGGTCATTGGCTGCCATAAAGATTCTTTTGCTTCTCTCAAATGGCCTATACCAGCATCTATCACTCCACCAGCAGAAACGAAAACTTTGGGTGTTTCAACCAACCATCTCATTATTGGTTCTATACAATATTTGGAGAATTTTAGGAAAGGGACAGTGGCATTTCCAAGGCCAATAACTGCTTTATTTGGAGAGAACTTTTAATTTTTTTAAAAAAGTCTTTTTATTCTCCTGACTGAAAAAATGGTGTACCATTTCCCATATATCTTAATTCTTATACACGCGATGGGGAATCTATTGCATGCTCTTAATAGAGTTAAGGAATGACAAAATGCCTCTTTATTGTTAATATGCTCCCCTCAGTTGTTTTGTGCAATTGCTGGTTTCAAGCTTCCTGCATGTCATTATTCTTTGATTGTTTGCAGTGGTGCTTTTCAAAGTGATTCTTAAATGTATTTTTGCTCATCATGGGGAAATTTCAGAGCCCTTTGTTTGGCTGACTGGGTAAGCTTCAGAATATGAAGCTAAATGGCAAGACAACTATTTGTGAAAATTGTGTAAAGCTCAATATACAAATACACAAAAAAGCAACAAAATATTCAACATTTCCTTCTTCATGCAATGCCTATTTTTCTAACCCAAGTTTCTTAAGACTGGCACTGGTTGGTATTAAAACATATGGGACCCCCTCCCACCCAAGGAAATCGATTAATTAGATTTAAAATTTACCAGTGGTTCTCTAAAAGAAGAAAACAATAATATTACACAACCTAGATATAATGCCTGGGTATCTGATGATTGGCCACCTCAACTGGTCAAATGTAATATCTCCAAGTCATTCTAATAACATAATCCTCAAGTATTATGTCAAGTTGCAACTGGGAAACTCACACACAAATTATTTAAAAAACCCACATATCACATCTTTGACATGCCAAGGAGAATTCGAGGGGAAGCATTACTTTTCTGAAAGCGGTTCAAAAATAAGATAAATAAAGTGAAACTTCAACTTAATGGAACTTAATGGACTTCGGATGCAACAAATTTCCATCCAGAGATTCTTCTGAAATAACTGATAAATTTACTGTACCTGAAGTAGTCTGGACATTTATGTTCATGATGCAAGAGACACAATTGAAATAATTGCAATGAATGAGGTAAACTTCCATTTCCACAGATATTTGGAGTAATCAGCAGTCTCTCCTCCCCCCCCCCCCAAAGCTGGTCTATTCAATCAAACTTTTATTACAACATGTTACTTTTTAGTTTTCAAGTGAGCTATCTGCCATATTAATCATCATTGTTGCCACCAAAAACAACCCACGAACAATATTAAGTCTGTCATTGCATTTTTGTCTCAAGTAATGTACTTAGAACATAGAATCTGAGGCACTTAATATCATTAGGAGAAAGGCCCTATCAATATGTTCTGTGCTGTATCAAGTAAAATAATATGCATATAGTCCTTGACTTATGACTGGTTGCTTAGCAGCCATTCAAAGTTATGACGGACTCCCCCAAAGGTATTTATGACCTGATACTAAAGTTCAGACTGGAAAACAGGAAGGCCCCCCCCCCCCAAATTGTTGTGACCATATGTCAGATACTCAGCATTGCATTGCAGCACATTTTACAACTTTTTTTTTTTTTTTGGGCTAAAACTAGCATTTACTTCTGGTTTTCAGGAAAAAAAACACCCCACAGCAAACAATGGGTTCATTTTACAAATAGGGTGTTTGCTTTTAAGATTCCAACAGTCATTTTAGGACCATGGCATTTGCTTAACGTCCGCTGCAAAAAAGATCATAACATGAGGTCAGTCATGTGAGTGATCTGTTTTATGACTGTCGTGAGTTACAACTGAAATGGATGGGCTCTGTTATGGCCATAAGTTGAGAACTATCCATACAGCTTTGCTCCAAGTTTAAAAGAGGCACACAAGAATAGGCAGGTGGTAGGAATAGATTCAAAATGATTAATGATGGACAACTGGTTTGGAATCTGTTTGGGAAACACTGCATTCCACTTGCAGAGTTTTCTCTGCCCCAATCCTTACCGGGTAGGTATTTCTCATGGTCGTATTCCCTGGAATGATGCATGTGGTGCTGAGTGAAGGGCTGGTTCCCAAAAAGGTTGTCACCACGCAGGTTGTGGCAAAGTTTCTCAAGGAAACGGAGGACGTAAGTAATGCTATTCACTGCTGGTAAGTTTAGAGTGTGCTGTTCATGATCAAACACAGCTGGAAGAGGAAACCAACAAAGCCAAATACATAAAAATGTTACAGAGATGACCAGCAAAACTCACCCCCTTCTCCACCCTCAGCTGTCTGCTTGTCACTCAGTGTAATAAAATGCCTTCCAGATTTTGTTGGGATTTCAATATTCCAGCCAGAATAAATTAGAACATTACTCTATTAGACTAGAACAGGGGTCTCCAACCTTGGCTCCTGGAAGTCTGGCGGACTTCAACTCCCAGAGTTCCACAGCCAGCTGGCTGTGGAATTCTGGGAGTTGAAGTCCGCCAGGCTTCCAGGGGCCAAGGTTGGAGACCCCTGGACTAGAAGATTACTCCAATGCAGGGGTGGACAATAAGGACCCCTTTACTACTTGTGGATTACAAGTCCCAGAATTCCTCACGCAGCCAGAATTCTGGGAGTTGAAGCCAACAGGTTGAAAAAGGGCCACAGTTGCCCACCCTTGCTCCAAAGGTTTCTGAAAAGCACACGATGCTGCGTTGCTACTGTTGGAACCTCATGGCTAGATTGTGGCTAGCAGACATGTTTCCCAGGAGATATTTTCCCAACGAAGTAGGACAGATCGACATGCATGTTACCTGAAATCACCTCTCCTCCGTGGCCTTGCTTAAGGAATGAGAAGACAGTCTTCTGGTGGTAAGCACAGTCAATGCAAGCTTGGACTGCTTGCTGTAGGACTACGGACGCTCGAGCTGGACCGAAATGGTCAGGCAATTGCTGGACTTTCTTTTTGTCCAGATGAGGCCCGGGGCTGCCGTTTTTATTCAAGTAGATGCAAACTGGGGGCGGGGGGGGAGGGAATGGAGGGGAGAAAGGAGAAGCAAACACGTAAGAAGCCCCCAATACTTAATTTGAAAAAAACAGAGATAAATGTCTTGTAAACTCTAGATCAAGCAACAATCCCTTAATCTCTCTTTTCTGCAAATGAGTTCTCTAACCTGGCTGAGATCCAGAGAACAGATCCATATGCTGCATTAGTTTTTGAGAGTCTATACATCCTGAAAATTGCTCTTTTTTTCTCTCCGTTAAATAATTGAATTTGCTCAAAGCTGCATGATAAACTACGAGGATGAGAGGATGAGACTCGAGCCATAGATACATGCTCTGTTTCTCAACCTTAGCAACTTTAAGAGGTGTGGACTTCAGTTCCCAGAATCCTTTCATCCAGCATCCCTCTGTAGTGAATGAAAAGCACTGCATCTGTATCTGCAAATCAGCCTTGCACCTTTTAATTGCGTCGGTCTCCTGGAGATTCTTCAGGGTGAGTGATCCTATGTAGCTATGTTTGGGAATCCATTCAGCACATTCTAACAGAAATATTTAACCCCCACAGAATGGATTGTTCAACGTATGTCAAAGGTTCAGATTCTGCTCCTTTATAATAGTGAAATTTATCCATAATTGGTTGATTTATTCCAAATGCATGAACAGGTGTAAATACTATTTTTTTTAAAAAAAAAAAACCCAATGTTTTCTAGCCTATGCAACGAAGATATGTCTCTCTTCTTCTTTTTAACATGCTTATGAATTCATCTTGAAATGCTGTCTCATAATTCCTGGAAAAATTGTCCAGTTAAACAGGTCAACCACAAAACACTCCAATACTTCTAGTTTGGTGCCAGTTACATGAACACAATGTGAAGACCCAAGGAAATAATTATTCTTTTGCCCTAATTGTTTTTTCCTCTATCATATTTGAAAGTTGCTACTTTCAAAAAAACAAACAAAACTCCCTTATTAGGTTTATATATTTGTTCATTTGTTCAATTTCTAGTTCCATCCAAGTGCCAAATGACTCCAGGTGGCTTACAAAGAAAATGTCAAGATACTGTGATAAGCCACAAAATCAAGATAGTAGAGCAGCCATCCCAGAGGAAGAGAAAACTCGGAATACGCTGCTGTTGCCATAAGTTCACTAATCATCCCAGCAAAAGTGCCTGCGGGAGGAGCCAGTTTTTAAAGAAGATAGCAGGAACTTTCAGTATTAATAGGAGGCGGTTCTTTACCTGTAGGGGCCTGCATAGCAGAACTGGGAATGGTAGCTGCATCTTGGGGTACCGTACTTGTGTCAGGCTCAGGAGTGCTAGTTGTTGGGGAAGTGGGTGCCGGATTGAGTAACATTCGCTGCTTTCTCTGAAAGAAATAAAAAAAAAAAAAGTTCAATGGAAGAACAAAGTCTACTAGGTAAAAGGAAGAAGCTGTTCAGAAGTGATATTACTGCATCAAGGACAGGCTCTCGGGAACATAAAGAGGAAATGGTATCTCTGTGACAAAAGGATACGAAGGCTAACCAGCAATAAAAATGTCTTGAGTCAACAGCAACCACCACAGGGACTGGCATAAATATTGTGATTTATAGCACTGATAAAAGATTTTAAGCAGTCGTCTGTCTTTGCTTCCTGCTTTTCCTCTGTGGAGCGTGAAAGCAGCCTACAAAGAACCCTGACCGGGACACAGCCTGCTCAGCTTTAGAATTAAAGCTCTTTCAAAGGTTTCAGTCCTGGGGAGTCCTTCCAGTGATTTTAAGGTAGTAAGCAGGAGTACACAAAAAGTATATTGTATTTAATCAAATGTTTTTAATTAATGGATTGCTGGTCTGGTGGTTAAGGTGCTGGTCTAGAAACCAGGAAAGCAAGAGTTCTAGTCTTGCCCTAGAGGCATGAAAACCAGCTGGGTGATTTTGGACCAATCACCAGGAAACCGTGACTTCTAGTTCTGCAATATGCAAATCAGCTGGGTGACTTTGGGCCAGTCTCTCTCTCTGTCTCACTCCAACTCACCTCACTGGGTTGTTGTAGGAAAATTAGGAGGAGGAAAGAATATTAGATATGTTTGCCACCTTGAGTTATTTATAAAAAATAAAGCTGGGGTAATCAGCAAGCAAGCATTATTCTTCCATCGATGGACGTCCACTAATCTTGTTGCAGTGGCCATATTGAAGAGGAGGCTTATGTCCGATAGTTCAGCCCTGCACATTGACCACCTACCTTCCCACCAGGCTTTGGCCCCCTCTTTTTTGGGAATTTTAAAGGTTCCGCTGCCTTGGAAGGGTTGGGGTTGGGGTGGCTGGTCAGCACCTTGGGTGTCCGGCCTCTTTTACGACCAGGTTTGCGGCCTCTTTGTCCAGGCAGATGTTCCAGGATATTCCTTGGGGTGTTGTGCATGGTGCTTTTTTCGGAGATCACATCAGGGGCAGGGAACGGGGTCTTTGGAATGACAACTGGCATAAAAGAGGAAGGAGAGGAGACGGTCAAGGACCACCACAGCCTCATTCAAAAGACCGTCTGGAGGACCTAACATATACAATCATTCTGCTGGTGTGCTTGTAAGTAAGGTTTAAACTGGGGGTGTCCAACTTTGGCACCTTTTAAGACTGGTGGACTTCATTTCCAAGGACTGGTTGGAGAATTCTGGGAGTTGATGTCCACTGGTCTTAAAAGTTTCCGAAGTTGGACACCCCTGGTTAAACACTTTGATTTTTTTTTGAAATAATTACTTGTTTTGTACATGAGTAGTTCTTTTAATCTGTCTCAGTAAGTAAAGAAATGTGACAATTGGTTAAATCAGCAAAATGAATGGACCCCTTGAAATAATGTCACAGTTTTCCTGCATTTTCAATATGAATCCATGTTACAAACATGCACCCAGTGTTCACAGGGTCTAACAACAAGTTTTAGCTATACAACGTTTTTCCACCCTTTTAATCCGTTTCCATTTAATGAGACCATCTGGAAGATTATTTTTCATGGGACGGTTCAAAAACACGAAGTCACTCAACCTGAGATAGACTGTCTATATGAAAGGAAACTGAAGGAAATCCAGAATTAGAATATCCTCACAATATGTCCAGTCTCTGTTCAGGGAGCGGGAGACTCCATATTCTTATAGGAAATGGTCTTTGCTATCACCTGATGTACTTTCAAGGGATTTCTCCTGATGTGCTACCCAAACTGCCTGAACATACTTAAAAGGGAGGATGCTAATGATTTGCACATGAAGTATCTCGCCATTATATAAACGCTGTCTCTTTTCAATATGTACAAATACATAAGGGATGTAAGCTAAACACTCTGCAAGTCTACTTTAAATAAGCCATAAAATGATTATGAGCTATCTGTATCTCCAACTCAATGCTAATATTATATTCCATGACTGCCACAAGACCAGGGTAAAGTTTAATCCCTATTTTCAGTCCCATATTAGTTATAGCGCATTAAATAATCCTCTGCCTTGCTTCCTGGAGAGTTAACAGACTTTATAGATATAAGAAAAAGCATCAGACAAGGCTGTTGTTGTGTTAACACTGGAAGTGCTGAATAGGAACATCAGAGAAGAAAAAGAAATAAAAGGAATGAAAATTTAAAAAAGAAGAGTATAAATTACAAGCTTTTGCAGATGACTTGGTATTTATATTAGAGGATCCATTGGAGTCTGCACTTAAACTGATAGAAAAGATAGAAGAGTATGGGAAAGGAGCAGGTTTGAAAATAAATAAAGATAAAACAAAGATTTTAGCAAAGAACATGTTAGTAAGATGAAAGAAAGAATTGGAGGAAGTTTTGGGGATCCAGGTCACAAACAAGGTTAAGTATTTAGGGATACATATAACACCAAGATGTAGCACACTTAAGGAGGACAATTATCTCAAACTTAAACAACAGATTGTGACAGATTTGATAAAATAGGAAAATTTACAATTATCATGGATTGGGAGAATATCTACAATTAAAATGAATGTATTGCCCAGAATCTTATACTTATTCCAGACAATTCCAATCAGATTAGGGAAAGAATTTTTTGAAGATTTAAACAAAATAGTGCTAAAATACATTTGGCAGGGGAAGAAAGCGAAAATAAAACTTAAATTGTTACAAGATGCAAGAATAAGAGGAGGATTTGCTTTACCCAATTGGGAATTATACTACCAAGCGACAAGTCTGATGTGGGTAAAGGAGTGGATAACATTAAGGAATACTAGACTTTTGAATTTAGAAGGACATGACTTGCTGTTAGGGTGGCATGCTTTCCTCTGGTATAAGGGAACTAAAACGCAGGGGTATTTTAGAAGACATTATATTCAAGAAGCATTATTTCTAAACTGAGAGAAGATAAAAAAGCAATATTATTTAAAAATTCCACTATGGTTATCTACTATTGAAGCTTTTTCCTATCCAATAATTTATAAAAAGGAACAAACAGTTAGATATGGTGAGATGTTGAATGAAAATCTATGCAAGCGTTGGAAGAACAAGGTGTAAAAATGAATTGGTTTTCATATTTGCAGCTAGATTTGATAAAGATGTTAAAACAAATGACAAGTTGACTGATTTAGATAAAATTTTGACAGGTACTGATGAAAAAGTAATCAAAAAACTTTATGGACATTTGCTAGAGTTTAAATTAGAGGAAGAACAAGTAAAAGAAACAATGATTGCAAGGGGAAAAAAATTCGGATATGGGATTGATTTAGATAAATGGCAAAAATTGTGCTCTCAAAATTATAAAATGACAATGTCAACTGCGTATAAAGAAAATTTGTATAAGATGTTTTACAGGTGGCACTTACCCCCGACGAGAATTGCCAGGATGGTTCAAGGATAAATCGGATAAATTTTGGAAATGTCACCAAATATTTTTCTAAATCCAGGGTTTTACCTTCATCTATCCTCTAAAATTGAATTCTTTAACTTGAAACAGACAATAGAAATCTCCCTGTCATTACTCTCTTGATAGTTGCTAAAATCTATGTTCTTTATTTCCAGAATGCATTGTTCCAAGCATCTAATTATTTCTTACCAAAATCTTAAGGGAAAGTTAGTACAAATTTATGGTTGAATTTGGAACGCTGCAGTCCAACAATATCAAACTGACTGTTACTTCCATTATTTGGAACTGGATATTTGACTGATTATGGACCATCAAGTCATTTTTCAACTCATTTTTGATTCTCTCCATGACAATCTGTCCATATCTTGGTCTCTTAGGTCTTCCAACTATCACTCATCATCACTGTAATTGAATCCATCAACCTTGCTGCTGGTTGTTCTCTTCTTCACTTTCTTTCCACTGTTCTCAGCATTCAAGCCTTCTCTAGTGAGCTAGGTATGGTAGTTTCAACCAACAGGAGGATGCGTATCTACTATGAACATATGAAATCCACAAAACTAGTGCTTCTCAACCTGGGCAATTTTAAGAGATGTGGACTTCAACTCTCTGAATTACCCAGTCAGCATTACTGACTAGTAATGCTGATTAGATGCCTGTGTAGACTATTATGGAATACAGAATGCACAACTCCAAAATAAACTAATGTTGAATTCTAGGGATTTTAATGATTTTATTTTTATTCATCAAATTTATATAGTTGCCCATTTCATATAAGGTGACTCTGGGCAGCATACAATAAAGCCAATTATCCAAACCAATTATCCTCAATCATACCATCTAGACAAAGTAATGATAGTGGGAAAAGCATATACTTTTAATATGCTGCCATATATTGTGTTTTATATTTTATGTTTCTATTTTTAAAATAATTGAAAGCTTTGCTGAACAGTGGTCTGGATAGCTTTTAAAAACAAGCCACACAGAGAAAATGTGTAAAAATGTGCGAGATGAAAAGTACTTGATTTCAGAAGATACCCGTGGGTAGAGCATAGTCACCTAAGTCAACATAGTTATGCCTAAGAGCAAACTCACTACTCATACTCAGAAGCAAACATTTTCCTGAAGCCGTAATACTCAACAGCAAAGGCTACAGAATGACTCTGGTCCCCGATTACATCTTCTGCCACTACACAATACAGTAAGATACCAAGTTTTCCATTCAACTTTCAAAACAGGCAGAGAACTGGGAAATGGTAAAATCTAGATAGACAAATCTACAATGATGTCAGGGTTTATCTTCTGGCAATTCAACTGAATGAGGAGGAGGAATAGAGATACAGATCTTCTGACAGAGACATCATTCCTACCAATTTCTGCCTGAAGCTATTCTCCCTTCCAGCCCAAAGTATCAAAGCTGATTAAACCCTTAATCCGTTCACAATTTTTTTTTTTAAAAAAAGGCTGACAAGTATGGGAAGAATTGTCAGGTGCCATTTAACACATAGCTATAGTAACTTTAAAAACAATTAACTTTTGCATGCCTGCTAAGTACAATAAAGTTGTTTGAATGGGTGACTGCATCAACCAGAACAAAGAAAATTGGGAAAAATGCCTGTCGTTGTGCTCCAGGGCTGTAACTTTCATTGCCCTTGGCACAGCAATGAAAAGAGTGCATCTTTTAAAAAAGTCTCCTTGGCTTGGCAAGACCTCCCTGCATCTCTGCCAGCTGGAAGGGTACCAAGCTTGAAACCCTACTCTTCACATGCCAGATCTCTTGATAATGCAGAAAATTGCCTTTAGCTCACAGCCTGTCCAAAGACAATTAACTCTTATCATCCTGTCTCCCAGCTGCTTAAGAATGCCAGGGAAGCCAGCTTCATTAGTGCTGACTCTGAATCCAAAGAGTACAGCTTGATCCAGGGTGGTGCATGTTACAGTTAAAAATTCAGTACACGTCGATTTTTGCCAGTAATTTTTGAACATTTCTTTTTAATTATGGGTAGTCCTCAACTTACGACCACAATTGAGACCAAAGTTTCTCTGGCTAAGTGAGACAATTGTAAAGTGAGTTTTGTTCCATTTTATGACCTTTCTTGCCACCTTTGTTAATCACTGCAGTTGTTAAGTTAGTGATGGAATTGTTAAATGAATCTGGCTTCCCCACTGACTTTGCTTGTAAAAAGGTCACCAAAAGGCGATCACACGACCCTGGGATGCTGAATATGAATATAAATATGAGCCAGTTACGAAGCTTCTGAATTTCAATCATGTGACCAGGGGAATGCTGCAGCGGATATAAGTGTGAAAATTGTTCAAAGGTCGCTTTTTTTCAGTATCACTGTAAACTTTGAATGGCGACTAAACAAACTGTTTTTCTGTAGAATTTCTCCATAACAAAGATTATTTGCCTGAGCTGCTCTTGCTGATAAAGGCATCCTCCTTTACGACTAACCATTCATTTTGTTCTCCATGATCTGGAAGATTTACAACAGGGCAACAAGCAACACACAATCATTGCGTAAGTCCTAAAACTGAGACAGCAATGGAGATTACGCAGAAAGGCTCCATCTGAAAATGGCACCTCTTGCCAGCCACGAGGCATGTGAAGGGATCATTAGCTGAGGCAAGATCAGTTGTTAGTCGACCACGCTAAAAAAATAGGAACCGAGAATCTGGCTTGCCAGTTTCTCACTCCCTGGGAAAAAAAAAAAAAATCTTTGAAAATTAGATGCAAACAAAGAGAGAAGAATGAATCTTAATCCTTTTTTTTTTTTTTAAAAAAAAAAGATGGTTAATTGTTCCTGTGATATGCATATATGTCCATAAAAATGTCATCAACATGTTGGGGTAATTATCAAAAACTGGTTAAATGTTGATAGGTAATTATAGATACCTTGTTTCTCCAACAATACGGACTCCCCCAATAGGAAGTCCTAGCATGTTTTATAGGCATGAAATGAAATTAAGCCCCTCCTCTCAAATTAAGGCCGATATTAAAACATGCGAAATGGGGAGGAATGGGGGGGGGCTTGCTGTTAGGAAGTACTTTTTTTGCACACCCGGATATGGTGCTGCCTGCGTTGACCTCGATATGAAGTGCCCTACCAACGCCGAGGTCAACATCCAAGCCATCGCTGCCCGCCTGAAGATGCAAGGGTGGGGGGAATTAAGTCACCCCCGAAAAGACGGCCTAGCCATTTTTTTCGGGGCTCAAAAAAAAAATAAAACCCAGCCTTATAATATGAGAAACATGGTAGTAAGAAGTAAAAAGCAAACTACAGAAGATTAATACATTTGCCATTTTCAATTTTCGACATTGGGATTTTTCTGAATTTCTCCATCAGCCCCCAGTTATTCTGATGGTTACTAAAACTGTGTGTACAGGATCACGAGGCAAGAATCCTTGAAATTAGAGCTTTGTTTTAAATGGAGAGTTGCTTATTACATATAGGAAGCTGCCAGCTCCTGCAAACTCAAGATTACCGAACAGATAATCTGCTCCCTCTAGTGCCAAAGAAGCTAAAATGCTCCAGAGTTTTTTTTGCTTCCAACTAGCCAAACTCTAGTCCTAAAATATCAGCATATACTCATTTTTCAACTATTTTCAAAGCTTGCATTATCAGTTGATATGCTTGAACAGTAATAACCAAAGAAGGACAATTTGCAGATTACATATATCCGTGGAATAATTGTCTTCAGCTCTCCCACACCTCCCATTATCCTCAACTAGCATGCCCAAGGGCATGGGATTGTGTAAACTAATTAGGATATCAGATTAGAGAAAACTCATATCATTGTAGGACACCACTGCCCATTTAAGCTTCTACTGTTGAACTGCAGTTAACCTTGGGATCTTTAGCATATAAAGCACATTTTCCACCACTAAGCTACAATCCAACTATAGATCATTTCTTGCAATGGGTCAATAGCTGGGAAAATTAAGTATTGCTGCTGAAGGGATGGAGTGGATTTACAAATTAATACAAAGAATGAACTTGAACTACAATCTTCTAATTTACACGAGATCAGTTTTTAACATACACTGTAAACAGAACTAGTGGACATATTTATTTGATTTATTTACCTGAATTTAAAAGCCACCCAACTCCAACAGATTCCAAAGTTTTGCTTCCTAAAACACTATCAAAACTTGCAATTTTGCTTGGTGGGCAACTCTAAGCCATATAGGGCCTCTGCCAGTGGTGGGATTTGATTTTTTTTTTACTACCAGTTCTGTGGGCGTGGCGTGGCTTGGTGGGCGTGGCAGGGAAAGATACTGTAAAATCCCCATTCCCTCCCCACTCCTGGGGGAAGGTTACTGCAAAAATCCCATTCCCTCCCCAACCCACTAACCTACTTTCCAGCTCCGTTCTCCTGTGCAGGGCAACAAAAAAAGACCCAGCCAATCAGCTGGGACTCAATGGGAGGCAGAGAATAGATGGGGGCGGGACCAGTCAAGAGGTGGTATTTGCTGGTTTTCCAAACTATTCAACATTTCTGCTACCGGTTCTCCAGAACTGGTCAGAACCTGCTGAATACCGCCTCTGGCCTCTGCTAAATCTTATGGTGATTTGAACAGACGAGGAAGATTTATCAGCACCGATAAAAGCATCCCAGCATCCCAGCAAAGTGCGAGAAGGTGATGGCATCTTCCTTTGCAATCCTGTATATTTTTTTGGGGGGGGGGGGGAATATGTTTGCAATCTTGAGAAAAGAATGCTTTGGGCCTTTTATTATTGCACTCCGTCCTAGTCAAAAATTCCAGAAAATCCAGAAGAATATTCCACACCTGCTTCGAAACTTGGTGTATGTTCAAGGAATCAAGGAAAATGTGTGACTGCATTGCTACTGCTTACTTCAATGTTTGTGGTGGAATTGCCAGATGCAGCAACAGTCAACTTAAACAAAAATGAAAGGAAGCACTAATACACGGCAGTTGTTATTATTGATGCTAACTGGAGCAGGGTTTTGATTTCAAAGCATCTAATGGGGTGAGTACAAATGGAGATGAAGGCCAAAAGAGAAAAGGATGCAGAGAAGGAGCAGGACAGAGATAGGCAGTTCTTCAGTGGAATCTTTCACACTACCAAAATGTAGTGTGGTGCAGCAGTTAAAGTGCACTATTGCAAGCAAACTCTGCCCACAGCCTGGAGTTTGATCCTGACAGGGTTTCAAGGCTGACTCAGCCTTCCATCCTTTCTACGACCTCAAGAGGATCCAGATTTTGGTGGACAATATGCTGACTCTGTAAATCACTGAGAGAGGGTTGTAAAGTACTGTGAAGCGATATATATGTCTAAATGCTGGTGCTATGTTCACTCAAAGCAACGCTCTTTAGTCTAAAGGCCTGTAAGCCACCTTTACAAATCCTAAATAGTTCCCTGGGAAGTTACAAATCATCTAACTCTGGGCAAGAGAAGACCACTAAGAGAAGTGGCCACTAATGCACTAGTGCAATAATGGGGACTTTTCAAAAGATAGATAAATGAGCAAACAAACATGTTCTTCACTAAAATTAGCTTGGTTTAACAAGTAACTTAGAGTGTAATAAACTATGTTCCATGGAACATCAGGGTTCCCTGGACAGCTTGCAGATCTTCTGCTGTTAAAGACACTGAAGGTATTATTATTCTTTCTGTCACCATATTTTATAAAACATGAATTTATAGCAATCATTACAACAGGAATGTTTACTGAAATAGGCTGAACATTACAACTATAAAATTTTCTTAATAATTCTTAATTCAGACACTGATGAAATATTAAGATTTGTAACCAATGCTATTAAGATTTGTAACTAATGCAATAAATACATGGAAAAATAAAAATAAAATAAAATAAAAAACAGTTGTCTTCTAAAGGTAGAGAAAAGCTGATTTAATCCAAACCAGCAATGCTGTATTGGAGATATATATTCATTCTTGTGCTGTTCTTCCACTGCCATGTTTTTCTCCAGGGCTGTTAATTTATTGGATTTATACTCTGCCTTTCTACTCTGGTAAACAAAATCGAAAATGAAAAGAGAATACAAAAAATAAAAATACAGAATGTTGGTAAGCTCTCTGATCAGGGAGGATTTCTACAAACCAGAGCTAACCCCTTGCCCTGTTCCTCAATCCTAGCTGGCTATATGACAAAACAACCTGGCATACAAAGCTGGCAGAGAGGCACACTTCCCTTATATTTCAGTCAGGACTCTGGGACACATGGCAAGTTGGCACTTTCACCCAAGATTAAATTATGTCTAACAGAGATGTTTTACTAAAGGATCTGGAATTAAACAACCATTTTGAGCTTGGAGGAACCACCATCACTGTTGCTTTGTCTTCCTAGATTAGGTTACACCTGAAAGGAAGAGATGTCATTGGCTACCCTCCTTTTCCTAAAATGACCAAGGTGTAGCATCCTCTTATTAGGTAGTACTTTAAGGATTGGCCCAGGCCATTTTGAATGCCTCCCTATCTGATTTTCTGATCAATCTCATAGAGATATGAGAAATAGATGGGTGAATAGTGGTAGAAACTGTGATTGTGCACTTACCTTTTGTTCCAGGGGGTTGTAAATTGTCACCAGTCAGTGAGCACCAGCCAACGGGGAAGATGTCACGAGAATCATAGCGGCACCAGTAATCAAAGGCTCCCCTCCAGCCATCAAAAGTGATAAGGACTTCAGAACCCCGTACCTCACCAATAGTGGCTGGGCAGATGAAGTGTGGGTTCTTCCTGTCTACAGCCTCAAGTTTCATCCCCATCTTAAAGAAATTCTGGGATGGAGATGGTGGCTCCTAGGGGAGAAAGGTCCAGTAAGCATCCTTAAGTCAACCATAGGTCCAGACTTGTCTAGTCATGTTTCTCAAAACATGCACAAGGCATGATAAAAGGTCAAGATTCTGCATCAGAATGACTCAAATGCTTCACAGCTCAATTTCAGACGCATTGTGAAATTCTGGTTTTTTAAAAAAATCTGATTAGGTTCTACATCTGAGAAATAATAGCCAGATACCATTTTTTTTTTAAAAAAAATTGACATGCTGCACAGGAGGGCTATATCTGGGGAGATTTTATCCAAGTTCACTGAAAGGATAACTTAGTTCAAACCAAGTGATCCTGAATGGTGACAGAACAGAGATGTGCTCAAGTGCCCCATTTGAAAATTATGGAGAACAGAAAAGTCACAGTATAATAAGAGAAACAGCATTCTGCTCTCTGAGCAGTATCTGTTCCATTGGGCAGCATTAAAGTAAGGGGGTTAAAAACACATCCTGATTTTTTAAAAAGGAGGCTTGAACATTATGACTGCAAGTCCAGACTTCCTGAAATAGCCAACCAACCCTCCCTCTTCTAACATTCCTTCCCTTTTCCTGTTGTCAGGTTGAATTACCATTTCTCCCAAATGTCAAGGTTGCTGTCAAACACCTGCAATAATTCTCACTAAAACCTGGCACACTCTAAGGAAATGTAGGACTGAACTTGATCATATAAATTTCCTTTGTTGCAGTTAAAGCAAGCCAAAAAGGATAAAGAACAGTTTCTACCAAGCTAGACTCCAGTCATCTATATAAGCGTAACACAACCTAACATCTTGGTTCCCACACCTGCACACCCTTAGATCCTCAATTGTTTGGTAGCCATTCTTTTCTCGAGTGTATCTCTTGCACCCACCTTAATCCTTAAATTTTTCTATATTTTTCTATATTCAGCTTTCCCTCTTTAATCTTAACAGAAACACATTCACACAGAATGAATCCCGACTTAACCCGATTCCATTTTATTGCCTACAGAGACACAGTTCTCCCAAGATTTATCTTTTCAGCCTACAGACATTACTCACAGGAACCTCATCCAGAAATCCCAGCAGTTTCCAAATACAATTCAAGATGCTGATCGTACATAAAGCGAGTAACTTAGGGCCAAGTTACTGGCGGGTCTGCTTCTCCCTGATGGGTTTCTGCCTGTCCCATCAAACTGGACAGTGGACGAGCTTTGGGCCCCAAATGAAACATGTCTTCTGTATCATGGCACTTGTCCTGGGGAACAGCCCCCTCCCAAATATGGACAACCAATCAGCCTTTCAGAAGCACTAGACCAGGGGGCTAACAGAGCTGTCATGTGGGTGCAATTTAAATTGTTAAGTGCTAGTGAAATTTTTTAAGGGGCCTTGACTTGGTATTTTTTATGTAATGGATTGTGATTGTGTTTGGTTGTTTCCTGTTCTGTTTTTATGTGTGCCTCAGCAGATGGGCAACTGTATAAATATACCAAATAAATATATTTTTTCCAATGTGGTGTATCAAGCAGAAATAGCCAGACTTATTTATCACAACAAATGGAACCAGGGATCAGAAAAAGGCTGCATGCTACAGTACCTTATGGAAAATCCGAATGGGAGCCATTTCCGCTCCGTTCAGCGTCTTTAGAAGAAACATAGGCCAAGAGGAAGCATTCAGACGAAAACCTGAAGTGGAGACGGAGGCTGTTAAAAGAGAAGCTGCAATTGAGGGCATTCTAGCAGTCATCCTTCCATTATGAAGGCACCAATACAGCATTCAGTAATATTGATCTCCCAGTAACAATGCTTAGTAAATATTTCAACAGGGCATTAATCTATGGAAGTGTAAAGGAAGTACAGTATTTACAGACATGAGAAACAGAATAGAATAATCCTGACAAGAAAACTTTAGTGCAAAATGGAAACTTTATAATTGTAATGGCAATAAACAAAGGGAGTCAAAGGAAGTGGTGCTGATGTAGTTCAATAAAACAGAATGATGACTCTTTAATTTTAACATATTCTACCACCAATTCCAATAGCACCACCCTTACTCAGATAAACAGTAAGAATTATATGAAAACACACTTCCAGACCAGTAAGTCAAATGTTCAAGGAATAATCAATTAGCTGCATTCAATATCATGACCTACACTGGATCAAAAGCCTTTAAAATATTTAAATTTAGTTTAAACTGACTTTCGGACTAGCTGCTATCCTAGTTACATGTGATAAGAACAAAATGACATAAGAATGAACAGACTAAGATCTTTTGCAATCAATACAGCAAACAAAAGAAAGTCCTTGAGATGGCTAAACAGTCCTCAGCTAATATGAGTTGACTTGCTTACAACTTGGGAAGTAATTCCTAAGAATCCACCATGGACAGCAAAGGGAAAGCAGAATTAACCTCAGCAAATTTAGGAATTGATAACAGAATGTGCTTTGCAGGAAGACAAAGCAAGACTCCTATAGAGTTCGTTTTCAGGCGCCTTCTGTTAGATATGGCAAAAGCACCAGGTGCTTGTGGTTTATTGGAGTCATGAGGGATTTTTTTCTCCTCTTCAGCATCAGCAGAAGCTAATAATAAGAAGCAGTAGCTTTTCTGAAAATGGTGAGTGATTTGTATAAAAGAGATGGGACTTCCTCTACCAACACTAACCACAACGAAGAGGCAATTAGTAAAACTAGAGATCTCCTGCATTAGGAAACACCGTATTTAGAATAGAATAGATTAACACAGTTGGAAGGGACCTTGGAGATCTTCTAGTCCAACCCCCTGCTTATAGCAGGAGTGTCCAACCTTGGCAACTTTAAGACTTGTGGACTTCAACTCCCTTTGCTGGCTGAGGAACTCTGGGAGTTGAAATCCACAAGTCTTAAAGTTGCCAAGGTTGGACACCCCTGCCCTATAGCATTTCAGACAAATGGTTATCCAATCCATTCTTAAAAACTTTCAGTGTTGGGAGTATTTACAGCTTCAGGAGGCAAGTTGTTCCACTCTTAGGAATGTTCTTCGTCTAGGTTGCTTCTCTCCTTGATTAGTTTTCACCCATTACTTCCTGTCCTGCCTTCAGATGTTTTGGAGAATAGCTTGACTCCCTCTTCTTTGGGGCAGTTCCCGAGATATCAGAACACTGCTATCATATCACCCCTAGTCCTTCTCTTCACTAGACTAGACATACCCAGTTTCAGCAACCATTCTTTATGATTTATCTTCCAGTCTCCTAATCATCTTTGTTGCTCTTCTCTGCACTCTTTCCAGAATCTCAACATCTTTTTAACATCATGGTGACCAAAGCTGGATGCAGTATTTCAAGTGTGGCCTTGCCAAAGCATTATAAAGTGGTATTAATATTTCACATGATCGTGATTCTATCCCTCTGTTTATGCAGCTTAGAACTGTGTTTGCTTTTTTGGCAGCTGCAGCACAACACTGGTTGTTCCTGGGATTGATGAAAGCAGTAATCCTTTTTTGGGCCAAAGGAAGCTTCAGCTGGACATACACTGATTCAACTCCTACCCTCAAAACGACGCTATAGAGCACTGCACATCAGAACTAGACACAAGAACAGTTTTCCCCCAAACTCTGCTAAACAAATATTTCCCTCAACACTGTCAAACTATTTACTAAGTCTGAACTACTATTACTATTAATCCTCCCATCCTTCTTATCACCCATCTCCTTCCACTTATGACTGTATGACTGTAACCTCATTGCTTGTATCCTAACGATTTTTATTGACTGTTTCCTAGTATGATTTGATTGCTTATTGTACCCTATGACTATTATTAAGTGTTGTACTTCATGATTCTTGACTCTTGATGAATTTATCTTTTTTTTATGTACACTGAGAGCACCAAGAAAATTCCTTGTATGTCCAATCACACTTGGCCATTAAAGAATTCTATTTTATTCTAATTCTATTTCTAATTCTATTCTACTCACCTAAAGGAGGCTGGAGCATCCCTCCATTTTTTTCACAGTTGCCAATGGGCTGGATTTCTGCAGAATCTACCAGACGCCAGAAGTCGTTCTTGTTGTCACTGCCATCGAGACGTAATCGGAGACGGGCACCTGTCAGCCCCACCACAGTGGCAATACAAGTTGACGTGGTGTTTCTGGGGTCTTGGGCTTCTAACTTCATGCTGATCTTGAATTCATTGCTGGGTGGGGCATAAGACTGAGGAGAACAAGGCTTTTGGTCACACTTTGTCCTTTAGGCAGTTCATTTTATGCTTTCCCCAAACTCCTCTTCCTTCCTCCTCATTCAGAACAGCATTGTTCCTGGCATCTGAACATCAATAAAACTTTTGGGGCTTTGATTAACAATCAGTATGCCAAGAGATATAACAGGATAAGCAATGGGGGAAGAGAGGAAAATCCAACCATGAATGGAAGATTAATTCTCTTCCACTGAAGACATTAAAATCTAAACTTTTCCTCTTCCTTTTGTTCTTCAGTATCGCTTGAGGTAAAACAGACAGAATTTCATACTCCAACCAAACCGTCCCACTTTATTACTACTAAAACTGTTCCATGCTTACCTTCTTCATTAAACACTCCTGAGGTCATGGCAAGCTGCCTTATGCAAGCTGCCTTATGCAGACCATTTACCCAATTCCCATGATATTGCCTATTTGATCCCACTGAATGGAACAAGTGAGGAATCACCCCCAGTGCCTTTACAAGCATATTACATCTGATACTTCCACAGAACTCCAAAGTCTTTGCTTCTTGTACTTTCACTTTGCAAATGACATTAAAACAATGGGCATGCTAAGAATTATACACTGACTTTTGGTGGGCAATTATTCCCTTTGGTTACTACAGTGCATTCCATCTATGCATGAATGGCTTTTATTTTAAAATTCTAGTCAAAGACAATACCCAGCAGGTCACATCTGAGCTCAGATATTATGACAATAATCCTGTTTAATTTAGTCCAAAGCAAATATTGACATCAAGTCTAAACAATCATAAGGTATTATGAATGCATAGGCAAGGGTCTAGGTCCTTCCAGGCTAGTTCCTCACATTGTCAGTGTATTTTCTATCTCTTTCCCTCTAATAGATTTCAATGTTAAAAGCAAGTAAAAGCAGTGTGGAAAAAGAGGAGAGGGAGAGGTCACAAGTGGGAAGCAATAAGTCAATGAATTCCCTTTTCCTGGAATTATTTTGTAAGGAAAACACAAGGAATGTCTTATCTGGAAGTGCAAGTAGTCCTCAACTTACTACTATTCGTTTAGTGACCATTTGAAGTTACAACAGCACCAAAAAGGTGACTTACAGCTGGTGCTCACACAACCACTACAGCATCTCCAGAGTCAAAATTTGGGCATTCAGCAACCAACAAGTATTTACAACGGTTACAGCATCCTGGAGTCATGTAAACGCCACCTGCAATCTTCCAGCTGGCTTCCAACAAGCAAAGTCAAGGGTGGAAGCTGGATTCATTTAATGATGGCATGATTCACTTAACAGCTGCAGCGATTCACTTAGCAATTGTGGCAAAAAATATCGTAAAATTGAGCATGACTCAGCCTTTGGTTAGGAACAGAAATTCTGGCCCCAGTTGTAGTCGTAAGGTGAGGACTACCTGTACCCTTAGGTACATACAGCCTATGTTAAATCAGCAATACCTGTGAACTAAGGTTCCTGAGCTATTTCATCAACTCTAGAACTTATAGTGCACCCTTTTTTTTTTCAGTTCTGTTCTAGTATAGAATTTACAACCGGGTACCTGCTTTGTTTGTTCTTCTCCCACCAACAGAAGGCAGAGGAGTCTATTCCATACTTGTGTATGAGCCGACTAGAAGCAGACCCCTTCATCCCAACTCTTTTAGAACATGGAATGCTCCATTACCTGCTTGAAGCAATGGGCAGGAGCTGGGATGGAACATGTCTCTTTCAAGTATTTATCCCAGGCAAAATGACCTGAAGAGAAGAGGGAGAACAAAGGCTGGCTGTGACAAAAGGTTTGGAGGCAAGTTTGAAAAAACTGCTCGGTCTTCAATAAGCTTGTTGCCGGGCTGGTTATCCTTTTGGCCTCCTTGCAGAAAAAAAAAAATCAACTCTTTTTCAACAATTCTTGATCTGGATGGAGTTTGAGACATGCTAAATTACCTGGGCATTAGTCACAAAAGGATCAGCACAAGGGGAGAATGATTAACTTAGCCAAAGCTTAAATCTAATTTAGCTTTTAGTTTATGTGCTGCCCTTATATTATAATCCAGTTTCATTTTCCCAGGGACACACAGCAGTATATTTATTCTAACAAGTGGATTTTCTTTTGTAATGGAATCAGAGTACAATCACACTTGGCCAATAAAAGAATTCTAATTCTGACATGCTTTTATATTCTTCTTCCTTTATTCTTCATAAAATGTTCTCCATGCCTTTGGAATCCCAGTATGATTGCATGTTGTTAAAAATACTGTTGCTTACTTTTTAACATTCTACCTCACTCTTAGCTAACAAGTCTCCCAAAGCAACTTATAAATATCAGAAATAAAGGCATTTCTGCTACAAACATCTTCCTCCTCCAAACAAAGAATTCAAGATAGACTGTTAGGGTTGAATTACCTGTTATGATGTTTGAAATATGGCAATGTAAATGGCAGCCATGAATCAAGTTCCCTTCTCTAATGTGTACTTCAACGTACTGACATTTTACTGTTTTTGTATTATTATAACAAGATTTCCCTCGGCTCATCATTCTCAAGGATATGTTGATAGTACTGGTGTCAGGATATGGGGTATCATGAATTCAAGAAGGAGAAGGGAACACTCAAACCTGACATTTTGGCAATATTCTCATGTTATCTAAAACAGGTATTGGCTAGTTTGGATATTTTGTGTTTCAGACCATCACGTCAAACTCCAACATGATTTATTTAATAGGGCATAGGTTATTGTATGGATAATCCTATTATATTTGATTTTTTGATTTTTGTATAAGCTGAGCCAGTATGAAAAGTCAAACGCTGTACTTTAAACAATATCCATCTCAAGTATAGAACTTCACACTTTAATTACATGACACTTTAATATAGGGGGGGGAAAGGTTTTTCAGTTTATGAGAGAATTAACAAAACATCATTTGTTTTTATAGTTTTTAATGCAACAATTAGCTACATTTTGATAATCATCCAACTGTTTTCAGTGGCAACCTGCCCCCTTTTCTCTAAGGGCTTGCTCATATTGCCAGCTCCATATGGCTCATACTATGGGAATGCAGCAAAATTAACTCAAAAGATGCAAACCAACTCACATAAACAGCATACACACACACACATATAACATATACAAGCCAATTAATTAAACATATCCAGTCTAATCATGTCTCCACAGTAAATAAAATAAAAAGGCAATTTTCTACTCTACTGTTGGTTCCAAGTATTAGATACTAGTAGTAAAGGGGTCCTGGCTTAAGGGTTTCAGTTAGACATTGTAGGCCAATAGTGATAAAAAAAAAGCCATTCCTCTAAGAATCCAATCCTCCTTTTGAAGTTATCTGGACTAATGACGACCACTTTATCAAAGTCAACAAGCTGAACAGTACGGCCTGCACAAAAGAAGATCATCATCAGAAATTTGATAAGAGGGTTACATCCTTCCCACATATAAGTCCTGGAACCTTTAAAAAGCTTGAGCTTGTGTGCTTAGAATAGAATAGAATGGAATAGAATAACAGAGTTGGAAGGGGCCTTGGAGGTCTTCTAGTCCAACCTTCTGCTTAGGCAGGAATCCCTAAACCACTTCATCTCCAACACTGGAAATTTTTAAGAAGAGTTGGTTATCCAATCTCTTCTTAAATAAATGGTTATCCAATCTCTTCTTAAAAATTTCCAGTGTTGGAGATTTACAACTTTGGAGGCAAGTTGTTCCACTGATTAATTGTTCTAACAGTCAGGAAATTTCTCTTTAGTTCTAGATTGCTTCTCTCTTTGATTCGTTTCCACCCTTTGCTTCCTTGTCCTGCCCTCAGGGGCTTTGGAGAATAGCTTGACTCCCTCTTCTTTTGGCAGCCCTTGAGATATCAAAACACTCTTGTCATATCACCCCTAGTCCTTCTCTTCACTAGACTGGACATACCCAGTTCCAGCAACCGTTCTTCACATGTTTTAGCCTACAGTCCCCTAACCATCTTTGTTGCTCTTCTTTGCACTCTTCCTTCTGCTTATATGCAAACATTGAGTTCTGAGTCCATCAGAGATATTGCACTCATTAGCTATATGTATCCCTTATTGTGGATCACAAACTGCATTTTTGCAAACTGCTTGTCCAGAACAGACGCCTATGATTATGATTTCTTTATCAGTACAGATACCAAGATTCTTCAAGTAAAAGCATCTGTTCTATAAAGCCTTGGAGGTCTCTGGCATATTTTCCTGAATTCTTTTAAAAGAGCTAAGGAAAGCCTCTACTTCAGTGGTGGCTAACCTTTTGGGGCTCCTGTGCCAAAAATTGTGCACGCACTTGCATGCTCACACTCATGTGCCAGCACCCAGAAGGCAGTGTGACCCCCCCCCCACATCCCCTACGCATGTGCACGTAATCCCCACCCATTCACCCCCTTACCTGCACTGCGCCTCAAGCTGATTTTCAGTCAGTTTGAGGCCTTTTTCGGCCTCCCAAAGGCTTGAGGAAGGCTTCTGCAGGCCGAAAACCAGCTCCATTTCATCACTCCTGGTATTTTCAGAAAAACAGGAAGTGATGAAACCAGGCTAGTTTTCAGCCTGCAAACCCTGCTGAAGTCTTCCTCAAGCCTTTGGGAGGCTAAACAAGGCCTGAAACCGGCTGAAAACCAGCTGTGAGGCGTGTACATGTCCAGTGAAGTAAGTTTTCCTGCAGCTCATATACCAGCACAAATGGCTCCGTGTGCCACCCGTGGCATGCGTGCCATAGGTTCGCCATCATGGCTCTACTTGAAACTCTGGAGCTAGAATTCATTTTAATTCATCAAGTGAAGTATAACGCAGCCTTGTGGACATGTTAAATGAGATCATTTCATCTATTTGTCATTCCCTTTTCTTGAACAATTATGTCCTGATTCTCCTGCAAAGAAAAAAAGAAAACAGAAGCATCCATACCTTGATACTGAGAAGGGGGTTCAGATAGTCGTCCATACTTGTGCTTTTTGCCATCTTTCCAATCTATTGCTAAGACCATTAAAAGCAAGTAGAAAGAAAATAACCACATATTAATCACGTAACAGTATTATAACTTTTTTTCACCTAAGCAAATATGCGACATATTGCTCACTACAGCTTGGACAAATTCAGAGCATCTTTAACCTTCATTGTCAGACATCTTTTTTTCCCACAATCGAAGGAAAAAAGGATACCGTACCTGCATTCCTTCAGATCACCCTGTTCCGGTTTAAGTGATTTTTTTGTTTAAAAAAATGTGTAAAAAAAAAAAATCTGCCTATCTGATGCACGATTATCCTAATAGTGGAAAGGAAAGGTGCAGAGAAATGACTGAGCAAATACGCTGGGGATCCAGAAGACCTGCAGGATTCAATCTGGGTCAGTCACTGGGACCGGAGGTTTTGCCTTTCGAGCTTTCAGACTTGTGCTGGAGCCCATCATCCTCAGGTAACGTCTCTCTAGAAGTGTGTGTGCGCTGGTCTCTGTGTGCTATGTATAGTGTCCGTTTTAAGTGTTTGAAGGCCCATCTCACAGAGCTATCTAATGTAATCACTTTTAATCTTTGTCCCTTTTTGCAGACTTAAAGGTAAAGATAAATTCTGGCTCTAGGGGGAGGTGCTCATCTCTGTTACAAAGCCGAAGAGCCAGCGCTGTCTGAAGACGTCTCCTTGGTCATGTGGCCAGCATGATTAAACGCCGAAGGCGCACAGAACGCTGTTCCCTTCCCACCAAAGATGGTCCCTATTTTTCTACTTGCATTTTTTACATGCTTTCGAACTGCTAGGTTGGCAGAAGTTGGGACAAGGAACGGGAGCTCACTCCGTGATGTGGTGCTAGGGTTTCGAACCGCCAAACTGCCGACCTTTCTGAACGACAAGCTCAACGTCTTAGCCACTGAGCCACTGTGTCCCCTTTTGCAGACTTAGGGCGTCTCAAATTTTCCAACTTTCAATTTCCAAACATTAGGGGTGCTCAAAAGTTGTGACATGCCTTGGGGACTGTAAAGATACTTTGGTTTACTTTAATATAATTTAGATGTGCTTGGAAAGTAGCTATGGCATAACTGTTTAACATTTTGTTTGTTTCATTTGAGTGCCACATCATCTCCTAAAATTCTCAAGGGCTGCCACAAGACAGACAGGTCCACGGGTATGTGGATAAATCTTCAGGATGGTGGGACAGAATCATGTCAGAAGTTCCACTCTGTGTGTGTGTGTGTGTGTGTGTGTACGGGAGGGAGAGAGGGGGGAGAGGGAGAGACAGACAGAGACAGAGAGCAAAGGAGTGAGTGAGAAAGAGAGAGAGAGAGACAGAGACAAAAGGAGGAAGGGAGGGGGAGAGAGAGAGAAAGAGAGAAGGTTGCCATATGGGCTAAAGAGTGTTTGATTGTAATACTGTGGCTGACATTTTGCAAATGTATCCCTTCCTCCCACCCCAACGGGCTTGGGTTAGGCTGCCAAAACCAGGAATCCGCAATCAAATGCCTAGACACCATGGCATCCTTGGTCTAAATCAGGGGTGTCCAACCTTGGCAACTTTAAGACTTGTGGACTTCAACTCCCAGAATTCCTCAGCCAGCTTTGCTGGCTCAATTAAATGCCAAACAAGACACAATGTTTCACAAGACCTTACAGTGTTTTCATCTGAAAATTCTAATACTCTCTAGACATTGTTTGGGAACTATTGGCCTTTTGACTGCAGAAAACTATCTCCTGGCTTTCAAAAGATGAAACTGTATTTGCAAGCTGTCACTGACTCCAAGAGAAACAAACCCCGATGAGGACAGATGTTTCAAAGTGAGAAAAGAGAAGCTGCTGCCAACCCCCCCCCCCCCGCGACAATGACAACCGCTGTATATACACTGTATATCCTCCAATGGCTTTCGAGAGAGACACGTGCATGGAGAACAAGCTGCCCGGTTAAAAACACAGGTGCTAGTTCTGAACTGTGTTTTACAGTAGTCATAACCAGAGACCACAGCAGCAGTTTCAGCTGAGAATTTGTACTCTGTGAAAACGATAATAAACTGAGCACGAGGCTTACATCCCATCCTTAGAGGAGGGGGGCTACCAATCCTGAGGGAGGAGCCATCAGAGACACCAAAGCAATTCAAAGCAGGAGGAAGGAAAAAGCGGAGAAGCAGTGAGCAGCAGCGTAAACCAGGCATGAGAAATGGTTCCAAAAGCTATCCTACTTTCTGTAGTAAATGAAGAGTGACATTAGCGGAGAGCGGAACCTGTGCTCTTCACTACAATCTCCTCTTATTTTATTCTGGGTAAATTTAGCAGAAAGCTACACAAACAAACAAACAAAATATTGGTTTAATCAGAAATATTTCTTCCCAAAGATGATTAGCTGTGGGGGTAGGAGGAGGCGGCAGCAAAAGAGAGCAGTTAACAAACAGAGTTTTAAGGAAAATCTGTCTGATGTGCATACATCACACAACCCAAGCATAATTTCTCTAGGCCAGGGGTCTCCAACCTTGGCTCCTGGAAGCCTGGCGGACTTCAACTCCCAGAATTCCACAGCCAGCCTGGAAACAGTGAAGACTGGCCCATGGTGTCTCTGCCAGTGAAAACGGGTGCCTTCCTGAGCTCCATTTTCGCTGGCAGAGAGCTCAGGCCACCACAGGTGCCCTCGACATGAATGATGTCTATCTGGCCACACCCACCCTGGCCACGCCCATTCCGGTATCCAACCCGTTTCCCGCCCCCGAGGTCAAACCCAACCCTGATGCAGTCCTCAATGAAATTCAGTTTGATACCCCTGCACTAGAGAACCATGGTGAGAAAGAATGCAGGATTAGACAGACCTGATTTGATCTAGAGAAGGGCCATGTTCTTATCAAAAGGGTTTTCACCATAAAGATAAAATCTTACACAGTTTTACTGAGAGCAGCTCCTTGCCTTTAATGAGGCCAATATATATATATATTTATTGCAGGAATTAGGTTTGTCTAAGAGAGTCTCAGCATGTACGCAATAGAGCAGGGGTCTCCAACCTTGGCTCCTGGAAGCCTGGCGGACTTCAACTCCCAGAGTTCCACAGCCAGCAAAGCTGGCTGTGGAATTCTGGGAGTTGAAGTCCGCCAAGCTTCCAGCAGCCAAGGTTGGAGACCCCTGCAATAGAGGTAAAAAGGATGAAACAACAACTCAACAAAAGGCATGAAAGGAGAAAGGGATAAAAATCAACTTGAAGTGGTCTTCTAGTTTGCTGGTATTTAAAGTAACCCAATGTCCTTCTTGTCCGGATGCTTGCTTAAGAGCATACACTCCCTTCACCAATGGCCTTATTAATATGTCATTTCATCGAAGCGATTAACAAACAGAATGTCATGACTTACCTTTCTGAGGGCTTGGCTTCCGCATTATATTGCCTGATACAGGGCCTCCCTCTGCAACTGGCTTAGGTTTACTAATCTGAAGAGGACTGGAAGTAAAAAGAGAACACACACAAAACTGTCTTGAGAAGTGGTCAAGAATTTGAAGAAGGCCGACTGCAAATCAAGTTCTCTTTAATTCCAAGCTTCAAACCAAATATTCTTTGCAAACATCTGTATTTTAGCTCCGGGGCTTATGAATGAAATCAACTATTTGTAACCATTCCATTCTGTTTTTTTGAAATGTTTTTTTTTTTTTTTGTAGGGGATAATTGCCTTCGCTGCTTTGATATTGTACTCCCTTTGAAGGAACAGATTTATCATTCATAGATTTTTGTTTTTTTTTTAAAAAAAAACCAACCTTTTTTTTTTTTGATTTGTCAAGTGGAAACTATGGCTGAGAATCCTATTTGTCAGCCTCATAGTATATGCAATCTGATTTCACCAGAAGCCAACAGGTGACTTATCAGTCGGACTTCCAGACTAGACTATGGTAAAGCAGACTATGTACAACCTCAACTCTAAAATGCCCTTTAACCTGAAATGAACATGTTTGGATGTCTTATGCAAAAATCAGATACTTTTGTCTTGATGTACAACATCCTAATTTGATGATTACGTTTTAATGTATACTTTTCAAATTCTTGCAACTCAATTAGATTTTCCTTTATATGACTTTAAGGATCAAAACAGAATCCTTTTATTCTGTTACCAAGAATATGCTCCCTAAGTTCAAAAGACTTTTTTTTTTTGGAGCACATGTGTCCAAGAAGATCCTATTAAAAATCTTTTGGAAAATAACCAGGATTTATATGTGGCACTATCCCATATTCCCAGGAACTTCAGGGAATGCCCAGCAAGCCTTTCTTCCGAGTTGCTCCCATGCAGACTTCTTCCTGATGACTGGCCTCCTCTTAAAATTGCAAAATAACAAGGAAAACTGGAAGGCTAGTACAGGCCAAAACACTTCTGGCAAGCAGCCCGGTCAAGCCTCGAGCTAACAGACATGCCACAAGGCAGGGAGCAAATGCAATTTTCCTGGCTACTAAAAGTCTCTTGGCTATATCTTCTGCAGGGACAGAGAGAGGGGGACCATTGGGGAGATGGCAAGAGGGATCTTTCTCAGCAGAAGAGGGCTATACATTCTAAGAAAGGAAAACAAGTTTGGCTCCTTTCTCACTGTTGATGTTAAAGAATCAGATCACGGGCAAGATTCAGGACTAATGAGCTTTAATAAATTCCACTACAGCAATTATTGTGTGCACTTGGAAAGACCATTTCTCTGACCCCCTCTTCTCTCACTGTCAATACCAATACCACATTACGAGAAGCCCTGCTTTATGCCTGCTCACAACTTGCTCAATGGGACAGCAACGCACAGTTCCAGCAATTCATTAATCAGTACAGTTCCCTAGATACAGTTATCACAAAGAACTAGGAGCCTCCTGTAATTTCTGGCGCAGAGTCAGATGCTCCAATAGTAGAGAAGCTGAGTGTGTGTGTATGTGTGTGTGTGTGTGTACACATATTATTCTGAATGGTGGAAGACTAAAATACTCACAGGGTCACGAAGGCCTATCAGCTTTGGAGAGTGAGGGGAACCACACAGCATGAAGAGATTCCTGGACTGCTTTGCTCTTGTAGACACAAGAGCAAAACAGAGCAGGAGCCAACTTTTTGAAAAAGTATAGCAGGAGAGAGAGAGGGAGGGAGGGACACACATACTCAGAGAGAGAGAGAGAGAGAGAGAGAGAGAGAGAGAGAGAGAGAGAGAGAGAGAGAGAGAGAGACTAACCTCGAAGAGAGAATTCAATTTATTCTGATCACTAGAAGACACTACAGTTGTTAACCATTTTCAGATTAGAAATAGCCAGGGAAGTGAAAACTGTGAATTCTAATTAAATGCTCCCTTGTCTTCATATATTCTTGCAGATCAAGGATAGAAAGGGTATGTGTGTAAAACATACCTTAAAAAGTTTGCCTTGTTCTGAGAAGAAGAAAAAGAAGAAAAAAGCATTTTCTTCATGCCTGAATATCAAATATTAAAAGTTCTAAGAATTTGTAAAAATATCTATATTTTGCTGAGCATTAGAAGAATCAAGGGAGAATGAACCCATTATTTCATTTGGAGGACCTCCCAAGATATTTCATCTCTAAATTTTACAGAAAGCAGAACAATTTTGCAACATCTAAAGCATTTCAGGAAAATCCATCAATATATATATACCAACCAGATATGCAGCCTTCAGCAACATTGCCAATGGCCAGTCTTAGGAGAGGAAGCCACACCCACTTCCTGTGACATGGAGACACAAAAGGAAAAGATACTTCACAATGAATGGGAAAGTGTTAAGTCTCATGTTTAGCAATTCAATTTATTCTCCTTTTCACTTTGCTTTCTGGATAAGAAAGCATCTTTGGAAGCCCCGAGTACTGAATCTTAAATCATGACCATCATTTCAACTATTGTCTATCCACTGCAGAATGAAGGCCTCTTCCATGTGTGTCCAATCAATATAGTCCTGAGCTTTCCTTTGCCAATTGGGCCCACAATAATTGCTGATGTTGTCGATCCAACTTGTTTTAGGTCTCTTGTGTATGCTTTTTATCAACTGGGATCCATTCTATGACTGCCTTAGTCCACCTGCCCTCAGTTCTTCTTACTATGTGACCAGCCCATTTCCATTTCCATTCTTTTACTCTCTTGATGATATCATATACTTTTGTTTGTCCTCTAATCCATGTGCAGGTCTTTCTATCTTGTCTTGTAATGTTGAGCATGTATCTTTCCTATGGTACAAATACTGGGTTTGCAACGTTGAATCTTCCCTCTGGCTCTGCAGACTATCAGCGAAGCCACTGGAAGGCACAGAAGCATCTATTGTATATTAAAGTGATATGTTTAAATATCTTGGGAACTAGCTCATGGCTTATATGTAATCTCCACATACACATAGCCAGCCCCGCTGTCTTTTCTCTTATTGTGAATAGTTTGGAGACCATTCTTTTCCAGAAAGAATTTAATTCCCACCCCTAGCCCATTTCCCAATGCAACAGCTAGAGGTTATTTTTTAAAAACATCAATCACACGTTATCTCAAGCTATGTGACAAAGGTTACATCTAACTTGGCTTAAATTGAGCACCTTTAAGTGCCACTTAATCAAGGTAGGATTCTTAGAGGTCATTCAAATAATGTTTCAACTATTTATGAATGCAAGAACATAAAACAGGAGATGGGGAAAAAATGCCAGACTTTTGGTGGATCTAATCCAGCTTTCTTTTTTGCATAGGAGACAGTCCAAATCTTTGCTGTTTTCCTCACCAACCAGTGCAGAACCCATTAATGATTATAGCCAACAACCATAGACAATCCCCTCTCTGTGGATCTTTTTTTAGAAGCAATCCTCATTTGCCATGGCTTACATTTATTGAATAATGCATTGTACAAAAAGGTAGTTTTGCTTGTCTTAAAAATTACTGTTTACTTGGTGACTAGTAGTTCTTTATTTTTAAAACAGCTTCCAGTTTACTTGGTGACTAGTAGTTCTTATATTATGAGAAAGAAAGGAAATTTTCTCTCTAGTAAGTTTCTGCAGCATGCTTATAATTGTGTACATTAAGGATGGACAAGCTTGACTTCCAAGATTTTTTTGAATACACTTCCTGTAATTTAACCATTTGCCAGATTGCTGTGGAAGTTCAATCCCAAAACCTCTGGAGAATGGTATACACAGGTGACAATTTTGCAATACTGCAATGTTCCCTGGTAGTGTTTCAGATTTAAACTCCCCACAAAGCCCATTCCAAGTAAATTTGAGCATTCACAGCCTTATATTAAAGACAGTTATTACTTTTGGGACAGGTAAACTATTTTGTGAGCTTAATTCCAAGAACAAAACAATCAGAACTGACACGAATCTACAGAATCACCTCAAGTCTAAACTAAATGCTAGAAACAGATACCTCAGCATTGTTTCGTTTAATCCAGGGATAAACTTTTATCTCTCTTTCCAATGTGAAATTAAATTATATAAGACGCAAGAGGCATTATAATAGCAAGGGCTTTAGGTAGTTTTATTTCAGCAAATGTAACCACAGCTACCTTCCAATATTTGGGCTCAGAAGGTAAGTCTTCCATCTCTGCATCTGTATCTTGTTCAAGATTTGCTTTTTCCACAAACCACAACTGAAAATCACAGCTTTTCTTGATGAAAAGATAGGGTTTCCATTGTCTTCTTTAAACTACCCTTTCTTAAAGCAATTTCATTTTGAACTGTGCTTAGTGGTCTGAAAAACAAATTGTTCATTTTCTTCTTTCACAGCGTGATAGACGGAGTTCCACATTTTATTTTTTTTTAAATCTCTCCTTATGGAATTTAAGGCAATCTACATAAGGTTTTCAGATAACCTCCCATTTATTTGCCAACCAGATTAAAACCTCTTATCTTCAGCAAGGCAGCTGCATCGGGTACCTCCAAACAATTCATAATTTTAAAAAATTCTATTTAGAGTGAGTGAAAAAAATCGAGGGAAGATTTTGAGGAAAAAAATAGCCAGGCAAGGGAAAAGAGGATTTCTTCTTTATGCAAAATGGCAAAACATTTGAGAAATTTCATTATATCTTTTTTATAGATACATTTGGCACTTTAACTATATATTCACTGTGCATCACTAAATCAGAAAAAGGTTCAGTCATGCAATAGCATTTCAGCTTTATGCATCTGATCTACAAAATGGATGATTGTCCATCCAATTGTATGGTCTTCATTTCAGTAATATGGAATTGTCTGAGGAAAAATAGCTACCCCTTTAGGCTTCTTCTAATATTTATGTTTAGCCAACACCAATCCTTTAGTTGATAGATTACATGTACCCTGTTCTTGACAGGTAACCCAAATTTACAGTTGAATGAATAACCATCAAGACAGAGCAAATTAAAGGCCAAGCAGGTTTTAAAAATCAAAGGGACTATTAAATCTAGTCTATCAAGGGAATATACCACAGACCACTGTAATAAAGCTCTTTACCATAGACATACCCCAGACTTAAATAGCTTTTGAAAAGTAAGGTCCCTTTCTATGTGGCTGAATTTAGAAATTTTATTTTGTATATCAATTTATTTCTAAAACAAAATACTGGCATTGATCAGTGATATTTTTGGTTGAAGTTCAAACATGTAAGCCACATTTAAAATTAAGCATCAGAAAAAAACAGTTTAAATTTCAAAATTAACCGTGATATGGGCACCAAAACTGTAACAACAGCATGCTTGCATGACAATCTGAAACATATGCACATACATCTGTAAACAAAATTGCTGAGTTCATACAACACATTTAAACAATTCTGTTCCAAACTAGCGCCTGGATTCATACAGCATGCTAAGCTTGGCTGCCTGTAATATTGATTAGTTTTCTGTAGATTAGTGTGTTTTGTTAACCCAGACCATTTGGTTAGTTGACAGTTGAAAATATTATGCAAAGCCATAAAATGGATTATCCTGTTTGTGAAGTAGCCAATTCAAGCTAAATCTGTAGGGGTGTGTGTGTGTGTGTGTGTGTGTGTGTGTGAGAGAGAGAGAGAGAGAGAGAGAACTATTTATTTCAGTAACTAGAATTGTTACTGTATCATTATTATTACATTTATTATGGCTGCCCACTTGAGACAATTCTGGGTGGCTTACAGTTGCCAAATGCCTCCCAAGAGGGAGACAATTTACCTAATAATAAAGTTGGATTTTTTTTAAAAAAAGAACCAAGTTAAAAAAATCATATATGCTCTATTTATACTTAGGATTTCTTTTTAGACTGAAGCCAGCTTTCCTCAGTAAACACCAGTCCATCATTTTAATCACAAGAAAGAAAGCCCAAAGCACCCATCTCACTATCCCAAATTGTTTTGGGGGAAAAACATCAAACAATTAGTTAGGGAAGGTTTCTGATGAACCAGTGAGTATTCCAGAGGCGAGCAGAGGACAAGAGGGGAACCAGAGGAAATCCTTATCAAGGAGGAACAAATCAGAAGGGGGAGGGGGAAGGATTCAAGAAATCTATTAGGAAGAGACAAATTGTCTTTAACTCCTGATTTCTGCAGCAGACAGAAAAGTGACCCCAGGAAGCCCAGCGGCTCCATGAATAACAACTCCCCCTGTCCTGCTCTCATGTCAGCCTCCCCTCCTCCCCCTGCTTTCCTGCTGCCCCTCACTCCATTTAGCAACCCTGGTCCACAGCTTCCCCCTGCCCCCCCCCAACCTCACAACCAGGCTCCTTTTCAAGACCCCTAAACCATCCTCTCCAAATTGCATGGCAGGACAGCCCCTTCCCACGTGCCTCCATTTGGAGGGGCCTCCTTCCCCAAGGAGCGCCCTCCAGATGGGGCTGCCCCTTCAGACCTTCTCTGGGGTCTCCTTTGGAGAGCCCTCTCGTCTCCTCCCCCCCCCCCCCAGGAAAGGAGGCCATGGTGCCTCAGGCCGGAGGATGCTCCACAGAAGGCCAGACGAGGAGGAAAGGCTCCGCTTCCTCCAAGACGAGGCGAAGGAGCCAGACCAGACCCCCCCCCCGCCCGAGGAAGCGAGGGGCTGCCCCCGAGGCAGGGGCGTCCCCATCCCCTCACAACACACACACCACACCCCATCTCTCAAGGGAGGGAAGCGCCCACTCCGTAGGCCCGTGCGCGGCGCTCTGGGGAAGGAGCCAAGCCCGCCGAAGAGAGAACGGGCCGGCCGCTGTCACTCAGCCAGAATGGTCTGGGCTGCCCCAGGAGGGCCGGGCCTACGCGGGGCGGAGGCGTCCCGTACCCGCCAGGCCTCCCCCGCCCCCGTCCTTCCCCCGCGCGGCGGCCTTCCCGCCCGCGGGCTCACCTGCGGCCGAGCACCGGGCTATTTCAGTCCCTTGCCGCCGTTATCGCCGTCGCCGCCATGTTCCGAAGCGCAGGGAGGTGGGAAGGGGAGGGACGGGGAAGGAAGCCTCCTGCCCGTCCCGACGCCGCCCCCTGCCGCCTGAGGAGGCGCTGGGGAGGCCGGCCAGAGGGATGTCAGGCCCGGGCCGCGGCAGGGCAGGCAAGATCCGACAAGGGCCCGAACGGCCAAGCGGAAGGGGCTCGTTTCCCCGTTCCTCTCACTTTGGGAGAGCGAAAAGAGCGACCCGGGACTGGCTGCCCCGCTATTGTTCGCGGAGGCTCGGGAGAAGGCCGGGGCCCCTTCTCGTTTGGGTCCCCTTTTTTATTGTAATGTTATAAATCTCGATCCAAATGCAGATTTCAGCGCAGGATTGTATATGTATATGTATATGTGTATACACACACACACACACACACACACACACACACACACACACACACACATATAAAATAGAGAGAGAGAGAGAGTGTGTGTAATACACACATACATATATCAGAGAGAGAGAGAGAGAAAGAGTTTGGATTCTTTCCCCTTCCTCTTACTGTAACATTATAACTCTGTAATTGGATATTTCAGAGAAGATTTCAGTGCAAGAATATTTTAAGTTTAGGAGGTTTTTTTTAAAAAAAATTGTAATGTTTATTAGGTTGATCCATTGCACTGCTTTAACGAAGGTTTCGATGCAGTAATATTTAAATTTGGCCTGGTCCCCCTCTTTTACTGAAATGTTATGCAGTGAATCTTGATCCATTGTATTATTTCAGGGCAGATTTTAACATTTAGTTTTGCTGATGTTTACCCCTTCCCTTTTTTATGTTATATGAATTGAGGTGTTATAAATCTCAATTCATTGTATTATTTCAGTACAGATTTCAGTCCAGGTATATTTACATTTGGTGGATTTGGGGGGGTTTTGGGGGGTGGGGGGAAGGGGAAGATCTGTAGATAGACTTCGATCTTGTATCTGTTGCCTTCCCTGTGTTTTCCCTGAACATACTTAAAACACCTTCCTCCTCCTCTTTTCCCCACAACAATAACCCTGTGAGGTGAGCTGGGCTGAGAGTGTGACTGGCCCAAAGCCACCCAACCTGCTTTCATGTCTAAGGCTGAACTAGAATTCACCGTCTCCTGGTTTCTTGCCTGGTGCCTTCATCACTAGACCTGTGATGAGCCTAACATAAATTTGGGTCATCCTTGTCCATGATGGGTGGTCCAGAATCAGCTAAGGATGCTTATGTATGTACTGTACATTAACATGAATATAGGTGATCCTTCCATTAGCAGTATTCTGAATCAGGGTAGAATCAAATGAGTTGCAAGAGTGACTGGCATCAAATTTTAGCCTTTATGTCTGCACATCGGGCTTTGGAAGGCCCTTTCTCCCAGGATTATGGTACCATTCCCTGCCCCAAGCTCATAGAGAAGACCTCAGGAAGTTCAACCCTCTGTTCAGTGCATGACCTGCTCAAGTTACTGAATACAGAACAAAAGATGGATGGTTTTGCTCTCTGGGAATTTGAAGAAAAAGTAATAGTTTTAAAACGGTTATATTTTTACTAAGTGGTGATTATAACATTGTCTTTGCAATAATTGACCTACTTGAGAGATGTTTGAAGTATTGATGTTAAAAATAAATCAATATTTCATAAAGGGAAAATGCCTACATTGCTACATAACTGAAATAAACTTTACATGTGATTAGAGGAGAACATGATTAGTTTATTGAATGATTAGATTTATATGCTGCCTTTCACAAGCTCAAGGCAGCATACATAGCACTTCCTCCTTTCTTTCCTGTGAAGTAAATTGGGCTGAGAGAGAATAACTGGTCCAAAGTAAAAACTATAGTATATAGAAAACTAGCCCTATACCCGTGCTTCACTACAAAACTATGTGATATATAGTTTTGGGTGAGGAAAAAAAAAGGGAGGGGAAATTGTGCCTCTGCCTACCAGTATCCATCGGTATTCATAGTGTTCTATCAGTGTGTGAGAGAGTTGAGGGCTGTTTGGAAACTGAAACATGGAAACTGAAACAGTATTTGCTGTGTGAGCAAGAAGGAGATAGCAAGGAGCCTGGGTGTGGTTTAGCTCAACTGTTCTGTCCTAAAGCTGCTTGGTGCTGTGAAAGTAACACTGAAACTGAAACTTTTCCTCTGCTTGTATTTCTTTTCAGGTGGGGAGGGGGAGAAGAACTCCTTAGCATCAGAGCATGTTAATAATAATACACGAAATACTAATGCTATGATGGTCATTTCAAAAAATCCTTTCTTATTGAAGAAAGAAGAACCAAGAGGAACACATGTGCAAATTTCAAGTCTGTGGGCTTTATGGTTCTGGAGCTTTTGTGATGATGTATGACTGGTATTTCGCTACATATATATATATATGTGTGTATGTATGTATGTATATATTCTTAAGCTTTCGCGGGTACTTATATGTATGGTATTCAGCTTTGTTCGGGTATTTTCCCACGTCATTATAGTTGTGCTTTTAAAGTAGCAACGTTTCAGCAGAATCTCATCTGCCATCATCAGGCTTCTGTATTGTGTTTGTTTGTGAGTCAGACTTTCACAGCCGTTTCAGTTTTAAATTTGGGGCTAGCCTACTGCTGTGCCAGAATGGTTTTTTCTTCATCCTGATTGGTTGGGAGTCTTGGTCTGTGTTTATTGGTCTTGGAGTTTGCTGTGTTCTGCTAGATTGGTGTTTCTAATATCTTCTGTCTGTTTTGTGGCTTTTTTTGTCTTGATTAGCTGGCAACATTGTGTTTCCTGTATTGGAGGCTTTTAGTGTGGCTTGGCTCCGAGTAAATGGACAGTGATCATTTATTAGGAAGCTAGGTTTCATCTGGGTGCCTGGTTGGGGTGTGTTTGAGCTGGAGGTATCAGTGTGGGGGGGTCTGTTTGTGCCCAGGTGTTTGCCTGGCTAGTGATGTGGGGATTTTTTTGTTTGTGAGTGCAGGCTTCCAAATAATTGACAGTCTGGCAGCAAACTCCAAGACCAATAAACACAGACCAAGACTCCCAACCAATCAGGATGAACAAAAAACCATTCTGGCACAGCAGTAGGCTAGCCCCAAATTTAAAACAGAAACGGCTGTGAAAGTCTGACTCACAGACGAACACAATACAGAAGCCTGATGATGGCAGATGAGATGCTGCTGAAACGTTGCTACAACTTTAAAACTATAATGACAACTATAATGACATGGGAAAATACCCATATATATATATATATGTGGATCTTTGGTTATTTCGGTTTTCTCCTGCGTAAAATTGGAAGTATCTAGGCGATGTTTCGATGAAGTCTCATTCATCATCTTCAGGCCTGTGTCTTCGGCTTTGTGCTTCTCGGAATTTTACATGGGAGAAAACCCGAATAACCAAAGATCCATATACCCGTGAAAACCTCAGAAAACACACACACACACACACACATTCATTAAGTGCATTTAATTTAATTTAAATAGCTTTTACATTAAAATGTAATATTTGTCTGGTCCTGCCTGCTTTCTGAATGTTATCAGAAAGGCAGCTCAGATACCACTAGGCCTTAAAACTTAGTTAAGTTAATAAGAAACCCCCAAATCACTTTCTATCACAACTCTGGAATGTACCTCATGATTTATGCAAACACGTGGTTTTATAAAAATCATCCACTTTGACCTCTGTGTGTGCGTGTGTGTTCCACTATGGATCTGAGGAAGAAGGCAGTAATAAGCCACACTTTTTTTCAGCTGTTGAAAACAAATCATGGTGATCCCTAAGTAATCATCACTATGATCTATTTAGGTCAAAGACCCATAATCAGAAGAACTAATTCACTTAATCACAAAAGAAACGGAAAAGAGCAATTTTTTTAAATAAAAAACCAAATAAAATTAATCAATGGATATAAAATACTAAAAAAAACCCTCAAGCTAGTACACCCAGGAGCAGATGTAATCACTCATTAATGAGTCAAAGCCAGACTACAAGCCCCCTTACAGTGATTTCAGCTGAGCAAAACTTGGCTACCCTTCTTGAAATTTCAGTTTGACTGTTGTGAAATTCTCATTTGACCCATGCAGATGGTTAACCAGCAGAAGCATTAATATGTCTTTCTGTTTTTGTAGGAGAGGTATCCCAATAGTGCATGGAAGATTGGTTCAATTGTCTGCTTTGGACAGGGGCAGGGTCAATCTTCTAAGCCCATGTTCTGTCTGTTTTCTACTACTGGGAGAGCAGGGCTTTGAGGCTAGCCAGAGAAAAGGCTATTCTGCAAAGAACAGGATGGAATATTTGTAAGATAATTAGCAGGGTTGAAGGGTCTTCTGAGCAGTCTATCTTTATATTAATGAGTTTGCTTCCATGCGATAGATACCAGGCGATAGATATTTTGATATGCTTTTTAGAGTGTCGCGCATTAAATGTGAAACCCAAGAAGCTTAAAATGGAAGGGATACTTCCTTATGCCGAAGATCTGACACGAAGGAAAGTCTTTATGTGCCATGTGTATATCTTGGTGCTGTTTGGGCTAGCACTTCCTAAGGAAAAGAGCATTTAGCAACAGCTGGGAAATCTGTTCCAGTCCCTTCCTGCTCAGCCTCCATCTGTGCTTGTAACTGTCGAGGGCCTGCAAATACATGCATGTGTGTGTGTGTGTGTGTATGGAGGGACACGTTTCAGTGCAAAAAAGCACACTGGGTAGTATTCTCCAACTGGGGTCTATTCCTGGCTTCTTTCTGCTGTCTTTTTGTGAGGCCCATGAAAAGAAAAAAGAAAGGATATACGCATTGAATTTTATTCAGAGACACCCCCACCCCCAAGAATCTGTCTGCAACAGGGAGAAAATTATTCTGTTTATGTATCTTGAATCCAAGTGCTCCATATGGAAATATGTACTCACTGAGATTTACAGCTTGGTTGTCTCAGAGGCTTACAAGTGAGTAAAAGTATTATACAAATAACCCTTGTCCCAAAGGAACAGAATCACAAGTAGCAAAAGAAAAGAGATAGTTTGTGTGTGTGTATGGGGGTGGGGGGCGGTGAACAAAAGAAAAATGGAAAAATAAAGTAGTAGAATTAAAGTAGTTCCAGGTATTTCAGACAGCCATGAAGTCAAAGAGAATTTATAATTCTCTTTGTTTCACCCTCAGAAAATGTTTTCTGCTCTCCTGGGAATGTATATTTTAATGGCAAGCACAGATGTCCCTCATGCAGCAATTTTCTCTCACTTTCCAGAGATGTGTTAATTTTCTGCATTCATGGCCCTACTGTTAAATTAAAACTTGCAGCAAGACAAAAATTAGTTCTTAAAAATTAGCAGCTCCGTACCCCCACCTGCAGTACATGTTTTGGTTCCTTAGGAGAAGGTACTGAAATAACTAGGCATTCTGGATTGGCAGTCCTTCATGTCAAAATTTCACTCCTGTCGGAGTTTATTCAACATTAAAAAGAAAAGCTTTTAAATGGTTGGTTTCACTTTTGTCACATTTTTGCAGCATCAGAAGAGGGAACATTGTATGCAAACCAGGGGTGGGATTCAAATTTTGTAACAACTGGTTCTGTGGGTATGGCTTAGTTGGTGGGTGTGGCTTGGTGGTCATGTGACTGGCTGGGTGTGGCCAACTCAACATCACTCACATCGAGCCACGCATCTCTTCGCCTGGCCTCTCATGACTGTGGGAATGCTGCAACAGTTGTAAATGTCGTAAGTCACTTTTTTCAGTGCCACTGTAACTTTGAATGGTCACTCCACACAAGCAAAGGAGGAAAAAAAAAACTCCAGAGACGTTCCTGAGATAGGAAGTCCATTCCTGCCAAGAACATAATAAGGGTCAACGGAGAGGCAGTTTCTGTAAGCAACACAAGAATGTTTCCTTCCTGCCTTCCTTACAGGATTAGGCCAGTAATTTCTTCTAAACAACCAGTTCTCTGAACTGCTTAGAATGTTAACAATTGGTTCTGACGAATAGGTGTGAACTGGTAGAATCCCATCCCTGATGCAAACCTCTATCCTACTTCTTCATCCTGGACTGAAATATTAGCTAGGATTCATGAACCAGAAGCAAGCAAACATTGAGAGAAAGTGGGTCCCGTTTGGATTTTCTAGATTATGTCACAGATTTCCAAAATGGCTTCCACAGATAAATCTTACTTATTCCCAGAATGTTGAGTACAATCTGACATGAGCACCAAAAGGAAAACTGATATGCACCAACTCAGTAAAGCTCAAACTGCCCAAGGAGCTGCTGATCCAGTTCTACAGAGGAATTATTGAGTCTGTCATCTGCACCTCTATAACTGTCTGGTTTGGCTCTGCAGCCCAACAAGACAGACACAGACTTCAAAGAATAATTAGGACTGCAGAAAAAAACAATTACTACCAATCTGATCTTGGAAAGTAATACAGAGGAAAACATGCATAGGATTTCATTGAAGTTTCATCAGAAGAAGCCAAGAAATTGATCTTTAGGCATCTTAGAAATGTTTTTCATTGCATTGTTGTTCATTGCAAGATCCACTCAAATATCAGAAGAGACTATTTTCTACAAAACTGTCCTGAAATCATTATGCAACCCTATTGGGAATGTTAGTTATGTTAGAAATCTTTCACATCTTACAAAACAAGAATTAAGGTAGGGAATTTAAAGGTCAGGCATATCCCCAAATTCTGGGAATTGCATCTAGAAATAGATCTATGGAAAGGTAATTCTGTGCTATCGTGCCATCAGAAAGGGAAGAATGGATTAAAATTATCATTGTTAAATAAAATGAGCTGTAGTTACAATGGATGTATTCCTTGTAAGACGGTCTTTCCATTACATCTGAATACCATGTTTATTTGGTTTCTTAATTGGCTGAAATGTGGACGACAAATATAGACCTTGATCATTAGTACTAGAAACTGATAGAAACAGTAGAACTCTATCATTGACTACTCTGTTTCTGCTTTTTGGTCTTTGCAGTAGGCTCATGATGAACTTAATCAGAACCAGAAGGTGACTTTCAGTTTTCTATTGCTGTGGGTTATGTTTTGAAGATGTCCTTGTTAATTAAAAGTAACCATCATTTCCTCTGAGATGGGGCAGTAATAATTCATGTCCCAGTGAAATTTCTTTCAAATGCTTTTATATAGTTAATGGCACCCTGCAAAAACCCTTGGGTGGAATGCAATGCCTGTTTTGGTCAAAATCATTCTTTGGCTTTAATGAATTAGTATGTAAGCTGAGTTTGCCACCCGGACAAGGCTCACCATATTAGAAGTTATGGATGACTCTGAAATAAGACCACAGCTCTCTCAAGGATGCAACTGGAATTTCTTATTTTTCTTTTGAAGATGTTTCACTTCTCATCCAAGAAGCTTCTTCAGCTCTTAACAGGATAGTGGGGAATGGAAGGATTTATATTCCTTGCAGACAGCTGGTCATTTGCATCCTTTTAGAGGGTGGTTGAAGCACTTGGAGGTTTATACACTGCTCAAAAAAATAAAGGGAACACAAAAATAAGACATCCTAGATCTGAATGAATGAAATATTCTTATTAAATACTTGGTTCATGACATACTTGAATGTGCTGACAACAAAATCACACAAAAATTATCAATGGAAATCAAATTTAGCAACCCATGGAGGTCTGGATTTGGAGTTACACTCAAAACTAAAATGAAAAAAAAACACTACAGGCTGATCCAACTTTGATGTAATGTCCTTAAAACAAGTCAAAATGAGGCTCAGTAGTATGTGTGGCCTCCACGTGCCTGTATGACCTCCCTACAATGCCTGGGCATGCTCCTGATGAGGTGGCAGATGGTCTCCTGAGGGATCTCCTCCCACACCTGGACTAAACCATCCCCCAACTCCTGGACAGTCTGTGGTGCAATGTGGCGTTGGTGGATGGAGCGAGACATGATGTCCCAGATGTGCTCAATTGGATTCAGGTCTGGGGAACGGGCGGGCCAGTCCATAGCATCAATGCCTTCATCGTGCAGGAACTGCTGACACACTCCAGCCATATGAGGTCTAGCATTGTCTTGCATTAGGAGGAACCCAGGGCCAACCGCACCAGCATATAGCCTCACAAGGCGTCTGAGGATCTCATCTCAATACCTAATGGCAGTCAGGCTACCTCTGGCGAGCACATGGAGGGCTGTGCGGCCCCATAAAGAAATGCCACCCCACACCATTACTGACCCCTGCCAAACCGGTCATGCTGGAGAATGTTGTAGGCAGCAGAAGGTTCTCCACGGCATCTCCAGACCTTGTCACGTCTGTCACATGTGCTCAGTGTGAACTTGCTTTCATCTGTGAAGAGCACAGGGCACCAGTGGTGAATTTGCCAATCTTGGTGTTCTCTGGCAAATGCCAAATGTCCTGCATGGTGTTGGGTTGTAAGCACAACCCGCACCTGTGGACGTCGGGCCCTCATACCACCATCGTGGAGTTTGTTTCTGACCGTTTGAGCAGCCACATGCACATTTGTGACCCACTGGAGGTCATTTTGCAGGGCTCTGGCAGTGCTTCTCCTGTCCCTCCTTGCACAAAGGCGGAGGTAGCGGTCCTGATGCTGGGTTGTTGCTTTCCTACGGACTCGTCCATGTCTCCTGATATACTGGCTGTCTCCTGGTAGTGCCTCCATGCTCTGGACACTACGCTGACAGACACAGCAAACCTTCTTGCTACAGCTCACATTGATGTGCCATCCTGGATGAGCTGCACTACCTGAGCCACTTGTGTGGGTTGTAGACTCTGTCTCATGCTACCATTAGAGTGAAAGCACCGCCAGCATTCAAAAGTGACCAAACCATCAGCCAGAAAGCATAGGAACTGAGAAGTGGTCTGTAGTCACCACCTGCAGAACCACTTCTTTATTGGGGATGTCTTGCTGACTACCTATGCTTTCCACCTGTTGTCTATTCCATTTGCACAACAGCATGTGAAATTGATTGTCAATGAGTGTTGCTATCCTAAGTGGACAGTTTGATTTCACAGAAGTGTGATTGACTTGGAGTTCCACTGTCATGTTTAAGTGTCCCCTTTACTTTTTTTTTGAGAAGTGTATATATCCTCAGAGTCATCTGAGTAGTGCTAATGTTTTCTGCAGTCTGCAATTTTTTTCCTGTTTTTCTTTCTGGAAATCCATTTCTACCCTCGCTCCATTCAAAGGGTATTCATCCCAAATTGTTTTGCTAAGTCTGTAGAGATTCTCAGTCATCCAGGTCATAGTTGACCTGGATAACTGAGAATCTACAAACTCTCTTAAAAATACACATTTCTCCACCATATAGTGTATTTGTTAATTCACCTGTTCTAGATGAATTTTTCTTAAGCTTGCTGTAGTTTCAGGCTTTGGTCATGGGAGAATTAGTTCATACCTTGTGGAATGCAAGGATGCAAATTCCAAAACAAAAATTGGCAATCAGTGGCATTCCAGTTTTGGCTGAATGCTAATTCCCATAACCTCTAACCAAAATGGCCAATAGTGTGGGATAATAAATTAAGCTACCCAGAGTCACTTAGATAGTGAATTGAGTGGCATATAAATTTAATCAATAAATGAATGAAAAATATTCATAATAGGATTGCAAATATTCATAATAGGATTGCAAATGTTCCACTACTGGTCTGCCTTTAATGAAGGCAACAAATATGCTTCTATCCTTATTAAAATGGTTCTTGCTTCCTGCGGAAATTGCAATTAGATATTTGATGAAGCATTTTTTCAAAGGAGCAACAGCTCTTTTCTGGATAACCCCGTTTTCTCCTGCAGAGTTTGTGTTTGCTGCCAAACGTCAGCCTGCAGTTTAATTTAATATTAGTTCACAGCCCAGTCCTGCTGTAGAATGAAGGTGAGTGTGACAGCTGACTAAATGAATTTGTGCAGCATGGGAAAGGTGGAACAAACCTCTCACTGCCTGAGTTTATTAGCATGTTTCATGTCTCAGTTCCCAATCTTCCCTCTCAAGCAATAAGAAAATTTTCAGTGACTCAAGGAGTTTCCTACATGGAAAAGTAGATATAAGGCAGTTTGTTCCAATAGACTGTTTCACTAATCCTAGGACTTGTCTTTTCCCTCCTCAAGAGAAATGCTACTTGTGAACATCATGACATGTGCTCTGTCCTGCTGTTAGCCATTTGCTCCTGTCATTCTAACCAAAAACAAAACAAACCACAGAAAGATAAAATCAGTGTAAGCCACAGTGTATTGAAAAGAGGAAGGGAGAAGGTTTTTTTTATTTTAAAAAATACAATATTAGCAATATTAAACAGTAGAGATATCAGTTGTCTTTACAGTAGAGCTGTGTTGAAAATTCATGCATTCTTATAAATTGTTGCATTTCCCCCCCCCCCCAACTTTCCAGTTCAGTAGTAAAACAAAGCAAAGCAAAACAAAACCTCCTTAAGATTTTCTTCCTCTCAGAGAAGAAGAAAAGAGGAATGTGGAAAGTAAGAATTGGAAGGGAGTTGGGAGACCATCTGTTTCAACCCTCGGACATGCTGGAATCCACCTCTGCTGTCTCATTTGCAGCTGGCTCTTTGGCTTTTATTTAAATTGGCCATGGTGAGTTATCCCCTTCCGTGAAAAGAATCTACCACCTATCAAGTCAATCTTTTTCACTGTTGAACAGCTCATACTATTAGGCATGCTTTTTCCTTCTAAATCCATTTTTTGTTCTGTCTTCAGGAATAATAAACACTGCTCTGTGTTCTATAGGAGGGCAGTTGTCAGGTCTCCAAATTAAAGCTACCCAGCATCTTCAACCATTCAGCACAGATACTTTTGGATGTACTACAATTTGTCGGTGTCCTTCCTAAAATGCATAGCTCTGAAGAGGACACAATATACTAGATGCATCTGCCTAATGTAGAATAGAGAGGAACAGTGGGTGACAATGATCTGTTGTGTGTGATGTGTGCACACATTAATGCAGGCGAGGAAAGCAAATATTTGAAGCTAGTGCTATCCCAAAGAATGACTATGTTGCAGTATATTAGTCAAGGCTTTTGGTAATTTTGACAAATCTGGAGCAACATGACTCCAATGGAATTTTTAGGAATTAATTCTTCTGTGGTGTCAGATCTTGCATTTGCCATATGGGCAATAGGAAATGTATATTTGTCCATCTTTTATCACAAACAACAGGCTGGTATGGCTGGTGAGACCATACCTTGAGTACTTGGTCTGGTTCTGACCAAGACATTTCAAGAAGGATATTTAATAGAGTTAAGAGGAGAGCAACAAAATTAGAAGAAGGACCTGAATCCATTCCCACATGAAGATAAACTGAAAGAACACAGGAAGAACACGAAGAAAGGAAGACATGGTGGAAACCCAAGAGCTGTGTTCAAATTCACAAAGCAAACTCCAAGGAAATTTTCTACAGCTACAGAAGCTAGGACCAGAAATAATGAATATAAATTGCAGCTGCCAAGATTTTGCTTAAATAGTGTATAAATGAAAACTGCTTGATATTGAGATGTGTCCAAGAATGAAACAGTTTACTTATGGAAGCTGTAGGTTTCTCATCTCTGGGCATTTTTAAGAAGAGACTGGACAGCCACTCTCCAAGATGGCTTAATAATCGATTTTCCTATGCATTGCAAACATTTGGACTAGATGATACTTGCGTCTCTTTGAATTCTACCATTACATGATTATTGTATGAGATGTCTTGCTGCCTAAATTTAGGCTAGATTGCCAGTTGCAAATTCCCTAAAGCAGGATGTGGTGCAAGAGTTTCATGTAGAGTATAGCAGTTTCATATGCTGTCGCTGTCCATTTCCTGGTGCTGAAGTGAGATTCATCTGATACTCTGGTTGTGTTTCATTGGATGTAGAATAAAAGATACATCTTAGCCCTTTTTTCCAGGCAGGAAAATGACACGAGTTGGCTATGATAATTATTCCTGCTTACTAGCCCACAGGTTTCTCAACGAGTAAGCAGAAATACAACCAACCAGTCAATTAATCTATTAATCAAGAATGCCCCTCGCCCAGAGTTACATGCCTATTACCAGTATTGTAATTTTTCTAGCACCAAAAATAATATATTCTACCAAATAGTTTATTAATCTATTTTAAAATTATCAAACAAATATGCAAATTGGTCTGATGCAATTTATTAAACTGATTCATCAATCTGTTTTGATTTAGAAAGCTGAACTGAATTAATGATGATTAATTTGGTTATTTTTTTCATCTGTTTGATTTAGAGAGTTATTTTGATTTGGAGAACAGATCTATGTGACTGAACTGTAGTGCTAGATGTGACATATTCTTCATCACCATCACTATCAATTTTGAGTTGTTGTATATTGTATTTTACTTTATTTTATTATATGTATATTTACTTTATTTACTATATTATTACTTGTACATGAGATAGAATATAATCTTTGATACTCTAGAAGTATAATGAGAATTGTTTCCAAACCAGCTCAATGAGGCAGCAGTTCCTTTTAGACCAGGGGTGTCCGACCTTGGCAACTTTAAGACTTGTGGACTTCAATTCCCAGAATTCCTCAGCAGCAAATCTGGCTGAGGAATTCTGGGAGTTGAAGTCCACAAGTCTTAAAGTTGTCAAGGTTGGAAACCCCTGTTTTAGACTAATGTTAGTTGGTCTTATTAACTTTCTAGAAATCAGGATTTAACACAGATTCCCAGTCTTCAATCCACGGCCTAGTCTGCATGTTAAATAAATGGAAGCCCCATTAGGTAGACCAGACCAAAAATCAACTCCACAGAAAAAAAATTAGAATATACTTTATTGAGAAATGTTACAATAGCAGAATCTTGCAAGTTTCCTTATAGCTCAGTGATTTAGGGAGCTGTCTTCTCGAACTGTTTCTGAATGTTATCTCTTTGCTCTGGATTTAAAAGAAAGAAAGGAAAGCCCCTTTTGCCTATGTAATTATTTCTGCATACTTTTCTCAAGATCATCCCCCTTATTCTCTATGTTAAACCACAGCTTCTTTAAAAATGGCTTATTTATTAAGTTATGACTGGCTTCAGACATTAGACAACATCATAAATCATGGTTGGCAAGTCACAGTGGTTGGATTCTTAAAACATACGAACTCAAAGCAAAGCATACGTCTTTTTATGATGCCTGAACCTAGTCTGGTAGGTCCCCCCTTTTATCAGTGTTGAAGTTATGTTGGAAATGAACTTGAGAACTTGGCTTTAGCCTACAGAACTGCTCGCAAATATGTCTTTGCTGCATGTCTAATGAATAGCACATACATGCCATTAGCCTGATATGGTACTCATGTATTTTGTACTTGAAATTCTGTGTTCAAATGTAATAAAAATGTTTTTTGAGGACCCAACGTGGTCTTAAGGATCTGTGTGTGCATTTTATGAGCAGCTGCGAATGGCTTTTCAGAGCTTCTGAATCATAGATCAAGTCAGTTACCATTCCCCCCCACTACATGCTTCAGTCCTGCTCCAGAGCCTGATACGCAGAGGGGTAACACTGCCAAAGTAAATGTGCATAACACGATAAAGAGCAGAGCGCACGGTTTCCTTGGCAACTGAATCTTTCAGGTAATTTGAGCACTTTGGTGCTTCCAAGAGTAAGATGTATATATTTTTTCTCCAGTGGAGGGTGCTAGATGTTTACTTGATAGTAGGAGCTTCCTGATGCTCTCCTATAAAATCTGGAAGCACATCCAGTTATTATAAAGAAATGTCTACCAGGTGCAGTATTCAAACTGGCTTGCAGGATTGAGTTTTAACTTATTGCAGGTCTGTAGAGTGGATGAAACCTGCAAATAATTGCTGTTAACTAATCTGGCATGAGCCAATTAATCCTAGGCTTGGTGATTACTTAAACGAATTCAATCCTATGTGTTCATTTCTATTGTGCTTCCTTTCAATTGGTAGCTGGGATAGCATATATAAAAAAGAAAACAAACATTGGCATTAAAACATATTGCTCTAAATATCTTTTTAAAAAGGGAGAAGTTAAAATTACACTTCTATCAAGACTGTCATCTCATCTATATCTGTCTCCTCCAATCAATTTCCCATACAAAGAAATGAAGTTCTGTCATTTGCCAATCAGCATAGACACACTGAATTCCTTCACTGTAGTAGTCCATGACTTCAGTTCATTACGGTCAGCTGGGTTTCCACAATATGCCAAGATAAACTACAGTTTTCCAATCATAATGGCTAAGTTCCTAAAACATGCAAAACCCCAAATCCCACATGTTGAATGGCAAATGTATGCCACTAACCTGATCCGATTATAACTGCATTTTGTAGTTGGAATCCTGTGCTCAGATGTAATAAAATCTTTTTTGAGAACCTGGCCTCTGAAACCTGGGGGCTGTCTAAAGATTTTGTGCTATGAAGAACTGTGGGTGGCTTTCGAGGCCTCTGAGTCATAGCTCACCCCTAGAATCTAGTTGCTGTCTCTCAACACCCCCTGTTCATGGGCTTAAATTTGGCACCAAAATAGCAGAATTTTAGTGGCACATTTTCATACCTTTTGCGGAAGGATGATGGAGCCTAATCTAATTCAAACAAGCATAAACTAAACCAGAGGTGGTATTCAGCAGGTTCTGACCAGTTCTGGAGAACTGGTAGTGGAAATTTTGAGTAGTTCGAAGAACTGGCAAATGCCACCCCTGACTGGCCCCGCCCCCATCTATTCTCCGCCTCCCGAATCCCAGCTGATTGGCTGGGTCTTCTTTGGTTGCCCTGCATAGGAGAACGGAGCTGGAAAGCAGGTTAGTGGGGTGAGGAGGGAATGGGGATTTTGCAGTATCCCTTCTCTGCCATGCCAACCAAGCCATGCAATGTCCACTAAGCCACATCCACAGAATGGTAGTAAATTTTTTTGACTCCCACCACAGACCTAAACAAGATGCATTTAGCAGTAGGTAACCTGTTTTCTTTTCTGATATTATAGCATCATTGGATCACTTTCTGTGGTGTTCAAGGGGATTAAAAAAACCCAGTTCCACAAGAAGTGCCCAAACTTTTCAGTGGGTTTACTTTTCTTTTCAAAGGCAATGCAGGATCCATGCATATGTTGACTGACTGCTGTTGATTCTTACAACTTATTCCTATGAATTTTAGCTGAACTAGCAGTTGTATTTGCAGAATATTTGCACAACTGGATCAAACTGGATAAACCGGAGGATCAAGAAATGGAATGGGCTATTTTGATAATGCTGGGAACATTTTGTTTGCAGGGTCTCACTTCCTTATTAGCATTGTTTTCCCATGCACTTTTCCATTTTGTCAACAACCGATAGCAAAACAGAGACTTCTTCCCAGGCAAAAAAAAAATACTTTGATGTGTCAGTCTGGTTCTGTTCTCACTCATGAATTCAAACTCTCTCTAATCATGACAGAGCGATCCTCCTATTGAGGGGAAGTTGCACTATTTTTTTTTTAAATGCAGCATATATTACAAATGTCCCATCTCAGCATTTCAGGGGTCCTTTGCTCCTTTCAAAGCCAGTGCTAACATTGTTTGGAGAAGCCTTCCATTTTATGGATCTTCCACTTTATACCATTAAGATTGAACTCTGGTTCACTTATCAGCGGGACATTCTGCCACCTCAGCAGAAAAAGTGACAAGGCAGCAAATGTCTCTGAGGATCCTACTGAGGTTTTCTTCCGATGGCCTGCATTGCTTGAGAATGTTTTAAGGCAGCTTTTGAAAGGTACAGTATGAAGCAGGATGGCTTCAAAAGTGAGCCACCTGATGATGGAAGGAGATTTAAGGTTTTTCACACTGCTCCATAGCACATCTATGCCTTTTTCAAGGCTCTCTTCTTTAGTTTATTTCCGATAGAATAGTTCTGTCTTATCTACTCCAGTGGTGGGATTAATTTTTTTTCTTCCAGTTCTGTGGGTGTTGCTTGGTGGGCGTGGCATTACTTGGTGAGTGTTGCTTGGTGGGCATGGCAGGGGAAGGTTACTGTAAAACCCCCATTCCCTCCCCACCTCACTAACCTGCTTTCCAGCTCCGTTCTCCTGTGCAGGGCAACCAAAGAAGACCCAGCCAATCAGGTGGGACTTGGGAGGCAGAGAATAGATGGGGGGGAAGGGGCAGTCAGAAGTCATATTTGCTGGTTTTCTGAATTACTCAAAATTTCCACTCCAGAACTGGCTGCTGAATACCACCTCTGCTCTGCTCCCATAGGACAAGGACATAAAAGTCAGAGATTCCAGCTTTCTGTGAAATAAAGTTGACTTGATCTTTTGGAGTTCAAGTATTTGTCTTAAGGAACTGGGTTCAACTCAGATGGATTTGCTCTGTTCGATGCAAACCAAATGAATAAATCAGAGGATTCCAGGCAGGAGTCCAACATTCTCCCTCCGGCAAAGTCATAATAACATTTGCTTGATTATGGCTATTGGGGGAATACAACCATTGTGCTTTAGTCAACAAATCATGACTTGGTATGAAGTGTGAACCAGCCTCTACTTAGATTGACTTTCCCAGATTTCTGTGAAAATGCCAAGAACTTTGAGATATAGGAACTTCATGCAAAAGGTAAACTTTTTCATTAAATATCTGCTCTGGCCATGTTGCAATTAAATTCACACTGTTTGGAGGTTGTTCTAATATACATGGACACATTCCCTTTGGTTCAGTGGTGGGATTCTACCAGTTTCCCTACCGGTTTGGTGATTGTGCACTTTGTGCACATGCAGCTTTCCAAATACCAGTTGAGGCACTGCTGCGTCAATCAGCGGAGAGGATAAAGAACAGAAAAGTGCAGGGGCCGTTGGGAGAGCCAATCCAGTGCTTTCTCTTCTTTCTCCTCTCAACTGATCGTTGGAGCTTTTTTACTACCAGTTTGGCCCAATTGGTAGCATTTTTTGCTACCAGTTCAGTCGAACCGTGCCAAACCGGTAGCATGTCACCACTGCTTTAGTTGCTTCCTGGTGGAGATCTCCTACTCATAATAGCTAACCCTATTTTTATATTTTTTCCTTAAGAATAAGAGGGGAAAGATAGGAACCTGGGAGGAATAGAAGTTAAGTCAAAGTCACCTACCCATTCCAGTAACATTTTATGAAAGGGAAAGAGCATCTTTTCACTGTATTCTGGTAAAACACAGAACCTTGTCAATTCAGATAAGATACTATATTCCCAATATACACTTTCCTTTGATTTTATAAAATTCTTTTGTGGTTTAGGTTGTTGTTAAACCCAGAAATGACTTCATTTCAACACCCAATGAAGATGATTGTGTGAACTCAGTCTTTCTCTGTGCCCCATATGTGCAGTAGAGCAGCTATACACAAATCTAACAAACTTGGGTGCTTTTCCCCCTCGCAGCAAAAACGTGACTTGTTGTAATAGTACAACTTTGCCTACAGAGGGACCCAACGACCAGCCAAATTCGAAGAACAGAAATCTGGGTGACTGAACGAAATGAAAAAGTCAAAGTCTTAATTCACATTTCAAATTCCTCTACCGGAAAGCATGAGAAAGGTTCATTGTGGTTCAACTTTACAAGGAGTTAGCAAGGACATATCAGATGGATGTAATAAACCAGCATTCCCTGTCTTTGGATTCAGTTTAAAACATCATTGCAGAAGCCTTGCTAAATTTTGCAATTTTTAAATACTCAAATTGAATAGAAAGATGAGGTGTAAATCAGTCTATTGACCAACCACTCAGTTTTGAAGCAGAGGAACGTTTATGATTTGAGTTTAATTTTTCTGAGACTTCTGGCTAACTTTTTGGAAGAATTAAGGGGGGAAAATTCTTTTATTTTGGCGATTAAGTGGTTAAATGGAATCTTGTCAAATAGGGGAAGTGGTTTTAATATCGGAAATGGGGGATATAGTAAATAGAGAGAGAAGTGTTGAATAAATGTCCTGCTAACCATTTCCTGATCTTAAATGAGACCGATCTCTAGCATAAAACAGGATTATAATTTAGGTGTGGTCAAAGACAGTCTCCTAATATGAAGACCATGCTAAGGACTGCATTGTAAAAGGAGGCTTGGTGACATACTTTTAAAAGCAGCAATGAGAGTTAAACATATTAAATAAAAATATTTTACATTCTTGCTCAAATTATAATGCATGCATTTACCATGGGTCTTGTCAACATCTTTTAACCAGGTTTATGTATTTGTTTATAAGCTGTACATCTTGTCTTTCCTTCAGGAATTTAGGGTAGTTTTTGGACTTTGACCCGCATGGGTAAGGCAGCACTGCACTGGTGCAACTTAAGATCGCCCCTTTTGTAAGTTGAGGTAGTGCACAAAACAAACAAACAAAAACAAACGGAACTGTGATCTGACCAAAAAGCAAGATTGACAGAACAGCCTTCTAGCAGAATGTCGGCATCTCAGCACCCATTTTTCTGACGATGGGAGATTCTGGGAGTTGAAGTCCATACATCTTAAAATTGCTGAGGTTGAAAAACATCATTCTAGAATATTAGAAATATCTGGTTAATCCTTGCCAGCACAGCACAATTGATTGATTTATGCTCCACTTTATTTATACAATACACAATCACTCAGCGTGGTCCAGTTTATGTTATGTATGCAGCTCTTGGCATGCCAAATAAAACTAACTGCAAAAGCCATTATCCCCAATCAGACTTATTGTAACCCATAGGGTTTGTCATTTTCAGGACACTAGTTTCTCTGGGGTTATATACCCCCCATCTTCTACAAAATGGTTGGATAAATGCGAGTAACTGTCGAAGGCACATAATGGTTAACTAGGATTATTACTAACAGTTGTTAATTCACAGTCAAACCTTTGTGGGTTCATACATTTTGTTGATCCATCATGTATCCTTGGTTTTCACTTAGTGTGAAATCTGCACCTGACCACTGTGATTTGCAAACTGGCTTGTCCCATATTATGATCTATTCCAGAATCTATAGTTAACCCCCTTCTAGTACCTTAGTGCAAAATATGAGTGTCAGGATTCCAGCAATTGCTCTAATTAAATCATGATTCTTGAATCAAACTTCAAAAAACTTCGAAGGATCTATTAAGGCGACATACTGGCACTGCTCTGTATGTTGCCTCTAATAGATCCTTTGAAGTTTTTTTGAAGTTTGGCTTGAGAATCATGATTCCTCCCTCCCCCCCAGGGTGTCTCATAAATCAGATTCTCCAATTGAGCACGTTCATGGGATGGGTGTCATAATTCAGGTTCTCCAATTAAATATAGTTGCGGGCAAAAGCTCTGGTATTTTAGTTACAATATTTTAAAGGTAAGAGTTGGAATGTACTTTCACTTTCAAGCTGCCGCACTGCTCTTCCAGATTTCCCTCCCCACTTTTTTGTGGCAACTACTAAAACAGGCATATGAATGGTTTATGAGTTGACAGTGTGTATAGCCTATATTTATCTAATCCTTGCTTCAAGGCAACGGATCCTTCCTGGGCAAATTTATCAGCAGCCATGTTGCTTCAAAGTAAAAATAAAAAATAAGGGCAGTCAAGCCATCAACCCAGGATGATCAAACCCATGTTGCTGCATCCAGGCATATCTAAATGAGATATGAACTGTGCCCTTGAGTCCCATGAAAAAAAGAATACAGATAGTCCTTGACTTAAAACCATTCATTTAGTGACTGTTTGAAGTTACAGAGGTACTGAAGTGATTTATGACCATTTTCACACTTACGGCTGTTGCAGCATCAATTGATCAAAATTCGGATGCTTGGTCACTGGCATGTAATTTGCAGTGTGTTGGCATCACATGATCTCATTTGCGGTCTTCTGACAAGCAAACTCAATGGGGAAGCCAGATTCAACAACTGTACTGCTAACATAACAACTGCAATGATTCACTGAACACTTGCGGCAGGGAAGATCCTAAAATGGGGCAAAATTCACTTAACATTTGCTGTCTTGCTTAGCTATGGAGATTTTGGGCTCATTTGCAGTTGTCAGTCAGGAATGACCAGTAGAACACAAATGTAAAAAAGGGGAAAGATTAGCAAGGAAAAAAAGTGCTCTACCCTGGATATATAAATGGAAGGAAGGAAAGAAAAGGAGTCCCTGCGGATTTTATTCCGCTAATCATTCCTGATTATAGGAGGCGGCACTCATCTCTCCTATTCAAGACCACAAGTCTGCACAGTTGGAAGAGGTTAAGGTAGTCATATGCCCAGGGTGACCTCATAGAGCATTGTTTCCCCATCACCACCAAAGTGGTACCTAGCCACTTCTTTGGGATGATTGTGACTGCTAGTATTGTGAGAGAGGGAGAAAAATGCAATTCTACGCTTGTCATTATTTATTAACATCATTCATTATCTTCTGATCGCTTTTCTCTAATAAGTTAATTGTGCGTGTGAATTGTAGAACTAGAATGCATTTATAGTCACACTTACTGTATGACACATTGAAGCAGATACTATATTTTTGGCTTGGCTGATGTGTCAACCTATCAATCCCACTAGGTCGACCAGGCCCCAAAATCAATTATGTAAGAAGTTTAAATCTAATTTTATCAAGACTGGCTATAATAACAGAAGCTTGCAAATCTCACTGTGCTGTATCTCTTTCCCTCTTCAGTGAATTAGGGAGGTATCTATCTGAGCCATTTCCAAGCATTATCTAGGCAATCTGGACTTTAAAAAGGTTTCATCCCTTGTTGCCTTGGCAACAGATTTTGCATATCTCTTTCCAAGTCATCTTCCTTACAGTATATAAAACCCAACCCATGTGGTTAGTTTCTGGTTCAGGATGTTGTGCAAACTCAGAAAACTAAATTAGTAGGACTTGATTAAGTTAACTGTGCGTAAGCTTGTTGTGTGTATTGTTAAACTGTAATCCTTGGGGCAAACTTCCTGACTTCCATATATGTTTGGCATATATAGAATAGAATAGAAATATTTATTGGCCAAGTGTGATTGGACACACAGGGAATTCGTCTTGGTGCAAACGCTCTCAGTCTCCATAAAAGAAAAGATACATTTCTCAAGAGTCAATAATCATCAGGTACAACATTTAATAATAGTCATAGGGTACAATATGTAATCAAATCATACTAGGAAACAGTCAATATAAATTATAAGGATACAAGTGACAAAGTTACAGTCATACAGTCACAAGTGGGATGGGATGGGTGATAAGGAGTGATGAGAAGATTAATAGTAATAATAATGCAGACTTTGTAAATAGTTGGACAGTGTTGAGGGAATTATTTGTTTAGCAGAGTGATGGCATTTGTAAAAAAATACTGTCCTTGTGTCTAGTTGTTCTGGTGTGCAGTGCTCTGTAGCATCTTTTGAGGGTAGGAGTTGAAATAATTTATGTCCCGGATGTGAGGGGGTCTGTAAATATTTTCACAGCCCTCTTTTTGACTCATGCTGTATATAGGTCCTCGATTGAAGGCAGGTTGGTAGAAATTGTTTTTTCTGCAGTCCTAATTACTCTCTGAAGTCTGTGTCTGTCTTGTTGGGTTGTAGAACCAAACCAGACAGTTCTAGTGGTGCAGAAGACAGACAGATGTATTATATACATTCAAATATATTTGTATAGAGCAAATATATATACTTCAGGGCATACTCTCTGAAATAAAGTAAAAATATCTGGTAAAAATATCTAAGGATTTCCCCCTTTAAGAAAGTGGAGATTACCGCAGCAGTACAGTATGTTGGTTTTCCCAATTTCAGATTTGTAAATCCGATTCAGATTTTGGTGCCAGATTTTACTGACTGGATCATACATCATGCTAAGTTATAATCTGATTTGTTACATTTTGGCCTCAGTGTGCAGTGAAACCCATGTGGTTTGTAAATTATGATGATGGCTTAGCATGATGTTCAAACCCAGGGAAACTAAGCAGGGGTGGGCCTGACTAATATTTGAATGAGGAAGCATCAGGGAATTTCAGGAAAAGAAAGTAGACCAGGAAATTAAAAGGAAGAAAAAGAATAAGGCCGTGACAAACCACCTCCATACTTGGCTAAGAAAAATTTAGAGATAGGTCTTGAAACCAACAGGAGACTTAAACAAAAATAACTCTTAACCCCTCTCCTAAGCATTAATCAGGCTCCCAAATATAATATTTTGATCTTTTTCCAGAGTTTGTTGAACATTTAGCTTTTTCTAAGCTTCTTTGCAGACATTTGGAAAAGCTAACCATGGAGGCAGGATGGAGGATATATTTTGTGCTTTCCCCTTTCTAAGCTTCTTTGCAGACATTTGGAAAAGCTAACCATGGAGGCAGGATGGAGGATATATTTTGTGCTTTCCCCTGCCTTCTAAACTCCTCCTGTTGGTAAGACATTTTTTTTCAGGAGCTCAGTGTAGGTAGTCCTCAACTTATGACTACAATTAAGCCCAACATTTCTGTTGTTAAGTGATTCCCCCCCTCCCCGCGCATATTACAACCTTTCTTGCCACAGCTGCTAAGTGAATCACTGCAGTTGTTGGTAACACAGTTGTTAAATGAATCTGGCTTCTCCACTGAAGGTCAGAAGGTCACAAAAGGTGATCTGCAGCCATTATAAATATGAACCAGTTGCCAAGCATCCAAATGGAGATGCTGCAATGGTCGTAAGTATGATAAAAGGCCATAAGTCACCTTTTTTCAGTGCCATTGTAACTTTGAACAACCACTAAATAAATAGCAATAGCACTTAGACTTATATACTGCTTCACAGTGCTTTACAGCCCTCTCTAAGCAGAGTCAACCTATTGGCCCTAACAATCTGGGTCCTCATTTTATCCATCTTCGAAAGATGGAAGGCTGAGTCAAACCTGAGCCTGGTGAGATATGAACTGCCAAATTGCAGGCAGCCGGCAGTCAGCAGAAGTAGCCTGCAGAACTGCACTCTAACCGCTGCGCCACTGAGGCTTACAAATAGTCTTAAGTCAAGGACCACCTGTAACCTTGTGCCAACAAAACCTGTGCAATCTCATCCTGGTGGAAGAAGAATGGAGCCAGCCCTCCTCTCTTTTTCTATTGGTGGCTTGATTTTCTACATCCTGAAGGGCTTTGGTCTCCCCTGATGCTCTGCTGATCTGTGAACATGTGGATAAATAGTGTTCTTCAGAGGAGCTGTTCAAATAACTGGCATGTTTTGCAAAGAAAGGGCAGCACAGCAGTGGCTCAGTGGTTAAGACGCTGGGCTTGTTGGCTAGAAAGCCTGCAGCCCAGGTTTGAGACCCAAGCGCCATGCCGATGGGGGGTGAGCTCCCCTCTTCTTCCCAGCTCCTGCCAACCTAAAGCATGCAAATGCAAGTAGATAAATAGGTACCACTTTGGTGGGAAACTAACAGTGTCCCATGATATCATGCTGGCCATGGAAAAGTCTTTGGACAACGCTGGCTGAGTCGCCTTGAAATGGAGATGAGCACTGAATTGGTAACGACTAGTGGAGTAAAATCCACGGGATGCCTTTTGTTCTTGCAAACATAGCTGTGGTTTTTCTCATGCCTGGTGCAGGCATGGTTTGCTTTAAAAAAAAGGACGAGGAGACCAGAGTGAGGGCACCGAGACTGCGGCATGCTATTCTCAAACAAAAGGAGGCAGCAGAGGCAAGATAATACAATCCCCAGCAGAGAGGAGGCTGCCTGGTCACCTCTCAAAATGCTCATCTCAATGGACCCTCCTCACCTGAAATCCTTTGCTCATCTCAGGTCACATTGCACAACTGGTCTCTTAATAATATCATTAAGATTCCTTTTCTGGCGCCTCCATAATAAGCGAAGGTGGGGATGCTGTGATTAATGGAGGTTTGATGGATGAAGCCCCCCTGTCACCATTTAATACCTGTAACAATGGATTCATTAACTGGGATTAGTTTCAGACATAAGCTTTTCTATACCCATGGCTATTACTCACTCAGTTCATTAACGGGACAGCATTAGTTCTGCTACCTTTGAGCGAGGATACATCCTGCATACCAATGACATTTGCTCTCTTCACTTTCATGGATTTGGAAGCAGTTCTATAAAAAGCTGGAATATCTTAATTCAGAGCTGTCAAGGAAGACTGTCTGGCTTTTATTCCCCACCCCACTCCACTTGCTCTCCCCTTAATTCCTAAGGGGTAGGATGTTAAGTTCGGTGCCAAATTGGAAAAAGGAGGTTCTTGCATGCCCTTGACCCTTCTTTTTGAAGGGGAGGATTGTATTAACAATTCCTGCCTGCCAGTGGTCAGATTCAAATTGCTTTCCCACAAGTTTGGTGGGGGTGGCTTGGTGGGCGTGCTTTGCCTAACGCTGGTGCACAGCTTTCCCCACACCAGCTGAGTCCTGCAGCACCCAGGGGTGGGTGGGAGGACCGATCTTGCCCTTTTCTCTTCTTTTTCTTCTCAGCTGATTGCCGGAAGATTTTTTTCCCCCTTTTCAGCTGATCGTGGGCTTTTTTTTACTACTGGTTTGGCCAAACCAGTGCGAACCGGTAGCATATCACCACTGTTGCCCACTTAAAAGGCACTCTCAGCTACCTGCTTACAGACTCTAGGACAACTCATCATGGCCAATTCGTCACAGCCAACTCACCATGGCCAACTTGCTTCAGCCAACTCTCCACAATCCATTTGCCATGGGAAAATTCACCACGGTCAACTTGCCACGTGACAATTCAACATTCTATCAATTGTTTCATTCTGTTACTTTCATTATTGGTGACCATGTTTTGATTGAAATTATCATAACTCTTGTATTTCTGAATTGATTTTTTTTATTTTATTATTATTGGCCATGGTTCCGTTGGAATTAATTTAACTTTTGCACTGGTTGAATTGTCCTGCAGCAAGTTGTTCTGTGGCTCGGGCAAGTTGGTTTGGCAAGTTGTCTCATTCTGGCTTACATGGGTGCAATAGTTAAGACTGCAGCATTGCAGGCAAACTCTGCTTACAGCCTGGAGTTCAATCCTGTCAGGACTCAAGTTTGACTCAGGTTTCTGTCCTTCCGAGGTCAGTAAAATGAGGACCCAGATTTCTGAGGGCAATCTGCTGACTCCACAAACTGCTTAGAGAGCACTGCAAAGCACTGTGAAGCGGTATATAAGTCTAAGTGCTATTGCTATCACATGAATTGTCACTGTGTTTTCCCCACGAAATTATTCCCAAATCCATCATTTCTGTGATTAGAAAAACAAAGGACCTAAGGCTTTTCACATGAGAGGCTATGATCCTTTTTATATAAGCATTATAGGTAGCCCACTTTCATTTTGTGACTGTTCAAAGTTATAATGGCTTCATTATTATTTTTCTTTGGGAAAAAACTTGAATCCTAATAAGTTTATAAGATTGCAGAAGAAGTTTTGAATGGCTAGTTTTAATGGGTTTTGTTTTTATTTACAGTTTATTGAAACATTTGTAATTGTAAACAAAGCAGCCTTATTTTCTTTCCTGCTATATCTTCCTCAGTAGTTTAGCTTTTTCTCTCTCAGGCACATGGACTGGATTCAGGCATCACACTAAACAATGGTTTGTTGAACAAGATATAATGGTCTGGAGTGTAAATAGGACTCGGCCATTGACTTTTATAAACCAAAACGTTTGGTTTCACACATCTAAAGCTCAGCAAACCGCATTAGAGCTTGGTGTGTAAGGGAACACAGTCCAATTATTGTGGTTCAGGACAAAGAACACAAGCTGGGGTGACTTGGAAATAAAACGCCCCCAAAGCTTGTGGGTTGGTGGAAGCAGGAAATATTGAGCTTTGTGAGTAGACAGGATTTTAAAATCCACCCCCTCCCCCCCCCCCCCCCCCCCGTTCTCTCATTTGAGCTCAGCACACTAAAGCTTGCCAGAATGGAATAGAACATAATTATATTAAGCATGCTTTTAAATTTTTAAAGGTTTCCTTACACCGTGGTTTTTAGAGGCACCAGATTAAAATTGCATTTTTCAAAATTCAAAAATCGTTCTACTCTAAATGTAATGTTACCCAGAGATGAGCCAAAATGGTTGCAGAACTTCCATATTCATAAACCATCGTTTCTCAACCTTGGCAAAATCTGAAGCCTGCCGGCTAGGGAATTCTTAGAAATTGAAGTCCACGTATCTTATAAGGGCCCAGGTTGTGAAACATTGTCACAAACAGTATACAGTTAGTCCTCAACTTATGACTACAATTGAGACCAGAATTTCCATTGCTAAGCAAGGCCATTGATAAGTGAATTTGTCATGCCGCTGGTGGAGACTGATTCTGAGGGAAAGGAGGAACAGCCAACAGGGAGTGGAAATGTGGTTCCAGAGGTTGTGGAGGAAGCTGGGGAAGGGGAGAGGCCAGCTAAGCGGTCAGAGGAAGACCCAGGCCCATCCCCTCTCCATCCTAGGGCATGCAGGGAGGAGAGGATAAGGGAGAAACATGGTCTACTTGGGAGGAGAGGGCCTTGATCCTCTTCATGGGCTGCACCTAGAGGTGGTATTTTGTCAGGTCTCTGAACTACTCAAAATTTCTGCTACCAGTACGCCAGGACCAGTCTGAACCAGCTGAATATCACCCCGATGCCATCATAAACTGAATCTGGCTTCCCACATTGACTTTGCTTATCCGAAGCTGGCTGGGACGGTTGCAAAGGTTGCAAGATCACATGACAGTTGCAAGATCACATGACCTTGGGATGTTACAACTGTCATAAATAAATGCTGGTTGCCAAGCAACCAAATTTTGATCATGTGACCATGGAGATACCACAATCCTCACGAATGCAAGGATCAATTGCAAGTCACTTTTTTGCAGTGCTGTTGCAATATCCAACACTCACTAAATGAACGATTGTAAGTCGAGGATTCCCATTGCATATAAGAGGGACTCAACTGTTTGACAGTTTTTGTTGTCACAGATTTGGTCAATCATTTGATATCGATAAAAGAAGTTGAGACTGATAATAGATTGCCTTGTGGTTATTTGAAGCAGGGGTCTCCAACATTGGTGGTATGCTGCTGATTCGCACCGGTTCTAGCGATCCGGTAGCAACGGTCAGCAGTGTGCTGGCTGAGGAATTCTGGGAGTTGAAGTCCACAAGTCGTAAAGTTGACAAGGTTGGAGACCCCTGATTTGAAGGATCCTCTTTGTGCTGTGGAAGAATCTTTCCCTTGAAATACCAAGCCGCTTCCTCAATATTCAGTTGACATTCTGCATTCAGACTTTCTTTCTATGAACATTTGTTTCTGAGGTATTTTTGGAACGACCATGCATTGCTTTTATCATTGCAGTTTCATCACGTTCCTTGGCGACTACTTTGTAAAGGAGTGTGCAAGAAACAGCATCTAAATGAACAAATAATGCTTGTGAAAAGAGGGCTGGCTAGTGTTTCTGTCCAACCAGTAAGCCATTCTATGAAAAATAGTGGAAAGATAGTAGACTTTATGCAGCCTTGACTTTAACTGGCAGAAATCTAATGATGAGAGAAAGGATATGAGGTTCTTTTCACAAATGTCTCCCAAACAACTTTGGTGCCAAAAACAAGCAAGCAAAAATCAAACATGTTTCTTCAGGTACACACATTACACAAAGGTTAGTCAAGTTACATTGGTACCTGAGACGATAAAAACACAAGAGCACAACAGTGTAAAATGCAGTTTCTGTAATAGTAGCATCACTTAACTGTACTTGGTTAATCCTCCCAAATCTTGGACTTAGTTCAGAGCTCGGGATGCTAGCAGGAAATCTTGTCATTGTAAACTAGATTTGGAAGGTTTACCCATCTCTCTCTCTCTCTCTCTCTCTCCCTCTCACTCCCTCCCCCTCTCCCTCCCCCCTCTCTCTCACACACACCAATCTATACGTTATCTATCTATCTATCTATCTATCTATCTATCTATCTATCTATCTATCTATCTATCTATCTATCTATCTATCTATTCCATTCCTTGGAAGAAGACAATGGCATACCATTTTGTGTCATTGCCAAAAAAAAAGAAATCTATATATCTTTATATATGAACCTGACCCATGGAGTTGAGCTCCACTTCTTTTTATTTATTTATTTTCTTCCCCCCAGACCCAGCAGTAAAACAATTTGCTGCCCTTGCATGTGCCTCCCCAAATCCGCAGCCGGAGGCAGCCACCTCATTCTGTCTAATGACAGTGCCCGCCTTGCTACTGTCACTCTTCCAGCTGCCAGAGGCTCCAATGCACAGCTCTGCCTTCTCTCCTTCATTAATGCTGCTGGCATGAAAAGAGGAAGAGAGAAAGCGAGAGAGCAAGTGTGTGTGTGTGTAAGAGAGAGAGAGAGAGAGAGAGAGAGAGAGAGAAGCATTTTGTTCTTTGGGGCTCAGTGGTTCAAGTGTTTTGAAAGGGCAGTGCTTCTCCAATGTGGGGGCTAATGATAATCTAAATTAGTTATTGGAAATAATTACCACAGCTTTTATTGTGCCAAGCCGAGCAGCGCCCTGGAGAGCCGTCTCATGCAGACACAGCCGTGCAACTAAAAGCTTTGAGGCTTCATTAATATTCAAGGAGAGCTCTGCCAGGCCTCCTTCGTTCCCTTTCCTGAACGCGCTTGGGTGAGGCTTGCCTCGGGCGAAGGAGTGAACCAACTCAGCAGGCCAACCTTGTGTCCTGCTTTCCCTTCAGGGAACTTATCCCTCCACCCAGCCTGCCTCCCCTTTGAACCCTTCAAAGGGATGCGGATGCAAACTGGGTTGCCTTGGTGGGCCCTGCTCGGGAGAACAGGTGGGTTTTAGGAGACCGGCTCTCAAACTGGGGGCCAAGTGTTTTGGGGGAAAGACAGGCGGGGGTTGGAGGGGCAGAAAACAACTTGGAGGTACCAGTGGTGAACGTCCTTTACAGTTCCTTTTTATAAAATGATACTGTGGGCAAAACGGATGGCATAATTAATCAGCCTCTTTGCCTCTCTACTTTCCTCTTTCTGTTTTCCCCATGTGCAATAAATTTCCCTGCAGTGCAGTGGTGGTATCCAGCAGGTTCTGATCCGTTCTGGAGAACCGGTAGCGGAAATTTTGAGTAGTTTGGAGAACCGGCAAATCCCACCTCTGAGTGGCCCCGCCCCCATCTATTCTCCGCTTCCCAAGTCCCAGCTGATTGGCTGGGTCTTCTTTGGTTGCCCTGCTCAGGAGAATGGAGCTGCAAAGCAGGTTAGTGGGGTGTGGAGGGAATGGGGATTTTACAGTCTCCTTCCCCTGCCATGCCGACCAAGCCACACTCACAGAACCAGTATTAAATTTTTTTGAATCCCACCACTGCTGCAGTGGGTTGGCTGGATCCTTTGAATGAGGCCGAATGGCTAAAACTACCTTTGAATTATTTGCCTTTCCATGGAGGGAGGAAGAGCAGGAGAGTTTCTTTAGATCAGACTGGTGCATTGAAATGTTGCTTCCCACAGACTTCAACCAAATGTTTCCACAAACACCACAGATGGATGCAGCACATTGTTGGCCCTTAGTCAGACGGGGACCGGGATTCAGAGGGATACTATACTGTACTCCCTCTGAGCACGGACGTTTCACTTAATTCAGGAGGGCAGGCAAATTGAGAAAAACAAGGAATAGCATTCCTTTCTCCTCTTTCTTTAGTAAATCTTCTACCAAGTTCAGCATCATTGTTTAAATGGAGGAAGAAGGACAGGACAGCGTCTTGTATAGGTTTTATTTTTCAATAATGGTTTTGTTTTTCAGGAGTATTTGCTGGATCTCCAGGCTGTAGACCTGGAATTGGACTCACAAGCTCAGGCTGTTTTTGAGGCTCCAGAAGAGAACAAGAAGTAGCAATCAAAGCAACAGCAATAGCCCTTAGACTTATATAGCACTTTACATGTTCTACAGCCCTTTCTAAGCGGAGTCAACCTATTGCTCCCAACCATCTGGGTCCTCATTTTACCCACCTTGGAAGGATGGAAGGCTGAGTCAACCTTGAGCCTGGTGAGATTCGAACTGCCAAATTGTAGGCGGCAGTCAGCAAAAGAGAAAAAGAAAATAAACAAAGCTGAACAAGGGATAACAAGGAGCAGAGCTGGAACTATTTTGGATACCCACAATGGTTCCTGGCTTGGGCTTGTAGTGACTTCTGGGGCTTCCCAAGAAGCAATAGATGGAAACTAATCAAGGAGAGAAGCAATGTAGAATGAAGGAGAAATTTTCTGACAGTTAAAACAATTAATCAGTGGAACAACTTGCCTCCAGAGATTGTGAATGCTCCAACACTGGAAGTTTTTAAGAAGAGATTGGTGCAGGCCAAGGGTTTTCAAACTTGGCAAGTTGAAGACTTGTGGACTTCAGCTCCCAGAATTCCTGAGCTAACATGACTGGAGGAGGATTTCTGGGAGTTGAAGTCCACAAGTCTGAAAGCTGTGAAGTTTGAAGACCCCTGGTTGGGTATCCTGCCTAAGCAGGGGGTTGGACTAGAAGACCTCCAAGGTCCCTTCCAACTCTGTTATTCTAAAGCCACCTTCTGCATGGGCACTAATCACCCAGCAGCCAAAATAAAACAGAAAATAACTTCATGATTTGCGCATTGTGCAACAAAGTCATCTAGTGTAATAAGATTGGGACTGGGTTAGGGGCTTCAGTCCTCACTGTGAGTTGTGTTGGGGGTGTGTGTGTGCACGAAGGGAGGCTCAGCCAATCTCATTGTACACATGTTGTACTCTGACAACAAAGATAATAATAATAAAACAGGGTTCCTGCAAAAGTTCACCCTTATTCTTTAGCAAGATTGATACCTAGCCTCCCTAGGTCTGAGTTCAAGAACTGGTATTTTATTTTATTTTGTTCTTTCTTCCCTGCTGTGCTCCGCTTGGCCCTGTTAAAGCCATCTTGCAAACAGGCACTTATAATTTCTGGTCAAGTCTGCTCGCGCGAGCCAGTAATGTGTCTCCCTGGGAAGGGAAAATGGTTTTTTGAAAAAAGAAAGAGTTATGAGGAGTAAATTATTTAACCTAACATGACTGGCTGGTTGGCTGCTGCCCAGTAGTACTCTGTATTATGGCAAATGCTTTCTAGGAAAGAGAAGGGATGCCACTGGTTTCTTTCTTTCTCCCTGAAGCTCCTGACCCCCAAATGCTTGCGCTTCTCGAAAGTTAAGACTAAATGGAGGTAAAATCGAAATGGACAACTTGCCATCAGCATGTAGCAGATGAGGCTGACTCAGTCTATCCTGGCAAATTTCAGTGGTACATTTCTTCGGGAGGAGAAGCACACCAGAATGATAGGATAAGCCTTGAAAATAGCCATAATACCAGGAAACGCATAACTTCTAACAGCTGGAGGATTACGCCTAGCTTGCTGCAAGAGTCAGGATCCGGTTGGTGGGAAGGAATTTTAAGTGGGGACAGCTGCATCTAAAAGAAGGTGGGGCTTCACTTATGTGCGGGGGGGGGGGGATTCAACCAGTGTAACAACCGGTTTGAGCGAAGCGTGTGCTTTGCCCAAACTGGTCCAAATTGGTAGAATCCCACGCCTGCTTATGCGGTTGTGGCCACCATTTTGATTTATATGATCCCCCTCCTCCCCTCCCTTTGGTGATTTTGGTTTTAAGGCATGAAATGGGTCCCTTAAACCACAACAAGACCCCTCGTGGGCGCAATGGTTAATATGCAATATTGCAGGCTAATTCTGCCGACTGCGAGGAGTTCGATCCCGACTGGCTCAAGTTTGACTCAGCCTTCTATCCTTCTGAGGTCAGTAAAATGAGGAACCAGATTATTGGAGGAGTGGCAATCTTCTGACTCTGTAAACCACTTAGAGAGGGCCGTAAACCACTGTGAAGCGGCATATAAATCTAAGTGCTACTGCTATTTCTCCATCTAAGCAACTTTAAGATGGTGGATGAGGAATTCTGGACATTAAAGGCTTAGACTAACTTTACTGTCATTGAATGACAATTCAATATTGTTTATTGAATGTTCTCTAGTTGGCATACATTAAAATGAAATTTCATTCCACGCAGCTCTCAAAGGGTCACCACCTCCAATAGACACTACATAAACATGACAAAATAAATAAATACATAAATAAAGCAAGCATATATCCACATATATTGTATGACACAGAGAAAAAACTCAGTCTAGTTTGGGTGCATGCATGCACCTGGGGAGAAACATCTACCAGTCTTAAAATTGCAAAGTTTGAAAAACACTAAAGGTAATCCTTTAACCCCAGTTCTTGAAAAGATTAAAATGGTACAAAAGATTTGGCTCCCCCCACCACCTTTTTAAAAAAAGATTAGGTGGGATGGAGTGGGAAGGGATACAGAAGAGAAGCTGAGGATTGTACAGGTAGTCCTTGACTCACAACCTTTCATTCAAAGTTACAATACCACTGTAAACAATATGATGGCTATTAATGGAATGATTGTTAAGATTATTATATTATACCCAGTATTATATAATATACCTAAAATATAATAATATTATATTTTCATTTGAAGATATGTTAGGAGGGAGAAATGAATATAATAATAATAATAATAATAATAATAATAATAATAATAATAATAATAATAATACGTATTATTGTTGTTGTTGTTATTGTTGTTGTTGTAAGATTAGAGAATTACTATCCGTGTAATGAATATTGTAAATTTTGATTGTAAATAGCACAGGGACGTTTTTACCCAGACGTACTGTTTAATGGAAGTTAACAAAACAAAACAACGTATGTTTGTATATATGTTTGTATGTATGTATGTATGCATGTATATAAATTTACTACAGCACTGGAAAAAGTGACTTATGATCTTGTTTCACATGACTATTGTAGCGTTCCCCACGATCATGTGATCAAAATCTGTACACTTGGCAACTGGTGTGTATTTATGACAGTTGCAGTGTCCCAGGATTAGATGATCATCTTTGCAGAACTTCTGATGAGTAAGGTCCTCATGGGGAAGCTATTCACTTAACTGCTGTGTTACTAACTTAACAATTGCAGTGATGCCCTTAGCAACCGTGGCAAGAAAGATTATAAAATGGGTCAAAACTGCACTTAACTCCCATATTGCTTAGCAACATGAATTTTGGGCTCACTTGTGGTCATAAATCAAGGATGACTAATATGTGCTCTGGGGGAGTGGTTGTCAACCAGTGGCTGGAGACCACTGCTGGTCCGTGAGAAAATGTTGGTGGTCCGCAGAGAAATTTTGGTCCACAGAGAAATTTTGGTGGTCCCCCAAAGCAATTAATCCAGGTTGTGTGGGAACACAAGGCTGTGCCACCCACATGGCCCGCGGGAACACAAGGCTTGCGTCACTTGCATTGCGAACAACACAAGGTAGTGAAGGGAGGGGGGAAAAGTCAGGGTGGGGAACTTGACCCTCTTGCCCCATGTGCCTGGTCTGGCCAAAGGGCTGCTTCTTTCCACTTCTTTTTTCTTCTGCTTTTGGCTGCATGCAAGGAAAGCAGCAAAAGTTTTTCTTTCTCTCCTCCAAACTCTGCCAGAAATGAGTCTTTGGGACTTTGCAAGGCCTCCTGCTCCAAGAGGCTGTGCCAGTGCAATAAGTCTCACAAAGACTCATTTCTGGCAGAGTTTGGGGGAGAGAAAGAAAGACTTCTGCTGCTTTCCTTGCATGAAGCCAAAAGTCTCTCTCTCTCCCCCCCCCCCACTTAAAACGGAGCTGGAGACAGTATCATGCAATCCCAAATAAAGAATGATTGATTGGTAGGAAAATAGGGTGGGGAATTTTCCTGCAGACTTTTTTGGGGATTTTACCAGGGTCTCTGGTCTACGAGATTTCAAATTATGAGTTTAGTGGTCCCTGAAGTCCCAAAAGTTGGTGACCCCTGCTCTGGGGCACATCTTCACCTCTCTATTTTGGCATCATTCAAAACATGGATTCTGGATTCAAACAAACAAATCTCTTTGGATTCAAAGTAGAGAGGGATGGGAAGCTTTTGAAGTAGCTATTTCGGCCCACTTTTTCTCTGATGCTTCAGCCCTCCCAAAGCACTGCCTCCAACAAATGAAACCTTTTGTGTCTTTTGATTGTGAAGTTTGTTGACTAACATTATGGGATGAGGGAGAAACTTGCTTAGGAAAACATTGAGTGATGCTTTGCCTTTACAGAATCCTCCCAGACCTCATTTTCCCTTAATGGGCAGCCAACTTTCTCCAGCAGATGCAAGGCAACATCCAATGTTTGTGCATCGTGTTTCTTGTGTTGATTGACAGAGTGACAATCAGAGAGACTAAACAGCTATATATTTTTAGTCTGCAGCTGGGGCATCTCATTCTTGAGGACTTTAAAAGGATGATTTGGACCATAAGAACATAAAAATAAAAAAGAGTTCAAGGTGACCAGTTTTGCATTTCTCTTCCTCCCCAAATGGAAAAACAGAGACCAATGATTTGCATGAAATGTGCGAGCTCTCATTTATATCAGAAATGCAAAACTTACAAGGACTGTGAGTGAAATGGACATCTATTACAAGAACACCCTTACTGGAGAAAATGATGATGGGTATCTTCTGTCTCTGCTCTCTATTCTCAGGAGAATGAAGAGTTGATGGTCAGGTTAAAAGCTAAAAGCTCCTGAAGCTCTCCTGAGATTTAGCATCTTGATTTTTAAACAAGTCTTGGAGAGCTTTTTCAAAAAAGAGGACACATCCAAACACATCTTAGCCCTGAGTAAAGGAGGTGACACATTCACCTTAAATTAAAAGAACAGTCTCTTCATGTCCAGCCCTAGTGAAATGAAGTTCACAGAAGGACTGAGGAGGAGAAACACATGAAGAAGAGAATGCGAGACTGAAAGACAAATTTGCTGGAGAGAAGAGAAGTAGAATTAGAATTAATTAGTAGAATTAATTAGAATTACCAGAGTTTAAAAGATTGTTATGTAGCATAGATAAAAGGCAGAAGCTCCTAGGAAATATTCTTGACAATTGCGTAGTGCTCTTCTATAACAAACACATCACTGACTTCCATAGAGTAGCTTAAAAGAGATACACTCCATTGGACTGTCATAGCCACCATCTTGATTTTTTTTGGTCTATACTATGCAGACACTATGACTTAAAACTTCTCAAAAAAGAGAAGTTTGAAAGAGATGTAGGATTCAAGAACCCAGTCATCATGCATATGAAGAACACATGAAGAACAGGAATTTGCAGGAATTGGGTATGTGTAGCCTAGTGGACTAGGGCTGACATGATAGCAGGGTTCCAATATCTGAGAAGCTGCCTCAAAAAACGGGGGTCAACCTGTTTTCCAAAGTACCAAAGAAGACAAGGCAAGAAACAATGGATGGAAATGAACCAAGGAGAGAAGCAACTTAGAACTGGGGAGAAATTTCCTAAGAGTGAGAACAATTGCCATAATCAATGGAACAGGTTGCCTACAGAAGTGGTGGGTAGTCCAACTCTGGAGGATTTTAAGAAGAGATTAGACAGCCATTTGTTTGGAATGATAGGGTCTCCTGCTTGAATGGTCAGTTGGACTAGAAGAGCTCCGAGATCCCTTCTAACTCTGTTATTCAGAATAAGAGAGAACCCAAAGCTTTATCTCAGCAAACGAATTTTGTTTTTGCTTTAGGAATTACAAGGGACATTTCAACCAGTGGTGGGATTCAGTTTTTTTTACTATTGGTTCTGTGGGTGTGGCTTGGTGGGTGTAATGTGGCTTGGTGGGCGTGGCAGGGGAAGGATACTGTAAAAACTCCATTCCCTCCCCATTCCTTGTTGTGGTTAGCCAGCAGCAGGTGCGGATGGCTGAGGAGAACGAGGACTCATTAGGGAGTGCACTGCTGCCTTCAGAGATTGTGGGGGCTGGCAGCAGCAGTGAGGAGGTTCTCGAGGAACCTGTGCCAAGTGTGCATGCACATAGGATTGCTTGCAGGAAAGAGCAGCTGCAACAGCATGGGTGACTCAGAAGTAAGGCTGCAAGGTCATGGTCCCTCCTTCAAGAAGATAAAAGGCAGCTGTGAAGCTAACGTTCTTTGCAGGAAGCAAAGCCATTTTGAAACTCAGCCTCATGGATTTACAGTATTTTAAGTTGGACTCTTGTGTTGTGAAATATGTCTTATCTGTGAGTCTTGGCAGTCTTGTACAGTTTTGGCAAGGTATGTGCTTATCAAAGTTAATTAGTAAGACTCATTAAAAGGTTTCTGTTCCCTTTGGTTATTGTTTGTCTTCTTGGAAAAGGGTTTGGGTCAGAACATTCCTTGGGAAAGGTTATTGCAAAATCCCATTCCCTCCCCACCCCACTAACCTGCTTTCCAGCTCCGTTCTCCTGTGCAAGGCAATGAAAGGAGATCCAGCCGATCAGCTGGGACTCAATGGGAGGCAGAGAATAGATGGTGCCGGGGCCAATCAGAGGTGGAATTTGCTGGTTCTCCAAACTACTCAAAATTTCCACTACCGGTTCTCCAGAACTGGTCAGAACCTGCTGAATACCACATTTGCTTTCAGCTAGCAAAAGTGAAAATCAGTTGGGAAAATATGAATTTTATGTCTTATATTTTTTTTTAAAAAAACTAAAAACTGGACATTTCCATGTTTCTTTCTTTCTTTCTTTTTTAAATGTTCAGCTTCAGATTATATTGTATAAAGAACTTAGTTTATAAAAGAAGAAGTTATGAAATCCCTGCTCAGCTTTTCTCAAGTATTCAGAGAGCATTTGAAGAGTTTCAGACATTCTCTCTTCAAAGCCTCTTTTACTGAATGCAGGCCTGAGGCATTTGATCTCTGGCCTGCATAAACAGAGATATCAGGATGGCTATGGGGAACTTCAAGGAGTCTCCACTGCAAGGGTTTTATATATGTGTGTGAGACATGCAATGCTTCCAAAACAAAATGCATAGACTCATATGCTGCATCCAATTTTCAGTTCAACCTAATTTTAGCCATCAAACACCTGCCAAATTGATTTTATGGGCTTGATACCAGTGAATCACTTTACATTTCAAGCTCCAGCAACATTTTGCAATCTACTAAGCTAAACTCTGGGTCTGAGGTACACTTGCAGCAAAATGACTAGGAAATGAGACAACAGAGTTGGAGGTGAAAAAACAGGCTTGTTGGGCTAAAAAAAATATCTCATTTTTTGTGTGTGGGGGAAGTCCAGCTTCCTTAGAATATATGTTTTGATTAGGCCAACCAATGGGAAAAGTTTGGATAGGAGTTATAAACTTTGGAAATTCCAAAAACTCTTTATTAAACACATTGGTTAGAAGTTGGTAGGAGGAAGGTAGGAGTAAGTGATAAGTATAGCTCCGCGATGGTGAACCTATGGCACGTGTGCCAGAGGTGGCAGGCAGAGCCCACTCTGTGGGCATGCGAGCTGTCACTTCAGCTCAGCTGCGCAGGTGCAGGTGCCTCCTGCCGGCCAGCTGGTCTTCTGGTCTCTGCCATGCATGTGTGGGGCGAATGCAAGAGGCGGTGCCCATGCGCAGCTGAGGATGATTGGCTGGGTCTTCCTTGGTTGCCCTGCACAGGAGAGCAGAGCTGGAAAGCAGGTCAGTGGGATGGGGAGGGAATGGGGACTTTCTGGTATATCCTTCCCCTGCTACACCCACCAAGCCATGCCACACCCTCAGAACCAGTAGTAAATTTTTGGGAATCCCACCATTGGTGGAAAGGCTGGAGATTTTTTTTTTTAAACAAATTTTATTAATTTTACAAAAACAATACACAATCCAGGCATAACAACTTGAAAAATCTTTTCTAGAAAAAAATAATAGTAATAATAATAATTAAAGAAGAAAGCCAATAGAACATACAAAATAATTCCAAATTGTAATATCAGTATTTACGTTATCTATTTAACTTCATATCTTATCCAGACTTCTCCTTTTATCTAAATTATATTTCTTGCTTATTAAAATTTTATTGCCTTTCATAAACATACAGAACACAGAACATATAACAACAAAACTAAAACATCTTTTCTGAAGGCTGCCTGATCCCAGGTTAAAACTCTTCACACAGACACAAATTCAAACATCATATTCACTTTATATATCCTTCCATATCTTATTATCATTTTCTTTTCTTTTTTTTTATAAACCAATTTTATTAATTTTGCAAAAACAGTGCACAAACAATCAAGACATAACAGCTTATAACCATTTTCAATAACATTCTTTGTCTGTTCTATTTCCAACTATCCATTCATCTTTTTTCTTTTACTATACTTCTCCTATTCACTATTTGGAGTGACGCCTTTACCCTAACTTAAAAGTATTTCATATAACACTTAATTTATCTTGGGATTCTGTTTAATAGATTCTAAATTTACACAATAAATTTTATACACATATAAAAACACAATCTTATGTACCTTCCAGAATCCCCCTTTTATCCTTAATTAGATTCACCCATTGTCTCTAAATAAACTTTTTTTCTTTAGATCTTGCTTCCCACCATTAAGGCTTCTCCTCCTCCCCTTTCTCTCTTGCTTATTCTTCTCCTTGCCCTTTTTACCCCTTTGTCTCTCCTCCTCCCTTTTCTTACTCCCTTTCCTTTGCTTTCTAACCTTGCCTCCACCTTTCCTCTCATTTTTCTTTTTTTTGGTTGTTTTTTCAAACCTTAAAATCCCCTTTTTCTTATCCTCTTTCTCCTCCTCCCCAGAAAAAACCCATTGTTCATCAAAGATGGCTTCTTGTTCTTCTTCTTCTTTGTCCCAGTCATTCTGCTGCGTAGTCAACTTTTCATAAGTACATAACACCATTTCTAAAAATTGAAATAAAATGCCCAAAGTATCTTTTCCATCTTGTTCTTCCTTTTTATATTTTTGATATTCAATCTTTAGTTCATCCACAAGCGATGCCATCCTGAAGAGAGAAACTTTCCCCAAAACAACCATCCAAGTATTTTTAGTCAAAAATAATTAAAAAAAAAAGTTCCAAAAGTTAATACTTTTCTTCCTTTCTCTTTCTGGGGTTACTGTTTAATCAAAGAGGTCCAATTACCATGTATTTTTTTTTAGGATTCTTGGCAATCTCCTCCTTTTTCCACTTCTGCTCCAATATTTTTCCTCTCCCTTCCCACTTGCAACATCAATTTTTAAATGATCAGAAATCCATACCTCTAATAAGAGTTTTCCAATTTCTTAAATTTTTAAGTCCAATGTCCAAGAACTCTTTTGTCCCTTAACTTCAACTTTCAGAATAGTTCACCTTCAGTGCCCAAACAAATTTCAAATCTTCATCTGCTGTTTCCATGGGGTGGGAGAGTGAAGAAAAAAAAGTTCCCTTTAACAGCTTCTCCGCCGCTTTCGATCTTCTTAGGGATACAATGTATCCTCCAGCAATTCAGACAGCTCAGTTCCAGCAAATTTAAAAGATGCTGATTGACCCGGCTCAGCCAGCACTTTAACTTTTCTTGCTTCCTCCAGCATAATCTTACCCGGTTGCAGACTTCTTCGTGGCGGCCATTGCTGACCGCTACTCCACCGCCTTGGGAAAAAGGGGTTTTTACCGGACGAGGAGGGGTTCTGCGACACCCCCAACCCCCTATCCAGCTCCCCTCTCTCTTCGGCTGTCCCTACAGGGCAGCCATATCCCCCTGACCCATTTGGATCGGGGGTACCTCGGCGGTTAGCGCAGCAGGAATCGCGAGCAGTCATGAATTCCTGCTGCCACCGAAGCCATGCGAAACCGGAAGGCCAAAAGGCTGGTGATTTTGATCCTGTTTTCCCCACTCTTATTCTTGTAGGTTTGGTGGGTTGAAGCCTGGGTACAATTGGCGGCTGGCATAAAATAATCTTGTAGAGCAGGGGTCTCCAACCTTGGCAACTTTACGACTTGTGAACTTCCACTCCCAGAATTCCTCAGCCAGCATACTCTGGCCAAAGAATTCTGGGAGTGGTAGTCCACAAGTTGTAAAGTTGCCAAGGTTGGAGACCCCTGCTTTAGAGCATTTACGCTTTTTTAAAAAAACACTGCAAAATTGCTGAATGGGACTTTTCACCTCCTACCCTTGGCCGCACCTCCTTCTCCACCAGTGTTCCTCCTCGGGCAATTTTCCTCTGACTTTTCTTCTTGGTTGACACACCCCACCAATTCGTCCTGGGCAATGGGCCACAACCCCTCTGTCCCACATGCTTTGGCATGGCTGATTGGCTGAAGGGTGGTTTGTCCTGGGTTTTCCCCCACTCGGGACAGTTAGCCGCTAACCAATCAGCTAGCTGCCAATGCCAGCAGCCATAAGCCATGGTGCGATCATGGTGGTGGGGTTTGGGGGGAGGGGCTGCAGCCAAAATGGCTTTAGGAAAGCTAAGTGCTTTTTAGGAGAAGGAAGGGGAGGAGGAAAGTAAGTAAGTAAGGGAAGAGAGAGGTAAGTACGCCATTTTCATCCAAGGGTGGAAGGGGGAGAGAAAGAAAAGAAAAGAAAAGGAGAATAGCCTGAGGAGGAATACTGGTGGAGAAGGAGGTGCAGCCAAGGGTAGGAGATGAAAAGTCCTAGATCTGCAAAATTGTGTACCCATATTTGGGATTTTTATTTATTTATTTACTTTGCCGGAACAATTATGGGAGTTTCCAGGAAACTGAAGATCCCAGGAAGTTCCAGAACATGGTCACTCCTGTACTAAACCTTGTTTGAGTGTGTGTTTTAATGTTAAGCTAAAACCAGATAAATAAATTACATGATGGCTTAAAATTATATGTAAATGAGACCCTCAGAGATACTTATGGCAAGCAGAACGAACCTGCCGTTGGTTTCCGTTGATCTTCAACTATCATTTAATGAGATCTCCGGGTTGTTTTGCTTTCTGCTTTGAAGCTTCTAGGTTGGGTGGTATAAAATGGACAGAAGGCATCCATTTAAATAAAGGAATGACAGCTGGATTTAATTTTGTGAAGAAGAAAAATCTGCTACATTAAGGTGCATCTCTGCCTTGTGGCATCTCCTCGGCTGCCTCTATTTGCACTGGCTGAATGGTAGGAGATGTTTCTGATGGGTCTTAATTCCCTGGAGGAAATTAAATGGCTTTGCAAAATTATTTCATCATTTGTTGCAAAGCCGTTGGAATAGATAGATGGATTCACCATCCCCCCCCACAACCAGGAGAAACGTTCTCACTATGTCATTGTCCTTAATAAAAGTGACACTCAGAATTGGTTGCTGCATCATAGCTGGGAGCTCCCACCTCCGAGGATCATGGCCTCTGCAAAGAGATCCTGGATAGGTCATGCTCCTTTCACACTGCAGCAGTTACTAAAGCCTGCCAAGTGCTCTGTACAAATCTGTTCCCAGAGGTTCATCCCTCCCCATATCCAAAATAGGATAAGTGCCTCACTGTACACAGGCTACCTGTCTGGAGTGGTCAATGCCTGGCACTTAATTTGCAAAGAAATGAGCCAGCTAACTCAATCAGTGGAATATGTGGCCCAGGCAGAAGGGTGGGCCGAGAGCACATCATTATCATGCTTGTTTTACGTGCAAGGACCTTTTGCTTGCAGTCTTCTTGCTGCAGCACCAGAAGCCAGTCTCAATGAGAGGCAGAACTCAGCCAACCTCTGGAATTGGCTTTCACGCCAGCATTTTGTTTTGGGGTATGTGTGTGGAACCTCCTTGGCACATTTGCATTGGCTGCTTCTGCTAACAAAAGACATTCCCCAACCTTTGCCAGCCATTCCTTTGCATGTGCGGGTACACACAGATACACACACACACACACACACACACACACACACACAAGCTGATCATTCCAGAATGAATAGCATCTTTATTGGAACATGTAGATTTTATTGTTGTTTTTTTTAAAAAAACAAGCAAATGTGCCTTGTTGCTTTAGAGGAGAATTTAAGACATTTACAGAATCACTCAACTGGTTATTATAAGAACCATTCTTGTCATTTTAAGAAGTGGTGATTGATTTTGCTCTTTGACCCCTTCTCTCTCTCTCTCCTCACCATCCCATCTTCCTTTTGTGTTGTGGTGTTGTTTAGAAATTCTGCCTGCAGAGATGCCTGTGCTGTTTTCATTGCTTTTCAGAGCTTGTAATGGCAGAGGTTGTTGTTTTTTTTTACATTCATAAGTTAATAAACAAATGGAAAACAGCCCGATTTGCTCATAGCTCAGTCTTTTTTGCAACAATACTTTCTGGGTTCTGATTTTGTTAAGGGAGCTCAGCAAAAAGCCTCCGCTGTGATTGGCGGTGGGAATGCATTCGGATTCGCCAATTCTACTCGCCTCTCTCCTGACTGAATCACATGGGGCAGCTTTGCGGATCAAGGCTACAAAAACACCCATATAGTATAATTGGACTTCCTGCATGGGAATGGGAGGGGGGTGTGGTAGGAGAAGAAGCAGAGCAAAACAAGGGGTACATTCCAAAGACCGCCAGAGTTGAGAAGCAGCCGCTACACAAGGTTGACTGCAAAAAGCAGGAAGGCGAGGTCCAGTTTACCAACCTGGAAACCAATCTCCACTGAAAACAGGGTGTGTAACAGATAATGGATAATCAGAGTTGGAAGGGACCTTGTAGATCATCTAGTCCAGGGTTTCCCAACCTGGGGTGCTCACACCCGCTGGGGGTGCGAGATGATATTCCAGGGGGTGCGAGAAAAGTCCAGGTAATTTATTTTTATTTTTATTTTTATTTTTATTTTTATTTTTATTTTTATTTTTATTTTTATTTTTATTTTTATTTTTATTTTTATTTTTATTTTTATTTTTATTTTTATTTATTATGCAATGGGTTAACTTTGTTTTCATTTTAGAGTTAAGTATCGTTACTTAGTGGCCGTCACATACATAGCTGAAAAGATTCAATCCTACCATACATTTAACGTGTTCAGTAGTTCCTAAAGTCTAAATTTCAGGGGGTGTGTGGTTCGAGTGAAATTTCTTTAGGGGTGCAGGGCGAAAAAAAGGTTGAGAACCACTGATCTAGTCCAACCCCCTGACCAAGCAGGAGACCCTACACCATTTCTCACAGATTCTCCCAGTCTCTCCCAATCTCTTCTTGAAAGTCTCAAGTGATGATGCTCCCACAACTTCCAAAGGCAACTTCTGTTCCATGGGTTGATTGTTCACGCTGTCAGAAAGTTTCTTCTTATTTCCAGGTTAAATCTTTCCTTGTTCAGTTTCCACCCATTATTCCTTGTACTTTAGTAAATAGCTTGACCCCTTCCTCTCTGTGGCAGCCCCTCAAATATCTCTCCCCTCCTCCTCCTCCTCTTCATTAGACTGGCCACACCCAGTTCCTGTAACCGTTCTTCATATGTTTTAGTCTCCAGTCCCTGACTCTTGTACTTTCCTGGCAGGAGTCACAAGGGCCTTGTTGGTCAACAGCTTCCATAATAGGATAGTTTCAATGCTAGAGAAGTACTTGAGCACTCAAAGAAAAGAAGGCTCATAGAAGATGTTGCATTGTGTAATCCTCTCTGGGACGTAGCGTTAAAATTGAAGCAGAGATAATGGAGGATTCAAGAACCTCAGAAGATCGTTGCTAAGCTAATTGTTGATTTTCCAAGCAGATGTTTGCCATGAAGTGACCCGATTCCATCCTGAAAGGCATGTAAAAGTCAACTGGCAAAATGGAATCCAGATACTGGAATTGGCAGAGTGATGGAGACTTGTTGAGCAATTCCCCGTAAGCGTTGGGTATGTCTCAAGGTGGGAAACAAAATCTTTCATCTGAACTAGATGTGTGGCAGATTGCTCAAGTGGGTGTAGGAGGAAGAGGTTGAGAAATTGTTTAGGGGAACTGAGGACAAAAAGGCCATGAGAACTAAACTGGTGTCAATGCTGGGGTATGCACACAGTCCACTTTGTCACCAGGGATATGACTAGTTTCTTTGTCAAGCACAGGAAATCAGCAGTCCAGGCAATTCAAATGAATTGTATATTAATGCTCTCTCTACAAGAATCTGAACCACTAACGTTCAAAGCAAATTTTGATAGCTGTGAGTCGACAGAATTCAAGATGGGATGGACTTAGATGTCTTGTGGATACGAAGGGACTCAAGACTGATGCTGCATTTGATCCCTCACTTGGGCTCAATCTGGCCATCTCCTACATCGTGGTTGGAATAATGATAGCAGTTGGATCAATATTACACTGGAATTGAAAAAGATTAATTCCATTTGTGTTTATTCATGTAGGCGAGGGAAAGAAAATGGAAGATTTGACATTGGAGCAAACAAGATGCCAGGATTCCCGTGATCACCCTAATTAAATCATAAGCTTCGAGCCAAGCTTCAAAATTCATAATTCAGCTTCTCCAGTGAAACACGTTCATGGGCTGGGTGTCATCACTCACATTCTCCAATAAAGGATTTTCGGGGGCAGAATACCCGGTTGCCTGAGTTACAATCTTTGTGAGATAAGCTTGGAATGTGCTTCTGATTTTATTTGCTGTGTGCTCCTTCAAGTCTCCCCCCCTCTTTCTCATGGCAACTTGGAAACAGTTGCTTGAATGATTCCAAGTTGCAATTCAATTCAAAGACATTTGCTGTTACTCTCAGATGAATATCCTATTCCAACAAGATGGAAGCTTCTTCCTTACTTTATGTGGGAATGTCCTTGGGGGAGAGGAAGAAAAAACATACTCTAGAGCAGGAGTCTCCAACCTTGGCAACTTTAAGACTTGTGGATTTCAACCCCCATAATTCCTCAGTCAGCAAAATCCCCATTCCTTCCCCACCCCAACCTGCTTTCCAGCTCCATTCTCCTCTGCAAGGCAACCAAAGAAGACCCAGCCGATCAGCTGGGACTCGGGAGGCAGAGAATAGATGGGAGCCGGGCCAGTCAGAGGTGGGATTTGCTGGTTCTCCAAACTACTCAAAATTTCTGCTACTGGTTCTCTACAATTGGTCAGAACCTACTGAATATCACTTCTGATGCTCAGCTTGATTAATGTCTTAATATGTATCTTAGTATGTATCTTAATATGCGTACAAAGTCAAGCTTTTGGTTAATCTATGTTTTGGTGTATTGCACAAACCCTGAAAACACATTCATTAAGTTTAAGCATTTTATGTGACCCCAGCCAATAATAATAAATTATGAAGGGGCAGCCAAGGTGAGGCTTCTTTGTAGTGGCTGGGATGCTAAAATCTTATGTTACAAGATTCCTTTATCCCAAGCCACCTATAATCTGAGTTTCACACCCACCCACAAACTAACAAAGATTGGGGCTATGCAAAGTTGTGATTCACATCAAAGACTAATTCCAATACGTCACCTGAATTGTTAAATTAAGCTGATAAAAATGTGAGTGCACATACAAGCACATACGCATGCATAGGAGTCTAGTGAATCTGCTAATTGAGTTGAACTTATCCCATTTGATCCGTTGAATCAATTCAGCAATTCAACTTGAAGATTCAATTTGAAAGGATGATTTAATGGAATCACCCCTGAATCGAAGCTACAAATTAAACCTCTGCATATGCCTAATAACTATTAATGTGCTTGCTGGTCACAAAAATTGCCTAAAAGAGCAAGTGATTGGGTAATCAACATTCTTATTTGAAACAACATCAAGGCTATTAATCCTGATTGTGTCACATAAGGGAGAAGGACTGGTTCACAGCAGGAAGCTATGGCTTACATATTTGAAATGCCAGAAGTCAGGAGTTGGATCACATCATGAACACAAGCATGCCTCGATTTTGCTTTAAAAAAATATCCCTGTTCAACCTAGTCAAGGACTTATATAGTACTATAATGTTTGTGCGTATGTCAACTAGAGGAAAAAACGCCTATTTTTTTTTTTTGCATTTGGGGTCAGAGGGGATAATTGGGGGCATGACAGGAAAAGAAACACTTGTTGCCCATTTGCCATAACATGGTCACTTACCTTGCCCACCTTGCCACAACAGGTTGCCCAGAACATCTGTCAGCATTCATATCATGCTGAGTTATGAGCGTGCTAAATTCTTAAGTTCCATTTTCAGGGGAATTAGTTTATTTAGCAAGAATGGACACCCTGTCAGATTTGCCCATTGCAGTACATGTCAAGGCTTCAGACCAACTAGGTTGATTAAACTCTCTTCCCTTAGGCACAACAGGTCAGATCATAGATTTATTACAGAAAATTAGAAAATCTATACCGCTTACAGAGAAGTTGACCATCAAGCCATATTTAACAAAATGAAATTCAATGTAGAGAAAAGTAAAGACCTACACTTAGGCAAGAAAAACCAAAAGTACACATATAATTGACTGGGTGAAACCAGGCTCAATAGCAGTAACTGTGAGAGGGATCTTGGAGTCTTAGTGGACAACCAGCTAAATAGGAGCCAGCAGTGTGCAGCAGCAGCCAAAAAAGCCAATGCAATCCTAAATTGCATAAACAGAGGGATAAAATCAAGATCAAGTGAGTGATCACTTGATACCACTCTGTAAAGCCTTAATAAGAGTAGAGTGACTAGATAGTTGGATATTGCTTGTATTCAATACAAGCAAAATGCAATGGAGCCACCTCAGTCCATCCCTTCCTTAGATGGGTTGTCCTTCTGCTTTTCCCTGTGTAAACAGGTCAATATTTCCAGCTAACGGTTACAGGAACTGGGCATGGCTAGTTTAGTGAAGAAAAGGACCAGGGGAGACATGGTGTTCCAATATACCTACAATATACTTATAAAAAGTAAAATTTTACATTTAGGCAAGAAAATCCAAAAGTATACATATAGACTGGGTGAAACCAGGCTTAAATAGCAGTAACTGTGAGAGAAATCTTTGAATTTAGGGTACAACCAGTTAAATATGAGCCAGCGTGTGCAGCAACAGCCAAAAATGCCAATGCAACTGTAAGTTGCATTAACAAAGGGATACAATCAAGATCAAGTAAGGTACTAATACCACTCTATAAAGCCTTAGTAAGGCCACATCTAGAGCACGGCATCTAGTTTTGGTCACCACACCATAAAAAGATGTTGAGATTTTAGAAAAAGTACAGAGAAGAGCACCCAGGATGATGATTAGGGTCAGTGGTGGGGTTCAAATAATTTAACAACCAGTTCTCTGTCCTAATGGCCGGCTGGGTAGGAATGGCTGGGTGGTCATGTGACTGGGTGGGTGTGGCCAACTTGACATCACTCACATCGAGGGGTGCCTCCTCTCGCCCAGCCTCTCTTCACCGTGCCTGGGCCCCACCTCACTCCTCCTCTCCCAGCCACTCCTTGTCACACCCAGCTGGTGAGGAGTGGCTAGGAGGAAATGCGCCACAGCCGGGCTTCAGCCAGTTCAGCGAACTGCACAAAAAGTTACATCTGGTTCTACTGAACAGGTGACAACTAGCTGAATCCCACAAGTGAACTGAACTGTGAGAATTTGTTGCAGAAAATCAAATCCAGAAAGCACACACAGATAACTGATTCAGTAGGATTCATTAACTTCTTTATATACATAATAACACATGAAGTAAATTTACAATACCAACAGCAGATTTTTCCGACATGGTAGAGAGGAGAAATTGTAAGTAGTGTTCTTAGTTTCAGTTCATCAGACAGACCAGACCAGACTAGTTTCATTTTAGAGCTGAGCACAGAGCTTAGCCACACCCAGACTCCTTCCTTAAGTTTCAGCCCTCATTGGCTGAGCTGTTGTCATGCCTATTCATTGGCTGACCTTGTTACCATGTCTCTGCCAGTTCATGAATATTCTGACATGAACTATGGAATTCCCTGATGGTGATGTTATCCATTTAGTCATGTCTGACTCTTGGTGATTCTATGGTCTCTCCACGTCTTAACGATCTTGCACTACTTGAGTATTTCTATACTCTGGCTGGTGTCATCCTTGACAGTGTCCGGCCATTCTTTGGCAGCCTGGCTTCCTTTTACCACTAACTTTTCCCAATATAATTGCTTTTCACCAGTGAATTCTCCTGCATACATGGCCAAAATAAGTGAGACACAATTTTGTGACTTTTCCTTCTAGTAACATGTCTGGTGTTAAGTGCTCTGGTACTTGCTTAATGGTCACCTTTGTTGTCCAAGGAATACACAGGAGCCTGTTCCAGCACCAAGGCTCAAACAAGTTGATTTTCTTCCTATCTTGCTTATTGAAGGTCTAGCTTTCCCTAACTTTGCAGTTTCTTCAATCAAATGAGCACAAAGTCTTCTGTTAATTTCTCACTTCATTCCTGTGTTAGTTTGTTATACTCTACAACATCCTTGGAAAACTTCTTTGGAATCTTGCTTTTTCTTAAAAAACAAACAAACTTTGGACATAAGGCCTGATAGGGAGGTTTTATACTGACCTCTTTGAATTTGGGAAAAAGCAGGAAAAAATGGGTTTAACCAGAGATGTCCAACTTTTTCCAGATTGAGAGTTCATGGCCCAATTTCTGGTCAGGAAAAAAAAAAAGATGTTAAAAAAATACTTAGATTAGATGATTGTGGGTCTTCATGTGCCACCCTTCAGGGCTGTCCCATGTTTCCCAGCTGTGATTCTAATAAATGCCATTATTCTGTCTGTTCTACTTGTCTACCACAGACTTGGCTTTTGTGTTTTTGAAAACCCAAGGCAATTACCTACGCTCGCCTTTAAAGAAGCAATTTTACAAGACTGACTGAGTTGCCAACAGAATGGGGGGGGGGATCATTATGAGATTGTGGAAAGTAACACCCCTGGAACACTTTGAAAGTGGTGAATAATGTGGTGAAATGTGAATTGTGTCCAAATATCCTTTCCTGCTGCTTTCAGTAACAGGTTCTACATTGGTGGCCCTCGTTCAAAGAGACCTCGGCAGAAATACCCTTGAGATATCTGGGGCTGCTCACATTGCTTAGGACAGTGGCTGGGTGTGCACATAACATCCAGCCAAAGATTAAAACCCATTGAAGAAGGAAGAACATTTTTATTTATTTATTTATTTATTTTGATTTGTCAATCGCTTACAAGATAATAGGTATAAGTATATACATAGTTATGAATACATGAAATGGGTACATATGAGAAAAATAAAAGAAACAATAGGACAGGGACGGTAAGCACATTGGTGCACTTATGCAAGCCCCCTACAGACCTCTTAGGAAAGGGGTGAGGTCAATAGTAGACAGTCTAAGGTTAAAGTTTTTGGGGTTTGGGGAAGAAACCACAGAGTCAGGTAGAGTATTCCAGACATTGACCACTCTATTGCTGAAGTCGTATTTCCTGCAATCAAGTTTGGTGTAGTTAACCATGAGTTTGTATCTATTGTGTGCTCTTGTGTTGTTATAGTTGAAGCTGAAGTATTCATTGACAGGTAGGACATTGCAATGTATGATGTTATATACCATACTTAGACCAGACCAAAGACGGCGTAATTCAAGGTTTTCTAGGTCTAGAATTTCAAGTCTGGTGGTATAAGATATTCTACAACGAGCAGAGGAGTGGAGAACTCTTCTTGTGAAATATTTCTGGACTTTCTCAACTTTGTTAATATCAGATACGTAATGTGGGTTCCAGACTGATGAGCTGTATTCGAGTATTGGTCTAGCAAATGTTTTGCATGCTCTAGTTAGTCGTGTGATATTACCAGATAAAAAGCTACGTAGGATTACGTTAACAACTCTTAACGCCTTTTTGGCTATGTAGTTACAGTGGGCTCTAGCACTTAGATCATTAGAGATGAGTATTCCAAGGTCCTTTACAGAGCTTGGATCATCAACAAGGTCTTGGTAAAGGGTATGTGACAGTGGTGATATTCAGCTGGTTCATGCAGGATTGGGTGAACCTGTAGCAGGGATTTGGTGTGGGTCGCCAAACTAGTAGTAAGTTCTGGCTGGCCATGCCCTCGACCCAGTCACCCCATCGCTGCTGGCTCGCTTGCCCTACCTGCCCAATGCTCGCTTCCCCTCCCAACAATCAGCTGTTCATACGATGAGCTTCCCCTCCCAACAATCAGCTGTTCATACGATGAGCTTCCCCTCCCAACAATCAGCTGTTCATACGATGAGCTTCCCCTCCCAACAATCAGCTGTTCATACGATGAGCTTCCCCTCCCAACAATCAGCTGTTCATACGATGAGCTGTGCCGGGATTCCCTTGCTGAGGCCCAGGAAGGCAAAAAGTGGAAGGAGGGGCTCAGTGCCCCCTCCATTTTTTGTCTTCCTGAGCCCCAGAGGAGCCTTCTGGGAGAAAAAAAACACCCCCCTCTCCTAGAGGTTCTTCTGAGGCCAGGAAGGTCGCACCAAATGGGTGGCGTGGGGGTGGCTGCAAAAAAAAAGCCACGCCCATCCAGTCACATGGCCATGCCTACCTAACCATGTCCACCAAGCCACAGCACCAATAGTATAAATTTTTGAATCCCACCACTGGTTTATGAGAATCAGGCTGAGAATACAAGTTCAAGGTTAACCATACTCTAAATTGTGCTTCAAACATAACACTGATGGAGCTTGTGAAAATGGCACAGGGAACCCATTTGGTCAGGAAAAAAAGCAGTAAAGAAGCCCAATGAAATGGCTCAAAGATCCATACCTGCCCACCTTCCAGGCCTTGAAGAAACCCCACAGCATTGTGTAGATGCAGAGATTGTGGTTGTGGCAAGATTCAGGGTTACATGTTCATTCTGTTTTCATTTTTTTTGAACTAGGTTAACCCAAACCAGGGATTTAATTACCAACTTAGCCTCTGCCCCAATGTATGCATTAGCCTAGATCAAAACGCTGAGTGGCACATGGACTTCTTCACATCTAGTGGCAAAATGAAGCTGAGTCTCCAGAGATGGAGCTGCATATAGATCATAATATCAACGTCACCACAATGCTCAGAATAAAGCCACTTACTAACCATCTCTAACACCTATGAAGATAGGTGGAAGGATAGATGCCTAACAAGAAGATAGTTGGATTCAAAGACAGTGGTGATGAGACACCACTAGAATATCTGAAGGACCAGCTTGGAGAAAATCTATGGGGTCACCAAGACTGTCTTGATAACACACCATCCGTCCATCCATTCATCCATCCAGGGGTGGGATTCAAATTTCTTAACAATTGGTTCTGTGGGTGTGGTTTAGTTGGTGGGTGTGGCTTGGTGGTCATGTGACTGGCTGGGCATGGTTTGTATGTAAATATTTTAAATATTTATATAAATATTGAATTTTTATTTAAAAAAAGAACAACTCAAGGCAAAGCAGGCAGATTGAGTTGCTTGCAGAATCACAGATTCACTCAGAGATCTACCTTTCTGCAATCTGCTGCCTGAGTCTGCAGTGAAAAATAGAAGCTTCAGTCCTAAGGAAGGTTCAGCTCTGCTCTCAGGCCACTTCTCCTCCCCCTCCCCCGACACCTTGAATACCACCCCTGACTGGGCCCCAGGGAAGCCTCCTGGGTGAGGATGGGTGGGGAGGGGCGGGGCCAGCCAGTGGTGCAATTTGCCAATTCTCTGAACTGCGCAGAATTGTAACAACTGGTTCCATAGAACTGGTCCGAACTGGTAGAATCCCACTCACCCACCCACCCATCCATCGCTTTATTACAGTTTTGGAAAGCCACAAAGACATAGCTCTCCAGGATAACATTTGGGACTGAGTAAGATAATGCAGCCCTTGACTGATGGCCCCTTGGATTGACTGTTTACAATTATATTTTTGTTTGTTTTTAATATTTTATTGGAAGATACTCAGAGTCTCTAGAGATGGAGCAGCATATAGGTCATAATATCAACGTTACCACCATGCCACCACTGTGCTCAAAATAAAGCCACTTACTAACCATCTCTAACTCTTTCACAACATATCAACTTCTGATTAATATAGGCCACCAGCTTCAGAGCATGAAAAGCAGATCCTAATAGCACTGAAGCCTTTATTCCATCCTCTTCCTTTTGGGGGAGTAAGGAAAGAAATGTAAAAAAAAATGGCATCAAAGCATCCACAAAACTAGGGCTCTTCTCTAGGCTTCTCTAAGCTGAATAATTTTTTTTTAATTAAAAAAAGGTCATTTTTTTGAAGCCCCAACATTTAGTCACACAAATGTCTTCTATGAAATAACAAGAAAGGGAGATGGTTGTTTTTCCTCATTCAAAAGAATGACAACAAAATTGGATCTAAATGAATGTTTTCATGAAGATTCTTGTCATTTTGGTTTTTAAAGACTGTAAAAGCCTCGGGGGGCGGGGGGGGGGGGAAGAAGAAGAAAAAGTAAATTACAAATGGACTTTCTTCTGATGGCTGTGATGGAGTTGTGATAACATAAGTAACAAGTATTATGGGCATAATCTGAGCTTTGCATGTATGATTTTATTTTTTTGATCTGGTGTTTTTGAAGGAAAGCAATATGAGTCCCATTTTATTAAGAAGCATCATCTTGGAACATCACAATCAAGGAAGTTCTTTCTTCAAGGGGCATAAGTCATAAGGCAAGATCAAAGGATAAGGCCAAACTAGGCAAGCTACAGAATATGTTAAAGCTGAAGATCCTGTTCAATTCTATGAAAATGGAAACAGCTCCTTCTTTCCCCAAAATATTTTGACAGCTAAACTCAAATGCTACGCTCTGTGGTTATTTTAACCATCCACCAATACCATAATAGAATATTAAAATATTCAATATGGGGAAAGGTGATTTTTAATGAGATTATGGCACAGGGCACAGATCCCCCCCACCCCACTTTATGTAACATACTCTTAAATCTAACCTCAGAAGAACACATACTGTGGCTGCTTTTTAAAAAGTAGCACATATTTTAAATGCATTTACCCTCTCATATAATTTGCAAAGGCAAGGAAGTGTGGGACCTGTTCCCTTTTCATCTGTACCTGCTTAAGGGTAATACACAGAAGAAAGGAAAGTGGAAAGTAAAAATAATAAAAAAAAGAAATAGTTCATTTTCTCCCTAGGCTTCTCCTGGTACATTTTTATTTCTCCTTTTTAAAAATTTCTTTCTGTTAAACCTTGGTTATAATTCGTATATGCATGCTCGCACATCCACACGCTCAGGAATGTCGAGGGAAATCAGTGCTGTTCCTGGAGTAGATCCACCCCTGTTTTTGGAAGACAAACAGGGGGCCAGATTTTCAACCGTGCTCTGTGCCCAGTTTTTCACCCACGCTGCTGAGTTTTCTCAAAACCTGGTGCTTTGTGTCTCTGCTACCATATGAATTGGAACAGGAGGCCAGATCCCTGCTGGTGGCAACTGATGTCATTCCATCGCATGGAACTGACTCCTGCAGTGCATACCAACTTGTGACAGTGGGGTGGAGAGGGGAAGAGAGGGGAGGATATAGCAGTTGTGTTTTGAAGCGTGACTGGGGATAACCTCACTGCCATCAGCTTTCCTGAAACTCCTGGCTCCAAGGCACTCGCGGGATTTTCCTGGCAGACAAACTCTAGCATGATTTTGGGTGAATCCAATCTCTCCTGCCTTGTGATCCACATATGCTGGATTCTCTAGGATCTGTGTTGAATCTGAAAGGTTTCCTGGAGCTGAAAGGTGCAGAGTAGTTGCCAATAACTGTGTGTGTGTGTGCGTGCATTAGATGACCCATTATTTTTTCTACCTGTTTTCCCCATCTGTAATTTTTAAAACTGGGCAAACGTTGAAGGGATGCTTTTGCTTTGATGATGCTTGGAGCCAAGTATTCCCTTTCTGGAATGGTGGTCTTTCCAGGAAAGGAGTGGAAATTTCTGTTTCCTGGCCTCTTCTCAGCTATAGCTCAGGCTGACTGTTCAAGCAACACATATCTTCCAAGTCAACAAAACACAACTGCTGTGTACATATCCCATGCTGCACCCCAGCAAGTAAATCACATTCTAGCTTAACATGGAGGTTTTGCTAAGACCATAGCTGGGTTGTTCCCAAACAAGTCCATTTTAATTAACCTAGCATTAATGCTTTTAACAGATAACAGATAATCAGAGTTGGAAGGGACCTTGTAGGTTATCTAGTCCAACTCTCCACCAAAGCGGGAGACCCTACACCATTTCTGACAGACGGAAGTCCAGTCTCTTCTTGAAAGTCTCAAGTGATGACGCTCCCACAACTACCGAAGGCAACTTCTGTTCTATGGGTTGATTGTTCTCACTGTCAGAAAATTCCTCCTTATTTCCAGGTTAAATTTCTCCTTGTTCAGTTTCCATCCATTACTCCTTGTCTGTCCTTCAGGTGCTTTAGAAAATAGTTTGACCACTTCCTCCCTGCGGTAGCCCCTCAAATATTGGAAGACTGCTATCATGTCTCCCCTGGTCTTTCTCTTCACTAGAGAAGCCCAGTTCCTTTAACCGTTCTTTATATGTTTTAGTCACCAGTCCCCTAATCATCCTGGTTGTTCTTCTCTGTACTTTTTCTAGAGTCTCAACATCTTTTTATAATGTGGTGACCAAAACTGGATGCAGTACTCTAGGTGTGGTGTTACTAAGGCTTTATAAAGTGGCATTAGTACTTCACTTGATCTCAATTATATCCTTCTGTTAATGCAACAAAGCTTTTTATGCCCTCCCCCAAAATGAGCACATGTAGACAGAACAAAATTGTAATTTGCTGTCTAGCTGAAACCACCCAAGCCAACTTTCAACCTATTATCTGTGGTCTGCTTTGGTTGGCTCATCGAAAAAAAGCTAAGCAGGATCAGATCTGGTGAGCATTTGAATGGGAGACCATTCAGGAAATTCCTGGTGGTGCACTGGAGAGAAAAAGTTGAAAACACATCTAGGAAGAAGGCACCAACTAACCACTTTCATATTTTCCCACAAGGCCTTCAAATCACTATCTTGACTTAAAGATGTCTGCTTTTTGCTCCTTTGAATCAAACCAGGCAATGAATTTTACTCAGACTCATTTTTGGAAGACAGTCATGATGGAATCCTTCACATCAGAATTTACCTGCCTGGAAGCAAGAGGAATAGGTTCTTTATTTTCCTTCTGAAAAATGGGAAAGCATCTACAACAGAATTTGTCTATTTGTCTATCTAGTGCAGTGCTGGCAAAATGTCTTGGACAGCAAAGATTTTTTTTCCATTATCCATTTCAAGTGGCTGTTTCAAGTGGAGATGCCAGAAAAAAAAATCCTACAGCCCTTCTGCATAATAGCCTATATTTTCTGAACTTTGTCCTCCTTTTAACCAATATTCTGACTGTATCAAAATCAGTTTCAAGTCAACCAAGGCATCATTCCAAATATAATCGTTTGACTCTAACTCCTATCAGGATTAGATAGCATCGCCAGTGGTCTTATTAGGTCTCCTTGTCCTTTGGGGGAGGGGGGGAAGGTTACTCCAGTTGGAACCAGAGCCTCTGCTGAAAGTGGATTTTGAATTATTCACACCCCCCACCAATTGCTCCACCCCCCCCCAAACAATTCTCTCGATAGCCTCTGTGTTTTGCTGCGTAGGACGGCTCAGCTGATTAAGATTCCATCCTGTGTCAGGCAGTACTCCAGGTTCTCGGATTCTTGCAAGGAGCCAAGTGTTCAGAAAGCTGGCATAAGAGTATCTCCTGGAATTATTCATCTTTTTCCATTCCAAGGGCCTCCTGTATTTGAGTGCGCCATCTGTCTGCTTCTTCAGCACTAGCTTACACCATTCAGCAGTGATAGCAATGTTAGCAACCCACAATCCACAAGCCGTTCTGGAATGTGACTCAGGCTTAACCCCCTTCCCATGGCCTGAACAGAAGTGGAGTGAATGGACCCCTGCAATGGCTTGATCTGGGAACTACTGCAGAAAATTGATAATAACAGCAAACAAGTTTTTTAAAAAAGTTATGTCCACAATTGAGCACAAAATGTATGTTGCGAAGTGAAATGTTTGTTGAGTGAGTTTGCCCCATTTTATAATTTTTTCCTGCTGTTGAGCTATTAAGCGAATTGGTTGTTAAGTGAATCTGATTCCCCATTGACTTTGCTTGTCAGAAGGTCACAAAAGGGGATCGCAGGACCCCGGAACACTGCAATTATCCTAAATATAAATCCCATCTGACTTTTGATCACGTGACCATGGGGATTCTGCAAGGGTCGTAAGTATGAAAAACAGTCAAAAGATAGATAGATAGATAGATAGATAGATAGATAGACAGACAAACAGACAGAATGAATTCTTTATTGGCCAAGTATGATTGGACACACAAGGAATCTGTCTTGGTACAAATCCTCTCAGTGCACATAAAAAGAAAAGATACTTTCGTCAAGAATCATAACGTACAACACTTAATGATAGTCATAGGGTAAAAATAAGCAATCAAATCATACTAGGAAACAGTCAATATGAATCATAATGATACAAGCAACAAAATTACAGTCATACAGTCATAAATGGCAGTAGACGGGTGATAGGAACAATGAGAAGATTAATAATAATAGTAATGCAGATGAAGTAAATAGTTGGACAGTGTTGAGGGAATTAGTTGTTTAGCAGAGTGATGGCGTTTGGGAAAAAACTGTCCTTGTGTCTAGTTGTTCTGGTGTGCAGTGCTCTATAGCATCATTTTGAGGGAAGGAGTTGAAACAGTTTATATCCGGGATATGAGGAGTCTGTAGATATTTTCACAGCCCTCTTTTTGACTCGTGCCGGATACAGGTCCTCAATGGAAGGCAGGTTGGCAGCAATTGTTTTTTCTGCAGTCCTAATTATCCTCTGAAGTCTGTGTCTGTCCTGTTTGGTTGCAGAGCTAAACCAGACAGTTACAGAGGTGCAGATGACAGACTCAATAATTCATCTGTAGAACTCACTTTTTTCAGTGCCTTTGTAGCTTTGAACGGTCACTAAATGAACTCTTATAAGTTGAGGACTATCTGTATTGGAATAATGTCCTGGATCTGTTTTATAAAGAACTGTCAGCAGGCCCAGTCTCCATTCATCTTTTGTAAAATTAAACAATGCAATGCCATTATCTAGTGGCAGGGAGTACCACTGGATACAGACATGGATGTGCAGAGAAAGTCTTTAATAAGCACAGTGAGATTAATGCCGAAACAAGCAAAAAAGAAAAAAGTTGGCTTAATAATTTCTCCCCACAGTAGGAAGAACTAATTTAGATATTTGGATTCTGTTGGGGCCTGACTGATTGTGGAGAATCTGAAAATTTAATCAGCTTAGCTAGTGGTGGAATGTGATGCATTTGGTGGATGCTGCCCCTGGCTAGGTTCACACACTCTACTAAATCAGGTTTTTAACTATTTGTTGAACAGGCACAATTGCTGGGTTTAAATAGGGACCTTGGCTAGGGACCACGGTCTATAAGTGACAGTGGCTGGATTGATGCAACATGTTTCGCTACTATTAGTCAAACCGCTGAACATAGTAAGTGAACCAAACAGGGCTTCTGCTGCTTCAAATTTCCTTCAGTTTCAGTTGTTATGGCAGTTTCACATTACAGTATGTTAAATGTGAAAGGATAAAAGGTTTAGATTTAACTACTGCTCTGTGTTCCCCACTACCTCCCAGAATGAAAAATCTAACACACTTAGGAAAGCATTAAAACAGGCAGCTGAACCACAAGTCTTGCATGATGTTCACTTATAGCCATTGATGAAGCTCGACCAAGGCTTAATAACAAGAGATTATTGGAATCATAGTCCAACATATTTGGGGGGGGGGGGGGCGTGAAAGGCTGGGCGGGAGATGCTGTAGACGGGTGAAAAAAGATACATATTTAACATCAATAGAATAGGAAGTATATCCTTCCACTTTGTCTGAGAAAGAACCACATTTGATCCTACTTTTATAGTACTTCTAAAGCTCGTATGCTTGGGACACCATGACTCAGTGGCTAAGATGCTGAGCTGGTCGATCAGAAAGGTCGGCAGTTCGGTGGTTCGAATCCCTAATGTTACTTGTCCCAGCTTCTGCCAACCTAGCAGTTTGAAAGCATGTAAAAAATGCAAGTAGAAAAATAGGAACCACCTTTGGTGGGAAGGTAACAGCGTTCTGTGCACCTTCGGTGTTTAGTCATGCCAGCCACATGACCACGGAGACGTCTTCGGACAGCTCTGGCTCTTCTTCGGCTTCGTAACGGAGGTGAGCACCAGCCGGAAACGACTAGCACGTATGTGCGAGGGGAACCTTTACCTAAAGCTAGAATGGCTAGCTTTTTTAAAAATTTCAAGTTCATGTTTGGATAGACTTAGAGGAGGCTTTAGGCTGATTGGGAGTTGAAACCTGCATGAGTATGGGTAGTCCTGGATTTACAACCATTCATTTAGTGAACATTTGAAGTAACAACAGCACTGAAAAAAAGTGACTTATGACCGTTTTCACACATATGACCATTGCAGCATCCCCATGGTCACGTGATCAAAATTCTTGGCCACTGACTCATATTTATGATGATTGCAATGTCCCAGGATTATGTGATCTCCTTTCGTGGCCTTCTGACAAGCAAAGTCAATGGGGAAGCCAGATTCCCTTAACAATCATGTTACTAACTTAACAACTACAGTAATTCACCTGACAACTTGTGGCAAGGAAGATCATAAAATGGTGCAAAACTCAGCTAACAACTGTCTCACTTAGCAACAGAAATGTTGGGCTCAATTGTGGTCACCAGTTGAGGACTAGAGCAAGAGCCAAAAATTAGTGGGGCCACCAATTTTTTTCTCTGCCTCCCCCTTTTTCCCACACAACACACTTCCAGAGAAAGGATAGCAGTTTCTTACCAGAAGTCTGAATGGTTCATTTGGAATGAGGCTAAAGTCCACCTTTGGCTTCAAAGATGAAAGTCGTCCCCCCCTCCCCCCCCACCCACCTGTCAAATAATATGGCTTGTATCACAGCTAATTCTTGCTTGACCGTTTTGGTTTTAAATCCAGCATTATCCAATGTTCCTGCTTCTAAAAGTCCATCATTGGGTAATCTACGTGGGATAAATTAATAAAGCAAGGGCATGCCTGCCTTTTTCTTCTGAAAAGCCAGCAAACTGCAAAAATCAAGATTTGCCTTCCTCTCCTCCCTCCTTTTTTTCCCCTTCTTTTTTCTTTCCTTCGCTTGAAACTCTGGCTGCTGTTTTATTTTCCCTGCTCTCCTGCTCACAAGCTGTTTCTGCTCGATGCAGATAGAAGGAAGAATGTTTGTGTGCTGGAGAAAAAGACTCTCTCTCCCACCCTGTGACGGCTGCATTTAACAAAAAGAAATAGGACTCCGTTTTGCTGTTTATCTCCACTTGTAATTTGACATGGCACATATAAACTGGCTAAGAATGGAAGGAAAGAAAAAAGGGGTATGAATCATCGGTGATGATAATTGTTCCCAGATAGCACTTTCATTTTTTTGCGGGGGGGGGGGGGGAGGCGACTTCTAGGGTTTGGTTGGAGCGCTTAGCGAGACCCCGTTATATGACTTTTGGTAGGGCTGGATGAATCAGTTTCCAGCCCATGCTAGTTTCATTTGCATTCAATTATGCCTATTCCATCCCATTTCCACTGCAGTTAATGAATTAAGGGTGCATGCACACATATATACAGCATGCCTTTTATCTACAGTTTTCTTTAATCTGTGCCATGTAGGTTGCAATGCTGAATGCATTTGGGTAGGCGCCTTTTTTGAGTTGAGAGCAGAATTTTTTTTTTTAAAAAAAAAAACAGTATGCTCCTATTCGTATACAGTATTTGGAAGGGCAGTAGAGGTGGGTTCGCTTGAAAATGCAGATCAGATGAAACCCTTCATTGTCTTGTCAATTAACTGCTGCTATGTCTGTTTTGACTTGTGCATGACGTGGCCGTGTTTGACCAAAAGACACATTCGTAAATGTCCCTCTTCTACTACCTGCTTGCTATTCACCCATATTCAATCCCGATTTAACCCTGGTGGGTCAAGGCTCAGCAGTTGTTACTATGCTGCCTCACATTACTTAGATTTTCCTTGGCATCAAAGCTCCTTGTAACTTTAGAGCAGGAATAGGGATTTCATGGGTGCAAAAGGGGTGTTCTGTGCTTTGCATGCTATATACTCTGCAAGAAAGTAGAGTAGAACCCAAGTCGATATTTGGGGCAGGAGAGTGATTAATTTTTAAGAGGGGGAGAAGCCTCTGCAGGTCATAAAGTTTTCATTCTGCATTTCAAACACCCCTTCCCCATCTTCCCAAATGGAAAAAAGAGTCTAATTTCTGATCTGCTCATTCTCTGGAGCTCAGAGGTGAGTAGGGAGGGTGAGATGTAAAAGGGATGGTAACAAGCTACAGCAGTTGCATACCTGCTTTATAGTATTTTCACAAACTATGGCCTTTACAATAAAGAATTGACTAATGCGTGTCCGAAAATAAGTGCTCCCAAAGCAGCATCTATGTTGATCTGTTGGAACAAAGACAACCCAGAGTTGTGAAATATTAACAATTAATACATTGCATATGATACATTACATATAATACATGTTGTCCATGGGCTACTTGGTTTTGTATTCAGAGTCTTTGAAGTCTGTTTTTTTCCTTAAAAAAGAAAGAAAGAAATAGCAAATAAATGCAAATGTTGAAAGGTTTATTGTCCCATTTATAAAAAAAAAATTCCCCAACCTCTGCAAAAATGAGCAAAAGTACAGAAAATCCCTCATCCACCCTGGTATCACTAGAAATTCCAGGGCGTTGGAAGGCTGAACAGTTTTTTTTTTTTTTAAAGGTGTGGTTCCTCCCATTACAAAGAGTTATTCCTAACCTTGGATTATGATGTAAAACCTTCATAGGCTGTGAATCCTACCCTTCTATCTTGAGTCAGGACAGATCCTTGGTTGTTCAAAGAGAAAGAAATGCAGGAGGTATTGACAAAGATACTTATCTACTGATAATTGTCTCTTCATGCAAACCCACCACTGTGCTAGTAGTGGCTTAGTGATGGCACAACAGTAATGACCTCATTGCTGTTGTGTCTGCTTTTCAAAGAGGACACACAGAAGCTACTAGGTGGAAAAAGGATGTAACAGGAGAACAGTACCCTACTCCTCTTTGAATCACAGAAACGAAGCAGCTGTTAGAGAGAAAAAAATTCTGAACTAATGCAGACATCTTAATATCTTTGTATAGAGGAGGTCTATTATGAATCATTCTTTGCTACCCTATTACTCAGCTTTTGATAGGGGCTTACTTGTCTCAAGTGCTTTTCATTACAGCCCTAATGCTGTCTATTAACATACTGGATGGAAGCTCTTTTCTCATCGGAGGCATGCATCACTGTGCTTTTAAAGATTATGGGGCTTGCAAATACATAACACTTTACTGCTTTGCAGACGTAATTCACAGAGAAAAAAATGGCATATATCCTGATAGGTAAATGGCTAACCTACACCCCCCCACAGAACCCAGGTAAAGAGAAATATGAGTGTTTAAGATTATTTGAGTCTCATTTATGAAAATGGAAATCAATCAGTTAAAGAAATCATAGCCTTGAGAATTAACTGCATTACAGAGAAAGCGGCTAGGAAAAGGGAGTGGCCAAAGAATTCCTATTGCAATAGGTGGCGGATTGGGGAAATGGTGCTTTTAATATTGCACCTTTAACATAATTTTCTGTTCCTTTAAAATACTTTTCTATAGAAAATATCTTTTTCTTCTCCCTGCACAATTTTTAATTTTCAATTTTTCTACAACAATATCCAGGCACATAGTATTCAGACATGGGAAATGCAAGCTGAATATCCCATTGAAGTTGAACTGTGTCATTAGGTATTGCTGCTCTTAATTATTATTATTTTCCTGTCCTGGCAATTCATGTGGCTGGATTTGGTTTGAGGACATTAAATTAGAACACTGCTATTTATTTATTATTGTTAGTTCTGGGCTGTTCAATACTTCAATAACTCTGGGCAGTTTAATGAATAAGCTATGGGACACAAGGATGTCTCCTTGAGACCACTGGGTGGGGATTTGGCTGCATTTTGTGGGTGCTGCACATGTATCTGAATGTGTGTATCTTTAATGCCACATTGGTACAGTAACTGGGTATTTCGTTTACTGAAGCTGTTGAGGTGTATTTTGAAATAGCGATAACCTACTTTAAGATAAATATATTTTTCTCATGTGACTCTCTTGGCTTTTAAGTCGAGAAGAGTGTGCTATAGGATAAATGGATGTACCAGATGGAAGAAAGTTTTCTGCTACATGCAGTAGCTAAATGCAAATTGGCAACAATCAGCACTGTCAGAATAGAAAATATGTTGGAATTCACATTATGATATTTTAATTCCTTCCCCACTCTCTTTTTCTCACCGTATTCATGTTTACAATTCCAGGTAGCTGATAAGGAAAAGAATATCACAAGTTATAAAATGGGATAAAATATGAACTTCTAACCCCTCCTGCATCACCCAGAAAGGGCAACATGCCTGCCCACACAATCTTTGAGTGGGTCCACTTTCCTGCTCTACAAGTTTTATTATTTTGTTCAAAACATTTTAATTAAATAAAAATGGATGCTGAAAACCCGAAGACTGAAACAAACATAACCTGCATTGTGTTTATCGTTTTAACCTTGTTGCTAAATTGAGAATGTAAACTGTTCAGATTTTTAAATGACTGAAGCCACATATATATTCTTCTGTAAAGCCTTTGATTCAGTGGTACATGACAAACTACTCCTAAAACTAAAATCTTATGGTATTTCTGGACACCTGCACAACTGGATAGAAGCATTCCTGTCAAACAGACAACAAATGGTCAAAATTGGGAGCGTCCTATCAAATTCTGTACCTGTCAACAGTGGTGTCCCCCAAGGAAGTGTTCTAGGACCCTTTTCATACTCTACATAAATTACCTCTATGATCATATCAAGAGCAACTGTGTTCTCTTCGCTGAAGATGTAAAGACAATACTGCTACCCTTCAAAAAGACCTTAACTATGTATCAGAATGCTCAAGCAAATGGCAACTTCAAATCTCAACAAATAAATGCTCTATCCTATATATTGGCAAAAAAATATTTCAGAAAATAAAATACAGGCTGAATAGTCAAGACTTTGTTGATAATCCAAACTCTGTCAAGGATCTTGGAGTACTCATCCCTAATGACCTAAGTGCTAGAGCCCACTGTAACTACATAGCCAAAAAGGTGTTAAGAGTTGTTAACCTAATCTTATGTAGCTTTTTCTCTGGTAATATCACACTAATAACTAGAGCATACAAAACATATGCTAGACCAATACTTGAATACAGCTCATCAGTCTGGAACCCACATTACGTATCTGATATTAACACAGTTGAGTATGTCCAGAAATATTTCACAAAAAGAGTTCTCCATTCCTCTACTCATTGCAGAATACCTTATGCCACCAGACTTGAAATTCTAGACCTAGAAAACCTACAACTACGCCGCCTTCAGTCCGATCTAAGTATAGTATATAAAATCACACATTGCAATGTCCTACCTGTCAATGAATACTTCAACCATAACAACACAAGAGCACACAATAGATACAAACTCATGGTTAACTACACCAAACTTGATTGCAGGAAATACCACTTCAGCAACAGAGTGGTCAATGTCTGGAATACTCTACCTGACTCTGTGGTTTCTTCCCCAAACCCCCAAAACTTTAACCTTAGACTGTCTACTGTTGACCTCACCCCTTTCCTAAGAGGTCTGTAGGGGGCGTGCATAATTGCACCAACATGCTTACCGTCCCTGTCCTATTGTTTCTTTTATTTTTTTATTTTTTATATGTATCCATGTATTCATAACTATGATTTTACTTATACCTATTATCTTGTAAGCAATTGACAAATAAATAAATAAAAATAAATAAATAAAAATATAAATAAGCAAATAGAGTTGGACAGAGACCCTCTCCCATTCCTAAAAGTTGTATTTATTATTATTATTTATTTAAATATCCTAGGCAGCTCACAGCAACCAATACAAACAGCATAAAAACACATAATACTCTTCCCATCAAGCTGTTGTTGTTGTAATTATTATTATTATTAATTATATAAATTTATATGGCTATCTATCTTGCAACTGTGATTCTGGGCAAAGAACATAGAATGAAAATCCAACCCAACTAAACCATTCCCCAGCAACAATTATTTATTTTATTAATTTTTTCACACTTCTAAAGCACCCATCTCCCTCAGAGAGGGAATCCAGATGGTTTATAGCACAGTATTAAATTAATAATAATAAAACAATGGCACCCAAGGCAAAGACAATTCAAACCTTACAAAAATGCATATTGACAATTTCCCCCAGACTTCAGATGCCATGCTCTAGGAAATATCCAAATCTTCAAGGAGTTACAAAATGCTTTCAGGGTTGGGGACTATATGAATCTCAAGAAGGGTATGGCATTCCAGAGTGGTTAATGGCTACTGGAAGAGCTAAAAAGTTGGCACTTTGAGAAATAGTGCTGTGAAAACCAGTTGTGTTAACTTGGAGGAATTGTCTCACAGGAGCAACAGGCTTATAACTTAAAAGTAAGCACAAACATAGAAGAAAGGAAGGTAGGTAGGAAAGAAGGAAGGAAGGAAGGAAGAAATAAACTTCTTAATATTTATTTATTTATTTATTCTCTACGTGCCGGACTCTGATGCTCGGTGAAGAATTTGGAGTCTAGCAGTAAGTTAACAGACCATTTCAGCAAACTCATATGAGCACTTCATAGAGTTGGATACTAAACAGAACTGAGCATGGGGAAAGGGGGAATCACTCCAGGAAAGCAGATAGTGGGGAAAGTAAGGTATGGAAACCAGGAAGAATATGATTTTTCAATAGCTTTGCACTGTGTGAGTTTCAGATATCAGTGCAGAAACTCTGTCAGGCTCTGCAGCTATCTCTCTATCGAAGGCTGGATATGCTACAAATCTTCTAATGGGATTAAAGCTTCATGCTGTGAGTGGAATATTGAGGGAGGGGGAGGGAGAGAAACAGACTACTTTCTGCCTGAGATATTCCCAGCTGCACACAAGCAAGAAAGGAAACTTCCATTTGCTGCCAACTGGATCTTTTGCTTAGAACTGGCAACATGACTTGGCCCACAACACTGAACTTTTTAACTATGCTATTTTGACATGGCCTGAGTTGCACTGTCATTAAACCAATATTTTTCTCTAGCCTTTGCATCCTCAAATAAATTGCCCCTAAAAATCCATAGAAGGAAAAATGCAGGTCTTTTCTCCCCTTGGCTGTTTTCACACAGTACAGTTAACTATATCAGTTATGAACCCAGTGGCCACATTCATCCAAAATGTTAAACCTGATTGATTTCAACCAAGAGTTGGAGGTGACAGTACTATAGTGGGATGTGTTTTGGAGGGACTAGTTTAATGTACTGAATGAATCCAGCCTATTTCTTCTGGCAAATTTTGTTCCACAGTTACAGGATAAAATGTCTTTACCAAATATAGTGTTAGTGCAACACTATATTAAGCAGGAATGGACAGGAGGAAAACAGCATCCTACTGTTTAATTTCTGCTGGAACATGGCTAAAATTCTAACAAAACATCCTGGGTGAGGTGGACTTGGCCCAGCAAATTCATCTGTTACTTAAAGTGATGATTTACCTGTTTATTTCTTCTTTTCAAAAGGTACTGCTATATCACATCTCTTTTCAAAAAATCTAAAAGCATTTACAGTAACAATAACATAATTCCAGAATAAAATAGAGTAAAACCAGTTAAAAAAAACATTCCATGAAAATAGATCCGTTGGGGGAGTTTAGTGGATAGGGCCAACATAAAAAGATAGATTTTAAAGAAACGTTTACAAAAGTGAATTATTTTCATATCAGCCCTCTACTTAGTCACTCCAGGGACTCAGAAAATTGTGTTGTTCAAACCTTTGTGGAGGATGGAGAATAGTGGCCAATCTGCCAACACCTGCTGGGCCAGCAAGATCAATAGAAGAGAAGAAAGTAAAAAAGAAAAAAATTTCTCGCCACCGCACATGGGTATGCTCTGGACAGGACTTTTAGATAAAAAGAAAGGCTACGCCAAACACAAAGGTCACAAGGGCCCCTAAAAGCAAAATGGCTGGTTTATTAAGCTTGGAAGTCAATGAAGAAAATTCCATTATCATCCAAGAAGGCAGCATTTTGTAAGATAATTCAAATTAGGATAAAAAGTTATCAAATGATAGCATGGCAGATGAGTAAAGCAGAGCCACTGCTAGACTCATCATGAGTCTCATATCACTGAGAAAACCTAGGAGAATTTTTCTCTTCTCCCTTCCATAGATAGTTTGAAGAACATCAAAAGCTATTTGCATATACAGCTCTATGCTGAAGTTTAAACAACATAGTAAAATAGACTGGCATTAGGTAGGCAAAGGAATGAGGTGAAGCTGCACATTCTGTCCTGATTCATTCAACCTACATTCTGTATGCTGAAGGAGACTGTATTGAAAGAAGATGAGCTCCAGTTTTAAAACTCAGGAAGAAACATCAATAACCTGCACTATGCTGATGATACAACTCTGATAGCTGAAAATGCAAATGCAAGTTCCAGTAATGAAAGTCAAAGAGCACGTGAAAAACACCGGGATGAAGATTAAGTGTAGAGAAGACTAAACTAATGACAAAAGTTATAGCAGCCCGTCTTAATGCTGCCATTGAAGTGTTTCTGCCTTTTAGATTCAACTGTCAGGAATGAAGGGACCAGCAGGCAAGAAATACACTAGATTAGCATTTGGTAATATTGCAGAAGGCTTTAGAAAAGGCTGTGATTTGTCTATTCCTAAAGCAAATTAGAATCATGCAAGTAATGGTTTTCTCTGTGACAATCTATGGAAGAAAAAGTTGGGTTTTTGAAAAAGCAGGACAGAGAACAACATATCGGCACTTTTCAACACTGGAAAAAACTCTTGCAAATACCATAGATAAGCATGGAAATAAACAAACCACAGAACAAGTCTATCCAGAGTTTTTTCTCAAGGCACACCAGGCTTAAATTACCATATTTTGGACACATTATGTCAAGATTTAGATATCTTGAGAACTGTATAATACTGGGAAAGATAGAAGAAAAGAGAAGACAATTAGGAGCAAGATGGATTGCAATTGTTGCATTGAAACAGTTGTTTTGGACAGTGAATGTAGTAGGTGATAAAATAGGCCAAAATGCCTTTCTGATCTTCTGCTGAGACCAGTTTCTTTGCTGCACTTAAGGCATCTCTCATTCAGAAATGTCCCTGCAGCAATACATTCTTAATAGCCACTGAGATACCTTACAGACAGCCACAACAGACTTATACACTATATTCACCATGTTGAAGATGCCCTCAGAATAATGCCTATGCCTGGCAAATTGGAGAAGAAGTAGTATTGTCATAAAAAAAGGTCTGGATAATTCCTCTTCCCACCATGCCTGGCAGATCCATCTCTCAATTTGAAGGAGACCTCTTGGACCACCCCTAGATATCCAAATTATTTGTTAGGGCTGACTGAGGAAATATGCAGACAATTATTAAACATTTCAGCTGTATGGACCCAGTGTTTGTACAATGGTAAAATCTATTGTCTAGGTCACAAAAATAAAAATACATTATTTGAAAGTAGACTCAGAGATTTAAAAGAGGAGATAGTAAGCACTGAGTGGCCAGATGGCACACTATAATATTGTAATTATAGTAGGTAGGACCATGTCATAAATAGGACCAAGGCTAAATATGGTTCTTTCCCTAGATTTAAGAAACTTTCTTTTAAAATTTATGTTGCTCATGCTTTGACGCATAAATTATAATTTTGATGTCTTTCCCACCTCAAATTAGCACAAGATATCCCATCATGTTCTGATAACTATAGTATTTATGTTTTAGATTTATATCAATCCTGGCTTTCATTTAGTGAGATTAAGGTGATACACACTGTGTATCCCCCCAACAGTCCTTTGGGGCAGGCAGAAATGAAAGAATGACTCACTGGCCCAAAGTTACCTAGTGATTTTCCATGATAGAGAGTGGACTAGACCTGACTCTTTGATTATTGCTCAACATTTTTACAACTTACACTGCATTATTTGTTTTTGGGGACCACAAAAATTTGGGGGTGGGGCTTGTATGCCCCTGAGAGGCCTTTACTTGCTAATTCTTTGTTTAAAACCTGTTCCTTGTACGATTTTGGAATAATCATGAGAAATCCGAAATATTGCAGTCCTACTTTTCTTAATAAGAAGTGAATCCAATGAATTTTTTTCTCGAGAAAATGTGCTCAAATAGCTTCAGTGAAGTAAAGTTAGCAAGTGGGCGGGAGTGGAAGGATAAGTTGAACCAGAAGCCACTTTGCAAAACTCCTTCTCTTGAATTACCATACAAATTTCATACACTTTTGATCGAATCACGCTTTTTCCCCATTTCCAGTCTTATTAGGCTTCTGTTTTCAGAACAACCATGTTTTTAGAAGACCAATGTTAAACCAAGTCCCCCTTTAAAAAAACAGCCCAGAAATCTGGCTTCTCTTTCATTCTCCCTCAAATTCTCTCTCTTCTCTTTTCCTTCCTTTCACCAATGGAAAGATAAAATAAACCAGGGTTCTAAAATTATTTGCAGGTGCCTTGGAGGAAAATTGGATCCCTTCCATTGCAAGACACTGGGGGGTGCTCTAAAACTTCCAGCTCAAATATACAGGCCAAAGTCTTCAAGGATAAGAGGAGATCAAAGCCTACCAAACAAATGTAGCAGCCTACAACTCTATACCTAGCCTCAGGCTTTAGAGGATGCTTCCTAGCTAGGATTAAAAAAATGCCTCTTAGGGGAAGCTTAGCAATGAGGTAAAATCCAGTCTGTTTTTCTTTACTCTTGGGCTGTGGCATAGCAGAAGAAAATTATCCATCCATCCTGGTGTGTAAAGTAAAAGTCAATCCACTGGGTATCTTAGCTGGATCCCAGGAAGAACAGGAGACCAAAGAGAAACAAGCTTCACATCTGGCCTGCCTTCAGCAGCTTCTGGGGCTAAATACCACAGTAGAGTTTATTGCTGATGTTTGTTCTAGGCAACTCATTATTAATAAATATTCATATATTCTCCAGGGCTTGGAGTATGCTGAGTGACTAAGCCTAAGCTGCCCCATTCATTTCCCACAATGCCTTTGAATTGCCAGCTTTGCAAGGCATTCTGGGAAACCTAAACAGCAGGTCAATTCTATCACACAGCCTTACTGCCTGCTGGCATTCTCCCCACCCAGTTGAGGGAGCCCACTAGAGTTCATTCTGCAAAGAACTGATCTCTAAACAGCCTCCAAGGAAGCTGTAAGGATCTTGTGGGTCCTATGTATAAATTGAAAAGACATGTCCTTGCAGCTGGCTGACCATGGGCCAGTCTCTCTCTCTCTCTCTCTCTCTCTCTCTCAGCCCACCCTACTCCACAGGGTTGTTGCTGTGGGAAAATAGAAAAAGGAAGGAGTTTTATGTCTGTTTGCCATCTCGAGTTATTTATAAAAATAGAAAAGGCTGGTAACCAACAAACAAATATAGCTAATGATCAAAGGTTGAATAGTCTTTTATTTATTTCTCCTCGCGGTCATATTTCCCGCCAAAATCTCTTTCTACCTCCTGGGATCTGGAATGGATTTTCTGATTGATGGAGGGCTGCCTGTCAATCAAAGCTGAGAATTCCTCATAGGGCATTAGTGTCTCTTAGTACCCCTCCCAATTGGTCCCTATCTGCAGCACTTGATTTCAGGGGCTGCCTCCCATTTTTTGGAGCCTGTTGCAAAATAAAGCCAGAAGAGAAGCTAATGGCTTTAGTGCTGTTTTAGAACTTTTAGATCTTTTTGACTCTGAGGGCTAACTCTCTGTTTCAGATGGGTAGGCTACGAGAGCCATCACCTGCATAAAGGTTGCCAGCAAAACTTGTTTGCCTGAATGGAATTCTTACCATTTAAACACTTTATTTGTTTGCCAGATTTTTATTCTACAGAAGAGTCCTTTCTCCAATTTTCCCCATCACAGCCATGGTCCTATAAAGTCATTTAAAGCATTAAAAGTGCAATTTTAAAACCGCGGTAAGTCCTGGTGGAAAAAAAATTGTTTAAGCGTAACATACACTTTTCTTGTCATAAATTAACTGGCCAAATGTTTTGAGTATTTCTTCCTGTTGTTCTATGGTGTAAAATGGAAAGGAAAGAAGGAAGGAAGGAAGGAAGGAAGGAAGGAAGGAAGGAAGGAAGGAAGGAAGGAAGGAAGGAAGGAAGGAAGGAGAAAGTCTTGCAAATGGATTTCAGAGAAAATGAAAATTACAACTTTATCAATCTTTAATCTGAGCCTCCATTGCAGACACTCAAAGAAGACTCAAGAAGCTGAAGGTTATTTGCCTGTATTAAAAAAAAATCAGGTGAAGGTTTAAAAAGGTGATTAAAAACATCTGGAAAGCAAAACATGCTGATGCCTCACAGTAACCTTGTAGTGAGTTGATTTATGACAGTCCAGTTCCACTCGTAACAAGATTATAGCTTCTTCACATCAGCCATTGTGATAAATACCAATTACCTACTTGAATATTGCCATTAAAATTTGCCTAAGTAAGGAGCTGGATCATACATCTCGGTTGATTACATATCAATGATGCTGACGCAGGCTGGGCAACTACTCAGCCTGCTTAAAGATATGCTGCCTTAATTTAGACCGTGATTTGCATACAATTTTCCCTTACAGCCAAACTTTAAAAAATATAATTACTTTCTGAATATTCTTCATTCTGTTTTGAATGTTAGAAAGGCCATGTAATGAATTGCTTGGGCTAATGAAAACAAATGCATGCCTCGGAAAGAAACAAATACCACCGTTCAGCCAGCATGCCATAAAGTGTGTGGGAGATTGTGTAACTCTTTGGAAAAAATGAGATGAATGTCACAGAATGCCCTGTTTTGTATACAGCAAGGTCCCTTAGAGAATCATATGTTCATATGTGCATATGTTAAGGATACCCCCATGGACACTTGCCTGCAGCTGCATGCAGAAATGACCAACTATGCATGCCTTCAGTGAAGTGTTCTTAGTGGGGTCCTAGCTATGACTCTCTTGGGGGGCAGCCATGTTGTCTTGACATGGTACCTTGGACTGATGTGACTATACGTGAGTTTGTGTTGCTACAGCCTTAGGAAAAATTAACATTGGTACTGTCACTTCTTGTTGGCAAAGTTAAGTTCAGTTGCCTTTGCATCATGCTAGGACACTTGGGCACGCCTTGTCAACTTTACAAGATAGACCCGACAGGAAACATGGATAGTTGAGTTAATTCTATTTTTTTATTGTAAATCTACCTTAATAGAACCAGGTCTTTCCCACATACCATTACACCACAAAATGCTATAATGGACTCCAAGAGGATAATGTGTTCATGTACATTTACTAGCTTAGGCAGGTAAATTTGGGAGACAGAGGAATATTATGGTAGACACAACTGTTTGGAAAGCAAGCAAACACATTTCCAGTAGCAAAGTACAAATTAGATGAATGCAGGATCATTTGGATTGCAAATTTAATTAAAAGTCCTGTTGGCATATTAACTAGGAAGTTTGAGACTTATGTATAGTTCTTGTCTGTTAACATGGCAAATTCTGTTCTTGGATATTGTTCTTGTAGATTGTTTTTGTATATTCTGTTTTTGTTCTTCATTGAGCCTGTTGTTTTCTATCTCCTCAAATCCAATGAATTTATATTTGCATACTTCTAAAACTCTCATTATCATGACTGTAACTGGATGAAATAGTTCAACATAGGGCAATAATTTGTGAGCCAAGGAATCTCAAATGGGATAAGCTTACAAAATGTGTCCAAAATCAGGAACCCATGACTCCTGAGGGAATGAAATTTGGGAAAGTTGTCACTGCTTTAGTGTTACTGTGATCTTCGTCAACATTCTGTGACAGTTTCCCAGCCAGTCTTGCAATCCCCTCTTCCCAACCAGCAGCAACCACAGGGAAGCGAAGGGGAAAGAAGAGGATGGAAAAGAAGGGAAAGTAAGATTTCTGATGCTCTCTGATAAATTTTCACAAGGAAAGTCTATGCGGAACCTGGCAGGAAGTCAAAATTTAGTTCTATTCCCACTGCTTTTTGCCTGCCCTTGTTCATTCTGTTTCTCTGTTTAGGTAAGGAAATATCTCTGAAATGGTGACCCAATAAGGTCTGAATTGTCTAGTTACTTTAAAAAAGAAAAAAAATCAGTTTTCAAATTGTTAATTCATTGGATTTATCCTGTTTATTCAGAAACTCTCTGCTAACATTATTCTGGTACATAGTGGCATATGTGGATTGCTGTGCTATTTATTTTTGGTGAGATTATGTATTGACTAGGAGCACATACCCCTATAAGACACCTGTCTCTAGAAGGCTAAATGTCAAGAACCGGCTGGAAAAACCCTCCAGCCTCTCCTGGAAATATGAAAAATGTAACTGTGGAAGGCTTTGCTAAGAACATTGTTTTGTATTTATCTATATCACACAACTTAAGAGAGAGAAAAAGGGGATGGTGGTGGGTAGCTTGCCAATATACCAAGATAAACATTCACTATTAGCCAAATTTTAGACCTTTCCTATCTCTTTATTAGTTTTTAAGGGGAAGAAAAGTGGGTGGGAGCAGGGGAAGTTAAACCAAACAGCAGACGCTGCAACATTTCAAGATCAAAATAGGCACATGCTTGCAATATCCCTATTTTCATCTCAGAAACAAATTATCATGCCATCCATGAAAACCTTATAGACTGCCCAATATGTCTTTCTAGAAATTGCTTCCAAAGTGCAGTTTTTAATATGATAGTAAAAGGAAATAACTAAGTATTCTGGGAGGACTTTAATTGTATGTTTAGAAAGAAGAGAGGGTATGCCATCACACTGAAATAAATGTTTTCCACAAAGACCCTGTACTCCAACTAGATATGTTAGATTGCAACTCCTTGGATCTCCAGGCACCAAATATGAAACAGTTGCCAAACATCCAAATTTTGATCACATGTTCACGGGGATACGGCAAAGTTCGTAGCTGTGAAAAATGGTCATGTCACATTTTTCAGTGCTGTTGTATGTTTGAGCGGTCACTAAATACACTGTCGTAAGTCGAGGACTACCTGTATGGCCAGTAATATACATGTCACTGATATGTGTCTTTAGTAATAATAATATCTGAAGATTTAAAAAGTGTGAATCAGCACAGGAAGACAGACAAAGCATTTAATGCTGTTTTTCCATTCCAGAATTCATTCTTGGAGAAATACACATACCCTATTCTTGCCCTTTCAAAACGAAGAAATGATTGCCACCTTGCTAACTGCCCCTAAGTCTGCTTCCATTCTCTTTTTGAAAAACACCCCACTTGGCTGCTGTTTCTCATTAGCTATATAAATGGCATCAATACAACAGCTCTTTCTTGTGTGCAAATGAAACAGATTATGCATGCAGGTCTGCAAAGTGGAACCTGAACTGCATATGGGCAGAAGGCCTAAACTTACAGGGGGTTAAACTTAAGGACAACAGGCTGAGGATCTGGAAGTCAGCCAAGTGGCTGCCAAGTCTATAGATTTTGGAGCAGCAGCTCCTGGGTTTAGGAATGAAAAAGGAACAGCTAATGAGACTCATGAGATCTGTTAATGCTTAACCTAATGCAACACCTACTGGTCCTGCCAATAAATCAAAGGGACTGTGACTATTGCTTTGCTTCCATTACAGCAATTTGCTACCAGTTGGAGGCTGGCTGCCGGGTTGATGCACTCTGATTTTCTTGACCTGTTTTATTTTGAGTTTTGTTGTTTTTCTTGCCTAAAATCTAGCTAGAAGTAGCCTTGCCAGAAGCACAGACATCACTTTGCAGTTTACCTGGTGGCATTTCTAAAAATGAAAAAAGCTGAGTCAAAAGGCCAACAGCCGGGTAACAGCTAGGAGCGGAAAGCACAAAAGTGTGCAAAGTACACTTGGCTGGTAGCTAGGTGTGCACAATTACAGTAACAATGGTGGCTTGATCCTCTGACTGCTTTATGTCTGGGAATTTTATTATCAAGGTAGGAACACATGGACAGGGTTAGCTAGCATTAGGCTAAAATAGGATTGAATAATTTGGGGGTTGGCGTATTGTGAGAAATCCAACCATGCTCATTGCTTGTTTAAATAAGACTTGTGAATACAGATATTCTTTGTTTAGTGACTACCTCATATTGTGACCTTTCAAAATGGATGAAAATGTAACATTACAATCAGTCCTCACATTTACAATTTTTGGTAAGTTGTGGTTTTACTTACTGACCTCTTCATTTAAGAACCAAGTTGCTAGCTCCAATTGTGATGGCTAAACAAGGATTATATAGCAAGTATGAGATTCACAAATGAAGGCAAATATACGTGTTCCAGGATAATGTTGAAGGATCCAATTTGGGTTGTTCACAGGGACTAGACCTGTGTGTTCTGTACGGTCATTTGCATTCTTGACGGACTTCGGGACCCAGTCCTACAGAGTCGGCCGATGGCCAAAAGCGACATCATCCTCGCCGACGCCATCGCTGAAGCCACCGCAGCCGAAGCAACCCGGAAATCGGCGAACCGCATGCGGAGACCGGATGCCGGAGACCGCACTGTGACCACCGACCCAGGATGGGTGACTAAGGCCCAACCGAAGCAAGTCACCGTGAGACCACCACCCACCATGGCGAATTCCACTCCGCCTCCGACACCACGGACGAGGAGGAGGAAATCCACCGGCTCCAGGCGGGACGTGACCAGCGAAATCGGCGGGGTCGTAACTCGGGGACCGCATGTGCTGGGTGCAGAGGAGACCACCCTCGATCCGAGTGCCGTTTCTTCGATGCAGTCTGCCGGCACTGCGACAAAAAGGGTCACATTGCCCGCATCTGCCGATTGAGGAAGGCCTACAGCCCCAGACGGCGGGACCACAGCGAGCGGAGACAGGACAGCACACCCCCCAGACCCAGAGATCGCCAAACCGACAGCCAATGGGACCGGAGCGGCCGGAACTGACGAGGTGGCGAAAACCGGCGGAAGGAGGAAACCCACCAGACGGTCATCATCGGCCATGCATCAACCACTGATGCCCGAAAAGTCTACGTGGAGGTAGGTATTGAAGGTGAGCCATGCAAAATGGAGGTAGACTCCGGGTCCTACCTCTCCATGGTCGCCTGGCAAGAGATCAAACGCTTGGTGCCTACCATCCACAAGAAGGGACTGGAGAACAAGAGACTAATCATCAAAGACTACCAGGGAAACCACATCCCGGTAGTCGGAACCAGACAATTCAAAGTGATGTTCAAGGGCCGCACTGCAAGGCTTCCCCTGATGATCGTGGACCGAGACCGACCCAGCCTCTTGGGGCTGCAATGGTTCGCACCGCTCGGCATCGAAGTCACGGGCATCAACCACATCGCCGAGACCGAGTGGGAACAGCAACTGGCACGGGACTTCCAGGAAGTGTTTGACGGCACCCTAGACAAATACCGAGGGCCCCCCATCTCCTTCAGCCTAGACCCTAACATCCCCCTGAGACGCCTAAAACCAAGGCGGGTACCTTTTGCACTCAGGCCAAAAATTGACGAGCAAATTGACAAGCTCTTCAAACAAGGGGTCCTACAACCAATTGATCACGCCCGGTGGGAGACCCCAATAGTCACCCCAGTCAAGCCTGATGGGTCGGGGAGAATCTGCGGGGACTATAAGGCCACCCTAAATTGCGCCTTACAACAAAGCGCCTACCCCGTCCCAGTAGTGCAGCACCTTCTACACTCACTGGGGGGAGGCAAGGTTTTGCGAAACTCGACCTGGCCCAAGCATACCAACAGCTGCCGGTCGACGCAGAAACCACGGAGGCGCAAACCATAGTCACCCACCGGGGAGCTTTCCGATGTAACCGACTCCAGTTTGGAGTCAGCGTGGCGCCTGGAATATTCCAGAGCCTCATGGAGAGACTCTTGCAAGGCATTAAGGGGGTGGTGCCCTACTTCGACGACGTGCTGTTGTCGGCAACCAACCAGCTAGAACTAGAGGGTTGTCTAAGGGAGGTGTTAACCAAATTCAAGGAAACCGGGCTAAAAGTGAAGAGAGAAAAATGCCAGCTTTACACAGAGCGGGTCGAGTTCCTGGGGTACCTCCTAGACCGGCGACGGACACGACACTGTGGCTTTTTGGTTGTTGGTTGGGGTGGATTTACCCAGGGGTGGGATTCTATTGGTTTGGACTGGTTCAGGTGAACCCCTTGCTCTGAAGATCAGCTGGCAGAGAACCAGTTTCATGCGATAAGCATGTGGGCCTGCCTACCCTCCCCTGCTTTTTCCCTTTTGTGAGAGCACAGCTGATTTGCATGGCAGAGCAGTATGCCATGCTTCCGCTGGTTTAGTCACAGGGACTGCAGAAAAAGATAAGTATAAAACCTTTTTGAAATGCGGAGCGCACACATGGAGCATGCATTCACATGCAAAGAGTGCAACCACCGAACCAGTTGTTATACCGGTGGAATCCCAGCCCTGGATTTACCACCAACTTATCAGGTATTCAGGAGCCATGGATTTGGCAGCACAAGAAAACAACATCCGACAACTAAATATCAGGCCATCAACACTCCAATCCAAAAGCCACAAGCAACCAGACACCACATAAATACTACACATAAAATAGCCCAAAGCACACATTACGGTGAGAGAGAAGTTCTCTGAGGATAGGTTCCAGGCATAAATCAGAAAGCTTGGAAAGAGTAAATCTCTGGTCTCAGTGAACCACCCTGATTGGATCCTGCAAATATGAGATTCCTCATGTTGATAAAAGCAGTTATCAGAACAATGAACAGGTGCAAATTGATTCAACGTCAGCAGAGAAGCAAACTTTTGACTCTCAAAGGGGAAGGAAATGGATACAAGTTATACTGCCATAGGCTGCCTATGTCTTTTGAAAGTAGGGTACTTGTATTCTTGTGCAGTAAATAAATAAGTAAATAGAAATTACTAAGTGGGGTTTTTAAGAGTCCTTCTACTTAGATTAACTGCTTCCAGCCTAGCTACAGGAAGGAATTGTGAATAGCAATTGTATTTTGTTGGCCCAAGTTTAGAATTCAGCACGTTGTTTGGCCTCAGCTGTGAAGAGCCCTGATAGATCATAATAAAACCCAATGAAACACAGTACTGTTTGGACTAGAAGACCTCTTCGGTCCCTTCCAACTCTGTTATTCTATTATCCAGATGTCATTGGGATGCCCACAAGCCTGGCATAAGAGCAACAGATCCTTCCTGCTACTATTCCCTAATAATTGATATTTTGAAAATGCCTCTAACCCTGGTGGTAATACATAGCCATCACAATCAATAGCCATTGATCACTTCTTCCAGTGGTTGAACTGATGGAACAGACTATTCCACATGTTTATAATAGCAGGAGGGCAAACTACAGCTGCAATGCCACATTACAGATTGGAGTGCAGTTTTCACAATGCTTTAAAAATTTACTGCTGCTGAACTGTTGTTTAAAATCTGTTGTAAGAGGAAACTTCCTGAATCTATGGAGAAAGAATTATATTAATTCTAAGTTAATTTTTATTTTAATTAAACTTAAACAAACATTCAGTGATGCTAAGTTTAGTTTTTGTCCCCATGTTACCAAAATTAGTCTTGGTGTTGCTGACTTATTGCAGCACAATCATCACTGAAAAATTAAAAATTGATTTTAGTTCAGAAAAGATTTCACACCCCTATGATGTTCCAACTGGAGCATCTGGCAACAGGTAATAAGGTAGCGGAGATTAAGTGAATGGTGTAATGTAAGATAGCTACACTGCAATGCATCCAGTTAATAATTATAGGAAGGTATTACAGTTCAGTAGAAGATGCACAGTTAGGAATACAAAACACAGAGTATCATTCTAATTCCTCATCTTCCAGACATTTGGGATAATTATTCAAGTAATGAATTGCATACATTTGTTAGATTCTTATCTTGCCTTTTCTTCAGGAACTCAAGATGACATCCGTATAGTACTTCTTCCTGTACTCTCATTCTCTTAATAGCCCTGTGAATTATATAGGCTAAGACTGGACACACGGTGGTTGAGGTGAATTTTAACCTGAATTTCCTTACTTCAGTGTAACGCCTTACTCACTAAACCATCCACTACTTACATCAATTGCTTCCTTTTTCCATTAGACAAATATAATTCTGATTTCACTCTCTCTATGTAATCATCAAGTGCTCCATAAAGATAGTGTTGTGGTTCATCGGCAGCAGGTGTGGATGGCTGAGGTCTCGGAGAGCGAGGACTTGGATGAGGGGCCTGTGTGTGATGTAGGGATGGGGCCAGGACCATCAGGGAATGGAATGCTGCCTTCGGAGATTGTGGAGGCTGGCAGCAGTGATGCAGAGAACCCCGAGGAGCCTGTGCACGTGTGCGCAGGGCTGTTCAAAGGAAAGATCAGCTGCAACAGCACAGACAACTTGGAGTAAGACTGCTAGGTGATGGCCCCTCCCTTAAGGGATAAAAGCCAGCCCTCAGAAGTGGGATTCTTTGCAGGAAGCAAAGAAGATCTTGCACTTCAAGTTATTGTGGAAGTTCAGTCTATCCTAGTTTGTTTTGGAGACTTTTGGCTTTGAATATTTCCTTGCAAGTTATCTTGTGTTCTTGGCAGCCTTGCACAACCTTGACAGGGCTTGCTCTTTTATGGGACAATTAGTTTTAATAGCATTTTACTGTGAATGAATGGAATTCACAGTAATGCATTAAAAAGGTTTTGCTTTTATCTCTGTTTTGTGTTTGTTTGACTTGAACGAGGCTTGGGTCAGAACAGATAGATACAAAATGGATTTTCAGCTTTGTGATTCTCCACCGCCCCAGAAAGCACATCAGACTCCTGTTGAAATCTCTCAAGTTGGTAAAATAAAGCCAAATTATGTTTCGAGATACAGCTAGTTCTTAACCACCATCAAAAGTGACTAAATGATCATTTTTCATACTTATGACCATTGCAGTGTCCCCATGGTCACATAATCAACATTCAGATGCTTGCAACATGTACTTATGGCCATTGCAATGATCTCCTGTTGTGACCTTCTGACAAGCAAAGTCAATGGAGAAGCCAGGTTCAATTTAACAACCACGTTACTAACAAATGCAGTGATTCACTTAACACCTGTGGCAAGAAAGGTTATAAAAAACCGAGGTAAAATCCACCTTCTCACTTAGCAAAAAAAAATTGGGGTTCAATTGTGCTCGTAATTCAAGGACTGCCTGTATAATGATAATAAAAAAAAACTTCCAGCGAGCCATTGAGTTTCATATGTACATTTTTCGACCATATGTTGAAATTGGTAGTGGCATTTCCTGATCAATGACACAGGAGTTAAAGGAAGCATAATTTACAGAGGCACCATTATTAAGGAAACACCGCGTGAAGTCAGTCATCAATCCCTGTATAATAGATGCAGGGGAACAGCAGTTGAGACTCACTTGTTCCCTTTATACCACAAGTAATAGGAGATCCTGTGCCTTTCCTCCAGGTTAATTGATCTGGAATAGCTGTCTCCACCTGATCCTCATCGATGGATGTACAAAGCAGGGTATAATTATGCATTCTTTGTCAGCTGGGATCTTTCTCAATATTTTTAGGGGGATTTCCACACAAAACACTCTGTTTAATAAACACTACAGTGATCTTTGTATTTGCTTTGGGTCCTGTGATGAAATCTACACAGGTCAGGAATTAAATGCCATAATATTACCAAAACTTTATTTTGTTGCTACAGGATATTATAATAGAATCCTGAAATCTTGACAGTTTCCCTCTCCTTCCCTCTTATACAAAAGACACAGAGGTGGCGTTCAGTAGGTTCTGACCAGTCCTGGAGAACCGGTAGTGGAAATTTTGAGTAGTTTGGAGAACTGGCAAATACCGCCTCTGACTGGCCCCGCCCCCATGTATTCGCCACCTCCCATTGAGTCTCAGCTGATTGGCTGGGTCTTCTTTGGTTGCCCTGCACAGGAGAACGGAGCTGGAAAGCAGGTCAGTGGGGTGGGGAGGGAATGGGGATTTTGCAGTATCCTTCCCCTGCCATGCCCACCAAGCCACACCCACAGAACCAGTAGTAAAAAAAAATTGAATCCCACCTCTGTAAAGACAGTCAAGGTGGGAACAACCTGGAATTTTCCTCTCAACCCCTTCTGTTTTTCCAGGCTAAGCGGTCTTCATAATGGCTGTCACACACCTCTTCAGGGCCATCTTCATATCCCTTTACTGTAGAGGACTCTTGCTATATTATGATATATAGGAAGTTGTTACATGAGTGTGCAAAGACATACACACACTCACACGCATTTTGTACAGGGATACGTACTTTCTCCCTCCTTTGTTCCTTTCTTCGTTAATTAGGCACTGTGTATAGAGAGACAAATTTGAGATGGAGCGCCTTGGAGAGGATTGACATTAGAAAAGGAATTCAAGCTGTCTTTGAGGCTTTCTCCATTGAGAGTGAGACAACGAAATTAAGTTATTGCCTTTTTGGTTTCCTTGCGCATCTATGGTGAGGCCTTTGTGCCTTTAACAACTGCATGGCAGTCAGATGCAAGGACTCACAGTCTTTCCTCTGTGGAGATGGGAAAGTTTCACCTGCCAGATTTCTTATCCAAGTGCTTAAGGCACAGGAACCTTGCCAGGAGGAAAAAAAGAAAAGACAAGAAAAATAATTTGGCATGCATTCAACGATGTGCAAATTTATACGCTGCCTATTGTCTTAATGCTGCAGCTCAGCTTTTAAAGAACAAAGGCGGCTTTAAAACTGGCCTCCAGCTTGCTTCCACTGGGATGTTGTTGTTTTTTTTAAAATCTGGGCTGCTAGCAGTAGTGTGTTGGGGTGGGGAGCCGATATCATATCGTATGTGAGGTCATTTAATCCCAGTGGAAAGATAGGCAATTCCACCCACCACCTTTTAAAAATGTATTACTTAGAAAAAATTAAATATGCTGCCAATTACAAAGCGAAGCTCTAGCCACTAGCTGCCTATTTATTTGCAATTTGTGACTTTGGGCCCCCACAGAGGATAGCCTGGGATGACAGAAAAAGATTCCTCTTTTCATAAATGACCCTTTGGTGAATGCCTGGCATATTCGGTTGCCATTTTGTGAATTAGCTAGCCTAACATATATTCTCCACACTTTCTTCCAATCCAAAGAGGTCATTCAACTCTGCTTTATGGTCTGCATTGCATCTTTTTGAATACAGTAGATGGTAGAAGCTGCCCAAACCACATATTGGGCCAGCAGTTGGCTTTCCAAGTGCTTTGGGGACCTTTGAAAACGTTCAGTTTTGGGTGTACATTTCCAAAATACATTTGGTACATCCAATTTTGATCACATTACAAAAAAGATGTTGAGACTTTGGAAAAAGGGAAAAGAAGGGCAACTAAGATGCTTAAAGGTCTGGAGACTAAAACATTTGAAGAACAGTTCCAGGATTTGGGTTTGGCTAGTCTAGAGAAAAGGACTGGGGGGAACATGATTGCGGTATTCCAGTATTTTGAGAGGCTGCCACAAAGAAGACGGGCTCCATTTGTTTTCCAAAGCATCAGAGAGCAGGACGAGAAGCAATGGATGGAAATTAATCATGGAGAGAAGCAACCTAGAACTTTCTGTCAGTGAGAACAATTAATCAGTGAAACAACTTGCCTCAAGAAGTTGTGAATGCTCCATCACTGGAGGTTCTTAAAAAGAGATTGGACAACCATTTGTCTGAAATGATATAGGGTTTGAGGTCCCTTCCAACTCTGTTATTCTATCGGATGATGCTAAAGAAACTGACATTAAAACAAGCAACCCATAGGGTTAACTAAAACTTCCTCCCAGTATCACACATATTCAAACATGAGATCATGAAGTAAAAAAGAATCTTCCTGAATTTGGTACCTTCCAGATGCACTCAAGCTGGACTCAGAAATCATTCTGATTGGAATTGTTGAAAGAGACTCCTGATATACCTGTAAGGTACTAGTTTGTCAAATAAAATTCTCTAGCAACACCACTGGGAAAGCAGTCTGCTACAGGGAAACCTTCCATAATAAACTTCCTGATGGAATATGGCCTGGGCCTCTTTTGCCTCTAGCAAGTGAGTTTCAAGGAAAGATTTTCCTAGTTGGCTGCCTTTCCCTCTGTTTCTCCTTTTTTAAAAAAATAAAAAAATAAAAAAAATCTCACTCTATTATTCGTCTCTTGCTCTCTTTTCTCCCTCCCCAACTTCTTTTTTGCTGCCCTAATTTTTTGTTCACCTATAATTTTCTCCATTGACTTTAATTAAGTTCTCCCCAGGCTTGCTCAGTAGGCAGGCTTCCCTGGGTCTAATTAGACTCTCATCATAAGTAATCTACATGGAAAGGAGACACGTGTGCAGCAGCAGCACAGTACTCATGCAAGCAGGAGAAACTGATTTATTGAGAGACTACAGCAAGCAGATGGTTGCATAAAACACGACAAATAATTCTGGTGCAATTTAAAAAGAAAAGGGAAAAAAAAGGGGGGGGGGAGTGGGAACACAGCCAGATGCACACACACACACACACACACACAAACAAACACTGAGCAAAAACTTGGAGGTGTCTCTGTGTGCTCGGGCAAGTTGGATTTCTCTCTCTCTCTCTCTCTCTCTCTCTCTTCAGGTGTCACTACCTTCACTCAATAAAACCAATAGAGCAGATCAGAGTAAATCACCATTGGCTGGGAAAGCAGGACTCATTGATAACGATGATTCCCAGCTGAGCTATAAGGAGACATCTGCTGATCTGTTTCTGACTATGTACTTAAGAACCAAGGTGTGTGCTGAAATAATTATTGTGGGAGGTTACCCAGGTTGTGGCATCTTGGACTTGGTTCACAGATGGAGCACTAGTGTATTCTGACACCAAGGAGTTTGATTGCCTGCTCTTGCAACCTGGAAGCTCAGAATATAGCTTGGGCAATTAGATCAGTCTAAACATTTCTCTGTGGAGGGATGTGGGGGGACATGCCTCGAAGGAACAGGTAAGTAGATCAATAGGGACCACTTCAATGGGAAGCAGAGGTGATATTCAGCAAGTTCTGATCGGTTCTGGAGAACCGGTAGTGAAAATTTTGAGTAGTTCGGAGAACCAGCAAATCCCACCTCTGACTGGTCCTGCCCCCATCTATTCTCCGCCTCCCATTGAGTCCCAGCTGATTGGCTGGGTCTTCTTTGGTTGCCCTGCACAGGAGAATGGAGCTGGGAAGCAGGTTAGTGGGGTGGGGAGGGAATTGGGATTTTGCAATATCCTTCCCCTGCCACGTCCACCAAGCCTTGCCCACCAAGCCAAGCCAAGCCACGCCCACCAAGCCACTCCCACAGAACCAGTAGTAAAATAAATTTGAATTCCACCACTGGTGGGAAGGTAATAGCATCCCATGAACCTTGGCACATAGTCACGCTGGCCATATGACTACAGAAGTTTCTTTGGACAATACTGGCTCCCTTGGCTAAGAAACAGAGATGGATATGACTGGGCAAGGGGAACCTTTACCTTTTAATTAAAGATGACTGGGAAAAATACCAAGAAGAAGCAAATAGAGTAACTTGAAATGGGCCTGGCCTGGCAAGATGTAATATACCTCTGTTTACTGTATAAAGAATGGCTCCTGCTCATCAAAAGATTACCTATCCTTAAGAGCATCTGTAAATTTTCTGCCATTGAAGGAGATTTCTAAAGAAGGAACAGTCAGGCTCTTCTAATTCATTGGCCAATGGTTGTAATTCCTCCTGCATGAACAACCCCCAAATTGTTGTAGTGCTGCAGTTAATTTTGATTGCTCAGTAGAGGTGAATAAATAGCTAGACTTTTCAATAGACTGGAGACTACAAACAGGAAGCACAAGGATGGATGTGTTTGGCAATTAATGATTGATTGATCTCAGGTCATCCCAACCACCTGATGGCTAAGTGGGCATTTGAACCGGATTTCCCCAGTCTTAGTCTAAAACTTCAACATTAACCACATACTGGAAAAACAGTACCAAATCTCCTCAAATGCTTTGAGAAGATTACCATCCGAGAGCATTTTCTCTCAGTGGAATAATGCTCATGTCTGTACAAGGTTTGGTGAATTTCCCCATGTTCAAAGATGCTAACTTGTAAGGAGTGGGGATCAGAAAAGATAAGAGACATTAAAAAAAAAAAAGCTGGCTTGGCAAACTTTTGTACTTTTTATAATTTCAACAGGAGTCACTTTTAAAACACAAGAAAAAGCATACTCACCTGTTTGTGCATGCATTTCATTTTCAATTTGCATCAGATAGGATGCAATCTGGCACTCCTCCTATGTTCTGAACTGCAGTTCCCAAAATTCACAGCCATCATAACCGAAGCTGGAGAATTGTGGCTGTGGTGCCTCAAGACACCTGGAAAAGTGCAAGTAGAAGAGGCAGAAATGGGGCCTCCAAAGAAATAACTATGGTGCAACAGCTGGGAAAGTGACGGGTCCTTGATGCTTTCTGAATTTGCCTGTTTTCTGGCAGATGTTTCATTACCCAAACCAAGTAAAATCAGCAGTACTAGTGTGATGTGATACACAGCATCAACAGTAGAGACCTTCAAATTTCTAGGTTCTACTGTATCACATGACCTAAAATGGACACTTAACATCAAAAATGTCATCAAAAAAGCACAACAAAGAATGTTCTTTCTACGCCAATTCAGAAAGCTCAAACTGCCCAAGGAGCTGCTGATCCAGTTCAACAGAGGAATTATTGAGTCTGTCATCTGCACCTCTATAACTGTCTAGTTTGGCTCTGCAGCCCAACAGGACAGACACAGACTTCAGAGGATAATTAGGACTGCAGAAAAAACAATTGCTGCCCACCTGCCTTCAATTGAGGACCTGTATACTGCACAAGTCCAAAAGAGGGCTGTGAAAATATTTACAGACCCCTCACATCCCAGACATAAACTGTTTCAACTCCTACCCTCAAAATGATGCTATAGAGCATGCACATTCAAACAACCAGACACAAAAACAGTTTTTCCCCGAAAGCCATCACTCTGCTAAACAAATAATTCCCTCAACACTGTTCAACTATTTACAAAGTCTGCACTACTATTACTATTAATCTTCTCATCACTCCTTATCATCTCCTACTTGTGACTACATGACTGTAACATTGTCGCTTGTATCCCTACAATTTATATGGACTGTTTCCTAGTATGATTTGATTGCTTATTGTACCCTGTGACTATTATTAAGTGTTGTATCTGATGATTCTTGACGAATGTATCTTTTCTTTTATGTATACTGAGAGTATTTGCACCAAGACAAATTCCTTGTGTGTCCAATCACATTTGGCCAATAAAGAATTCTATTCTATTCTATTCTATTCTATTCTATTCTATTCTATTCTGTTCTGTTCTGTTCTGTTCTGTTCTGTTCTGTTCTATTCTGTTCTATTCCGCATTCTATTCTATTCTGTTCTGTTCTGTTCTATTCTATTCTATTCTATTCTATTCTATTCTATTCTATTCTATTCTATTCTTACCTAGTTTGGGTAATGAAACATCTGCAAGAAAACAAGCAAGCTCAGAGAGCACCAAGGACCCCACAGTTCAACCTTGAGCTACAAATCTTCTCCATTATTAGGAGCTTGAAAAGTGTTAGAAATTATGACCTGTGTCAAAAGGGGGAGGGATATGATATCATCTACCTCCAATTTCCAACACAGTCCTTTCAACAGTTCCAAGAAGGCTTCACACCAATTTGCATTACTCAGGTGACCCTGATAACACAGATAAACCTCCAGGTGACCTTAACGATCTGCTAAAAGAATGCAAAAAACCAGCTGTCTGCAAGGAGTATAAATCCTTCCATTCCCTACCACCATCCAGTCAGAGCTGAAGAAGCTTCTTGGGTGAGAAGTGAGACGTCTTCAAAGAAAAAACAGAAAGTCCAGTTGCCTCTTGAAAAAAAACCACCTTTGGGATAACCATGACCTGGATGACTGAGAATCTCCAGAGACATATGTCCAATTTAATTGCTGTCCACCCCTTCTCTTGGTTACACAATTGATGAGCACTCAATGTGGTCATGAGGTCCATGGATGGATGTTGGAACTTCAATTTCGGGTCAAAAGTAGCTTTTTCAGGGTTCATTGTAACGTCAAACAGTTGCTAATCAACTGGTGGTAAATCAAGGACTACCTGTAGTACTTTCAAGTTCATGTGTATGGGAATGGCTTCTTGAATCACCAAATATCAAGGCACCAAACCAGCTGGTCCTTTCCTGGGTCTTACAGCAAAATTTTAATTTGATTTGATAGCCAATGAAAGATCAAATATAGTAAGAACAGTAACAGAATGAAAGAAAACAAACAATCCTAGCTAAACCCTGCATTTTATTCATTTTATTTTTTTAAAAAAGATCTCTTTATTAAGCTGAAAAGTGAAAACAAAGAAAGAAAATCACAAGTATTGATTTCAACACATTCCAAACACTATAGCATAATCTACATTAACAGGATAATAACTACAAACATAAGACACAAGGCAGAGTTTAGAAAAGAAAGGAAGGGATTTTTTTTTTTAAAAAAAGAAATAAATTGCATGGAAATGTATAATCACAGGCAAAATGGAGCTGGATTCAGCACCGCCCCTCGCAGATCTATGTCAATGTGTATTGCATTTAAATTAGTACTCAGAAGTAGAATGAAGGCTACAGCCTGTTGCAGGAGGCCTATTTAGTCTTTGCTTCAGGGAAGGAAGAAAAGCAAATCTCCCACACACACACCCTTTTTTTGCTCCAGTAAGTTTAGGGTCAACATTAGACTTCAGAATAACAGAATTGGAAGGGACCTTGGAGATCTTCTAGTCCAACCCACTGCCCAAGAAACCCTATACCAGGGGTTCCAAACAGGGGTGGGATTCAAATTTTTTAACAACCAGTTCTGTGGCTGTGGCTTAGTTGGTGGACATGGCTTGGTGGTCATGTTATTGGCTGGGCGTGGCCAACTCAATATCACTCACATCAAGGCACGCATCTCCTCGCCTGGTGTCTCATGACTACAGGGATGCTGCAACAGTCGTAAGTGTGAAAAATGGTCATAAGTTGCTTTTTTCAGTGCCATTGTAACTTTGAATGGTCACTCCATACAAGCAAAGTACCAGCAAAGGAGGAGGAAAAAACCCCAGAGAAGTTCCAGAGACAGGAAGTCTAGTCCTGCCAAGAATGTAATAAGGGTTAGCGGAGAGGCAGTTTCTGTAAGCAACACCAGAATGTTTCCTTCCTGCCTTCCTTACAGGATTAGGCCAGTAATTTCTTCTAACAACTGGTTCTCCGAACTGCTTAGAATGTTAACTGGTTCCAGCGAATAGCTGAGAATTGGTAGAATCCCACCCTGGTTCCAAACCAGGAGTGCTATTCAGCAGGTTCTGAACAGTTCTGGAGAACCGGTAGTGGAAATTTTGAGTAGTTTGGAGAACTGGCAAATACCAGCTCTGATTGGCCCCACTCCCATCTATTCTCTGCCTCCCATTGAGTCCCAGCTGATCGGCTGGGTCTTCTATGGTTGCCCTGCACAGGGGAATGGAGCTGGAAAGCAGGTTAATGGGATGGGGAGGGAATGGGGATTTTGCAGTATTCTTTACCTGCCACGCCCACCAAGCCATGTCCAGAGAACCGGTAGTAACATTTTTTGAATCCCATCACTGCACAGAACCAGGAAAAAATTGTAAAAGAATTTGAATCCCACCACTATTCCAAACGCAAGTCCCGGGGCCCGGATCCAGCCTGTGGGGTGCTTAGATCTGGTGCATGAGGCCGCCCTAGAAACAGCGAAGGACTAGCCTGCAGTGCCTCTGCCAGCAAAAATGAAGCTCAGGAAGGCCACTGGCAGCCCTCCCAGGCCCCGTTTCGAGTCTCTATGGCCTCCTGCAATTCTCTGCCAGTGAAACAGAGCTCCGTTTTCACTGGCAGAGCGCTGCAGGAAGCCATTGTGGCCGAAAACAAAGATGGGAGCCCGTTTTCGCTGGCAGAGTGCTTGTGCTACCAAAGGCGCCCCCAACACAATGTCAAGCTGGCCACGTTCACTGTGGCCATGCCCGCCCCCCGGCCCCTGAGGTCAAAGAGAACCCTGATGCGTCCCTCAATTAAATGAGTTTGACAACCCTGCCGTGTACCATTTCAGACAAATGTTTAACTCTTCTTAAAAACTTCCAGTGTTGGAACATTTACAACTTCTGGAGGCAAAAGTCATTTCACTGATTAATTCTCCTGACTGTCAGAAACGTTCTCCTTTGTTCTAGATTACTTCTTTCCTTGATTAGTTTCTGCATGCATCCATTTCATCCCTGCTGTCCACTTGCCAATAGACTTTTTTTTTGGTCTTCCCTTTATTTCTGGGGCCCAGGATACTTTATGTTCTTTAATCCCACACCACTTAATCCATGCTTATCATATCAAGTCTTTATCTCACACATGGGGAATCCAAAATCTCAGAGCAGAGTGCAAACATGGATTGTTTCTTATGTATTAAGTGGGATTTCCCTGGACTTCCATCCAATTGTACCCACTAAAAACAACAACAATGTAGTTTCCTAATATCCTGTCTCCTTAAACTTTGGCTACATTCCTACAAAACGCCCAACCCATTTACAAATTAATTAATTTTCTGAGTTTGCACAAAATATTGAACCATAAACCACCCAGCTGGTCCATTTTCACACCCTACTACAAGCCATATTAAAGGTTAACACTAAGCTTAGTTTATTGTACAAATGTGGCCAATAGTTCATTTATAATAGATTAAACTGGTTGAATAAACATATTGATATAGTAGTACAATCTGTGGTATCAGCTTCATACGGTACAGTATATTTAAAAAACAATAAAATGAACTTTCACAGTTCTTCCCTAATGCCAGGCAAATATGTGAAATCCTGCTTTTATCCATAATCCCTTGGCACAATTTCCTTATTTAGTATTATTTCTCCTCCTACCTCTCCCAAAATAATACTGCATGTACACAAAGTAGTCCTCAACTTACAACAATTCATTTGGTGGCCATGTGAAGTTACAATGGCACTGTAAAAAAGAGACTTATGACTGCTTGTCACACTTAACGACTTTGGCAGCATCCCCATGGTCATGTGGGCAAAATTCAGATGCTTCTCAACTGGTTCACTATTTGCAACCTTCTGATAAGCAAAGCCAATGGGGAAGCCAGATTTACTTAACAACCGTGTTACTGACTTAACAACCGCAATGATTCACTTAACAATTGTGGCAAGGAAGGTTGCAAAATGGGGTAAAACTCACTTAACAACTTAGCAGTGGAAATTGTGGGCTCAATTGTCATAAGTCAAGGACTACCTGTATACAGAATTATATACCTATATAAAGTATTCTATTCTATTCTATTCTATTCTATTCTATTCTATTCTATTCTATTCTATTCTATTCCATTCCATTCTAATTCTATTCCATTCCATTCCATTTTATTCTATTCAGTAGTCTCTGGCCATACTAAAAATTTGCAGTCTCTGCTTTCTATTTGGTAATACATTTAGAATGTCTGGATTGGATGGGGAAAATCATATTAAAGGGTCATATTAAAATTGGTTATCTATCAGAAACTGATGGATATAGGGTGAAAGCAGATAAACATGCTGGTGTGGTAGAAGCACAGCCATGGCTGCAAGGCCAGATGGACATCCCAGCAACTGTTTAAAAAAGGAAATGTGTGAATAGTGGCTGCAATTCTTTGCTGCTGCAGGCAAGACAAAATAAATAGCACCAAAAGTCAGGATCATTTTCTATAGTTCATGTAGAAACGTTAATGGAGAGTAAGAGCGGCATTGCTTCAAGAAGTCGCAAAAAATATGTATGATTTTTACATTAAATAAATGTGAGTTTTACTGGCTAAAGCTCTCTCTCTCCCTCCCTCCCTCTTTCTCCCCTCTCCCCCCTTATAAAAAGTGGCACATAGATTTAGGTGCAAGTCCTAAAAAGTCCCTGGGGAAATTTTTACTGCCCAGGGAGATCAAGCACCATGAAATTTGCATGCTTGAATTAATGTAATCTCTGGAAAATGTATCCAGACACCATTCCTCCTTTCATGTTAATTAAGGCTGAATGCACCTATCACTGAAATAGTAGGATTAATCAACATGTTCGTTAAATGTAGATTAAAAGTGTGGACTGCAGCTCTAATTTTAATCAATTGCCCATTGGGGAGAAAAAAGAGTATTTTGGACTTACTGCAGTGACTGAGATATTTTTCTCTCTCTGTCCTTCTCTTTCTCTTTCTCTTCTCTTGTGCAGGAAGAGCAGATTGCCTAGGGCAGACCCTTTTTTCTGGACCAGATTCTGTGACTGAGTCATGTCACATTAAGCCATAGCCTTTGATGTACTGTATGTTCACCTGCTGGAGTTCTGCATTTCTCGTTCTGGAGACCATCATTAAAACATCCATGTATTGAGTTCAAAGTCAAATGGTTATTTTGAATTCTATCAAAACCTACGTAGCTCGAGTGCTGAGTTGGAATATGTGACAATCATACATCCACTTCCCTCAGTCTAACCTGTGTAGCTTGGTGATTGGCTGATCCCTGTGACAGTGAAAAAAGAAACGTTCCCCCATCAGATCTGTCTTCAACAAATACTAAAAGACTGAGCGTTGACATGTTAGGTCACATAGGCTTAAATTCCATCTCAACCCTTACTTTATAATATTTTGGTTAAAGATCAAAGTGTTGGATACTTTGTACCTGTCCACCATTTTGTTAAATGCAGAATTGAGAATGGATCACATGACCTCCCACTTTCTATCTATCTCCATAATGCTTCTGTTATGCCCATAAGAGTTACATCTGAAAAAAAAAAAACCTAAGGCTTCTCACTTTGGGACTGTCCATGTTAATTAACCACAGTATTTCTTTCTGGAAAAATATTTTGTCTTTTGGGTGTTTAGACATAGATAATGTAAACTACATGGACTTGTCATCTGCCTGTCATCTGCACCTCTATATTGCACCACCCCTTACTGTATTCTTGCTTTCAGAACATGAAGCTGGTTCAAGAGTCTCTGGTTTGATTCTGCAACCCAACAAGACAGACACAGACTTCAGAGAGTAATTAGGACTGCAGAAAAAAACAATTACTACCAACCTGCCTTCCATTGAGGATCTATATGCTGCACAAGTCAAAAAGAGGGCTATGAAAATATCTACATAAATATTTATGTCCAGGATGTGAAAATATCCACATCCTGGACATAAATTGTTTCAACTCCTACCCTCAAAACAATGCTATAGATAGAGCACTGCACAACAGAACAACTAGACACAAGGACAGTTTTTTCCCCAAACGCCATCACTCTGTTAAACAAATAATTCCCTCAACACTGTCCAAGTATTTACAAAGTCTGCACTACTATTACTATTAATCTTCTCATCACTCCTTATCACCCATCCCCTCCCACTTGTGACTGTATGACTGTAACTTTGTCACTTGTATCCTTATGATTTATATTGACTGTTTCCTAATATGATTTGATTGCTTATTGTACCCTATGATTATTATTAAGTGTTGTACCTGATGATTCTTGACTCTTGATGAATGTATCCGTTCTTTTATATATACTGAGAGTATTTGCACCAGGACAAATTCCTTGTGTGTCCAATCACACTTGGTCAATAAAGAATTCTATTCTATTTTATTCTATTCTATCCTATTCCCTGTTCCCTATTCTATTCTATTCTGTTCTATTCTATTCTACTGTCAGACATAAAGACTACCTCAAAGGCAAACACAGATACAAACAAAATAAATGTTTGCCTGCTAAGTGTGCAGGGGAAGAAGAGACAGCCTGAGGGCAGAGTCAAGAGAAAACTCAGCCTAGAATCATTCCATGTCCATAAATGCTCCAAGTCCATCCCACCCTTCCATTCCATTGACTCTTATCTAGCACCAATTTAGTGCTGCCCATTAGTTGACCAGGTTCTTATGTATGGGCTTGTGCAATAAATCTTCTTAACTGGAACTTAACCTGTGTGATCCTGATTCTTTGTGCCTGACAGGTAAATACAGGTGAATAAGACTGGGCTTTCCAGAAAGTGGCCTCTTGCCCAGCATTTTTTAAAATTTTGCTGCTCATCTTGCAGCAAAGTGACTCTTTCTGAGTTGGCTTTGCGGCCAACACTAAGGATATGATGATCCAGTTTTTTCCCTTACTGTATTCTTGCTTTCAGAACATGAAGCTGGTTCAAGAGAGCTCTGGTTCCTTTGAATTGGTACGTAATAATATGTGTGAATCAACTGAACACAACCTGAGATTCTTTTTTCTTCCTCCTTGGAAAGTGTCAAGGGTATTCCATAGGGATTTGATCACATGGATTGCATTGGATCGGTAAAGCTAATAAAAGGAGGTTGGGATACTGGGAAGTGTCATAAATGAGCTGGGTTTGTCCTTTCCACGTAGGCGTGATTCAGAAGGGTTGGCAGTGCTGTATTGCTTGGGACAGTATGACTGAAGGGAGTTGTTCAGGAATATGAAATATTGCTGATGAGAAATTATCTTGCAAGCAGCGTGTTCATTTTATTGAGAGTTGGAATTAGATGCCCATAAATCTTTCCAAGAGTTTTTCAGGTGCTTTTTATGGCTGGTGCATGCAATTTATTGTATTGTATGTTGCGGAGGGGGAAGGATAATTTAAAAGGACACTGTCAAATGCACTTTATGACTTGTATTTATTTATTTTTAATCTCCTTTGTTTCCCAATGGTTCCTCGGCAAGGGGCAATGCAACTCTGCATTGCTGAATGGAGGCAAATTTGGAAATGTAATTTTATTCTCAGTTTTCTAGGGCAAGTTTGGATATAAACTGACAGAGAAATTAGTCCTGCATATGTCCTGCAGCACGAAATGTCATGCTGTGTGTGTGAATAGTCTTCTATTCCTTGGTACATTGCTATTGCATAAACCCATGTTCATGTTGCTATGTGCGTATATGTCTTTGTTGTGCGCTCTTATAGTCATCCTTTCATTTCTCATATTCATATCTTTTCAGTCTTTGTGCTGCCTAAAATTGTTGCCATTTGCAGCTCATTTCTTTAGCTTAGCCTCACGACTCCCATTTAATTAATTAATGAATTCCAGTATATTATAGTACTCACAATGTTTTTAATGTATCATTTGAGGAACTTTGTAAGTAGGATAAAAAAATGGCAGTTCTAGAATCTTCTTTTAGCTGGAAAATGTGCTTCAAGTAAATACAGAATGACTGCCTAATTCATAATAGTGAAGAAGGTGGTTATATCTGTTGAAGAGCTTGCAATTCTGTTCATAAGACAGTCTCGGTTTTTACTGTATATGTAAATATAGAATAGAAAATATAGAATAACACTGATGCATCTGTCAGTTTTGGTTTTCTGTAGTTTCCTTGCTCTGTCTCCTTAAGTATTATTGTGCACATTACTTTGAATTCATTTGGATTTGTCTTTTGAAAATTGGTGCCTTTGTGTGTGTGTGTTATACACATTAGTATATGCTAGCTTTTATTCTTTATGTATTTTTTATTGACAGAAAGGAAGTACATCCAACTTTGAGAGGGATAATGAAGGAGGGATGATACAAGAAAGGCCTGGTTCATAGCCAGAGAATTGATTGTTTTTGTGTCTCGCCACAAATAGAATAACTTTAATTATCTTAGACATATAGATTTATGAAGAGACCCACACTGGCTTAGGAAAATGCAGAATAAAGTGTGAACTTGGAAATACAACTTTCATAAATACAGGAAGCAAGTTTTTTTTTTAACTACAATCTAAATCAAATTTTAGCATAAAACCTTGGGCAGACTTTTTGAATCTGTACTATTCAGTGTGGCAAATAATTGTGTTTTATCATGCATTAAAGATCATTTAGGATCTTCCCATTTTGTAGAATTTGCACAATTTCTCTGCAAGTCTCTGCGACTGTGCTAATTTCCCCCAGTATCACTCTAGCAAGGTCTGGTTTCTCTTGTTCCCTTTTGCATTACTGCTGTCGAAAAACTAAGCTCACAGTGGGCTCAGCAATTACTGGTAGCAAAAGAAATATAAGGCAAAAACAAGTATTGCTAATAAGCTGACACATTAAACAATGAGTCACGCTTCCATAAGGAGCCTGACTTGAGTTATAACCCTAAATAAACAAGCTGTGAGAAACAGTTTACAAACTATGAATGTGTTACTTATTTAGCTGCCATGGAGAAGCTGTGATCTGAACCCTGAGTTGTATTTAAGTATCTAAAGCAAATGCACAGCTTGATATTTTCAAAGTAGTGGGCCCCATCATCTTGTGCTTAAGCTTTCCAATTAAGAACAAATATGGTTTCCAATGCAAAGAGAACAAGAATGGTTCTTCATTAACAATCCTCTTTTAGGGATATTAACTTCAAAGGAAAACCCCACCATGAACTACAGCAAGTCTTCCCAGGCAGAATGCTCATGGGACTGTAAACTTTGCCATGATATAAGGATTCCTGCCTTGGACAGCAGGGGTTGGACGAGAAAACTTCCAAGGCTTCAGACTTATGACCCTATTTTGAAACACAGGTGCATTACCCCAGGTTTCTATTTAGACCAGTGTGGAACCCTTTCAATGATATCACCAGAGTACCATTTTTAATGTTGTAGACGAGGGGAATCATTAACTACATGCATATTAAAGATACAATTAACACATTTAATTTAAATTAAACTTACATTAAATCAAGAGCAATGTTTGTCCTGCCTTCAACTATTTCCTTATTCTTATCTCCATTTATTTTTGCTTTGACTTTCCATGTCAACAGATGCGTGTTTGACAAGTCAGCAAGTTTGAGTCTAAGGGAAAATCTTTATTAAGAATCAATAACAACAGTCCTTCTAGTCAAAAAATGTGTCCAAGTATAAGCATGCATTTTCAAAAAAGAGAATTGGCAAGTGCATCTTATATTACAGTTGGCTTGCTTTAGACACACCTTGAAAACAAGTTATGAGCTTCATGCTCCTGACACCCACTAAGAAAAGAAGATAAAGAAAACACAGAATTTTGCTACCCATAGCTTGTTCTCTATATGGGGTTCTTTGCATTTTACAGGAAAAAGCCACTGAAGTCTTAATGATGCTTTTAATACTATGACTGAAGTGCCTCCCTTAAAAAAAAAAAAAAAACATAAATCCTCCTACCTCAGTGTGTGTCTGTGTCTTCCTAGCGATTCATGGTTTGCACCATCTCTATAAGCAATAAAAAAGAAGTTTCTATGATCTGTGATGTGTTGGGCTTGGCATCAAAGGCACACTTTTTGTCAGCATGAGGCACAAGGGGATAGCAATTTCCATGGATCTGCTGAGAGAATGGAAATAATTACAGGAATAATAATTTTATCGCACAAGGTGTTGCTCATGCTATGTACTGTAACAAAAAAGCAAAGTGCTCTTTGCCCCATGGAGCTTACAAAAGAAAACAGGAGGAGGAAGGATTACTAGGAATGTTTGCAGCCTTGAGTTACTTCTAAAGTAATAAAGATGGCATAAAAATCTAATATATAAATAAGGCCATGAAGTGCTGCTGCTGCAGGAACACCCTGTCATTAAGCTGCAAATAAATCCCAGAGAATTCACCAGCTGCTGGCATTCCTGGGTGTGATCCGTAACAGCTTCTTCGGTTGATTTTAATAAGGGTGTTGCTCAGGATAGATTATCAAGGGCTGAGAATTTCCCTCACATCACCCATTCTACCTCCAAAGTCCCCCTTACCCTTTAAAAATTATATGTATAGACCAATGGTGGGATTCCAAATCTTTTCCTACCAGTTCTATGAGACCATGCTTCGCAGCATTCAAAGACCACCCTCGGTAAGCTGAGCTGCTTTTTAGCTCAGCTGAGGCGTGGCAATTCACTCTGCCACACAAATCAGCTGAGCTAAAAAACAAGGGACTATAGGATAGGGAAGGGAAGGGCCAGCCAGAGGAAGTATTTGCCGAACTACTCAAAATTTCCACTACTGGTACACCAGAACCAGTCTGAACTGGCTGAATACCACCTCTGGTACAGACTGCAGGGGTATCAAACTGGTGGCCCATGGGATGGATGGATTATGCACAGGACACGCCCAGCCTAGCTCCGTGAAGGGGAAAAAAGGTATGAAATGTCATTATGACGGCAACGTGACACCGCAAGTTTGACATCTGTGGTATAGTGAGTTTGTCAATTCACACACACACAAAAAAAACTCCTTTCACAAAGGAAAATTAATTCGATATGAATCAGGAACAACAGGCAACAACACGGCATCTTATGAGCAGGATCTCCAAATTTTATTTGGATAGACTGAAATTTAGCAAATGGCCAATTTTAAAAATGTGTTGAATTTCATTGTTGTCTTGTTTTAAGATGAAGAGGTCATTTACAATTGATAGGAGCATCCGAATTTATAACAAAATTGCTAATTGTTGCATTTAGGATGCTATTTAATTGGTTAACAGTTTTTTAAAATCAACTGATCTAATTAAATGTTGCACCTTTAGTTGCAATGTCCTTCAGTGGTGTGAAACTCATGATATCTTTTTTTTCTTTTTATCTAGGGATGTCTCAATTATTACAAATTTAGTTCATTTTGGAAGGTACCTTGGAGGTCTTCTAATCCAACCCCCAGCTCAAACAGGAAACCCTATATTAAGTGTATGAAAACACCAGATGGAATTATATCTCCTCAAGCAATTATGTTATGGCTAGGTCCAAGCAAATTCCACTCCGAAAGTAATGTAAATAGCAACATTTCAAAGTCATAAGGAATTGCAATTATATTTAATCAAGACATTCATTCAAAAAGATTCAAATCCACACTTTTAAGAGCTAACTATTCTCTGGACATGGTGGCTCAGCGGCTAAGACGCTGATCAGAAAGATTTGCAGTTTGGTGGTTCGAATCCCTAGCACCATGGAACGGAGTGAGCTCCCACTACTTGTCCCAGCTTCTGCCAAACTAGCAGTTCGAAAGCATGTAAAAAAATGCAAGTAGAAAAATAGGGACCCCTTTGGTGGGAAGGTAACACCGTTCCGTGCGCCATCAGCATTTAGTCATGCTGGCCACATGACCACAGAGATATCTTTGGCTGGCTCTTTGGCTTTGTAATGGAGATGAGCACCGCCCCCTAGAGCCAGAAATGACCAGCACATAGGTGTGAGGGGAACCTTTACCTTTTAATCTTGCTTTGGTGGGTTGATCAGTCTCATGTTTTTCTGCATTTAATTTGTCAGGATCTCATGTTCTTCCTGTCCCATTTGTAAAGGAATTTGCAAACTTGGTAAATTTTTATCCCCTAAAACAAATGATTACTTATCTATTCTGAAAATGTCTGCATGTAGCTAATGAAACATATTTCCCCCCTATAAAGTCCGGTTTGCCTTTCTTTGAGTTGTCATCTGCTACTCAGCAAGAGTTATTCATTCATTCGAACAGCTTTTTGCTTGCCAGGTAGATTTTATCTGAAGATCATAATTTCCTTGGCTGCACCTGTATTTGTCTTGCCTTGTTTGATGTTGCTGTTCCATGGCAGAACTCTGATTTTAATCATTGTGAAGCATCTTGAGTAATATATGCATTAATACACAAAGTGTGTGTGGGTCGGTGTGTTAAGAAAGGAATACTATTACCAGGATTAAATTTGCCACATACAGTGGCTGGAAAATAAGAATTCCCCCCTCCCTTTGTTAATCAGAGGTACATCTGTTAGTATATATTAAAAGGGTTTTAATTCATTATAATGAAGAACAGTTGTAAATCAAGGTAGACAATAATTTTTGACTAGGGGTCTGCAATTTTCTCTCCCCAAAAGCTCTCCTAGTTTCTATGCTACTTGTTAAAGTGACAGCTACCCTCAGCCCATGCAACTCCTGCTACAACAATCCCAGGGACTTTCCCTTTTGTTTTGCCTTTAATTTTTGAACCGAACGGCTAAGAAATGCAAGTTGGAGGTCACAAGGATGGCATGGAAGAGATCTGGAATACCTGTAATACTGTAGGGCATTTTTTATAAAAAAAAAAACATAACTTAATAACATAAGTAGGGTGACTATTAATCTGTATACCTTCAGGTCAAGTTTATGCTAGCAACAGACACAGTACAAAGAGAGAAAGAAATGGAGAATAGGAAAGGGTACATGGGAAACCTACGCAAATACTAGTTTATAATACTATTGATTTTAATGCAAAAAATAAAGGCAAAGAAAGATTCACCCGATAAAAAGAAAAGTCTATATTTGACTTGAAGCAGTGTGCTGGAAAAACGGGAGCAGCATTGTAAAAAAGGGAATGAGATCAGCATAAAAAATGTATGAGGCCAGGATAGGAATTAAATTGTTTTAAAGTGAATTCAAGTGAAAATCTTATCTAATTTTTTACTGACTATATACTTGATGGCTTGGTTACAATTCAATAAAGATGAAGAAGCTTTGGAGGCTGAGTTGAAGGTTCTGCAGAACATCCTGAAGCCTGTTTAGTAGGCATGGAATACTGCCCACCTCTTGCTCCCCAGTTTGTAACTGTTAAAGTTAAGTATTTTGTGCAAACAAAGACAGGAGTAGGTAACCTGTGTCTTCCATAAGCTTAGATTACTGACCCTACAGTCACTTACTCTTTCCATCTTGCCTGGGGCTGGTGGAAATTGAAACCCAAAAAGTCAGCATATCATCAGGTTCCCTACACTATGTTACTGTAGTTCGGGGGTGTTCAACCTTGGCAACTGTAAGACTTGTGGACTTCAACTCCCAGAATTCCCCAGCCAGCATTAACTGGAATTCTGGGAGTTGAAGTCTACAAGTCTTAAAAGTTGCCAAGGTTGGACATCCCTACTGTAGATGAATTAACAGGACATAATGAAATGAAGGGATTAACAGGGAAAGGATGCTTGAACCCAAGTGTATTTTCTTTGCAAGCAGGCCTCCTTGGTAGACTTACTTTTGAGAAAACATCTTTAAAGCTGGGATGTCCAAGCTTGGCAACTTTTAAGACAGGTGGACTTCAACTCCCAGAATTCCCTAGCCAGCAATTCTGAGTGTCAAAGTCCACCAGTCTTAAAGTTACCAAGGTTGGACAACCCTGCTGTAGATGAATTTGTGAGACTTAAGGCTGTTATAATGGCTATATTTACTTTCAATAACAGGAAGTGTGCCATTTTGTAATTATTATTGGGGACTATGAGATCAGTCACATGGATATCCTGCTTGTGTGGTTTCCATTAGAACTTCTTTCTTTGGCTATTGATAAAGCAGGATGCTAGGCTAGGTGGACTTTGGGGATCCTTTTAGATTCTTTTCCACTTGATCCGCACTTTGGATGAAACATGGACCAAGTAGGTTTGGCCATGTTTCTTGAATAAGTTGCAATCGATCCATTTCCTCTCTGTGGCGCTTCACGTGGAGCTGTCCAGTGGTGGGAGTCAATTTTTTTTTACCTACTGGTTCTGTGGGCGGTGGCTTGGCTTGGTGGACATGGCTTGGTAGGCATGGCAGGGGAAGGATACTGCAAAATCTCCAGTTCCCACCCCACTCCTGGGAGAAGGTTACTGCAAAATCCCCATTCCCTCCCCACCCCACTAACCTGCTTTCCAGCTCCGTTCTCCTGTGCAAGGCAACCAAAGGAGACCCAGCTGATGAGCTGGGACTCGGGAGGCGGAGAAGAGATAGGGGCGGGGCCAGGCAGAGGTGGTATTTGCTGGTACTCTGAACTACTCAAAATTTATGCTACTGGTTTTCCAGAACTGGTCAGAACCTGCTGAATACCACTTCTGAGTTGCTCCATAACCAAAGAGACCTCATGACTATTTTTCTTTCCCAAGGCAAATAGTTTTTCTATCTCTGTTTAGCTTCTCCATCTGAAAATTGCCTGCCTCTGACAGATGGAACAAGAATCAGATCTGACTGCGGCCAAAATGCTAGCAGATTCTTCCTCCCTTGCACAAATGCTGCACAGGATTAAAAGGGATGAATGAGGGTAAATCCATTGTCTTTGGGGCCCTTGGGTGTTAATGAATAATAATCCTATAACACCATCCTCCTTCAGGCATGCCAGCTTTCAGCTGCCAGTGCAAATATAACCAGGCATTTATTGTTATCAATATCTACTCGTATCAGATTTTGTAAGAGTTGGAAAGGAGGGCTGAAAGTGGCACTGACATATAAGGAAGTGCAAAGAGTTGTGTAAGCCACTGAAATTAATCAAGGTTAGGATCAGAATTCCCAAACCAGCTTCTCCCAAGGAATTTGACTTGCTAATGAGTTATGAAATTGGGTCAGATATTTCCCACATCGATAGCAGGTGGGAAGTTCAAATGCAGAACAATTGTACAACAGTCTTTTCCAACCTTATACCATCCAAATCTTTTGGGCTATACCAGGGGTGGGTTCTACCAGTTAATGTCCATTATACAGTGTGGATTCCAGGCAGATGAGCTGTATTCGAGAATTGATCTGGCAAAAGTTTTGTATGCCCTGGTTTGCAGTATAGCATTAGCCCTTCCCCCTAGAGTTGGACACTACTGGACAGGGGAAATCTCTACCTTTTATTTGTGTGTCCTCATTGTTCATCCTGAAGCATAGGCGGGTGGTTAATAAATATGGAATTTAGAAAGGCTCTGTTATCATCACAAAAGTGGGTGGTGATGCTAGCAGCCTGCAGGCCTTTCTTCTCAAAGGCCTTCCCTCATCATTCCTGTCCTCTGTCTGGTGCTACTCTTTCCTCTTTTCACTGTAGGGAAACAATCTTCCCTCCCAGTTCCCCAATTATTTTCCCCAAACTTCTTCTCTAAACATTGACAAAATGGTGTCCCCATCCCTGCCTTCTGGAAGCGGGTAACTAGGATCACTGCAAAACAAAACAATGGTCTCCCATTGCCTGCCATGTTGATTGCTCATCTCTGGGTCTGAAGTGGTCTAGAGAGAGCACCTAAGAATTGCAGTGGTGGTCACTTAGAAGACAATTTTTTTTTTTTACTTTGAACTCCTGGATGCTGAACTAATAAAATGCACTCCAGCTGAACCCTTCACAGATGGAGACAGAAGTATCCAGAGGCATATTGGTACAAAAGGTCTCAAGTTGCCCAATCCTAACACAAACTTTTTCGATGTCCAGTTATTTGTGTTGAAAATAAAAATCAAACTCACATAGTCATAGTGGAGCTTTAACCTGGCGCTTTCTTGATTATAAGAGCAACTTGCTCAGGCTGGTGAGGATGATGGGAACAGAATTCCCCTATCCAGCACCAGGCTGAATAAAGCTACCCCAATGTATTTTACAGTCGTTGTTTCATATTCCTTAGCATAATGAGAGCACTGAGATCAGTGCAAGGCAGCCATGTTACTTATTTATGAAGAATTAAAGTATTCATGCTTTAGGCAAGCATAGATTCCCCTCCCCCTTCTGCTTAAGTTTTACAGATGCCTCTCTGCTCAACAAAGCAAGACAGTAACAACTTCCACCAACTTCTCTGAACCTGAGTGACTGTTTTTATATACTATACATAGAAGTCTTATAGAATAACAGAGTTGGAAGGGATCTTGGAGGTCTTCTAGTCCAACCCCCTGCCTGGGCAGGAAACCTACACCTCTTCAGACAAATGGTTATCCAATCTCTTCTTAAAAACTTCCAGTGTTGAGAAAAGGGGGTTTTGCCGGCTGGGGAGAGGGTCTGCAACACCCGCAAACCCCTCTCTGGCTTCCCCCTATCTTCGGCTGCCTCTGCGGGGCAGCCTTAGCCTCCAGACCTGTCAGGATCGGAGGCACCAAGACGGCTAGCGCCGCAGGGATCGCGCAGGATCGCGAATCCCTGCCGCTGCCGAAGCTGACAAACCGGAGGAGCGGCGGTCTGTAATGGCTGCCACAAAGAAGCCGGCAGCTGAGTAAGACTGAGCAGGAGGAAGAGGGGAGAAAGTTTACAAGAGAAAGTTTTCTGGCTGACTCAGGACTTTAAGAGACGCCTAACATCCTGAAAACTATGCCTATTTTTGAACGATACTTTGTTTCCAAAGGAGAATTTCAAACGGCAAAATTGAAGTGCTGAAAGGAAAGTTTACCCTCCTTCCCTATGGAATCAACAAATGGCCATTGAGAAACCTGTCTTTTTATAAAAGGTAAAAACTTGGCTTCTTGTTATAAGTGGGAAGGGAGAGGACAAAAAAAAGAAGAAAATATTAAGATCTTGCTGGAGGATATACCTTGAAGATTTTGAGACTAGAAATTAATTGCAATAAGGCTTTAGAATATAGATTGGGCTTTTTTTCTTTTCCCTTCTATTGATATCACCCCAGGAAGAGAAAGTGAGAACTTTGTGCTTTGTTTGGATTGATTGATGTCTCTGGGACTTTGGGGAACTGTTCTAACTTTTGAAACATCTTGGTTGTTTTAAGAAGAAGAATAAAGAAAAGATTTACAATGGCTTTACCTGTTGATGAACTTAGAAAGGAATATGGAAAAATAAAAAAAGAAGGCAAGGACGCCTTCTTTCCTTTTTTTAGAAATGGCGCTTGCTATTTATCAGCAAACACAACAACAGATGGAGGAAACAGAAGAAGAAGAAGACGCCATCTTCAATGAATCTCAAAACTTAATTAAGAAAGAAAGGAGAAAGAGAGGAAGGAAAATGAAGGACTTAAGACTTAAAAAAACACCCAAGAAAGAGAAAAATAAGATGCAAAATCAACACAATGTTAGCAAAAGAAAAAAGGAATACAGCAGAGAGGGGAAGCTAAAAAGGCGGAAGGTGGGGGGGGGGGTAAAAAGGCCAGGTGGGATAAGAAAGAAAGGGAAAAGGGGGGGAAAGCCACAAAGGTATGAATCAAGATGGGAAAAAAGGAATTTTTTTTAGGGATAAAGGGTAATGTATAATTTCTTTTAAAAAGAAGATTCTGCAAGGTACATAAGATGGTATTGTAGTATTTGTATTAGAAATAGAAAACTAGAATGTTATAAGAATTAATAAAAAATTAAAATATTGAAATGTTTAGTAATGATAGACTTTAAAATTTAACAAAATATTAAAAGGAATGTTTAAAATATTGAGTTTAATTGAAGAGTTTAATTGATTGTTGTATTGATGTTACTATAAACTTACTATTGTAGCGTTTGTTTTTGAAATAGATAATTGGAATGTTACAAGATTTAACATTTAGATTTATTATTTAACTATATTAATCATTTTGGATTTATTATTCTTTCCTCTTTTTAAAAGTTAGCTGGTAGAATGTACTAAGCAGAATCAGATTGGGTAATGGGCATTATTTTAAATATTAATTTAGGGGGAGGATAGAAAGGCATCATACGCTGATCAGTGATTTCAGGAGAAATCTTTTTTTTTTGTAGGGAATGAGATAAATGGATAATTTGGAAAGAATGGACAAAAGATACAAACACAATGATTTAAATTAAAATGAATTAAATAAAATAGAATTAAGAAGAGTGAAAAGTGGGGAGTAATTATATAGAAGATATAGAAGGTAAATAAAATAGGTAATGGTATATAAGATGAGCACGAAGCTAATTGAAGTCCATATAAAGAGAGGTAATCTGGGTCCAAACTACTTTCTTAAAAGAAGTTTTATTATTGTGTGTTTTGTGTGTTTATGTTTGTTTGAGAATTAATAAAACCTCGGAGGAATGTTGGATGAGAATAATGGTAACCAAGTCAGAGAGAAATGTAGATGACGATTATAAATTGGATAAATATAGGAAATAATAATAATAATAATAATAATAATAATAATAATAATAATAATAATAATAATGAAATTGAATAAGAGTAAAGAGAAATAATGAGAAATTTGCTTAGAGATATTTATATATTTATATGGAAATGGTGTAAAACAGAACTATGTTGTATAAAATAATGTCTTATTCGACTTGTAAAATTTATAATGGAAAGAGGGTTTATGTATTCAATGGTTAATGATGGTTTGTTTGTCTTTAAAATTAATAAAATTTATTTCAAAAAAAAAAAAAACTTCCAATGTTGGAGCATTCACAACTTCTGGAGGCAAGTTGTTCCACTGATTAATTGTTCTGTCAGGAAATTTCTCCTTAGTTCTAAGTTGCTTCTCTCCTTGATTAGTTTCCACCCATGGCTTCTTGTCCTGCCCTCAGGTGCTTTGGAGAATAGATTGACTCCCTCTTGTTTGTGGCAGCCCCTGGGATATTGGAACACTGCTATCATGTCACCCCTAGTCCTTCTTTTCATCAGACTAGACATACCCAGTTCCTGCAATCATTCTTTGTATGTTTTAGCCTCCATACTCCTAATCAACTTTGTTGCTCTTCTCTGCACGCTTTCTAGAGTCTCAATATCTTTTTTATATTGTGGCAACCAAAACTGGATGCAGTATTCCAAGTGTGGCCTTACCAAGGCATTATAAAGTAGTATTATCACTTCACGTGATCTTGATTCTATCCCTGTGTTTATGCAGCCTAGAACCGTGTTGGCTTTTTTAGCAGCTGCAGCACATGGCTGGCTCATATTTAAATGGTTGTCCACTAGGACTCCAATATAACACAATGTCAACTCATAAACATTTTGTATACATGTTTTACAGTTGTCAACAGAAAGAAGGGGGGAGTTTCAAAGAGCAGGCAGCAGTGTGGAATCAAAAGTACATTCCATTCATATTTTCTTCAAAGACTGATTAGATGACTGAAGCTTCTGCCCCTCAAAAATCTAATTGGAGAGCATGATTGATGACTCTTGGCTATAGACATTTTCATTATATGATACACCCAGAGGGGCGGGGAGGAAAGCAGGATCAAAGGTGACAGTGAATTACATATCTCAGAGTTGGCTATGCCCAGATAAATGCTGGACCTAGAACGTTAACTTCAAATAAATCTTTTTTAGTTTTGGGAGTGTGGCTCAAGGCTCATCATTTAATTGGAGTAACTGCTGGAATCCTAACACACTCTGCATCCATGCTACAGAAACAAGGACCAGCTTTCTTTCCTTTTCTCAGGTTCCTGTTGTCATTCAACTTACTTTCATTCAACATACTTAACCTGAAAATGCAAAGCAGAGCCTCTCCCACTATATATCAATGGAGACTGTGTGGAAAGAGTTCATAGTTTTAAATTTCTAGGAACTCATATTTCTGACAATCTTACTTGGTCAGTCCACACTATGGCCACTGCAAAGAAGGCCCAACAAGCATCTGCACTTTCTGAGGTTGTGAAAAAAAGTGGTCTGGGTGAAAAGTTGCTGGTTACTTTTTACTGTTCTACCTCGAGAGCATTTTGGCATACTGTGTAAAGGTGTGGTATGCTGGATGCTCTGCAGTGGATAAGAAGATGCTCCAGAGAGTTATAAACACAGCACAAAAAATCATCGGTTGCTCTCTTTCTTCTTTGGAAGAAATTGCGAAGACCAGACTCCTCTCTAGAACACTAAAAATCTCCACAGACTGTTCTCATCCTGGACATTCATATTTCGATCTGCTACCATCAGGGAGGCGTTATAGATGTCTTAAAATGAGGACTAATAGATTGAGAAACAGTTTACTTTCCAAGGCAGTAATTGTCTTGAATCAAACAGTGCATTTGTGATTTAGTCCTTTTATTATTATTATTTTAATTTTTAAATACTCTGTAGTATGATTGTGATGTGGTGTTTGGGGCACTGTGCTGGAGTAGCTTTCAAATTTCATTGTATTCATGGAATGCAATGACAATAAAGGTATTCTATTCTGTATTCTATTCCGGAGACTGATTTAACCCATCCTCTGAATTCACATCATATACTGAGATGAAAACTAAACAAACTGGTTTGGATCCACCTAATACACTCTGTTCCAAAAGAAGCTAGTTTTGTTAACTATCTGGAAAGAAACTAAGCAGAAAGGACTGTTGCAGACCAGCAACAAAATAATCTAATACTTATCAATGCAACATATTTTAGCAACTGCAGAGTTGAAATATAAGAACTATATTACGGGTTCAGGCACATTAGAGGGCTCCTTAATGGCACAAGCCTTGGGATACCAATTGATAGATGGGAGAGAAAGGGAATAGAGTAAGGTAGTCCTTGACTTATGACTACAATTGAGCCCAACATTTCTGTTGCTAAGGGAGACAGTTGTTATAGGAATTTTGCCCCATTTTATGACATTTCTTGACATAGTTGTTAACTGAATCACTGCAAGTGTTAGTAACACAGTTATTAAGTGAATTGGGCTTCCTCATTGACATTGCTTTTCAGAAGATCACAAAAGTTTCAGAACACTGAAACTGCCATAAATATAAGCGAACTGCCAAGCATCTGAATTTTGATCACGTGGCCATGGGGATGGGGCAATGGTTGTAAGTGTGAAAAATGGTCATGTCCCTATTTTCAGTGCTGTTTTAACTTCGGACAATCCCTAAATTAACTGTTGTAAGTTGAGAATTACTTGTAGTCAGAGAAAGGGGATGGTTGATTGACTGGTGCAATTGTTCCATGATGCAGCATTTTACTGCAGGCCTATCCAACTTGCACATTCTAAATCAAGAAAGGTGGCTTGTTTTTTGGGTGGTGGTGGTGATGGACGTGGTTATGAACTAGTCACTGAACTTTGTTCCATGTCCCTTTTTCAGTGAACTTCTCATTTTCAGAGTTCCCTGATGTGGTGTGAAATCTCTCAAAAGGCAATTGCCTTAAAAGCGAACCCAACTGTACTTAAATCCCAGCTTGAACAAAACACCAAAAAAATAAATAAAAAATCATTTGTTGTTTAGGTTGCTAAGTAACACAACTGTGAGGAGTGAGAAGTCACTTGCAAAATCTGCATGGGTGACAGCTTGCGCAAATCTGCTGCAGACTGACAAATGAGATGGCTTCTTTGGAATGCTCACTTTTAATGCAAATGCCTGGGTGGAGATTTTCTGAAGATAAAACTAAGTGAAATTAAGAGAGTGATGATGAAGTACAGTGATAGGGATTATGGGCTGCTCCTGACTGTCAGGCGGAAACAACCCGATCCACATGAAAAGAGTTCAATTGGCTGCTTTATCATTCAAACCTATACACAGGAATCTTCTCAGACTGATGTTTTTCACATGATTAAGACTAAATAAGGATCAAAGACATTCAAGGAGGGCTCAGGTTTTGCCCTCTTGTGTCCTCGTAGGAATTCCAGACTATTTCCCTGTTTGATTCCTCTCCCTTGGCTTGGCCAGTCTCTCTCCAATATTGACAGGACGTTTCAGCCCTGGATGAAAGAAACTAACTGCATTCACTTTCTATGAGTCTCCATATCTGGGCTGTGCAATCTGATGCCCTCTTGGTTGGGATTCCAATGTCCAGAATTCTAAGTAGCATGGTGCAAAATTGAAGGGATGGGAAGACTAGACTATTGGACGTGCCCAGATACAACTGAGCCAATGGATGTAACTGTTAAGCTCATTGTGGCTACTTACTTTGAAGTGGTCCTATCTCGTCATTGAGAAATCCTAAAAATTGGTGAACTCCTAGATAACTAGGAGAAAGTAAACATCCTTTTTTTAAAAAAAGAGTAAAAGAAAGATCCTAAGAACTACAGATCAGTCAGTCTGACACTGGGAAGACAAATGATCATTTTTTTGGCATCTTGAAAATCGTAGCAGCTCTCTGCGAGCCAGGTTAGATTCATCTTAGTGAGATGCTTTGCATAATGGAGATGATACAATTCTGTTTGTTAAGGTGAAAAGGAGAACTGATTTGTCTCGATGAGACACTTCATGTTGTCCTGAAGCCTTAACTGGCAGTTTCAAGCTTCTATCTACTGCAGCTGTTGAAAAAAACCTCCTCAGAAACAAGGCCATGCATAGTAACATAGCTTTCCTGTTAGAACTGGGGTATGGGAGAGATTTCAAAAGAATGCTTTGTTTGAAGTATTGTCAAAGCAAATCTTCACTTTGAAGTTTTGCAGAGTCTTATAATGCAACAGTTATTAGACATCGGCATGGATTTTTCAAGAACTAGTCTTAGAATAATCTCATTTCACTTTTTTTTTTCCAGGTGACTTCTTTACTAAATTGGAAACCTGTTACAGAGACGATACACCTTGACAAATTGCCAAAATACCTTATGATATTCAGAATTGTGGGCTAGTTAAAAAGGGCCTATTAGCTTGTCTGTTGGATGGAACCATTGCTGGCTTAAAAAGAAGACTCAAAGGGTGGTCACTCCATCTAACTGCCACAAACTTTTGGTCTATGCTTTGTACTCTTCAGTATTTTGAGTAACAATTTGGACGAAGAAGTATAAGGAATAGGGAATGCCTATCAGGTTGCAGATGATATAAAACTGGGTGGAATCAGGGGTGGGCTACTACGGATTCGGGATAACCTGTTGTTAATGTTATGGCTGGTTCAGAGAACTGCCAAATCCCACCCCTGGTTGCCCTCCGGAGCCCGGGGCAGGCTGTTTTCACCTTCCCAAAGGCTTGAAGAAAGCCTCCGGAGCCTGGGAAAGATGAAAACACCCTCCCCTGCCATGGTGCAGAAGGCCAAATAGGCCACGCCCACCATGGCCACACCCACCCAGCAACCAGCCAGATAACTGGTTGCTGAAATTTTTGAAGCCCGCCCCTGGATGGAATAACTAGAAGACAGAAACAGGATCAAAATTACCGATAGGCTGGCAAAACGAACATAAAAAGATGACATTTAAAAGGGACAATTGCAAATTAAAGGCATGGGGCCTTTCTGAGAAGCCCTCACTTGGATCTTGGAATTGTGGTTGATGACAAACCAAAAGTTATTTTGTGATCTAACATGACTGCCAAAATGGCAAATTTAGGAATAATCCACCTTGAGGAATCAGTTCTAGGTAGATTTTAGTAACTGTTTTTCTTCTGAACTGTTTCAGAGAAGAATAATAAGGAAGACAATAAGGAGATGGGCAGTTAGACCTTATTTATTTAATTTATTTGCCTCCCATAAACCTCATGAAGAGAAACCAAATAAACTGGATAAGATTAACTTTAAGAATACTATGTGGGGATAGGACAGAACTTTTGATATATATAAATGAGTATCAGATTGAAGATGAAAACCAACAGGCAATTAATACTGCTCATTGCTAGTTATGGTAATATGTTGGTTTTTGAGAATTCACTCCCACTGTTCCTCCAGGAGCTTCTTTCCTGTGTATATTATGGGCAATATTACTGAACTTATATTTGTCTACTTTTGGCTAGGACAATGCTGGAGACATCTGTTATGATTTTTCTACAGGAAGAGATCCATTCCTCAAAGCCCTGAGCGATTAACAATCTTGCAGAATTGCCAATCCTACCTAAACCTCTCCAATATCTCTAGCGTTCTTTTGATTGCTGACTTCTTTCTGAGATCCAACAGCAAAAGGTTGAAGGATACTGTGGCTTTGCCAGCATTCCAAGTAATAGAAAGGAGAACTCCAAGGCAGGTAGATTCCTCAAAGAACAAATCTATTGGATACGTCGTATTGGCACAACTGGTGAAAACCGACTCTGAAAGTTCCTGCGGTTTTTACCCAGTTAAAAATGAAAGTTCCCCCTTTCCCACAAGTCACCCATCACATTGTCCAATAGAGCTGCTGGCTGGTTGCTTGGTTACTCTACTTATCTCCCTCCTCCTTCCAGTCCCTGTTGAAACATCCTTGGTTCCCACAGGAAAACTTTCTGTTTTGGCTACAAACCCCAACTATCTCTTTATTTCCTCCCGCCCATCCAGTGGCAACCCTGAAGCCATAAAGATGGCCTCAGCCAGGTTTGTTTCAGAGTCGACAGGTTTCTTCTTTTGGTGCATTTGAAAGTTGTTGAATTCTAGCATGGTTTCTTGACTTTTCATTCTGGTTCTTATTCCCCAGGGTCTGTTTGGATTTTTTTTTTTTGCTAGCCAGCACTTTCAGAACTACCCATGTTTCCCTGAAAATAAGACCCTGTCTTATATTTTTTGCCACCAAAAAGGAATCAGGTCTTATTTTCAGGGAGATATCGGCCACTGACTCACCTCACTTGTGGGGGTTGTCCCCAGCCTCCATTTCACTGTCAAAGGCCTTCAGGAACTTCTTCAGACGGCCAGACTTTCCTGAAGACCTCTGCAGCCGCTAACAGAGCTCTGGATTGACCCAGAGCCCTGTTATTGGCTACAGAGACCTTCAGGAAAGCCTTACCAGCTGCAGAAGAAATGGGCTGAGGTACACGAGGCCTGGCTGCAACTATTCAAAGGTAAGTAGTAGGACAGCTCCAACCCCCATTCCCACCCTAACTTAATTTTTACCTGTGCACCCTGGAGTGGGCGGGAGGTCTTAATTAGGGCTTATTTTGGGGGTAGGGCTTATATTGGGTGTATGTGTAAAAAATCAAGCTCGGACTTACTTTCTGAGTAGGTCGTATTTTGGGGGAAACACAGTATTTTTCCCAGTTAGATCAGCTCTAGATCCACTTAAATCCTTACAAACATGTCTTACTCCTCTAATTATTATTATTTTTGGTTCACGTTAAGCAACCTCTTCTTTATTCAGTTATCACCTTTGATGTATCTGAATGCCTTTCACTTATTGACTTTAAACAGGATCTTATCATGACAATACCCTTTTTGGGGAATTTCTGAGGGTTAGTAAGCACCCTCTGAATTTAGAAAGTAACTTGAAGTTTGGCTAATAAAATAGATGCCAAAGGAGGGAATTTATCCATCTGCAAAATGGCTGTTGTGGGAGTTATGACGACAATCAAAATATCAAAATTATGTAAGGTCTAATGGTAAAGTTGCTTCTTGTCACTATCTCTAAACTTGCTGTAGATGTACCATAGATGCTTTTATTTTTTCAAGAGGCAACTGGGCTTTCTGATTTTTGTTTGAAGACGTTTTGCTTCTTATCCAAGAAGGTTCTTAAGCTTTGACTGGATGGCGGAGAATGGAAAAAAAATAAAAAAGCACCTTTGGGACAACCATAATCTAGATCAGTGGTCCCCAACCCTTTTTGTACCAGGGGCCAGTTTCATGCAGAAATACTTTTTCAAGGACCGAGTAGGGGCGTGAAGGTTCCAATAACAAAAACCTTAATCATTATATTTAATATGTCACCGCATATTAAACAGGGTGGGTGTGGGGCTTGTGAATCACCTGTTGCAATGAACCCGTAACTCAGGTGGGAATCTTGGTATTTTCTTTTAAATGCAGCTTTCTTTTTGCAGGCAGTCTGTGACCCTTCTGCTGTCTCATTGTCTCGTTTACCCTTTCCAAAAAAACTCTCCAGTGAACTCTGTTTCTGGCTCATTTTGCGAGGGCTAGCTTGCATTGCTGATGCAGGATAAATATGCGCCAAAGAGTCAAGCGCGGAAGTTAGGCGAGGGTGGAAGTGGTTGTCTTTCAAAATAAGACACCCGGAAGCAAAAACATATTTTTATATATATTTTAATCATGATTATTCATTCTTTGCAGCTCGGTACAAAATGATCCACGGACCGGTACTGGTCCGGGGCCCGGCGGTTGGGGACCCCTGATCTAGATGACTGAGAATCTCCATAGACTTGCTGTAGATGGTTTCTAGTTCAGTTCCCCATTGATCTGGCTAGAAGACAACTTCCTGAATTCTGTCATTATTTATCTGCAACATATTCTTCCTCCTCCTAAACTAGTTCTGTTATATCATTTAGCTGCAGGGGTTATAAACTAGGCCACTATGCCACGGCTTATACAGTCTTTGCTGGTTTGCCCTTTTAAAAAAAAAAGCTCCATTATCCATCCTTATAACACCATGCCCTCGAAGAAAAAAGAAGGTTGCTGGGAAAAGGCAGTTTTGGAATTATTCAAAATTCTTCATTTTGCTTGATCAAGAACTCTGTAAAACCTGCAGAGGTGCTATACCTTCCTACCAATTTTAGTTCAATTTTAGTTTGCTTAAATGATTTGAATTTTTAACGAGCAAAGGAGCTACTTAACATTCTTCTTCCTTTGATGCAAATTTGTATTAAAATGAATTGCAGGCTGAATGCCAGGGGGACATTTAAGGTCAGATCCAGGCCAGCTTGCCACTGATGTCTTTTGTAAACTCCTTGAGTCATGTGGTTTATATGGTGAAGGTAACTCCTATTATCCATTCCCTGCCATTCTTGGACTGATACAATGATTATCAGGTCATAAATGGTGATTGAAGGCAAGGTAATAAACTGTCCAAAGAGCAGTTAAAGTCAGTTGAACTGACTTTTAAAAAAATGGATTGCAAGGATAGTTTATTAAGTAGTTCAGGAAGAGCCAGAGCCAAAAAACACTAATTTCAATTAAAGTCTGAATCTCAGGCACTTTGGGTTAGAAAAGAAAGTTATAGCCCTTCCTTCCTTCCTTCCTTCCTTCCTTCCTTTTCCTTCCTCCCTCCCTCCCTCCTTTCCTCTCCTCTCCTCTCCTCTCCCCTCCCTCCCTCCCTCCCTCCCTCCCTCCTTCCTTCCTTCCTTCCTCTTTTGCAGCAATTTTACTTATTATTTACACCCTCGGCTTTCAGACCATCAAGTCAGCTGGGTTGAAAGAAACAGGCACTTTCTTGGATATAATCAGGAATCTAGCTTGCTCAAGGCTGACACTTTTGTACATTTAATAAGCTTTCAAAGTGTGATACAAGCTTCCGCAATGGCAAGCTTTGCATTCCTTTGGGGCCTTTGGAAAGTTTTGGGTTAGTTTCCTTTCCCGCCCCCACTGCCCCTTCTCCCTGGACATTTTTGTTTTGTCCAGGAACTGGATGTACTTTGTGAGCTGACCTCTTCTCTGAGGTCAGCAGGTCCTTTGGCTCCAACCTCAGGAATGCCGGGCTACCAGATTGTTGGGTCGTTAAGTTCCAAAGGCAAGGACTCTGTTTTAAAAATATCCTTGGACCATTTCACGCCTTCCTTGCCTTCCTTGTGAGCCCAATTCCAAGATTCATAAGAGAATACACAGTGATCATTTCAAAGGAGCAGCTGTAATTTTCCATTTTGCTAAACACTTTCCCCCCCTTCTCTCTTTATCAGCTTGTACTCATTTTTGATTCAGGGGCTACAAACAGCAGTTTCCCTTTCTATCTTGCGCTCCTCTGGAGGTAATTAATTCACTCGTCTCAGTCTATACTTGTCTATTAACTCGCACAATTTTTTTTAAAGTTGCTTGCAGAATCCACAGACTATTTGCAAAAAAAGTTTCCTTACAGCCCTTCATTTTAATCTGTCCTCCTGCTACTGATCTTAGCGTGAAAATATGCAGATTAGCAAAGGCATTTGAATATGACCTGATTTTAAACGTAGCAAAGGGAAGTCACCTTTATTTGTGCATTTTATCTTCATTTGAGATGATGTTCCCTGGTTTTGATTGTCTCCTGAGCAACCCACTTCCTGGCGGAGAGCTGTTCTTGGCCCTTGGGTCGGTCGCTGGGAGCCATATTCAAAAAAATAATGAGCGGGTGAAGGGAAAGACCAAGTGTGATTTCATTTCATTTACATGTGAGTGTAATTAAAATTAAATATGGTGAATAGGATTGCTCTCCTGTCACATATTTGGTAATTTCTCTTTCTTGCTCGTATAAAACAGTAGAACTGAATAATAACTTTGGGAGGTCTTGGGTGGTAATAAAAAATTATGCAAGGGACCCAGGTCTATGACAATGCAGAATGTTTGCTCTGGTTCATTATATACTCACTCCTTTCCCATTTTATACAGGTGAGTTCTAAAATTAAAAAAAAAACAAAACATCCTTCCTTCCTTCCTTCCTTCCTTCCTTCCTTCCTTCCTTCCTTCCTTCCTTCCTTCCTTCCTTCCTTCCCTGCAGTGGTGGGATTCAAATTTGGTTATTGCTGGTTCTGTGGGCATGGCTTGGTGGACGAGGTGTGGCTTGGTGGCCATGGCAGGGGAAGGTTACTGCAAAATCCACATCCCCTCCTCACTCCACTAACCTGCTTTCCAGCTCTGATCTCCTGTGCAGGGCAACAAACAAAGACCCAGCCAACCAGCTGGGACTCAATGGGAGGCAGAGACTAGATGGGGGTGGGGCCAGTCAGAAGTGGGATTTGCCAGTTCTCCGAACTACAAAAAATGTCAGCTACCGGTTCTCCAGAACTGGCCAGAACCTGCTGAATACCACCTCTGCTTCCTTCCTTTCTTTTTCTAATCCAAATGTAAAGTACAAACATAGGTCCCATACCAAACAGCAGAGCCAAGTTTTTAGGCCTCCAGAAGGCCCTGGGTCTTGACCTTACCTGCAGGTGGAGACTATTCCAAAGGGCATCAGAAAGGTGCATTTCCAGGAGGCAACTGGACTTTCTTATTTTTTTTTTCTTTGAAGAGGTTTCGCTTCCCATCCAAGAAGCTTCTTCAGCTCTGACTGGATGGTGGGGAAAAAAACAAAACAAGTAAGTCCAGTTGCCTCCTGAAAAAACATCTTTTTGGGACAACCATGACCTGGATTTTAAAGGGCAGGGCCCACAGCAGAAAAGGCTTTTCTTTTGGATCCTACCAGCTGAAATTCTTTGTCAGATGACATCTGAGGTAGGGCTATTCAGCTGCAGCAAATGGGATGGATCAACCTCATGGGGTGAGATGGCTCCTTAGCTACCCTGAGATTATCAGATTGTGTTGACTTTGATGTCAAAATTATGTGACTGCCAGAGCCAATTTTGTAGGAGAGAGGCTGACTGAGCCAGCGGGAGAGGTCAAATGAGAACTTAGTCTAGAATCCCCATGTGGTCACAAGAGGGCAGAGTCCAACCCTCCCCTCCTTGAATACTGTTGAACCATATCTAGCCTAATCCAGATGCAAATTTTTAGTCTGAGAAGATTCCTATGTATAATAGAATTGAGCAATAAATCAACTAATTGAATTCTTTGTTTGTGGACCTGATTGTTCAGGACTGAAAAATTTTGTGTGTTTCTGATTGCCAAGTTGTGCAAAGCCTCTCTGCATAGTTTATAGTTCAATGCAGTAATTGGGTAAAATGTGTTGTGTGACTATACCATTAGATATGAGACAGATGAGTCATACTGACTGCTTCTTGAATTTAAAATCTTTAGTTTGCTTTCATGAATAATTAGGGCACAGGTTTAGTTGTCAGACTTGTGGAGTTAGACCTGTATGGTGATATTTAAAATGGTATCTTTTTGAATTGTTCTGAGATTCCTCCTTCCTCCATCCTTGCTATTCCCCCCACCAAATAACCACCCTATGGTATTCCTCCCCCCACAATAGTCTCCAGGACTTTAAGCAATGGGTCTTCGGCATTGAGAAAGTGTGTTAACATTATCCATATAATGCTATTGTTATTGTGTTTTCCACATGCAATCTTTTAGGGAAGAGAGGGGGAAATGTGCTATTGTTATTGAAAATGGTGAATTCTACTCATCCACCCACCTATTCCCAGAAACTTGTCCTTCTTTTGAAAAATGAATAAAATGGAAAACATCTTTAAAAAATAAAAATGGATGCATGACTTTGAGAGAACAATACATTTGTTCAAAAATATAAATTGCCACTGAGGAGTCCTTGATGCTCTCTGAACTCGGTTGTTTCCTTGCAGAAATTTCATTACCCAAACTAGGTAACCTGTGCTAGTAGGGACTAGGATATGTTCTCAGCAGTAATGGGATTCTATTTTTTTTTTTACTACGGGTTCTGTGGGCGTGGCTTGGTGGGCGTGGCAGAGGAAGGATGCTGCAAAATCCCCATTCCCTCCCCACCCCACTAACCTGCTTTCCAGCTCCGTTCTCCTGTGCAGGGCAACCAAAGAAGACCCAGCCGATCAGCTGGGACTCAATGAGAGGCAGAGAATAGATGGGGTTGGGGCCAGTCAGAGGTGGGATTTGCTGGTTCTCTGAACTACTCAAAATTTTCACTACCGGTTCTCCAGAACTGATCAGAACCTGCTGAATGCCGCCTCTGGTTCTCAGCATTGGTGGGAGTGGTCTGGGTTTTTTTTTTTCTTTGATAGGGCTGTTTACTGTTAGCTTGTCTGGCAGTTCCTTGATTGGGATATTGTTTACATTTTGATCGTTGGTCTGATTTAATCTTAGTGCTAATCTCTGCTCATTTGGGGTTTTGATGAAAATGGGTTTTTTTTTGGTCCTTTTGTTCCCATTTTGGCTCCAAGGACCCCTCATTTCAACCCTAAGGTAGAAATATTCTCTATCGGTTTAATTCCTACCTTTCTTCTCAATCAGAATACATACGTGGCGTGTATTAGCAAATTTTCTGGCCAAGTAAAATAGTTCTACTATGGAAAAAAGGGAATAACATGTTCTTCCCTGTACATAAAATAATAATTTTTTTTATTATTCATACAGTCAGTAGTACCTGCAAAAGAAGAAATGGCAAGTGCATTATTTGGGGGAAGTAAAAGCCACACTATTTATTAGATGCAGCCTCATAAGAGTAAGGGATGTCATTCTAGAAAAAGTTGGACCTATCTATCAATTTTCAGTTTCTTTCCATTTTCCAGTAAAAAAAAAATGTTTTGCCTATTTCCATATCCATTTAAGAATTGGACAAAGAGTGAAGAAACACCCCCCAAAACATATTATGTATTTCCTGTGCACACTTTCACCCTAAAAAAATCCTTTTGTATATAAATTGTCAACAACCTATGCTGAGTTGCACCACTCTAAAAATGTGCACTTGACGTACGTTTGGAAGATTGAACGGGATGTGATTGTAGAAAAAATTTGCACTAAGTAAATTTCTCCTCCATTCTTATTCTGGGCAAGGTTCCAGATTACTGTCTACCTGAGCACTGCCACAAATGTTTTGACCAAATCCAATGACTGGGGTCATGCTGAGAAGCTGGAAATAAGTCATTGTAACCCAAAGCCATTGTTGTGTGAGTAATTGCCCTTTCCCTTGTGGATGTGATGGTGCAATGCGGTAATGTAGCTACACCTTTTCTTGTCTCCCCAAATCTCTATCCCCTTTCAGTTAAAGTCTACTTAGTAATAGCAACCTTTCAGACCCTATTCCACAATCACAGCATGGATCCTGAGGCTCACTAGGTAAAGCAGAATCTGTTTCTTTCATACTTCTGCCGATTGTGCATGAATTCTTTTGAGCCTCTCGATATTTCTATTTAAAAGCCTTTCAACCGAGAAGAAAATACAAACATGGCACGGTCTGATAAAAGCCCACGAAAGGTCAACCTTGCTCAATCTACGCAAATTTGACAAGGCTTTATGGAAGATCTCCTGGGGACTTAATGACAATGGCTACATTGGCTTGAGATGAATGCAAAACCATCAACCACAATAACACAATAAGAGAGTAGGAAGGGAATTTGAAGATCTTCTTGTTCAAGCAGGAAAATCCATTTCTTCTTCTTCTTCTTCTTCTTCTTCTTCTTCTTCTTCTTCTTCTTCTTCTTCTTCTTCTTCTTCTTCTTCTTCTTCCTCCTCCTCCTCCTCCTCCTCCTCCTGCTCCTCCTCCTCCTCCTCCTCCTCCTCTTCTTCTTCTTCTTCTTCTTCTTCTTCTCCTCCTCCTCCTCCTCCTCCTCCTTCTCTTCCTCCTCCTCTTCTTCTTCTTCTTCTTCTTCTTCTTCTTCTTCTTCTTCTTCTTCTTCTTCTTCTTCTTATTATTATTATTATTATTATTATTATTCCTCCTCCTCCTCCTCCTCCTCCTCCTCTTCCTCCTCTTCCTCCTCCTCCTCCTCTTCTTCTTCTTCTTCTTCTTCTTATTATTATTATTATTATTATTATTCCTGCTCCTCCTGCTCCTCCTCCTGCTCCTCCTGCTCCTCCTGCTCCTCCTCCTCCTCCTCCTCCTCCTCCTCTTCTTCTTCTTCTTCTTCTTCTTCTTCTTCTTCTTCTTCTTCTTCTTCTTCTTCTTCTCCTCCTCCTCCTGCTCCTCCTGCTCCTGCTCCTGCTCCTCCTCCTCCTCCTCTTCTTCTTCTTCTTCTTCTTCTTCTTCTTCTTATTATTATTATTATTATTATTATTATTATTATTATTATTATTCCTTCTCCTCCTCCTCCTCCTCCTCCTCCTCCTCCTCCTCCTCCTCCTCCTCCTCCTCCTCTTCTTATTATTATTATTATTATTATTATTATTATTATTATTATTATTATTATTCCTCCTCCACCTCCTCCTCCTCCTCCTCCTCCTCCTCCTCCTCCTCCTCCTCCACCTCCTTGCATGTTCCCGCAAGTGCAGGATCTGCTTTTTGGATCATTGAACATCACTTTGCATGGTGAGCTGCATCTCGAGGGTGCAGGCCAGCAGCTTGCAATATCTTTCTTGATGGTGTCTTGCCATCTCTGTTTTGGATGTCCATGAGGTGGCCGGCCAGCAGGATGCCCCATTATCATTTCAGAAAAGTGTTTAAAAACCCTTGTTTGAAGGATTATAATCAATTCATCCATCCATCCATCAAACCATGTTTTTATTATGGTCACAGACCAGAATCAAATATTAAAATTTTGAAAATAAATAAAACAGGACAAGACATAATAATATATTACAGTTAGTGATGAGATCATGTATGGGTGGCCAAAGTCTGCCTAATTTTATGCACATGTAATCAAACTGACTTAAGCTATTAAGTGTACAAAATTATCCTATAAAACAATCCAGCCCAGAAATGAGAGATCACAGCTTTAGATTGGCAGGGATGCAAACTTGCTACTTCATCCTAGCCAAACCCAGTTCCAAAGGCGGGTAGAATATCCTTTAAGGAAGCCAGTGAGGGCTAAGCCCTTCTTATGGGACATTTCAGATGTCATCTTTCACTATCAGCCTTCATTCTTCTTTCTGTTTTTAATATTTGATTGTTATTAGTGGCTTTGATTTTTTTTTTAATAGCGTGGTATTAAGAGGCTTGTAGAATAATTTTTTTGAAGAAATTGTTTGTTAATTTATTTTCCATTTGTTAGCATTCACATTTTGATAATGATGATAATCGCTTTGTTTGTTAGTGGCTAAGAGTTAGGTTGTCCTGGGTGAATCTCAAAGGCAGAAACCAGCTGAGACATGTAGGCCTGGAAGGAAGGAATTAGGCCTCAGAGTCCATTTCCCTGTTCGGTTCTGAAATCCTAAATAAAACATACATATAGTCCAGAGATGGTATTCAGCAGGTTCTGACCAGTTCTGGAGAATAGGTTGTGGAAATTTTGAGTAGTTCAGAGAACTGGTAAATCCCACCTCTGACTGGCCCCACCTCCATCTATTCTCTGCCTCCTGAGTCCCAGCTGATTGGTTGGGCCTTCTTTTGTTGCCCTGCACAGGAGAACAGAGCTGGAAAGCAGGTTAGTGGGGTGGGGAGGGAATGGGGATTTTGCAGTATATGCTTCCTCTGCCACGCCCACAGAACCAGTAGTAAAATTTTTTGAATCCCACCACTGATGTAGTCCTCAATATATGATCACAACTGAGCCCAAAATTTCTGTTGCTAAAGTGAGACATTTGTTAAGTGAGTTTCCCTCCATTTTATGACCTTTCTTGCTACAATTCTTAAGTGAATCACTGCAGTTGTTAAGTTAATAACACGGTTGTTAAGTAAATCTGGCTTCCCCCACTGACTTTGCTTGTCAGAAGGTCGCAAAAGCTGTTCACATGACCTCTGGGACACTGCAATACATCATAAATATGAGCCAGTTGCCAAGCATCTGAAATTTGATCACATGACTCTGGAGATGCCCACAACAGTCATTAGTGTGAAAACGGTTATTAGTCACTTTTTTTCAGGGCCACTGTAACTTTGACTAAATGAACTTGTTGTAAATTGAGGACTACCTTGATCTAGTAAATCCCTAAATTCTTCTTGAACATGTCAGTGAAAGGGAGTCCTTCATATCTTTGCAGTCACTGGCTGTACTGTCAATGAGTTCTCAGTTTTAGGAGATTTATTTATTTATTATTTATTTTGATTTGTCGATCGCTTACAAGATAATAGGTATACATAGTTATGAGTACATGAAATGGGTACATATAAGAAAAATAAAAGAAACAATAGGACAGGGACAGTAGGCACGTTGGTGCACTTATGCACACCCCCTACAGACCTCTTAGGAAAGGGGTGAGGTCAATAGTAGACAGTCTAAGGTTAAAGTTTTGGGGTTTGGGGAAGAAACCACAGAGTCAGGTAGAGTATTCCAGAGATTGACCACTCTGTTGCTGAAGTCGTATTTCTGCAATCAAGTTTGATGCAGTTAACCTTGAATTTGTATCTATTGTGTTCTCTTGTGTTGTTATGGTTGAAGCTGAAGTATTCATTGACAGGTAAGTCACTGCAATGTATGATTTTATATACCATGCTTAGATCAGACCGCAGGCGGCGTAATTCAAGGTTTTCTAGGTCTAGAATTTCAAGTCTGCTGACATAAGGTATTCTACAACGAGTAGAGGAGTGGAGAACTCTTCTTGTGAAATATTTCTGGACTTTCTCAACTGTGCTAATATCAGATACGTAATGTGGGTTCCAGACTGTATTCGAGTATTGGTCTAGCAAATGTTTTGTAATGACCAGGCTGAGCCCAAGGGAGGAGTCAAACGTCTCGAATCCTTTCGTGCCCACAAGAAATCTAAGTCCAGCCAACTCTTATCTACTGCCAATTTGTTTGGACCATTAGTAGCTCAGATTCTTGTAGAAAGCTTAAGTTTGCAATACATTTTTATTTGAACTGCCTGGCTCTCCTGATTTTCCTGGCACTTGTTAGAACGTTTTCCCTTAATATTCCAAATTTCTAAGCATTGCTTCCATTATTTTGCATGGGTAAAGTGCTTTTTGTCTACGATTTAGGTCCTTTCACTTTGCTGCTTCCTTTGGGGAAGGAAAAAAGCACACAGCTCTGTTGGTTTTTGTGACTATCCTTGGACTGAAGCCACCAAGCTCAGATGCTGGCATATTTATCCTACATGGAAGCTTTGCCTGCCAGATTTTGCTGATATGTATGAAAGGAAGAGCGTCCCCACTATGCTCTTTCATGTGGAGTGTGTTATATATAACTTGGATGAACCTCCAGAAGATGTCATGTGCAATATGCATGGTACATCCTCGAGAAGAGGTCATGTGTTATATGCATAGGTATACATATATTTATAGATAACAAATATAATGTGTGTATTAACTACCCATATGGGAGTTGTATGTACTGTCAGCTTCCTTTTCCTCTTCTCCTGTCCTCTTCTCACTGAGTGCAGATGAGAGGAGTTGTGTGATTCTCTCTGCTCATTGACCTTCAAAGCCATCCATTCAGCTTGGACTCTGACTCAAACAGATGGCCTGTCCAGAGCGCTTAAAAAAAACAAAAAGATTTTTGAGCCTACTCCAAAGAAGGGCCTAGCAATACAACGTATTCTGTGTGTGCTACTGGGAATCCAGCCATGGACCCCAGCTTGCTGAGAAGTGCTGGGCAGGATTCAACAGTAAGAATGGATTGGAATTAGATAGACCAGAACATTGCAACCCGTCCCAGGATTCCTTCCTTCCTTCCTTCCTTCCTTCCTTCCTTCCTTCCTTCCTTCCTTCCTTCCTTCCTTCCTTCCTTCCTCAATCTCTCCCCCTCCCTCCCTCCTTCTTCCCTCTCTCCCCTCCCTCCCTCCTTCCTTCCTTTCCTTCCTTCTTCCCTCCTTCTCGTCCTTCCTTCTTTCCTTCCTCAATCTCCTTCCTTCCTTCCCTCCTCCCTCCCTCCCTTCATCTCCTTCCTTCCTGTTCCTTCCTTCCCTCCCCCTCCCTCCTTCTTTCCTTCCCTTCCTTCCTCAATCTCCTTCCTTTCCTTCCTTCCTTCCCCCTTCTTCCCTCCCCCTTCTTCCTTCCTTCCTTCCTTCCTTCCCTTCCCTTCCCTTCCTTCAATCTCCTTCCTTCCTTCCTTCCTTCCTTCTTTCCTTTCCTTTCCTTTCCTTTCCTTTCCTTTCCTTTCCTTTCCTTTCCTTTCCTTCCCTTCCCTTCCCTTCCCTTCCCTTCCCTTCCCTTCCCTTCCCTTCCTTCCTTCCTTCCTTCCTTCCTTCCTCAATCTCTCCCCCTCCCTCCCTCCTTCTTCCCTCTCTCCCCTCCCTCCCTCCTTCCTTCCTTTCCTTCCTTCTTCCCTCCTTCTCGTCCTTCCTTCTTTCCTTCCTCAATCTCCTTCCTTCCTTCCCTCCTCCCTCCCTCCCTTCATCTCCTTCCTTCCTGTTCCTTCCTTCCCTCCCCCTCCCTCCTTCTTTCCTTCCCTTCCTTCCTCAATCTCCTTCCTTTCCTTCCTTCCTTCCCCCCCTTCTTCCCTCCCCCTTCTTCCTTCCTTCCTTCCTTCTTCCTTCCTTCCTTCCTTCCCTTCCCTTCCCTTCCTTCAATCTCCTTCCTTCCTTCCTTCTTTCCTTTCCTTTCCTTTCCTTTCCTTTCCTTTCCTTTCCTTTCCTTTCCTTTCCTTTCCTTTCCTTTCCTTTCCTTTCCTTTCCTTTCCTTTCCTTCCTTCCTTCCTTCCTTCCTTCCTTCCTTCCTTCCTTCCCTTCCCTTCCCTTCCCTTCCCTTCCCTTCCCTCAATCTCCTTCCTTCCATCCTTCCCTCTCTTCTCCCTCCTGCCCTTCCATCCCTCCTCCCTCCCTCTTTCCAGTTGACATGTGAAATAGAAAAAAATATTTGGAAATCTTTGGAAAATCGGAATAAGAGGGCAGAGGCAGAGCAGAACCAGTTGTCCTGCATAGAAGGCAAACTAAAACCTTTTTTGTATTATACAGCAACTACGGAAAAATAATGCCATAAATCTAAAAGGCAGCTGTGAACAAACATAATTCCAAATCTCTTGGAATTCTTTCTTACATATGTGGGCAGAGAAATTTTTGTGTGTGTGTGTGTGTGTGTGTGCATAGTAGAAAAATTCCCCTAGAGTTTTTCAGGGAAAGGATTCATGGAATTATTCCTTTTTCCCGAAGAAAAAGTATTTTATTGCTTTTTTAATTCTTGCGAAAACTTGTTTTCCTTCCGCCCACTCATTCTTTTCCCCTGGCTAATTTGCTATCTTGTTAGCAACAACTGTACTGGCTTCAGTTTTAAATTCTTCTCATTGTCCAGCTTCTGCCTATGATTAAGAGGCGATGGACAGCAGCAGAATATGTACAGGTATTCCTCAACTTACAACCAGTGATAGCTTGAAGTTACAACAGTACTGAAAAAAGTGATTTACAGCCGGTTCTCACACAGTTATGATTGTCGTAGCAACCCCACGGCCATGTGATCAAAATTTGGGCATTTGGCAATCAGCATACATTTATGATGGTTGCAGAATCCCGGGGTCATGTGATTACCATTTGCAACCAGTGGGAACTACTAAATCAGGCAAAAGTACATTCCAACTCTTATCTTTAAAAGATTGTAACTAAATACCAGAGCTTTTGCCTGTGAATATATTTAATTGGAAAGCTTGAATGATGACACCCAGCCCGTGAACGGGCTCAATTGGAGAATCTGGTTTATGAGACACCCGGGGGGGGGGAACAGGGTCACAAAGGACTGTAAATTACGTATGCCAATGTTGGCTTCATACAGGGTAGTGCCAGTATGTCGCCGCTAATGAATCCTTTGAAGACTTTTGAAGTTTGGTTCAAGAATCGTGATTTAATTAGAGTGATTGCTGGAATCCTGACAATTGGCTTCCAACAAGCCAGGGGTTAAGCCCGATTTGCTTAATAATGGTGTAATTCACTTAACAACTGCAGTGATACGCTTAACAAGAATGGCAAAAAAGGTCATAAAATTGGGTGTGGTTCCTTTAACAATCTCCTTGTTTAGCAATGGAAATTGATCCAAGGCATCTGAAGGCCGGACAAGGAATAATGGATGGAAACAGAACAAGGAGAGATTCAACCTGGAAATAAGGAGAAACTTTCTGACAGTGAGAACCATCAACCCATGGAACAGAAGTTACCTTCAGAAGTTGTGGGAGCCTCATCCCTGGAAGCTTTCCAGAAGAGACTGGACTGCCATCTGTCAGAAATGATGTAGGGGAGGGGTGTCAAACTCAAGGCCTGAGGGGCAGATCGGGCCCATGGGGTGCTTAAATCTGGCCCATGGGGCCAGCCTGGAAATAGCAAAGGACTAGCCCGTGGTGCCGCTGGCTATTGAGAGTTTTGCAGAGATAATTCAGCACCCGAAAAATAAACACAGATGGCTGATGCTTCATTTAACATCTTTATAAATGTAATAAGATTTTTCAAACCAGTTGTAGATTTCTCCATCGTGGAGCAAACTCACACAGAAACATGTTGCAAGTTCAGAACAGAGCTCCAGTCTTCAGCAAGCAAGTTAGTTTCATCTTCAATAGACAGACACAGAGCTCAACATAACTTCAGAGCTGCAGAGCTTAATACAACTGCAGAATTGGAAAGCTTAATATAGAGCTGCGCCTAGGCTACTTTTAGTTTCAGTTTCCAGCCTAGGCTAATTCTAGTTTCAGTTTCCATGCTATCCTCATTGGCTGATTTAGTTGCTATGCCTATTCATTGGCTGACCTTGTTACCAAGCTCTATTCCAGTTCATGAATATACTGACACTGGCAGCCCCCGTTTTTGCCGGCAGTGTGCTGCAGGAGGCTGTTCAGGCCAAGAATGGGCCAAGGAGGAGCCGCGTGTGCCTCCCACACCTTGTTTTGGCTGGCAGGAGGTGTCCATCCCATCTCCCCTCCCCCCCGTCCCCCGGGCTGGCCTGTGGAGAGCTACAATGCTGATCTGGCCCTTGAAGAAATCCAGTTTGACACCCCTGGTGTAGGGTCTTCTGCTTGGTGTCGGGGTTTGGACTAGATGACCTACAACCATGATGGCAAACCTATGGCACGCATGCCGGAAGTGGCACACAGAGCCACTTCTGCCAGGATGCGAGAGGTCACCCGGAAAAGCCCCACTGCACATGAGAGCGTGCCTCCCCGCCAGCCAGCTGATTGTTGGGTTTCTGCCACACATGCGTGGGGAGAGACGTGTGTGCATGTGCAGAGCCATGCGGCAGGGGTGTTGCGTGTGCATGTGCAGAGGACAGGGGGAGTCACGCGCACATTGCATCATGGGTGCAGGCATGGAAGCGTATGCACGTGGGAAAGGTTAGCCATCACTGAACTACAAGATCCCTTCCAATAACCATTATTCTACTATTCTGTTATCCTAATTATGGACATTAAGTCAAAGATGACCCGTATGCACCTGAAATCGTGCTATCCATTTATACACTCGCCTGTTAATCAGCTCTTAATTTCTATGTGATCATCAAATCCATGTGGTCAGGGATGGGATTCAAAATGTTTAACAACCGGTTCTGTGGGTGTGGCTTAGGTGGTGAGCATGGCTTGGTGGTCATGTGGTTGGCTGAGCGTGGCCAACTCAATATCACTCACATCAAGGCACGCATCACCTCGCCTGACCTCTCATGACTATGGGGATGTTACCACAGCCTTAAGTGTGAAAAATGGTCATAAGTCACTTTTTTCAGTGTCACTGTAACTTTGAATGGTCACTCCATACAAGCAAAGTACCAGCAAAGGAGAGGGAAAAAGCTCCAGAGAGGTTCCTGAGACAGGAAGTCTAGTCCTGCCAAGAATGTAATAATGGTTAACAGAGAGGCAGTTTCTGTAAGCAACACCAGAATGTTTCCTTCCTGCCTTCCTTACAGGGTTAGGCCAATAATTTCTTCTAACAACCGATTCTTCGAACTACTTAGAATGTTAACAACTGGTTCTAGCGAATAGGTGCGAACTGGTAGAATCCCACCCCTGCATGTGGTGGAACACTATTCCTCAACATATGCCCCTCCAGAAATCCTGCAGGTACATCTCTTTTTCTGGGAGTCAGGTCTTTGCACATGTGGAAGAGATTAGGTTGAGGAAGGTTCTGTGGCCTGCTAATTAGATGAACTATTGTGCCGTTTCAAAACATTGAGCTGTCTGTGGACTCATTTATGGAGGAAACAGAAGCCGTATATCTTGCAATCCTTTGATGGTAATTCCTTGCTTTAGTGTGTGTGTGAGCGTGTGTGTGTGTGTGTGTGTGTGAAGGGTGGTTATTCACTCCACTGAAAGCTCAAGCCAAAATGGCTTAGATGCTTGGCCTTGATTTCACTATGGAAGGTGCCAGTAATAACTTCAGGCAGCGAATGTATCTCAGTAGGGAAGCATAATTAGGTTGGCAAAGAAAGGCCCAAGTTTAATCTACCAGCCTGTCAAAGAAAAATTACAAAAGGCATGTATCTTAATGGTTGGAGAGCTCCTCAAGCTGATTAAGAAATATGAGAAATAGTTGGAGAAGATATATTTTTTTCTTGAAGGAATTAAGAGATATGCTTCTGTTGCCATTCATTTCTTCACAACTCTTGTGATTTGTTGGAGATTGTGGTTTGTTCATGATTCCAGAGTGTGGTTTAAAGCCTGATGGGGAAGAATCCTGAATATTGTGGTTTACGTAACATCTAGAACGTTCCAGTTTTAATGCCTTGGTTCAGAGAATTTACTGCGATGTGGACAAACTTGCATAACTTTGTAAGAGCATATCATGTTATGGAAGATCTTCACTATTGTCCTTCCTAATGAGTTAAAATGTCCTTTTGCCTCCAGATATATGAACTTAAGGACCACCATCAGTGAGCCGTTGGACAGTATTACTTGGTCTGTTGTGTGGATGTTTGTGTGTTTTTAGGGGGTGGGGAATTTTGGCGGGTGGGGGGGTGTTTGGGGATTGTCATGTGTGCATGTTGGGTCTGGTCTCTGGGTGTTATGCAGGGATGGGATTCTACCAGTTCGCACTTATTCACTAGAACCAGTTGTTAACATTCTAAGCAGTTCGGAGAACTGGTTGTTAGAAGAAATTACTGGCCTAATCCTGTAAGGAAGGCAGGAAGGAAACATTCTGGTGTTGCTTACAGAAACTGCCTCTCTTTTAACCCTTATTACATTCTTGGCAGGACTAGACTTCCTGTCTCAGGAACGATTCTGGATTCCCCCCCACTTTTGCTGGTACTTTGCTTGTGTGGAGTGACCATTCAACATTACAATGGCACTGAAAAAAGTGACTTATGACTGTTTTTATCACTTATGGCTGTTGCAGCATCCCCACTGTCATAAGAGGCCAGGCGAGGAGATGCGTGCCTTGATGTGAGTGATGTTGAGTTGGCCATGCCCAGCCAGTCACATGACCACAAAGCCATGCCCACCAACTAAGCCACGCCCACAGAACTAGTTGTTAAAACATTTGAATCCCACCCTTGGTGTTATGTGAATTTCATCTAATGTATATACTGTGTATATACATACAATGACAATAAAGAATTGAAATTCATAACTGCTCCAACACAGGAGATTTTTGAGAAGAGATTGGGCAGAGGGATTGGGTTTCCTGACTGATCAGTGGGTTAGACCAGATGACCTCCAAGGACCCTTTTAACTCTGCTATTCTGATGTTCTGAGGTCTTCTAGTGTCGTCCAACTGAGATATCATTGGAGACTAGTGTGTGGTGTAAATTTTTAATGAAATAAAAAAAACCATACAGCCCAAATAACAGTAACGAGGATGGGCATATTTATCATTTTAACCATGTCTGGGTAAGGCTATAAAGATACTATGTCACTGAACGAGCAAATGGCCACAATAGCTTCCTCATCTAACCACTGTTGTGCAAATATAACAGTAATGAGGAGACTTGGTACCTCAGTGAAGTCTGGGAAAACTTACACCAACCTTGACAACTTCAATGTGTGGACTTCAATTCCCAGAATCTCCTGGCAAGCATGAATTCTGAAAATTGAAATCCACACATCTTAAAGTTGTCAAAGTGAAGAAACTTGGATTTAGACAAAAAACCCATCTTCCTGGAGCAGCACTACCATATTGGGGAAGAACAATGTAAATCGGGGGTGTCCAATCTTAGTAATTTTAAGACTTGTCTCTTCAATTCCTAGAATTCTCCAGCCAGCATGGCTGACTGGGGGATTCTGGGAGTTGAAGTCTACTGTTCTTAAAGTTGCCAATATTGGACACCCCTGATGGAAAACTGTAGTTTGACATGCATGGAAGAGCTTCTTAGAGGACTATGCAAAGTGTGAGGTTTGTGTTTCAACACCCTGTCTCATCCTAAATATGTTACCCAGAGAGACTGACTATTAAGCAAGAAGAAACTGAACATGTGTCTTCTTGATTATCAAAATACATCTTAAAGGAAAAATGGATACATTTTCTTCAATGCCTTTGATGCTGGCCTTACTTCCCATTTCTGCGATTTGATCAAAGGAGATTGTGCTGTTATCTGAATGTGCTAATTCATTTTCAGTGATGAAAGTTTACCATGGCAATAGAAACTTGTCAGAAGAAAATGACAGTGGCAGAGGAAAAAAAGTGTTTTTTAGATGCAGAAAATGCCCATGTGAGCTATCAGGTAAGCTTCTTAGCATGCTTTGTCTGAGAAAAGGGGATCGACAGATTATCTGTTGCTGTAGATTTGAAGTGGGATCTTATAAATCTAGCAGATTGATAATCACCAATTAAAAGTGTGTGTGTGTGTGTGTGTAAGTATTTAAATTTTAAAATTTCAGCCAGTTTCTTTTGTAAATTTTATAAAAATGTCCTTTTTTAAACCATTCTCTTGGCTCAGTTGTACATTGACTTTGGCTATGATTTCTATCTTGTCAGACAAAATTTGTTCTACACCTGTCATTTCTTCAATATAGTAATATTTTTTGGTCATTCAGGTAATCTGTCCATAGAAGCAGACATCATTGATACCATAGCTACTACTTTCTGATTGTATACTTCAAAAGTCTCCTTCAATATTTTCATGGTTATAATGTTTTGCAACATTTTACAAGCTTGTACATCTTCCCTCTACCTAAAAACTTTAGTCCCCTCTAGTGTCCAGTTTTTAAAATCATGAAATTGCTTATCTTTGTTGAATCTTCTAAAAAACAAAACAGAATCTATTTCCCACAGGAAGCTGTTTGTTCTTTCCCCCAAATCTTATTGTAAAAATCTCAGTATTTCAGTTTTAGGTAGACCCCTAGTTCATTTATAACTTTCTTAGATCAAATATTAGTTAATGAGTAATTTTTGAAAGTGATTAGAAAATGAAGTTTACAAACTTAGTGCCCTTTAAAAGTCTCCACCTGTCAGGCCCAGCCTGAGATAGAACTACCCAGATAAAGTTTAGTTCTTTATTTGCTTACACCCCATAGACAGAATCTTGCCAGACCAAATCTATATTACTCTAAGCCTAACTTATATATCCTGGGAGATTCTTGGAAGTGACAGTCCTAAATCTCTGTTTCTGATATAGCTCAGGGCTGGATTTTCTCTTGTTTCACCCCCCTCTTTGGAATGTGCTTCCTAACAGAATAACAGAGTTGAAAGAGACTTTGGAGATCTTTTAGTCCAACCTCCTTCCTTTCCTGGAAAACTGCCTCATTCACACCATTGTGATTGTGTTGGAAGTTAAAGCCCACCCCTTCTCCTAGGAAAATGAAGTATTTTAGGATATACTAAAAAGGCAGAATATAAAACTCAGAGAGACAGAAACTCAGCCCCCCACACCTTTGTTAATGTGTGGGCCATTAAGGCCTAGGCCACAGTATTCTACATAACAAAGGCCTCTATCCATCTCCACCTGGCCTGGGAAGATTGCATCAGCCAACACTCAGGTGAAGCCATGTGGTCCAGACAAAGCCTACAAAGTTAGCTAAGACCCCACCCCTAGGAGTCTGACAGCCAATGGGATACATCTCTTGCACAGGAACAGGAAACACTAAGGTGGGGCCCAACAGAGGTTATAAAATTATGGGTCTCTCAGCATCTCAGCCCTTTTTCCTTCTTTCTTCACCCAGGGCATGTGATCCTGTCCACCATTAAACCATCTTTCCAAACAGCCTCCATGTTTCCAGTGTCTTTCTTCCCCACTTGGGTAGCCCCAGAAGGCTACTTCTTCCAACAATTGCGAGCAAGATGTCTACTCTCTTTGTTTCCTGACACTAAACTTGGGGGAAACCATTACCCTGTGTTCTCCTTGTGAAGAGTAGCCGTCTGGAGTACATGTGAGTAATCTCTCACCTTCTCCTCACTAGGAGAGCTTCTAAAGAATTAGCCTAAAACATTTACCAGTTCCTTGGTCTTTACTCCAGTTATCACCTCCACTTTGTTGGGGGGTCATCTTAAGTTCACTATACCTCCCTGGAAGTCTGCAATTATTTGTTTCTTTAATTTGTATTTTACTGCATTTGTTCTACCATTTGAGGGATTCACAAAAGAACATTAGAACAAATATAAATAAACTCTCCATAAAATCAAGACATTTTAAGCCCTCCCCTCCCCCCCATTCCCCCACCAAAATGTGGACATTTTTCTGTCAAAAATGTGGAAACTATTGCTATCCTGCTCTCAATGGCTTATCCCATTCTTATTCTATCTGTTGGTCTTCAGGAGTAATCGGCCACAATTCCCATCATCTTTAACCAGGATCACTGTGACGTTCAGCAGGAGCAGAGGGCTGGACTAGATCGGGGTCGCCAACCTTTTGGACCTCAGGGACCACCAAACTCATAATTTTAAATCCCGCAGACCACTAATATGAATTTTGACTGACGGTGGCTTGCTGGTAGGGAAGTCAGTCCCATATTCTAAAGCTGCAGTAGTCACAGGACTAGCCCTTTGGTCATCCCAGAGCAGCTGCTCCTCCACCCGGGTGCACCGGCCTGCCATGGGATGACCAAAGGGCCAGTCTTGTGACTACTGCAGCTCTGGAATATGGGACCAACTTTCCCATCAATGTCAGCAAGCCACCCTGGAGCAGATTTCCCTCCTCCGCCATTGTTCTTACCTTCCAGTTCTAGCTCGCATGGCTCTATTCAAGGTAAGGTTTGCGCTCAGCCGAAGGTTGGGGGCCAGTGGGTGGGTGGGCTATGCGGTCAATGCAGCCTGGATTAATTGCTTTGGGGGCAATGCTTTGTGGTGGACATTGCGGAGCACCAAAATTTTCTCATGGACCACCAGTGGTCCCCGGCCCACCAGTTGGCAACCACTGGATTAGATGACTTCTGATGCCTCTTCCAGTTCTATGTTTCTATGATCTCTGCAAAACTTCAGTTTGAAGAAATGTGCTTCTTACAGCGCCAGATGGAATCTCTGCTGCTTTTATTACAAAATGCTATATGCTATTGAACTACCACAAACACTTCAGAACAATTACTCAGTCGAACTTTCCATCTCAAAGGAGGTGAAATTCAGCAGTAGCCATACCTCTAATTTTAAATAAACCACAATAGTAGCTTGCTGGCTTTCTCCAACGTAGGATCTTTGAAACGTATAGATTCTGTAACTCCACTAGAATCGCCGGCCAAGTGAGGAGGAAAGCTGACATAACTATGAGGTTCTTTTTGCTTTTGCACTATATTTCTATCTATTTTTTTCTACGGAGAAGTGGCAGTTTTTAAAAGTTGCATGTTTCAAAAATGCCAAGCCTTCCCAAAATATGTACTCCGACCTCATAGATCCAAAGAGGTGATTAGCAGCACTGGTTTGATGATTTGTGTGAGGGAAAAAAAACTGAAGTTTCTGGCTCCACTTCCCACCCAGAATGGAATCCTGAGGAAAAAGGGTGTGTGCAGAATGCAATTTCCCAGGATCTGAGCCCATGACAGGTCCTGTTCAGACAGAAATGTTTCTGATTCTTTCTCCAAGCATTTCTGCTGTTTGGCTTAGAGGAGGTGCTGCGTGTTTTTCTTGTGTTCTGACACTAAACTAGTTTTTATGTCCAGTTGTGCTTAGCTGGGCTGTACATTTTTTCCTATAAATACACAGAACAGTAGATCAGTTTCTCTCGATTGCCACCTAGTCAGAATAAGATAAGAAACTTGCATAGACTTTCAATCTAGTTTTAGTCACAAACATATTATTATATGGGATTGTGATAATTGCCCCTGAGAGATGTCCCAAGATCATCCAGGAAGAGTGTATTATGAATATAAATTTTATGGGGTACTATAATTTCTTTGATCTTACATCGGGTACTGCTGTGGCCAAGGCTGTTTTGATTTCTATCACTTTCTCTTTAAAGGAATGAAAATAAAACAGACCCATAATTCAATGCAATCCAATTGGATATGGGCGTCAGGTCACTTTAGTTTAGAAAACAGAACAAATGTTCTATGTATCCCCAAGTGGAAATCTGTTCCAAAGCATCTCATTATTGAATAGTTGCTGATCCTTACATCTCTTTTTGCTCTTGGTTTAGCAGTGGCATCTTCAGGATTTTTTGGCAGATACTCCTGTCCATCTTTGGCTGAATGAACAACAGGGTCCCAAATGGACCAGGCCGGTTTTCTAAAAGTCTAGGAGAAATAATGTCAGCTAAGGAAAGGAGGACTCCATTAGACCATTAATTGTCTGCCTTACCGGGTAGACCAGAAAGGAAACAGAACCAGGTGAGCTAATTTTACTTTATTTTAAGTCTACATTAGCGAAATCTTGCAAGTCTGAAGGTATAAGTATTCCCCATTTCCCTTACACCCTAGAGCAGAGGTCTCCAAACTTGGCAACTTTAAGACTTCTGGACTTCAACTCCCAGAATTCTCCAGCCGGTAGCTGGCTGGAGAATTCTGGGAGTTGAAGTCCACAAGTCTTAAAGTTGCCAAGTTTGGGGATCCCTGCCCTTGAGATTAGGAAGGATCTCCTCCTGACCTTTTGCCCCACCCGCTATAAATATGGGGACTATGCTATCTCTTATCTTATACTCCCTAGGCAGTGCCTCTGTACTCTGTACCCAAAGTGTATTACATTGTACTTATTGCATCATTATGCTGTCAATTCACTGAATTTTGGTTTGTCTGTTACTATAAACTTGCTTGTCCTGATATTCAAGAGAAAAGATCCATACCAGCTAAATGTCCATACCAGCTATGAGAAAGTTGCAGTGTTTGGGGATTTCAGTGTTAATACCCTAACTTTAAGCCTTTCCAAGAACCTGGGAGCCAGAATTGCCTAATCCTGATGCTGAATTCTGAAAAAAATAATAATCAGGTCTTTTTCTTTGCTTCTTCCAGGCTTATTTTTGCCAATGCGTGACACTGCCACCTGGGCAAAGCCATTATACAGTCAACGGCATCCACTTATTATGATTCTCTCAATAAAGATGATTATTTTAATGGGGTTCCTCCCAAAAATGTGGTTTAGCCTGCCAACTGGGCATATCAAACTCTCTGTTGCTCTCAACACATCACCATCTCTTTGCTTTTCTTTTACTTTGCTCAGCCAATTCCTACAGGGCAGCATCTTCAATGGGCATTGAGATAATATGCATACTCCCAGAGTATTCTGGGAATAGTGAACCAAAGGACACCAGGAGCTGTACAGAAGTTGGACTTCATCGCATCAGCTGAAGACAACAGGTGAACAGATTACAGTGCCTTATTTTTTCTCCCAGCATGTTGGACATTACATTTTATTTTTCTCCCCAATAGTCTAAGGAAAAGGAATATTATATACTGATATGGTGTTCTGTAAGTTATATCGCTGCAAATGTTTAAAGACACATCTGACTATCCTCAGGTTCCTCAGAGAAGATGAAGAGTATTTGGGCAAGATAGATTCCTGCAAAAGAACATCAAAGCATGAAGGTAGGCTGGTGGCACTCAGAGGACCAGGAAGTGTCTCCTATTGCTGGAACTGGGCAGTCCACTTCATGTCATTCCTTTGGAGGTTGAGACACAGACTTCTATGGAAGGATTCACGTTCAGCATTTCAGGAACAGCAAATAAAGAAGCTCCGGCTTTCATGAAGATAAGAAAGCTAATGGGTATTCTTAAGAGTTAAAAAAGATATGTCATCGCTGTAACAAATAGAAAGAGCAATCTGCAGATTAGATGAAATCATTGGACATGCATTGTCTCCCAGGTTTGAAGATATGGAATGTAATGGAGAAGCTGACCTGAGTAATCAAACCTAGAATGCCAGTGGTTCTCATCCTGTGATCTGTGAGCCCCTGGGAGGCTACAAAGACTTGAAGAAATGTATGATTTAAATCTTGAGGGGTCTGTGGCCATGGTCCATGGCTACAAAAGGTATTTAAAAGGAAGTTGTGTTGAAGAAAAGGTTGAGAGCCTGCTGTACAATGCTATTCTCTTGTTTCAGATAGATGCTGTTTTCATCCATACTTTCAACTGAAATTCATAGTCCCTGAAAAGAATAGAAGATTCTGGAGGTGAGCCAACGGACCAAGAGATAGTATCAATTCCTGGACCATGCTTTACACCAGGCATCTCCAAACGTGGCAACTTTTAAAACTTGTGGAGTTCAACTTCCAGAATTCTGGGAGGGGAGTTGAAGTCCACAAGTCTTAAAAGTTGCCACATTTGGAAACCCCAGTTCTCAAAGATCCCTGCCAAGGCTACAATTCTATGTAAATACTTAAAATTAGGCTTTGAACATAGGAAGTCATTTAAAATGTTGTCAGAGCATTGGTCCATTATTCTTGGGATGAGCTACTTCAGTAGATCACAACCTGTTTCAGATGTACAGATGTTTTACCAGTCAATAGGGATCATTTTTTGAGAATTATGAATTAGAGCATCAGGTTGGGGGAAAGCCTGCTCTAATAAATCAAAAGCGAGGACAGATCAGATCAAGCATATTCAGGGGGAAATATCAGCAAGCGATTGGAATGTTTTGTCTTTTAAGAAGATAAAGTCTTCAAATTGTGTTATCTGCTGGATGTATTCATGTAAGGGACGTTGACAACGGTACAAAACAGGTTTGTTGTTGCTTTCTTGCATTTCTTCTTCTAAATTTCCAGTCTAGCCCATAATAGAGGGATAATCTCCCATCTAAGTGCTAATCAGATCTGATCCTGCTTACCTTTTGGGAAATCAGCCAAAGTCAGTGAGATGCTGCTTCCAACTGGGCATGGCCTCTTTCAAAACCTGAGCCATTAATAGGAAACATTGTGCCTTTGGCACAATATTTATATTAAGAGAAGCCGTCATCTACCTCCTTCTTATCCCCTAACCAGACATTTAAGGACCTGCAATTTTAATGAAGAGAACAGATGCTGACATGCTTAGCATGCACATGCCAGCTCCTCCTACTACACTGGGTGACATTTCCTCTCCCAAGCTTTTCAGAGGATGATTACTTTTTATACCCTTGGCTTGGATGGCAGGTGTCTGACTTAATTCCAATTGCATTGCCTTGTGGTGAGATCATTGGGAATGACCAGCTTAATTATAGGGGAGAGTATGTTGGGCCATCCAGCCACACGGAGAAAGTCTGGGCTCGGAGATGAGAGGGAAAATGCTGGAAAACGTAGCCAGAGACTGAAGAGGCAGTATCCAGCAAGTATCACTGCTAGCAAATATAAGATGCCTTTTCGAACTCCAATCCCCTTGAGATGCATGGAATTCAGCTTCTAGGAATTTCAGCACTAGATGTACTGGCTGGGGAAGCCTACACATTTAAAGGCAGTTGGGAGAAGAGTTGTGTAAAACATGGTGTTTGGCAGGAAACGGACTATATTTCTTCCCAATTGTTTTCTTCTAATTGGATGGCAATATTTTTTTCCCTTAAAAAAGAACATTTTAGGGAAATTGCATGGATGCAGCACATGAATTTTCAGCAATTGCCTTCCTAAAAAAGAATTGTGTATGAGACTTTGAATATATAATAGTTTTTAACCCCCATGGCTGCCTTTCCTCCTTCAAATAACCCCCTCCTAGGAAGGTGTCAACAAGGATGTTTTTTTCCTCGGGGAAGGATCACAGCAGGAACTGGGCTGACCCATGGAGCTATGATCTAGTGTACAGATGTGCAACCCAAGCAATCTTAATACAGCCAATACATGTACCACAAATGAGACCAGAATTTATGCTGTTAAGGAGGGTGGTTGTTAAGTGAGACATACCCAATTTTATGACATTTTTGCCATGATTGTTAAGTGAATCAGCTAAGAGAATTAGGAAGTTGTTAAGCAAATCTGATTTTCCCCATTGATTTTGCTTGCCAGAAGACAGCTGGGAAGTTGTCTATATACAGTGATCATTGGACACTGCGACCGTTGTAAATATATGCTAAGTTGCCAAGCAACCAAATTTTGGTCATGTGACCATGGGAATGCTGCAACAGTTGTAAGTCCGAGGATCTGTTGCAAGTCACTTTTTCAGTGCCAGTGTAACTTGAATAGTCATTACATGAATGGTTTTAAGTCAAGGAACAGCAATAGCAATAGCACTTAGACTTATTTACCGCTTTATAGTGCTTTACAGACCTATCTAAGGGGTTTACAGAGTCAGTGTACTTCTCCCAACAATCTGGGTTCTCATTTTACCCACCTTGGAAGGATGGGAGGCTTGAGCCTGGTGGGATTTGAACTGCCAAATTATAGGCAGCTGGCTGCAGAAGTAGATTGCAGTACTGCACTCTAACCACTGTGCCACAGAGGCTCCTATAACTGTACTCTAGGACAGTACTATACCTACTATTCCCCAAAGTTTTCAAATCTCTGGAGAATGAAGTAAACAAATAAAAGTTCTTCTACAGGTGGAGAAAATTTTTGGAGATGGATCACAAATTTTTGGCAAAATACTAGTAAAAAAAAAAAACCCTGACAGTTGTCTCTAAAAAGCCTAACTGGAAAGGGCAGAATGGTACAATAATTTGGAGCAGGGGTCTCCAACCTTGGCAACTTTAAGCCTGGAGGACTTCAACTCCCAGAATAGTTGAAGTCCTCCAGGCTTAAAGTTGCCAAGGTTGGAGACCCCTGATTATAGAAAGGAACATGGCTCCTGGCAACCTGAGTGGCAGGATTCTCTACTCTTTTCCTGCAGGACCCAACAGTCTGCTGTGCATATACCACATATTGCGAAGGCTGTCCAGCCCAATCTAAATGAAAGACAGATACATCAAGTGAGGATAGAAGGCCTGGAAATTACCCAGAATGCAAATTTTGATGACAGACATCACATATTGATCTAGACTGAGAAGTGTCACATGGGAATTGTTTATCCTGCTAGGTTGAGCTTATTAATTAGACAAAAGTTAATCGTTGTTACAATTATCTCTAGATTTGCATATAACAAAATCCCCATTAGCATATTTCAGCGTTCCTCAAACTTGGCAGCTCAAAGATGTGTGGAATTCAACTCCCAGAATTCCCCAAGCCAGCTTAACTCCATACTCTTTTAAGGTTGAAAAACACTGGCATATCTGAATACCATTTACCTCCTCCTTTTTAGACTGATAGATCTTTTTCTGGTGGCAAATATTTCTTGCTAGTAACTGGAATTTTGAAAACTATTTCTGCAAGTTGTAGAATTTTACCAAAAAGCGGCATTTTTAGGGCATATTTATTTATTTATTTATTTGTTTGTTTATTTATTTATTTATTTATTTATTTATTTATTTATTTATTTATTTATTTATTTAGTCAAGCAATTATAAGATAATAGGTATAAATATAAACACAGTTATGGATACATGAAATGGATACATATAAGAAAAATAAAAAATAAAAATAAAAAAGCAACAATAGGACAGGGACGGTAGGCACGTTGGTGTGCTTATGCACGCCCCCGACAGACCTCTTCGGAAAGGGGTGAGGTGTTCTCATTACGTCCAGCAAATTTCTTTGAGAAATGAAAAATAATCCACAATGGAGTAGAGCAGACTGGTTAGTTAGGGCAGCATAGCTCTATCTTAGATCACAATAGCTCTATAAAAAAAATGAAAAAAAAAAAAGACCCAGGGGTCTCCAACCTTGGCTCCTGGAAGCCTGGCGGACTTCAACTCCCAGAGTTCCACAGCCAGCTGGCTGTGGAATTCTGGGAGTTGAAGTCTGCCAGGCTTCCAGGAGCCAAGGTTGGAGACCCCTGCCCTACAGGAACATTTTCACCTGTTCCAGCAGGTTCTCTTTCTCTGCTGCTGACCTCAACTACATTTCAACTACTTAAAAATTAGAATGAAAAACCAGGAAGAGCTAGAAACCAGTTCTTCTGAAAAGATCAGATTGGAAGCAATACTTTGCGCGCATTTCTATGTGAGGGTTATAAGGAAATGAGCTAGACCATATAGGAAGATTTATCACCACCCTCCTTAATGCAACTACCACAAAGATTCTTGTCCCTTTGATGCTACGGGTGATGTGGGTGTGATGAAGTATTTGACTAAATAATATCAGAGGCTGTTGGGAGAAACCTGTTTTGTCAGGGGCCCCATTTGGTATATTCATGTCTGTCCCAGTAGCAGGCATGAGAACAAGGAGCCGCTGGTGTGAAAGTTTATTGGAGAAATCTGTCTCCCGAATCCCCTCATTATGTCTCTTGATCTCTGATTTTTAGGAACTGTCTATTACAAAAACAATACAGTTTGAAATTTCCCATCAGAACAATTAATCAGCGGAACAGCTCGCCCCCAGAGGTTGCGGATGCTCCATCACTGGAGTTAAGAAGAGACTTGACAGCCATTTATCTGGAATGCGATAGATTTTCCTGCTTGAGCAGGGGCATTGGACTAGAAGACCTCTAAGGCCCCTTCCAACTTTATTATTCTTTATTCCGTCTACATCTTGCAATTTCTGGCTGGGCTTGTTTGTATAAATCTGTTGAGTTCTTTTTATTCCATAGTCCAATGCAGCTGTCACTTAAAATCAAGACTGCTCACCACTGTATCAGTTGGATACAGTTTGAGCTTTTACTGGCTGCATTCCTACTATAGGCAGCCTGGCTCCTTCTGGACTGAAGAAGGGTTCAGTTCTCAAGGCAGCTTGGCTAACGTCCAGCCCAGGTGCTCTATATTCAAAAGAGTTGGCACACCCTACGTGTCCTTAACCCAACCTGCTCATTGCTGCACAAAGGAGGTGAGGTGAGGTTGCTGTGAACAGCTGGGATGACATACAGAAAGTAATGTACCTTTCACACCTGACAACACTTGCCTTGCTAGCTGTGCTGTGGAGGGACCAGCTCTATTGGCAGCCAAAGATAACTGAAACCCCAATACCCAGGCAGTTCCTGGGGGAGACAGTGACTACCACCAGCCTTCATACAAAGACAGCTTTGATTCTCACAAGAGCTATATCCAACCCTAGGAAATTCAGGGGTGGAGGTACTGGGCAGGGAAAGCTGCCCACATGCCTGCTTGCTGTTGAGATTCTTGGCTCAGATTATGACTGTGTTAGCTCTGCGGGATGTAAAGAAGACAGCAACTGTCTCCCATATTTTCTTACTTGTCAGATCTTATTCTCCATAAAAGTACAGTATATATATGTATGTATGTATATATGTACATGTACATATATACATACATATACATATACATATACATATGCATATACATATACATATACATACATACACACACACACACACACACACACAGATATATATGGATCTTTGGTTATTCGGGTTTTCTCCCGCGTAAGATTGGAAGTATATGTAAGATTGGAAGAATAACCAAAGATCCACATACAAATACCCGCGAGAACCTCAGAAAACAAATATATATATATATGTATGTATGTATGGCATTCAGCTTAGTTTGGGTATTTTCCCACGTCATAGTAGTTGTGCTTTTAAAGTTGTAGCAACATTTCAGCAGAATCTCATCTGCCATCATCAGGCTTCTGTATAGTGTTCATCTGTGAGTCAGACTTTAAATCTGAAACCACTGTCAAAGTCTGACTCACAGATGAACACTATACAGAAGCCTGATAATGGCAGATGAGATTCTGCTATCTCATCTGCCATATATATATAAAAAGCCAAGACAGATGAGCTGGCATCAGTACTACGTTGAGAACCTCTTACTTATTCAACCATCCATTTATTCTTTAAGATACATTAAATGGGAAAATAGCAAAGCAAAGAGAGTAGTTTGTTGCTAAATGCAGGGAAGACTAAAATGGCAGAGATTAAAGTTTATTAGTTTTAGAATACCACATTGCAACTGAAGTGCAGAAAACTACAATTGTGATAAAATTAAAAAGCCTGGGAGAACTCAGCGGTCTTTGCCTGGTGCCAGAAAAATGACAGAGGAGGCCCTTAGGCATGTCTTTTTGGGGAATGCATTCCAGAGATTGAGGGGAGGGGTGACTGCTACCCAAAATGCTGCTTTCTGCATCTCAGGAGCATTTCCTCCCATGCTTTCCTCTAGACTCAGATGTATCCAGGAAGGGGTACAGAAATTGTGATCCTCAAGCTGTATAGAGCTTCCTAGATTAGAACCAGTGCTCAGAAGTGAATTTAGAGCCAACATCCCTGATACAAGGATGCTGTAACTTAATTATAGTAAAGGTAAAGGTTCCCCTCGCACATACGTGCTAGTTGTTTCCGGCTCTAGGGGGCGCTGGTGCTCATCTCTGTTACAAAGCAGAAGAGCCAGCGCTGTCCAAAGACGTCTCCGTGGTCAAGTGGTCGGCATGACTAAACACCGTAAGTGCATGGAATGCTGCTACCTGCCCACCAAAGATGATCCCTATTTTTCTACTTGCATTTTTAACATGCTTTCCAACTGCTAGGTTGGCAGAAGCTGGGACAAGTAATGGGAACTCACTCCGTTATGCGGCGCTAGGGATTCAAACTGCCGAATAGCCGACCTTTCTGATCAACAAGCTCAGAGTCTTAGCCACTGAGCCACCCGCATCCAAACTTAATTATAACTTCCAGTTTTAGCCTTTTATAACTTTAGATAAATTTGTGTATGTAAGGGAGAAAAATGTTAAGAAGCTTCCTTGTATCAGACTGAAGCATTGATTCACCAATCTCAGTACTGTCTTTTCTTACTGGGGTGCATCTCTCCAGGTTCCTCAAATTGATGTCTTTGCTATTGTTTTATATCTCATCCTTTGAACTGGAGATGCCAAGCACCTCTAATTGGACCTTTATAAACATATAAAACATGTTTGCCCATTTGCAATGTTTTTTTTTTTCATGATTTTCTGATGTGGGATTTTACAGCTCCAAAGCCAGCAAGATTTCTGATGCTAATCTCTTGACTGCTAACAAATGTTATTATTTTACCGAGTTTGACACTGCTAGTAAGATGACATTTGAAACTGAGTGATCCCTTTGGGTCACTCTTTGCTCTAGGGATAAAGAAATGTTTCTCAGGTTGTTATTGCCCTCTAGCTTAAATGTACTGGAATTTGATTGCCAGGTGCAAACTTCATTTTTCCTTTGTGGTGTATATAGTTGGTTTTTGCAATTGATATCTCAGCTTATTTTCAAATGCATGATTGTAATGATCAGTTTGTTCAGAGAAAAAAAGGATAAAGGCTTTTTTTTGAAAACTGGAAACCATCCATATCTATCTATCTATCTATCTATCTATCTATCTATCTATCTATCTATCTATCTATCTATCTATCATCTAGTCATCTTTCACATTTCTAAATTACTCAAAAGTAATTCAACTGGTTACACTTCTCAAAAGAGGGACTCTGGATATGGAGTTCTTGCTGAAAGAAAAAAATCAAAGTGATGATTTGGGGATTAAAAAGGATGAGGTTTGGGAAAGTTTATAATGATAATTACTTGATAGAATGGTGGAAGACATAACTGTCCCCCCTTTTCTTCTTCTCTCTTTCTTACTTTCTGACCTTTGGTCTTGTTTGTACTGTATATTTTTACTCCATTGAAAAATTCTAATATTTCATGTACCTATGTGTGTATTTCATGTACCCATGATTGTGGATTTTGGTGATATATTTACTATATCTTTGGGCGTTCCCTTTTACAATGTACAACATACAAAGAAATGTATGGAAGCCTTTTGGGAAGTGGCAAAGATGGTTAAGAAAAGATTAGTAAAATGGACACCAGGTATAGCTGTATTTATTTGAGAAATGGGTTTAAAAAGAGAGGGAGGAGAGGGAAAAAATACGGGTGTGCATTCAAGGTTATGGCAGGAAGAATGGCCAAATCTGAACGACTTAATTGCAAGGAAAAGGCGAATCACGATCAACAGTAAAATCCAGAGGCGCTTAGATTTGAGATAATTATCTGTGAATTTGTCGTTTTGCCGTAGTGTAAAGTTAGTCATTATAGCACTAGAAGCGCATTAGGAAGATTACTTTAGGCTAGCGCGTCTGAGGCACCAACCCAGCCCTTGTATTTATTATGTGTGTGTAGTGAGGCACGTTGTGTCATCTCAGGACACCGGGTGAATTGCTCCCTTGCTTAAGCCAGGTGCCTGCTTGCAAACGGGCAGAACCAGCGCTGGTTCTTGCTGCTGCAAGCATATCCACCCTCCTTTATTCACATCATTATCATTATTTTTTCACTGCAACGTCTGAAAGCCGATATAGCCGTTTGAAGAGTTTCCGAGAAAATTAGTGTTTTGTTTTGTTTTGAAATGACGGACGGAACTGTCTCCGTAAAATGTAAACGGAGAAAGCTCGTGCCAGCTTCTGTGGAAGCAGGGCGACTTTGAAAATCCCGGCGAAAATCCGCAGGACTTCATCCTGAAGCGACGCAAACCCGCGTCGTCAGGAGGCTTCCTCGATCTGGGTCACTGTGGAGAGCCGCTTGAGGAGAAGCCTGGAGGGAATGTGGGCGTGGCTAACACCGCCCTTTTCGCTGGCAAGAGAAGCAGGGCAAGAGTGGAGGGGGGAGGCGGGGCGCTGATTTCGCCTCGGCGTGATAGGTCGAAGCCGTGGGGCGTGGCTTCGCTCACGGAGGGGTCCGGCCGGTGAGATTCGTTGCCCTGGGATACCCGCGGGTAACTCAAGAAGCGTAGACTCTCACGGCGGGGAGGTTCCCTTCGCCCGCCAAACGCGTCTCCCCTGCACTGCCTCCTTTCCCTTCCCACATTCTCCCCCCCCCCGTGAAAACGCTAGCTGGGATCGAGCCAATGAGAGCGCGGAGGTCTAGGCCATGTGCCGCGCTCCTTCCAATCAGGAGGCGGCACAGGGTCAGGTCAGTGTAACGATAATGGAGCAAGCCAGGGAGAAACTCAGGAAAAGCCAGCGGGGGCGGGGAGGGAGGGGGGAAGAGCCCTGTGGGTGGGTGAGTGGGCGGGGCCAGGAGACCAGCTGAGCCTCATTGCCAGACGGGGAGGAAGCCGGCTGGTCGCGGCGGTGGTCCTGCTTGGCTTGTGCGGAGGAGCGTCTCGCAGACAATCTTCCCCTCTCCCGACCCCCGGGCTTCATGCACCCTGCAGACCGTGCAGGGAAGGGGCTCAACCCCTATTTCCAAGCCTGGGTGTGAAGAGAAAGAGCGAGAACCCTCTCTCCCCTTTCTCACCCTGGATAATGCCGTGAACGCACGTGTGTGTGTGTGTGGGGGGGGGAACTACACCTCCCATGCGCCTGCAAAGCACCTTCGCCCAACCCTGGGGGCGGGGCGGGGGGACGGAACAAAGCGCATCGGCCGGGCGAGCAGTTTGGAGTGACCGCAGCCGGACGGCTGGGGAGGGTCGACACAGCAGGGTCCCCGGGCGAGGCCGAAGCCGCCTTGTGGTCCGTTGGCTGCTGCTGCAACAGCAGCAGCTGCTTCGCTCGCCTTTCCCTGGGAAATACCCGGCGTGTTGGGGTCACGTGCCTCGTCGGACTGCGAGGTCAGGGACGGGCGAGTTTGGCACAGTCAACCCGTTCGATCAGGATAGAGCCTGGAAGGGACCTTGGAGGTCTTCTAGTCCAACCCCCCCCCCCCCCGCTCAAGCAGGAGACCCGATATAGTGGATAACATTTCAGACAAGGGACTGTCCGGTCTCTTCTTTCAAAAAAAGAAAGGGAAAAAAAAAAAGCCGGCCACTAGCCGGGGAAGCGCGGGCAAAGAAGCCTGGGTGGGTGGGTGGAAGGAGGCGACCACGCTCCTCCTCCTCCACCACCACCACCTCGCCCTCGTGTTAGGTGCTGGGCGAGGCCCCGCCTTTCTCCCCCCTCCCCTCCCCATCCAACCGGGCCGGCCCTTCCCTCTCTCCCTCCCCCGAAGTGCGGCCGGCTCGCCTGGCGGTCTCGTCGCCTGCCCTTCCCGCGTGCGCTTTGCTTGTCCGCGGCAGGCACGGTCCGCTCGGCGCCCGGGTGACGAGAGGGCAACGGAGCAGAGAAAGGGAAGAGTGGCGGTCGCTCCCGCCGCCGTTTCCGCCGCTTTCTCCTCCTCCTCCTCCTCCTCCTCAGCATGTTGCCATCCCGTCGGGTCCCCAGAGAGAGGCGGCGCCCGCTCGGGGCGGCACGAGCGCAGCAGCAGCAGCGGCGGGAGGAGAAGCAGAAGGAGGAGGAGGAAGACGACGGGTTGGCCAGGAAGATGACAGCGACGGCGACCAGGGCTGGCTGCCGCCCCGAGCCTGCCAGCAGCAGCAGCAGCAGCAGCAGCAGCAGGTGCTAATCGTCAGAGCGCGCCTCCGGCTGCCTGGCCAATCGGCTGTCCAGTCCAGCCGGTGCCTGCCGGCTCCCGGTGCGAGTCTCCTCCGTCGTCGAGGAAAGGGACGGCGCGATCATGGTGGCGCTCGGCCCGCGCCTCCCTCCCTGTCTCCGGACTCCTTAGCGCCGGATTCTCCCGTCCTTTGAATTTTGAGATACAGACACATAGATTTGGGGGCCTATTTTAAGCTTCTCGCGCGGCTTGGAAAAAGGAAAGAGATTCCCCCTTTGGAACTGCCAGCGAACTGCCTTGGCCTCGAGCCTGGGGTCTCCCCGGAAAAGCTGCACGGCAACCCTCGAAAGCCCGGCACTCCAGCTGCTCATCTGTTGCTCGCTCGCACGGGCGTTCCCCTCGCCTTTCTCTGGTGCTGGAGCAAAGCCGCCGCCTTTGGCCGTCCTTTGCCCTTCTTCTGCCGGAGCCTCCCGAGAACTGGCCGGGCTGCCTTTTGCGGACTCTCCGGGCTCCGTGCCGCTCTTCGTTCTCCCTCCTCCCTTCCTCACCGCTCCCCCGACGCACCTTCCTCCCCGAAGCCGCCGAAGCAACGTCTCCAACCAAACCCGCCTCCCTCGCGCTCTTTTCTCTTCCTTTTTCCTCCCCGACCCACTTTGGTGCGATGCCGCCGCCGCTGCCGCTGCCGCCGTGGAGCGTCGCTTCCTAACGCGCCGTCTGCTCCGGAGCTGCCAGTCGACGCTTTTTGGGGCGGGGAGGTTGGAAACCTTTGGCTGGATTTTTTTTGTTTTCCTTCTTTCTTTCTTTCTTTTACAAAGGAAAACCATCGCTTCCCTTTTCCTGGGATATAAAGCAGGGAAAAAAAGAGGTGGGGGGGCAAAAAGGGGGGTGGGGGGAAAGGCGGACGTGGGGGGGGGGGGCGGGGGAAGACCATGGATGAGAAGCTGCAGGCGCATCAGGTTGACATCGACCCGGATTTTGAACCTCAGAGTCGGCCTCGCTCTTGCACCTGGCCGTTGCCTCACCCCGACTTTCAGGGCGAAGACGACGATGGAAGCGGCGGTGCGGGAGGAAGAGGAGGAGGCGGCGGCGGCGCCCCGAAGCACCCCTTGGCCGGCGGCACCGAAGGCGCCGAGAACGCCGGCGTGGCGGCGGAGCGTGGCAAAGCGACCCCGGCGCTGCCTTCCTTGAGCGCGGACGTTGGACAGCTCCGCAAAGCCAAGACTTCGCGGCGGAACGCTTGGGGCAACCTGTCGTACGCGGATCTCATCACCAAGGCGATCGAGAGTTCCCCGGAGAAACGGCTCACCCTCTCCCAGATCTACGACTGGATGGTCCGATACGTGCCCTATTTTAAGGATAAAGGCGACAGCAACAGCTCCGCGGGCTGGAAGGTATCTGGGGGGGGGGTCCTCTCCCGCCTTGCGCCCTCTTCCCCTCCCGCTTCCTACTCCCCGCTTCCTCGATGCCTAGTTTCCCAGAGGCGCTGGGGGAAGTTTTACTACTCTCGTCCTCCGTGAGGGTCTCCGGCGTGCCTTTCTTTGGTTTAGATGCCCAGCAGAAGGGGGTTGACCTGTGGTGGGAGTTTTTTTTTTTTTTTTTGGTCTTCCCGGGGGCTGCAAGGAGAGGTTGATTAAAAGCTGGTCTTTCCCCCATCCCTTTATTCCATCCTTTTACTTGAAAGAACAGCTTTGCAACTGTTCGTTAGTGTCTGGAGTATTAAAGTAATGGGAGGGGTGGCCAACCCTGAATCCTTCCCAGAGACTCTGGAGCATCTCTGCTGAGCATATGTTTGGCCCTAATAGGGCAAGGCCTTTGGCTTTATTGCAAGAGTGTCCCCCCCACCCTCAAACCAAACTCTCTTGGAGTCCAGAACTTGATTCCCAAGACTCTTCTCTGTTGTCTTTGACCCAGAAAGGGCAGTTACTCTCATAGTAGCCTGATTGAACTCCTACTGGAGAGCACTTTTGCTTCTGGCTGAGCCAGAGGAGGAAGTATTGTTGGCAGTAGTGAAGAGGGTGTCAGTTGATTGCTTTTAAATGTACATTTCCCCCCCCTCCTTCTTCTTTGCATTGGGAAAGAGATAGGTCGTTTATCAGTAGCCTGGTCACTTATTCAACCGTTTTTGGCCAACCTCCCACATTGCCTTCTGCCCGGCAGCAAAGGAGTTGGGAGGGGGGAGAAATGATTCCCTCCTTCTCGTATTGCAGTTAAGTGGCACCTGTCTGTCTGGAAGTACTTTTTGAAGCTTTCTTCTGCTCTGCTTGATTGAAATGCCACTTTGGAGAAAGGAAATTGGGAGAGGGGTCGGAGAAGGGGGAGGGAATGTTGCTTTTCAGCTTTTGGCTTTTCAATTTGGTCAGTGGGTAGGTGGATAGAGCGAGGAGTGGGGAGGGGGGAAAGAGATCTTTTTTCTTCTGGAATGTAGTCTGGATTCTTGGAGCCTCTATCATTATCCCAAGGAAAACTTGAAATGTGATTCCTTCTACTGAGTTACTCAGTTTTTTCCCCCCACGTCGAGCCAGTGGGACAAATGTTACTAATCCCATATGGATTCCATCAGATCCAAAACTGGACATTTAGTAAAAAAAACCCTCTTGTGCTTGTGACAAACTTTGTACATGGGCAACATCTCTTTCTTGAATAAAAATGGGATTTAGTCTTCTTCTTCTTCTTCTTCTTCTTCTTCTTCTTCTTCTTCTTCTTCTTCTTCTTCTTCTTCTTCTTCTTCTTCTTCTTCTTCTTCTCCTCCTCCTCCTCCTCCTCCTCCTCCTCCTCCTCCTCCTCCTCCTCCTCCTCCTCCTCCTCCTCCTCCTTCTTCTTCTGTTTCTTTCTAAGGTCAGGTCATGGATAGAAATGTGGTTATTTGGAAAGTCGTTGCTGTGATACAGTCTTCATGGAGGGCTTTGAAACAGAGTTTTCCCCATGTGTGTCTTGGCCCTGGAGAACCCTTGTAAATCTGGAAATAAATGATAGGAGGGAAGAAGACAACAGAGTGACTTGTATTTTCTTTATCCCTCTATTATCTGTTAGTCTTAACTAGAAGAGTTAAGATACACACCTCTCTCAATTTAACTCTATCAGTAGTAATCAATTCCTCTTTTATTGGGATTTAGTGTAGAGTTGGGCTGCATTCTTTCAATTTACAAGAAAAATGTGTATGTGTGTTTGGGTGAGGAAAGTCTACTTTTTCAACCAAGGCAGTAACTCTTGTGTGAGAAAAAGGTATTTATGAAATACCTTTGGAAGGGAAGCAAAAGAGGGTTCCCATTTAAAAAAAAAAAAAAAAAACAACACTTATTTTTTTACTCTCCAATTACTCAGTAACACTGTTCCATCAAGTGTCTGCACTGGCATGATCTGAATATTTTCTGCTGGATCTCAGTTCATGGGAATGGCTAAAGGAACAGTTTTCTTTTGTTATTTGTGTCTTTGGATGCAGAAATATCCTGGAAGCAGTGAACTGAAAAGTTAGACCAAGAGTTATACTGGTTACAGGAATCTGCACTTGATAGTTGGCAGATTCCCTTCCCCCCACTTTCTGCCAGCCTTTTCCAGTCTGGTGCCTTCAAATTTGTTGGGACTAGAACTCCTCAAGTTCCCAACCAACATGATGGATTCTCAGTTTCCTGAGAATCCTGGAAACTTGTTTTCCCACCACACTTGGAGAATGCAATTGGGAGAGGCTAGGATCAGTCTTATTCAACCAGCTGCTAATCAAAAATCACGTTTACTAGTGCCCATTCACCCCATTCTCATTTCTTCTCTTTCCTCTGATCAAGAGTGGCTAATAAACCCCTCTCTGGGTTTTGTTTAGAAGTGTGATTTAACTGGTTGTTCTATATCAGCAGGTTTATGACTCTTGGGTACCAAGGCTTGCCCAGTTAAAATCTGCAAGAGTCTTCCTTTTCATTTCACAGTGCAGGAATGCTTCCCAGCCTTGGCTTTTTAAAGATGTGTGGACTTCGACTTCCAGAATGAATTATGTGAGTTGAAGTCCACACTCCTTAAAATGAGTAAGGTTGGGAAACACTGCAATATTATAGTAAAGTGACATATGTTTATTGCTCTGGGAATCCATGGCACAGCCTGGACCTATGCCATGGCTTGTTCATGGTCCCCTGACAATTAATACACACAATTTCTCCCCCCACCTTGAGGCCCCACACAAAACAAGTCAAGACCATCACTTTTTTGATGAAGCCAAAGTGTTGTTTTCATTCAAAGCATAAAAGTAAACTCAGCAGTGTACCTGTGTAACAGGTTAGTAGATATCAGCAGGGGATGGTAGCATTTTTACCTTGCAGTTCTCTTCCCATGGAGGAGTAGAAACATATGCAAGGGAGCCTCCAGACATCCAGCATTTTTATCATCGAGGTTTTTCAAGTTGTCTGGTTTCCATGCTTTGGTTTTGGGAAAAGCTCTAATGAAGTTTGCTACAGTGAGGAGATCTTTCTCCCTGGGATTCTGCCAATGAAAGAGTGGGCATGAAAACTTTTGCCAGTATATGTGCTAGTCCGAGCTGAAATCTTTTGCTCCTCTTCATGGGATAAATCAAAGGGATTCTGCCAAAATGTGTTTCCGCCTTCCAATCTGGACCTGCCTGTACGTGTTCTTGTGAGACTTGGCACTGGTGCTCTTACGAGGTTCAGAAGTTAAGCAGCTGTTTCCCACCCTCCTTCCCTCCCTCCCTGACCCTCTTTCTCAAGAGGATTACAACACTGGCATGAATCAGGTCCCACAAAGAACTGATGAGAAATATTAGAAAATCTTTGAACTGTATGAAGTTTTGTCTGTCTATGTGATATACAAATTTATATGTATGGCATTCAGCTTTGTTCAGGTATTTTCCCACGTCATTATAGTTGTGCTTTTAAAGTTGTAGCAACGTTTCGGCAGAATCTCATCTGCCATCATTAGGCTTCTGTATTGTGTTCATCTATGAGTCAGACTTTCACAGCTCTTTCTGTTTTAAATTTGGTGCTAGTCTACTGCTGTGCCAGAATGGTTTTTTCTTCATCCTGATTGGTTGGGAGTCTTGGTCTGTGTTTATTGGTCTTGGAGTTTGCTGTGTTCTGCTTGATTGGTGTTTTTAATATCTCCTGTCTGTTTTGTGGCTTTTTTTGTCTTGATTGGCTAGCAACATTGTGTTTACTGTATTGGAGGCTTTTAGTGTGGCTTGGCTCTGAGTAAATGGACGGCTATCATTTATTAGGAAGCTAGATATCATCGGGGTGCCTGGTTGGGGTGTGTTTGAGCTGGAGGTATCAGTGGGGGGGGGTTGTTTGTGCCCAGGTGTTTGCCTGGTTTTGCCAAGACCAATAAACACACACACACACACACACTCAAAAAGTGTGGTGTAATAGAGGTGACTAGGTTCCAGTAGAACAAACTCTGCAATGGGGTCAGAATGACAGGCAAACCTGTTTTATACAACCTTTGTGTTTGTTGGAAGTAGGTTATGGGCCTTGAGCATGACTTATATTTACTTTTTGGGGGGTTGCTGTTCATTTGCTGTTTATTATGGATTTTTTGGTGTTTGTTTTGCTTTTAATCCTACCCAGAGTCACTTGTGTAAATGGATGGCCTTAAAAAATAAATGATTACATAAATAAATTGCGGGAAGCATTCATTTTGGAAAGATCCAAAATATATTCTAATGAACACTGTTTTTCAAGTTCTGTTTCATGCCTTTAAAGAAAAGAAAAGAAAAGATTTGGTGCAGTAATAAGTGGCTTTGCACCAGTCAAAGACATTTTAGATGAAGGTTTTTGAAAATGCTCCTATTGGTGAATGATTGGTGAGGGGCTGTTTCATAGCTGCTTGCATTATCTTAGACTCTTTTCAAGCTTAGAGTTGTAGTGTCAATTTACTGCATCTCAAGGTTGGGCTGGAAGAAAATGCTGTTGAAAAAGCTCTAAAAAATTGCTTAGAGTATGCACAAATTGCCACTGATCTTATGAGGATCCAGATTGTTGCAGGCAATATGCTGGCCCAGTAAACTGCTTAGAGGGGGCTGTAAAAGCACTGTGAAGTGGCATATAAATCTAAGGGGCATTGCTATTATGGCACTTGTCCTGATATCTCCTAGTTGAAATGGGCAGATGTGACATGATAATGCATGATGGGAGTCTCACATGCTTTGTACTTGGTCATGCTGGGAACTGGGAAGAGGGGTTACCCCATGCTTTTTCAAGAGGCAACCGGACTTTCTTTGTTTTTCCTTGAATGGATGACTGAGAATTTCCATAAGCATCGAGAAGAGAGAATGTAAGGTTTAGGAGTCCCATGGCAATGGAACTCAGTCGCTTTCTCTTTTGGCTCCATGAAAATTAAGAGTTGGCTTGAAATGCGATGAAGAAAAAGAAACTCTACAACCCCTATCAAAAGGTAGATCTTATCACAACATTATCTAAACACTTTCAGGTAATTTTGTTTGTGGTCACAAGTCACAGACTTTGAGTATCACTGTGTTCTGAACAGTTGTTGAGAAAGATTATCCTTTTGGGAACAATGAATCCGTCCTTCAGTTGTGTTACTAAAAGTGGTAGAAACTGTATTGTTGATTACTGTACTGGGAATCTGTGATTTTGGACTTTTGGTGTTCCTAATCCAAGCTGGTAGTTTTTTTCCGAGTCTAGTTTGTCTGGGATGGTCTCTGACAATGAAGCCCAGCTGTTGACTCTTCCTTATTGGTGATCAGCCCTGGTGTCTTCTTTTTAATTTTGCAGTTTTACAGAGACATTACTTTACCATAGTACATTGCCAAAAGTATTTTCTCAGGCTTGTGATCCAGACCTTCTATTGTATTGTCTGGTCTGTAATTTCTTCTTTTCATCCCTCATTTTTTTTCTTTGTTTCTCCAAATTTATTTTCCCCAATTTAATTTCCCCCATCCCTGTTCTTAACTCTGAATTCTGGGACATTTTATGCAAGAATCTTGCACAATATTCTAAACCCGTAACTGGGTCAAAACCAACCAATAGATTGTATTTAGAATTAGATTGTACACTACATCCAAACAAATAAACCATATTATGGTTTACCACGATGACTGCTTATATAACATGTTAAGACAGTGCTAGGTTTCCCTAACATACTAAAGCTATGAGCCCTGTTGTAGCCTAGTCTAACAAGTTGTGCAAACCCAGTCTGTATATCTGAGGTTCAGAAGCATCATGGTTTTCTGTGTGTGTGTGTGTGTGTGTGTGTGTGAGAGAGAGAGAGAGAGAGAGAGAGAGAGAAGGGGGCATAAGAGGGCCTTTTTCCTATGATAGTTACCTTACATAATTAATTTTCTGTGGTCCCCAATGAATTGTCAGCCACCGGGCCCCCTTCCTGATTCACCGAGAATTCCAAAGCATTTTCCCTGTGCTATGGAAACAGCTTCTCCCATTTTAGCAGCCGCTGCTTTGAAATGTGGGATTACAAGGTAAGATTTAAAGCTCCCAGTTGTCCCCTCCATCCTGTTCCCTAAAGCCAATTGAGAACTTCAGCTCCTGTGCACCATTTAACTTGCATCATCGCATCCCTCCCTCCCACCTTGTGCTATTAACGTAGATCTATTATCCTTCTGGGAGCAGGCTTCTGCTTTTGAATGAATTATTTAAGGGGGAGGGGGAGGGGGGTGCATTTAGGCAGAGACAGGCAAAACTTACTGAGTTTAAAACTTAACCCAGCTGAACGTGTTATGTAGGAAGAGGGCACTAGCTGTGTAACTCTGCCAGCTAAGCATGTTGTGTGGGCACAACCAGTCTCTTTCTCTCTCTCTCCCCCTGGCCTTTAATAGATAGTAAAGCCTATGCATTCATTTTATTCATTTACTATTAGATTGGTGTGCTACTCATCTCGTCTTTTTACTCTTTTAATATAATATGGGTGCTCTACAGCATGAGAACTGTCAACTTCAGCCGCCTAAAATAAAAGGCTTCTAGGGAAAGGAAGATCAAGATTGCACACCTGCCATTTTTTTGTTTGTTTGTTCCTTTTGTTTTAACGGAGCCATATTCAATTTTTAAAAGCTTCTGAACTAAAAAGCCTACTAGGTCCTGTTGAACCCTAATATCACCTCTGAAGAACAATGGGGCTTCAATAAAACCAGGATGAACTCCAGAGCAGGGGTCGCCAACCTTTTGGACCTCAGGGACCATTCATAATTTTAAATCCTGAGGACCAGAGACCCTGGGAAAATCCCCCCCAAAGTCGGCAGGTAAATTCCCACCCCGTTTTCCTACGATCATTCTTTATTTGGGATTGCAGGATACTGTCTCTAGCTCCGTTCTCGGGGAGAGAGAGAGAGGGAGGGAGGGAGGGAGAGAAAAAGAGGGGGAGGGAGAGACACGTTTGGCTTCATGCAAGGAAAGCAGCAGAAGCAGCGGAAGTCTTTCTTTCTCTCCTCCAAACTCCACCAGAAATGAGTCTTTGCTGGCGCAGCCTCTTGGAGCAGGAGGCCTTGCAGGGTCCCAAAGACTCATTTCTGGTGGAGTTTGGGGGAGAGAAAGAAAGATTTTTGCTGTTTTCCTTGCATGCAGCCAAAAGCAGAAGAAGGAAGAAGCAGAAAGAAGCAGCCCAGTGGCCAGGCCAGGCATGTGGGGCGTGTGGGGAAAGTTCTCCCCTCCACCCTTTCTCCCCTCTCCTCACTACCTTATGTTGTTTGCAATGAAAGCAATGCAAGCCTTGTGTTCCCGCGCAGCCTGCATTAGTTACTTTACTTTATTGTCATTGCACCTCGTACAACGAAATCAAACACCATCTTCAGTGCATATCATGACCATGAAAATAAACACAAACACACATCCTTCACACTCCACATTAATTGCTTGGGAGTGCTTGGTGTGTGTGTGTGACATTTCTCTGTGGACCACCAAATTTTTTTTGTGGACCATCAGTGGTCCCTGGCCCACTGGTTGGCGACCACTGCTCCAGAGAACCCAGGAGATAGGATAATTGGTTTTTAAGGTACAGACCTGGGAAGTTTGAAGGAAACTCTGTGTCCTGGGTATCCTTTCTTTTGCAGAATATTCTTCCTGCTATTGCTGGAAGTAGTCCTAAAAGATCTTGTAACCTGTATGACAGCTTGTAACCTGGATCAGGGATTCTGGATATCTTCCCAGTCTTGCCCATGTGAAGATTGCAACAGTTTTGGTCTGTGTGATTTTGCCTGTGGGATGCTGGCCTTGTAGTTAAGGACTTGGTCTTAGGAGTTTGTGCAGGCCCTTCTGTTTGGGGTTTTGAATCTGCGAGGCCATGTGTGTGTGTGTGTTTGTGTGTGTGTGTGTGTGTAGGGCACGGAGGCTATTTCCTCCCTGTTCGTCAGATGCTGCCTAGGAAAGCCTCTTGACTGACAGCTCTGTTTAATTAGGGAATTGTTATTTTATTCATTCCAAAGTGCTCGGAGTTTTCTGCTCCAGCTCTTGCAATTCTACTTGTTAATGGGAAAACCAACATCCTCTGTCAAAGAAGCAGCGGCTCGGATGCATTTTTAAAGCACTGTTTGTGCCTTTTTGACATCCAAAAATATAACAATAAAGCTATCAGCTAGTGGAAGCCTGCTGGAGGCAGGTCTGACAGTGCCAAAACCTTAATTGCCCAGCCTCCCCTCCCTTCCCTCCACCTTCCTCTTACATGGTAAGGCTGCCCTTCGGTGATGCAGTCTTGGAACCAACAAAGTGGCATCAGGACATGGAGCAGGAGAGTAGCCGGCAGACTAGGCAGATCTTGCCCGCAGTAGAAGCTTGCAAATAAGCCATTGCTTCCTCTCTCCCTCTGCCCATCTCTTTCCCTTGCTTCAAAGCGAGGCCATGGAGAGAATGATGGCCAGGATTATGCAATGTCAGTTTCTAATGTGCAGCATTAAGAGGAGGAAAAGTTAGCTTAGTTTTCCGGTGTTGAGGCTGGGCCACTTGAGAGCCACCGTGGTGTTTGTAAGGGGCGTGCATAAGTGCACAATCATGCCTACCGTCCCTGTCCTATCATCCATTTATTCGTACCTATTTCCTATATTCTTACTCATGTTTATTCTTATACCTATTGTCTTGTAAGCAATTGACAAATCAAATCAAATAAATCGAATAAAATGAAAATGTCAGTCACGATTCCATCAGAACTCCCACTAAATGGGGGGCAGGTAGGTTGTAATGGGGAGATCGGAGTTAGTATGTCATTTCAAACAGCTTCTCATCCACATTATCTTAATTGTAATCTCTTGTTTGTTTGTTTTCTTTTGAAGATGTTCTGCTTCTCATCCAAGAAGCTTCCTCAGCTCTGACTGGGCGGTGGGGAATGGAAGGATTTATATTCCTTGCAGACAGCTGGTCGTTTGCATCCTTTTAGAGGGTAGTTGAAGCACTTGGAGGTTTATCTGTGTGCTCAGGGTCACCTGAGTAGTGCCAACCCGTTCTCCACACCCATTTGCAATACCCAGGTAAACCTGAAGACACTGGTAAACCTCCAAGCGGCCTGAACGACTCTCTAAAAGGATGCAAATGACCAGCTGTCTGCAAGGAATATAAATCCTTCCATTCCCCACTATCCCGTCAGAGCTGAAGAAGCTTCTTGGATGAGAAGCAAAATGTCTTCAAAAGAAAGCAAAACAAAATGTCCAGTTGCCTCCTGAAAAAGCACCTTGACAACCATGACCTGGATGACTGAGAATCACTACAGACTTGTGGTGATTCTTCAATTATTCTGCATGGGGGGGGGGGGGTAGAAAATGTCTGCCAGTTGGTATGATGTCGAGGGCAGAAGAAATGGCCAGGGTGTCACATGACTGAGCAGGGCTTTCTGGGCTCTGAACCAGGAAATCACTTTATGTGGGATTCATTTGTACAACTTATGAAACAGATCGGTTAAAGATGTACTGGTTGCAGGCTACCTACCTTTGGTTAAGTTTTAATTCTTAAGGGTTTTGTTTTTCCTCTCCTGGTTTAGCCCCTTGTGCAAATTTAGCTCTGGGGTTAGGCAACCTGGTGTTCTCCTGATAATTTCCCATCAACCCCAAGCATCATGGTGAATTTCAAGTGTTTGTGGGATTTGTAATTAAAAATACAGTGTGCCACTAAATTGCCTATCTCTGCCTGTCCCTTTGGCCAATAGACGATTCAGTGCGTTGTACTGATCTAGGAAACAGGTTAATTCCTAAACCAGAATTGAATTTGTCAGGCCCTAAAATTTAGACTACTGAAGAGGGAGCACCTCTCAACACATCTGTTCCTTTTCTTCTTTTATTGGCTACATTCTCATAACACACTTAACCTGATTTAGGAATCACACTGATATCTGGGCTTTCACTCAAACTATAAAAAGGAGCAAGGTTACTATGAGAGTTAGGTGGGTTGACCCAAGCCACAAAAAACTAACCTTAATCCTGGCTTAGAATGCTCTGTGCCAATGCATTTTTACCTGACTTGATTTTGTGTATATAAACATTTCCAATGTGTTATAGCTGAAGAAAAAATCCTTTCCAGCACTTGAGGCATTTCTCTGAAAGTGGTTTTTAGAAAGGAGCTTTGATCAAAACATGTATTACATGCTACTCCTGTATTTCTAAGTTTTGTTTAAGTGTTCTTAATTCCTTAATTCCTTCCTTCCTTCCTTTCCTCCCTCCCTCCTTCCTTCCCCATTTTATACAGAGAGGGTTTAAAATAAATATATTTCTTCCTTCCTTCCTTCCTTCCTTCCTTCCTTCCTTCCTTCCTTCCTTCCTTCCTTCCTTCCTTCCTTCCTTCCTTCCTTCCTTCCTTCCTTCCTTCCTCATTTCATACAGATGGGGTTTAAAATAAATATCTTCCTTCCTTCCCTCCCTCCTTCCCTCTTTCCCCATTTTATACAGAGAGGGTTTAAAATAAATATCTTCCTTCCTTCCCTCCTTCCTTCCCTCTTTCCCCATTTTATACAGAGAGGGTTTAAAATAAATATCTTCCTTCCTTCCTTCCTTCCTTCCTCATTTCATACAGATGGGGTTTAAAATAAATATCTTCCTTCCTTCCCTCCCTCCTTCCCTCTTTCCCCATTTTATACAGAGAGGGTTTAAAATATCTTCCTTCCTTCCCTCCTTCCTTCCCTCTTTCCCCATTTTATACAGAGAGGGTTTAAAATAAATATCTTCCTTCCTTCCTTCCTTCCTTCCTTCCTTCCTTCCTTCCTTCCTTCCTTCCTTCCTTCCTTCCTTCCTTCCTCATTTTATGCAGATAGGGTTTAAAATAAATATCTTCCTTCCTTCCTTCCTTCCTTCCTTCCTTCCTTCCTTCCTTCCTTCCTTCCTTCCTTCCTTCCTTCCTTCCTTCCTTCCTTCCTTCCTTCCTTCCTTCCTTCCTCATTTTATGCAGATAGGGTTTAAAATAAATATCTTCCTCCCTCCCTCCTCTCTCTCTCTTCACCTTTTCCAGAATTGCTTTTCAGGCAGTGCTAACTGCTGAAGTAACACAAACCTGCTAAACGGACGAGCTTTATGATAGCATAAAAAATGATACTACAGCAGTGAGTAGAGCTTTATTAAACCCCAGAGACAGGCTGCAAATGAACAGCTTGCTCCCTCCTATATTAAAAAAAATAACTCAAATATAAATTACAATTAAGATGATGTGGACTGGAAGCCGTTTCATATGACACACTAACTCTGATCTCCCCATTACAACCCACCTGCCCCTGCCCTCCCCAAAGTCTGGTTGCCTCCATTTAGTGGGCCTTCCAATGGAATCGTGATTGCCTAACGTTTGCCCTGCCCTGCCCTGATTGCTCAGATGGGGTCCAGGACTCCGGGGGGGGGGGGAGGGTGTGAACTCCATGCGGCTACTGTTTTGTGTTGTGTTGCTTGAATGACAGGCCTTTAATATTGTTAGCAGAAAAGTGGGATTACACAGTTGAAACAGCACGGAATCATAGAATTAAGTTCTCAAAATGCAATAAGACCCGAGTGCCGGTTAAAAAACCCAAACCGCTTTGCCCACCTAGCAAGCCCGATTGCCTTTGAGGGGACAGCTGCTTTGCATGGTATCCTAAAAAGCTGATGGCCAAGATCCTACACCTCGGTGAATTATAGTCTCCCCCAATCCCATTTTAGCCTGGCTAAATATACAGTGTTGGAGGAACTCAGCCCTATCTTCTAAGACTCAGAGCATATCCTCCACAATGCCTCCCTTCAGCATGGAATCAGTAACACAGGATGCAACCACAGAATTCCTTCCCGAGGATGGTCTACTTTTTAATGCTTTCAGTATTCCTGGCAAGCTTCCACAGACCCACTACTGAAAAGCCCTCGTACAGTAAAAGCACTTTCAGCTTGTGCATCAGCAATCAAGAGAAGGAGTGAGACCTGCAACAAAACGCGCCCAGAATCCTAGAATGGTACACTTGGAAGAGATTCCCTAGTCCAGGGGTCTCCAACCTTGGCTCCTGGAAGCCTGGCGGACTTCAACTCCCAGAGTTCCACAGCCAGCAAAGCTGGCTGTGGAATTCTGGGAGTTGAAGTCCGCCAGGCTTCCAGGGGCCAAGGTTGGAGACCCCTGCCCTAGTCCAACCTTCTGCAAGAAAACCAAACAAATCATCCACGGGAGAAGGATTGGCTGTCCAATCTCTTCTTCAAAACCTCGTGAGGAAACTCTCTCCTCAAGGAGAGAGCCAGCCTAGAACTCAGGAGACATTTCATGACAGGGAGAACAATTTGCCAGTGGAACTGCTTGCCTCCAGAAATTGAGGGTTTTTAAGAAGAGACTGGACAGCCATTTATCCAAAATGGTAATCGGGTTTCTTGCCTGAGCAGGAGGTTGGACTAGAAGATCTCCAAGGTCCCTTAGAGCAGGGGTCTCCAACCTTGGCAACTTTAAGCCTGGAGGACTTCAACTCCCAGAATTCTGGAATTGAAGCCCACCAGGCTTAAAGTTGCCAAGGTTGGAGACCCCTACCTTAGACTCCCTTAAAGTTCTATGTTCTATTCTGTGTTTTTTATTCTATGAGATGGAGAACCCACAACCTGCAAAGGTTCCACCCTTGCTTAGAAATCAATAATAATAAAAGGTAAAACTTCCTCTTGCACATACGTGCTAGTCGTTTCCGGCTCCAGGGGATGGTGCTCATCTCTATTACAAAGCCGAAGAGCCAGTGCTGTCCAAAGACGTCTCTGTGGTCATGTGGCCGGCATGACTAAACACCGAAGGCGCATGGAACACTGTTACCTTCCCACCAAAGGGGTCCCTATTTTTCTACTTGCATTTTTTACATGCTTTCGAACTGCTAGGTTGGCAGAAGCTGGGACAAGTAATGGGAGCTCACTCTGTTACACAGCACTAGGGATTCGAACCACTGAACTGCTGACCTTTCGATCTGCTTACCTTTTAAGCTTAGTGTCTTAGCCATTGAGCCACCGTTTCCCTTTCAATAATAATAGAGGTAAATTGGTAAATGCCGATTGTATATTTCCAGGATGTTGCATATTTTGTTTAAACAAGGTTGTTTAAGCAAAATATACAACATCCTGGAAACGTACAATCACCATTTGCAAACTTCTCAGCTCACTGACAATAAGCAAAAGTCAATGGGGAAAGCTGGATATGGTTAATGACCACGTGATTCATTTAATTGCAGTAATTTGCTTAATAACTGTGACAAAAAAAAATGTGGTAAAATTGGGTGCAACTCACTGAACAACTGCTTTACTTAGCGATAGAAACTCTTGTCTCATTTGTGGCTGTAAGTTGATGAACACCTGTAGCTGTGTGAGAGTGTGCCTCTACAACAATGAAGTAGAGTTTCAGTAGTTTTTGTGAAGTTTGTTTCTAGGCCTGGCATACCTTGATGAGCTGACACTGGCCTGCACACTCTTCCCAAGACCGCCATTAAACTTCAGTTTGTATAAAGGAGAAGAATTCTTAAATACATGCAGGTTAGCCACATTATTATACAGGAAATCAGGTTTAGATCAAATTTAATTTAGCCTTGCCCATGTCTCTGTTTTTATTCCACCTATGTTTCCAGTGACTGCTGATCCCAAGCAAGTTGTGTCTCTTACAGCAGAGAGCCACAATATTTCAGAGCATGTGTTATGCCCTCCTTCCCAAAATGGCCAATCACTAGGCATCCTTTCACAACAGGAGGTAAATTGGACTAGGCTGCTCTCCATCATCTTTTCAGGGGTGCCCTTTTCTACCTGAGCAAACCTGTCAGGAGTCCAGGTAGTTCAAAAGAATGTTGGTTTATTGTAGGTTAAAACTGTCTACAAGAATCTGAACTACTAACAGTCAAAGCAAACAGGTCGTAGATAAGAGCTAACAGAATTTAAGGTGGGCTGGATTTCTTAGATCTTTTATGAGTGTGCAGGGATTTGAGGCTGATGATGTGTTTGACTTCTTCCTCGGGCTCAACCTGATAATCTCCTACAGTGCCTTTTTTCTTTTCCTTTTCCCCCTGAGAAGGTAGATATTCCTCCTTCCAAAACCTACACTGCTACCCTATCATTTTTATTTTCTAAGAATGCCTCCAGGGTTTATACAAGATTTCAAAGTATTTTTGGAAATCAAGTTTATGCCCAAGGCTGTTGGTTTGCTTTGCAGCATGCTAGTTTTCCCTGAGTGTTTTAATTATGTCATCCATAAAATAGCGTTGGATGGGCCGTGGAAAGTGCACGACAGCAAAGGAGGGGTGTGGGGCCCACACCTCGTGATGCAGGATTGGGAACCCAGGTTTCACAACAGCGGGATGGAGCTTGGCACCAGGTTGGCAACTTGGGATTAGACTTTCTTGAGGAATTGGGGGTTTTAAGGGAACATTTAGCCCCCCGTGAGACTTAAAAAGCACACACTTTGCCCTTAATCTTCCCCCGCAGTACAGTACTAAAAATGGCTAAAAGAAACGCGCCTCAAGTTGTTTGCCTCAACCACTCTGCAGAAAGGACACGGGAGAGATTCCTTGGTTTCTTTCCCAGGCTTCGCCTTCGTTTCTTTGAATCTCTTGTTTACAGCTCCGATCTTCAAATCAGATGGCAATTCCCCTTCACTACCCCCCTGCCCCACCCCGCCAGAGTACTCACTGTCTGGGTTTTTAGTTCAGCACAATCTCCCCTTTGATCCGTAGCCGCTGCCTGCCTGTGCGTTCCCAGCTTCCCACCCCTTTCTGCGAACCAGCTGCTTTGTCTGTGCCCTTTTGTCCTGTGGAAGGTGTCAGTCCAAACCGGTTGGAGGCGAAAGGCAGCTGAGGTTATGGAAGGATCCTCAGAACAGTTTTGCTTGTGTTCCTGCTTAAGCCTCTTTTGGACAGCAATACGTCCATTATTTTGGGCTGCCTTGAGAGCAAAGGGGAAGAGAGAGAGGGAGGGAGGGGCAGAGAGGAGGGAGGAAGGGAGAGAAGGGAGAGAGAGAGAGAGAGGATGGAGGGAGGGAGGGAGGGAGGGAGGGAAAGAGGAGAGGGGAGGGAGGGAAGGAGAAAGGAGAGAGAAAGGAGGGAGGGAGAAAGGAGAGAGAGAAGGGAGGGAGGGAGAGGAGAGAGAAGAGAGAGAAGAGAGAGGAGGAAGAGAGAGAGAGAGGAGGAAGAAAGGAGAGAGGAGGGAGGGAGGGAGAGGAGAGAGAGGAGAGAGAAGAGAGAGGAGGGAGAGAGAGAGGAGAGAGAGGAGGGAGAAAGGAGAGAGAGGAGGGAGGGAGAGGTAGATAAATACAAAGATTACTTTCATCTACTGGAGGAGAAAAAACAGCTGAGGCATTGCTGGGAGGGAGTCCTGCTAGTTGGGAAGGAAGGGCAGGAATGGAGGTTGAATGGGAAAGGTTACCATTCAGGGATTAGAGCTCAGCTGGGTTTGGGCGCCTCCCCTGCCAAGGTTTGAAGGGATTTGTTTGCTAGGTGCTCCCTAGGCGCCAGAGAACTATCACTCAAATCCTCTGGGTGGTAGCAAGCCCAGCTTCCTTGCACTCTGTATGTTTCTGAGAGTACGGAAGAAGGAAGACAAGGCAGGCGGCCAGGAGTGTGTTCTGCTTTCCCTCCCTTCAAACCCCAACTCTTTGTTTCCGATGTGTGGCTCTCCCTAGCTCCAACCCGATTCCCTTTCGCTACGAGGGCCCTGTTCTATCTAGTCCATGGCGTTTGCTAGATTGTTATGGCAGCTTCCTTCTACATGTTTCCATTGCGTCATGCTCTCCTGTGTAGGCAGGGCTGGGATGCTGCTGGTATAACAACCGGTTCCGTGATCGCGTGTGAACAGCAATGGAAAAAATCCTTACCTGCTATGTTACTTCAGGAGAGTAATACAGCTGAGGAGCGGCAATCTGCTCTTCTGCATTTGATCAGCTGGGACGATTAAAGGGGTCCGTAGAGCACAAGGGTGGGCGGAAGGCTTCGCCCAAACCAGTTGGAACCAGCAGCATCCCACCTTGAATTCTGTTGGCTCTTATCTACTACCTATTTGCTTTGACCGTTAGTAGTTCAGACTTTGTAGAGAGTTTTAACCTCCAATAAACCTACATTCTTTTGAACTACCTAAGCTCCTGACAGGTGTGCTCAGGTAGAAAAGGGCATCCCTGAAAAGGTGATGGAGAGCACCTTTGTGTCTAGGTCTTCTATCCCACTTGATCATCTGTTCCATGACCGCCATGCCATGGCCTACCTGACAACGGAAACAGAGTAACAAAGTTGGAAGGGACCTTGGAGGTCTGCTAGTCCAACCACCTGCTCAGGTAGAAAACCCTATACTATTTCAGACAAATGGTTGTCCAACCTCTTCTTAAAACACCTCCAGTGATGAAACACCCACAATTTCTGAAAGCAAGCCGTTGCACTCATTGTTCTAACAACGACTGCGCATGTTGCATCTGATATAGGAAAGTGAGACTCCTAAGCTCTCTCCTTCATGGATGTCTGCTTCTTAAATCAGTGCATCAGGAAAAAGTCTACTGTATGTCGGATCAGTCTATTTATCATGATTGTCAGTGTCCTCCTCTCTCCAAGAGCTTCAGGCTCTTGCAGGTGAAGGAGATAGATAGACAATCCATTTCTGTGTCCCAGTGAAGGGTCCCATTGCTTTCTACTTGATTCCTTGTGTTCACCCACCATGGCTGGGCAAAGAAGATATGCCACCCCCAGTATGGTTAAGAAAGCTGAAATCTCTCCCCCCCCCCCAATGTATCCTAGGCTGATAAAAAGTTTGTTGGATTCGAAAAGCAGGTTCAAAATAAAGTTTAGCTCCATCCTTGGCTCATTTTCCACAGCGGTAATGGTAGTTCAGTCTCCAAGTTTCAGTTAAAAGTTCCAGGTTGAGTTCTTAGCACTGCCGGTTAAAAAGTCAATCCTGCTAAGCCTTGAAGGAATATTATAATCAAGTGTGCAGTGTTTCTTTTTTATGTGAAAGGGGATTTGGGGGGTTTTGATTGGTTTACTAGGGCAGGGGTCTCCAACCTCGGCAACTTTAAGACTTGTGGGCTGAAGTCCACAAGTCTTAAAGTTGCCAAGCTTGGAGACCCCTGTACTAAGGTCTTCCTTCCAGAAAACAATGATGGGGCAAGGAAACCATGGCATTCAATCTTATTTCATCCCCATGTAATTTCTCCCCCTTTCTGTCCCATTAAAATATGTACCGTTTGGGGGGAAATAACGGGTGTTTTTCTTGACTACCTGGGCATCCTGAAGCCTCAGGCTTGTGTATCTCTGAGTTATATGGTTGAAGATTTGTGAATGTCTTAGAGGGTACTAAGAAAAAGTAAACAAGAAATGGCTGTGGGCCAAGCTGTTGGTCGAAATAAACCCTGCCTTCTTAGGTCAACCCTATTTATTTATTATTAATTGCTTGAATGTATGCCTTGCCTTTTGCACCAATGGAGATGACCTGGAGATTATTTGAAATCATAAATAAATCAATAGGAATAGCTTGAGATTGACCGAATGATATTACCACCAGTAAATAGAAGAACTTCAGTGGTGAGATTCATTTTTTTTAAACTACCGGTTCTGTGGGCATGGCTTGGTGGGCGTGGCAGCGGAAGGATCCTGCAAAATCTCCAGCCAGAGGTGGGATTTGCTGGTTCTCCAACTATTCAAAATTTCCTCTACCAGTTCTCCAGAACTGGTCAGAACCTGCTGAATACTCCCTCTGATGTACATCAGCATGGAAAATGCAGACTAGTTCAGTCTTTACCATCCTGGTGCTCCTCCAGATATAGAATCATAGAATAATAGAGTGGGAAGGGACCTTGGAGGTCTTCTAGTCCAACCCCATGCTTGAGTAAGGGACCCTATAGCATGTTAGACAAATGGTTGTCCAGTCTCTTTGAAAGCCTCCAGTGATGGGACGCCTATAACTTCTGAAGGCAAGCTATTCCATTGGTTGATTGCTCTCACCGATAGGAAATGTCTCCTTGGTTCTAGGCTGCTTCTATATCAGGTTGCCTTATTGAAATCAGCTTGGGTTGTTGATGAGAAACCCTGAATTCTAAGAGAAAGAAACAATTCCCTAACCCTAACCCTTCCAGATTTGAGATTGGTGCACAAGCAACTGAACTTGGACGGACTAGAACCTGCCTTGGGTGATGCTCCAGATGAAAAATGCAGAGGTAACATTGCAAGATTTCCTCTAGAGCTGCAAGGCTGACAATTTCCTGCTGGTAGTAAATCTGCCCCGTCCCATTTCCTAAGATTTCCCCTTTTTCCTTTGTCAGGTGAGATACTTTGGCATCTTGTCATCATTCCATTTAGTGAAAGGAGAATGAAGGCTGGCTGAGATTCTGGCTACCTGCTTTTGATGCTTTCCCATTGACCATTTGGGAGAAGTGCTAGCCAGCTCCAGGGAAGGAGAAATGCAGCAGTGGCTGGGGAATTCTGGGAGTCGAAGTCCACACAACTTAAACTTATGTCACTGAGGTTGAGAAACATTGACTTACTATAATGCATGAATGTAAAGAGAACAGCTTTCCCAAAGATTTGCATATCATTAGCAAGTGAATGCTTATGGATGAAGCAGATTCTAATGCTTATGGAGCTATCTGGGTTAATTATATTGAAGCAGAAGGGTGTGATCTTTGGCAAACAGCATAAGGCATAGGACTTCTCCATTTCTCTCTTCTAATCTTTTATACTTCTTTTCCCATGTGTCCCCTCTTCATACTTTTCTTCTCTGGCGGGTAATTCTGATTTAGTTTTGAATTGGCAGTCCCAAACTTTTAAACACAAAAGCAACAGCAAAACCCTGGCGGTGACAGGGGCTGAAACGCAGTAGGAACTATGAAAATTGGAAATCCATGGTTTGCTCAGCATATGCACTATGAACGATGTAATCATGAACAACACATCAAACAATGGGTGATATAAAGCATGACTTAATGTTATACGCAAGGCTGGTTGTATCCAAAATCACAGGTTTTAAAAGGAATTATAAAGATGAGTTTGCTGATGGAATGTAAAACTGTTATCATTGTGCCCAAACGCCAGAGTCATAAATCTGCCCGCATTGAGAATCTGGGGACTGGAAGGGACTTTGCAATCTGGGGAGAGAAGCACACTTTATTTTGAAGTTTATGTCCTGCAATCCAGAAATGACATTCATAAATCCTCTCTCTCTCTCTCCAGTTCTGATTCTACAGCATTCTGGAGGGAAAACTTTGCATAGGAATATTCTGGCTGAGGCACATTAAGTTGCTGATTTGGAAGGAATTGAAGATTGCTTGGAAAAGGCCAGCTGAATTCTTGCCTGGAGAGCTGTTAGTTGGTGCCCAAGGGCATAAATGCTTCAATCTGTTTACCTTGGCTCTCTTTGTGAAGAGGGGAGAAAATAGCAGAGGTGGGTTGAGGAAGTAGGTACAGGGACTTGCTGGAGACAGGAGACAGACTGGCTGCTGTTCAAAACCCTCTTATTATACAACCAGGGAAGAAAAGTCTGGAGGAATCTCTGGGGTGGCTAACAAGCTTCTGGTTGCACCCAAAGGACCTTGCCATATTGGGGATTAAAAGAGTTGATAGCAACGAGGAAGTTTCTTGGAACATTAATTTCAAATTTCATTATCTCCTGTGTCTAACAAAACCACTCTGAGGTCTCCTTGCATAGAAGCAGTGTGGAAGATTCCCCCCTCCCCAAGAGGCATGGAAGCACCGTGATTAAGCAGAGTGGAGACATGAGTCTGTTTTCTTTAGGGATTAACTAAAATTTGGAAATACCCTGAACCCGCTTGGAAGGGGAAGTTTTGTTAGAGCTTTCTCTTCACACTTTGTATGATGCCCAGGATGCTCCTTCCACAACTCAAGTAAGACCTTGCCTTGAACTCACATACCAGCAAAGGAAATCAGTCGAAATTGCACCCGGGCCAACAGGCATTTCCAGAGACATACATATTTTAGATATCCAGCATTTGAATTTAGGCACCGGTGAAAAAAGATAACCTGGGAAGATGTCCGTAGTAATTAATTTCTTAAAATCAAGTTATTAAAGCATTGAATGAACTCAACTGTCCTTTGAATATCTGATATACACACACGTATCTGTTGTTCTTCTGGATAGGTCATTTGTTTGGGTGGTAGAGCCACAGAATTTTCCTTTTTTTTATTTTTTATCTCAGGGATAGGAAGGCTTTGGATCAAAAGGGTGTTCAGAACTTCTTAGGCACCTGCATAAAATCACAGCTGCGGTTGATGGACCTTTTCAGATGATAAAGTGAAAATGTGGTGGGTATGTTCAGTCAAAAAGCACACCTTTACTGGGGTGGTTGTCTTTGGGTAAAGTTGTGCTTTTTGACTGAATATACTCACTTCGTCCAGTCTCTTTTAGAGACTAAACAAACATGGTGGGTACGTTCAATCAAAAAGCACACCTTTACCCAAAGACAACCACCACAGACTAACTTCTCCTTTTTCCACCCTTGAACAGGTAAGTGTACTTTCTACACAAAATATTAGGTTGCAGCTACCTACCACATGTTTATGATTGTACCTGGAGGCATGCCAGCATTTCATTAACAAAGAAAGGAGTTGGAAAAAAATGCAAGGAGATGGTTGCACTCCAAGGGAGCCACCCTAATATACATGCTTGACCTGAAAATTCTTGGATGTAGACAACCAAATATCACTGCTGTTTGGTGAGCTCTTTGCATTAATATGATCCCCAAGTAAAAGAGCCAAAAAGTGGCTAATGGAGGGAAATGACCATTGTAAACCATTCTCCAATGGAGAGTTGGACTAGAAGACCTCCAAGGTCCTTTCCAACTCTGTTATTCTATACTATTCCTGTTCCTGTCCTATTCTATTCCTGTTGTATTCTATTCTATTCTATTCTATTCTATTCTATTCTATTCTATTCTATTCTATTCTATTCTACTCCACTCCACTCCACTCCACTCCACTCCACTCCATTCTATTCCATTCTCTGCTGACTGATGCAAAGCACAGGGAACATATGAGCATCTATGAACTTGGCCTTGGCTATCGGTTGCTGATGAGGCAACCTCTAAGTTCATGCTTAACTTTTAAAACCGTAAATGGTGTCTGATTTGACTTTCTGTGAGATTGCCTTTCCTCTAAAGACCCCGGCCAGCTGCATGGCTCAGCAAAGGTCCTCCCTTTTGAAAATGGCCTTTCCTTGCTGTTTCAAGAAAGGATCTTTTCTTGCATGGAGGTTCATTCCACGCCAACTCTTCCAGTGCTGAGGGTTGAGGTCCCCAAACTTGGCAACTTTAAGACGTGTGGACTTCAACTCCCAGAATTCTCTGGGAGCTATGCTGGCTGAAGAATTCTGGGAGTTGAAGTCCACAAGTTTTAAAGTTGTCAAGTTTGGGGACCCCTCTGGTTTAGGAAGATGACAAGGATGCTCTTTCTTTTTTTTTTTTTGAAAATTTTTTTTCTTGTTGCCTTGAGTGTTGGATTACCTAGGAAGGCAAGATAGAAATGTCTGAACTAAATATATCGGGCCAGGTCTCTCCACAGACCTTTGAAACGAAGGCTGCTTGTCAAAGCAGGGCCTTTCACTCCACCTCACCCACCCTTCAATCAGGGGGAATGAATGAGCAGATCCCCCCCCCATCAACCCCCCCCCCCCCCCCCGGGAGTCTTAACTTCACCTCCATCCAGTCTGGGCAAAACAAGAAGGGACAAGCCCTCCTCCTTCTCTGCTTTCGGCTAATTTGTCTGAAATCCAGGGAGGTCAGCCCAGTGGGAAAGAGGCAAGACTTGAGAGGCGGTGGGCATGAAGACGTGAGAGGGGGAGGAAGGGCGGTAGTTTGGGTTGGGGGGGAGGAGGGAGGGATGGTGAACTTCTGAACCTGAAGACTGGAGACCGGTTCATTACCTTAAAACAAGTTAATAAATAAATAAATAAATAAATAAATGCCTCATCTTTCTAAAGCTGTCTGCAATTACAGCTTGGCACATCTGCTTCGGAGGTCCTGGCATCCATCCAGGTGGCAAGCCTGGATTTCTAAGAACCTACTCTAGTGTTTGCTCTCTCTCTCTCTTCCTCCCCTTCTCTTTTTTTGTAACAAATCAAAGGTGTCTGCTCAGCTTGGCTGTCTCCATCTCCCCCTGCTCTGGACTCTTCCCAAGACGCCAGAGTTCTTCAAAAGCTGCCTTGAGCTTCCTCCAGCCTTTATGTTACCTTTCTGCTTGACAAAAGTACTCTTCCTCTGCTCCTTAGACTCCTGGAGTGGCCCTGATTGGTGCCTCCTTCTAAGATGGGGGAAGCCGGGTGGGGGCTGACAAAGGATGATGGAAAAAGGCAGAGGGTGTTTTGAAAGCATGTTCGATGCCCTGCCTTGACTAGCTAAGGGTGGGTAAAGTGGGAATTTAAACTCCCCCTCCACAACAAAGGGATGCCGGTGGCTTAGTGGCTAAGGCACTAAGCTGGTCGATCAGAAAGGTCAGCCGGCGGTTCGAATCCCTAGCGCCGTGTAATGGAGTGAGCTCCCGTTCCTTGTCCCAGCTTCTGCCAAGCTAGCAGTTCGAAAGCACGTTAAAAATGCAAGTAGAAAAATAGGGACCATCTTTGGTGGGAAGGTAACAGAGTTCCATGCGCCTTCAGCATTTAGTCATGCTGGCCACGTGACCACGGAGACGTCTTCGGACAGCGGTGGTTCTTCAGCTTTGTAACAGAAATAAGAACCGCTCTGTAGAGCTGGAAATGACTAGCATGTATGTGCGAGGGGAACCTTTACTTTTATCACAGCATCATGAGTTTAAAACATTAAATGATGGCATCAAATCGGCACATAATGTTCACATTTGGGATTTACTGGTGAATGGATCCTGGGCCAAGGTGTTTGTGTGTGTGTGTGTGTGTAGAAAGTTTGATATTTTCTGGAGATTACCAGCTGCGGGCACCTAGTCATGTGCGTGGATGAGGAGAGAACTGATGAATGTGGAGATAAGAGGGGAGATAAGAGACTGGATGAGGGCTACCAGGAGTGTTCATCCAGGTAAACCAGAGATGCTCCTAGGCAGGGAACAGGGAATGGTTTTCAACAAGATTGATACCATCTTGAGAAACTATATTGACAGCTTGGAATATTTGTGACTCAGTTTAGACTTGAAGGGGCTGTTGCAACATAAGATATTATGGCTTCCATTAGGTTAGTAGACTGAATAATTGTAACATTGCCTACTTGGTTTGTCTTTGAACAGTTTGGGAAGCTACACAGTTTGGTGTGCAACAGCAAGTATATTGATGGGTGTTCAGTTGTGGGACCACACAGCACCTGGCATACACAAATTATGATGGCCAGTGAAGGAACAAGAGATCTAATATCACCATTCAATTAATTTGGATGCAAAAGTTTTGTAGATGTGGTAAAGTATCAGCGCTCTATACTGGGAGAGACCCACTTCACACATAGTTGTGCGTGATGTGAACTTAGATAGGTTATAAAAGTGGAGAAACTGGGGATATTGGCTTCTATCCTTCCTTCCTTCCTCATTCTTGTCTATATCAACAGGTATCCTGGTTCCTGCCAGCTATGTATTTTGACCTAGAAGAAGGATCAGTTAGCATGATAGAACCAATAAGAGTTGTAAATCAGAACTAACATGGATTTGATCAAAGCTGGTAGGAACTAAATATTTGGAAGCTCAAGCCACAATGCCAAAGTTCAGAACTATCACTGGCTACAGATCAGATGATTTGGAAAGCACCAAGTTGCCTTCTCTTCATTCCTTCTCCTGCTTGCTATTATTAGCATAAGCCAATATTCATTGATAGGCTTCCTAATAAGATTGTGATTTTGACTGTTCTGAGAAAGAAACCAGGGCTCGCTATGTAAACTCTTTTTCATCCAGAGAAATTGTAGCGGGGCCTTTCCCCGATCCAGGATCATTCAGAATATGAACAGGGGAGAAGAAGGATCAGGCTGTGAGGAGTGACTGACCAGTTCACCTTAGTTCTTCACTTCTTAATTAGCTGCACTTCCAGTCAATTATAGTGAGTCAAAGGAGCTTATTTGGATTAAGATACATGGCATTAAGAGCAAATGCAGAATAACTCGTGATGAAAGATCTGCTGGAAGGACTAAGCAGACTCAGAGTTTCAGGCAGGGACTTAAGAAGGTTTAAGGGTCAGCTTTTGGCGTTAAATGGAGAAGTTACTTGTAAGTGACATAGAAGACCTGAGATATTAGAGAGCCCTTTCCAGCGTAGAGTCTTGCTAGATAGGTAAATAGGTTCATAAATGATATTAAATCAGCATGTTTTTAAAAAGGTTTGTTGTAAAGACACAGTAGCTGACAGTATTCAGAATGTCAAGCTATTAACCATAGTTTAATTATGAGCCAGGGTGGCGCAGTGGTTAGAGTGCAGTACTGCAGGCTACTTCTGCTGACTGCCCGCTGCCTGCAATTTGGTAGTTCAAAGCCTTAGCAAGGCCACACCTAGAGTACGGCATCAAGTTTTGGTCACCAGACTATAAAAAAGATGTTGAGACTCTAGAAAGAGTACAGAGAAGAGCAACCAGGATGATTAGGGGACTGGAGACTAAAACATATGAAGAACGGTTGCAGGAACCGGACATGGCTAGTCTAGTGAAGAGAAGGACCAGGGGAGACATGATAGCAGTCTTCCAATATTTGAGGGGCTGCCACAAGGAGGAAGAGGTCAAGCTATTTTCCAAAGCACCTGAAGGGCAAACAAGGAATAATGGATGGATACTGAAAAACCTAGAAAGAATAGGAAATTTTCTGACAGTGAGAACCATCAACCAATGGAACAGAAGTTGCCTTCGGAAGTTGTGGGAGCATCATCACTTGAGACTTTCAAGAAGAGATTGGACTCCCATCTCTCAGAAATGGTGTAGGGCAGGGGTGTCAAACTCAAGGCCTCGGGGGCTAGATCCGGCCTGTGGGGTGATTAGATCTGGCCCGCATGGCCACCCTGGAAACTGGCCTGCGGTGCCTCTGCCAGCAAAAACAGAAGTCGGGTGGGCTGCACACAGCCCTCTTGAGCTCTGTTTTCATTGGCAGAGGGTTACTTACAGGAGGCCGTTGCAGCCGAAAGCAGCTCAGGAGCCTGTTTTCTCTGGCAGGGGGCTTGGGCCACCACAGGCACCCCTGACACGAATGATGTTGAGCTGACCACATCCACTCTGGCCATGCCCCACTCGGGCCCTCCAAGGTAAAATACAATCCTGATGCGGCCTTCAATGAAATCGAGTTTGACATCCCTGGTGTTGGGTGTCCCGCTTGGGGGAGGTTGGACTAGATGACCTACAAGGTCCCTTCCAACTCTGATTATCTGTTATCTGTATCTGTTATGGTAATTGAAGCTGAGCATGTACAACTGTATTTAAGATGACTTACCATCCTAATCTTGGTTTAACTTTGGCGTTGCTAGATGCCCTTGTGCACTAACTTCTTTCTGGCATATTAGTAACTCCGATCAGGGAGTAGAGCTGGAAGGTGAAGTCCCTGCTGATGGGAACTGGTCTTTTTTTTGTAAGAAAGCAAATGTTGACATACCTGTGGGCGTGAACCCATTTGCACTCTGTGATTCCCAGAGAAGAACTGGAAGAAGAACATTCTGTGTGTTTTCCGACCACAGAATAGAGAAATGACACGGTAGCACAGCACACTCTTTGCATGTCAAAGACCTAAAAATAGGTTCCTGACTGGGGAAAGAAACCAGTTTGAAGCTTTACAGCTGGGCTGTCCAACCTTAGCAACTCTTAAGACCTGTGGACTCTTCAACTCTAAATCTTCCCCGTGCTGGCTGGGGAATTCTGGGAGTTGAAGTCCACAGGTCTTAAAGTTGCCAAGATTGGACAGCCCTGCTTTACAGCAAAAAATCCCTAATTTGCTGCTTTCTAATGTTGGATGTCAACTTCCATAATCCCTTATCAAAGCCAGAACCATTGGGAAATAAAAAAATACACCAGGCTAGGAAAGATGGCTCTGGGGTATTGCTTTCCATCACGGAAGACAAGACTGAGCTAGATGGAACAACAATCTAATGTAGTAAGAGATATTGCTTTTATATGCTGTTCTCCATTTTTTATTCATCATCTTGACCAATAATGGGATCTTATATGATGCCTTCCTTATATTCCCAACTGTGGTATCAGTTGCTCGTCTTCTCTGATAATTTTTTCCCCTCTGCTGCACCTCATATTTATTCAGATGGCTTTCATTTGAGAATCTTGTTAGCAACTGTCAGTGGATGAGTTACGATTTCAGGCCTTTTGTGGCATTTTCTGGCATTTTTAATGATGATTTATAATTAGCAGGGCACTGATCCCATGCGTCTCCAGAACTTGCCAGTTTGAGGGACACATGCCAGAAGAACAGGTGTGTTATGATGTCAGAGCAAGATTGAGATCTATGCTTCACAGACAAAATTAGGGAGGTTCTGCTTTTGTTTTTGCAAGTATAATCTCCTCTGTTTTGAAGATGGACGGTTATTGGATAAGTCACATTTCCCCACATTATTACAAGCTGCTAGTAACTTCATGGCAGCTTCTGAATTAACTGTGTTCATAACCTGACTAACAGTTTCCTACAAAAAATAAAAATCTTGATAATGTCCTAAAGGATCTGGTAATCATCTTGCAATCTTTGACCATGGTTGGGTGTGTTAATGTTGCATGACATGCTCTGCCTTATTCTTTTTGGCAATTAGCTGAGGTTAGAAATCAATTTTCCCTTTATTTATAAAAGAAATAAGGAAGGAGAGAGCTGGTTAAGTAGATTCACACAACAGATCTTGGTTTGGTTTCTCCTTTTTGGGGGGTAGTTTAGCCTGAAATATAAACCTGGGCAATTTGGTTGGTTGTTGGCTCAGTGACTTTTATTTCCTTATTTTTATGACTGCCCATCACACAATACAATGGCTCTAGGCCAGTGTTTCTCAACTTTAGCCATTTTAAAATGCATAGATTTTCATTCCTAGAATTCTGACAGTTGAAGTCCATGCATCTTAAAGTTGCCAAGGTTGAGAAATACCTCTCTAGGTGGTGAACAGAAGGGTTAAAAGTGAACCCAAAACACAATATAAACAGGGGTGGGATTCTACCGGTTCGCATCTATTCTCTAGAACCAGTTGTTAACATTCTAAGCAGTTCAGAGAACCAGTTGTTAGAAGAAATTACAGGCCTAATCCTGTAAGGAAGGTAGGAAGGAAACATTCTGGTGTTGCTTACAGAAACTTCCTCGCTGTTAATACTTATTACATTCTTGGCAGGACTAGACTTCCTGTCTCTGGAACTTCTCTGGAGTTTTTTTCCTCCTTTGCTGGTACTTTGCTTGTGTGGAGTGACCATTCAAAGTTGCAATGGCACTGAAAAAAGTGACTTAAGACCATTTTTCACACTTACGACTGTTGCAGCATCCCCACTGTCATGAGAGGCCAGGCGAGGAGATGCGTGCCTCGATGTGAGTGATGTTGAGTTGGCCACGCCCAGCCAGTCACATGACCACAAAGCCACATCCACCAACTAAGCCACGCCCACAGAACCGGTTGTTAAAAAATTTGAATCCCACCTCTGAATATAAATAGCAACCAGAGCCAAAAAGACTAACGTGAGTTTATGTAACACTTCTCTAGAAGTGATTGCAGTAAACTGCAGGTGGGCTCAATTTTGCATGCCCCTCAATTTATAGAAGGCAAAAAAAGGAAGTCCAAAGAGATGGTGGAATGGAACAGAGAGGAACTAATGAATGGGAGAAAGAAAGAAGAGAGAGAAAACAAGGTTACTTTATCTACCCTGTTCCAGCACAAAAATCAGCATGCAGTCCTTAACATATCCTCAGAATTATATGCCAATATAATATGGACAATAAAAACTTTTATTCTCCCCCCCACCTTAGCTAAATTATAAAATTTTCTGTCAGAAGGTATGGCGATGACTATCAGTTTGGAGGGCAGATTAATGAAGAATTGGGTTACGTGTGGCTACGAGTTGTTGGAAGAAATATCTACTTAGTTCAGTTCCAAGTGGGGAGAAAGACACTGGAAACACCGAGGCTGATTGGAAAGATGGTTTAATGGAGCAGAACCATCAAGCACATGCGATTTTGGGTAGCTGACACATGGAGTGGAGAGTGAGAGTTATTCATAGGCTCTCTTGGGCCTTGAGCTTCCTGTTCCTGTGGCAAGGGCGTGTATTTCGTTGGTTGCTGTCAGACTCCCATGGGGCTATGCAGGGGTGATAGCTGATTTTGTAGGTTATTTGAGTCAAGCTTGGTTGAAGCTTGGGCTGATGCAATGGAGGGGCTTTATTGTGCAGTTTCTATTGTAGCTGAATGGCTTTGCCCTGAATGATAATCCCATCATCCTGGAGCTGAAGGTCTTTTCTTTTTTGTAGATAGGCTGGCCCAATGGGCACCAAATATCTGCGGGAGATGGGAGATGGGGGGCAGGGAGCTGAAGTTCTTTAGAAACATGTTTCTCCTTTAGGGAAAATATAACATTCTGCCTTTTTAATAATTCCTAAAATATTTCATTCTTCTAAGAGGGGTGAGTGTTAACTTTCTACAAGGTCATAAAGGGCTATGTAATATTTCCAAATCAGAGATAATATATGCCTCTAAATACCACTTGCTAGGATCCTGAGTTGGAGAATGCAATCATCCTCATGTTGTTTCTGGGTGTTCCCCTTAAATGAGGGGTCTTCAAACTTCACAGCTTTCAGACTTGTGGACTTCAACTCCCAGAATTCCTCCTCCAACCATGTTAGCTCAGGAATTCTGGGAGTTGAAGTCCACAAGTCTTAAACTTGCCAACTTTGAAGACCCTTGCCTTAAATGCTCCATAGAATTTAAAGTAAGCAAAACCTTTAAAAAAACAACAACCAGGGTTTGTGTGACATTGGAAAGCCCAGAATGACATATTCTTCTGAAATCATCATTTCACATTGGGTCCTATTGACGAAGTGATTTATTTTGAAATAAATCAGAGCCACTCAATACCACAGTGAGTCATCCTGGTTCTCTAGTAGGGTTCTTTGCTACCTATGCGGCCTTGCTGATCACGGGCTTGGCTTGATGGATCAATTAATCTGTCAATCTGTAAGATTGACAAAAAAAAAATGAGTCATCCGTTGGAAACATATTTGGAATCCAGTAGGAAACAAGCTGGAGGGAGATATTATGATGATGATTGTTAGTATGGTGACACCCAGAAAGCATTTGGTATGTTGCAGCCTGACAGGAAGCTTTGGGTTCCTGCTTTCAAAAAATGGCTCTGTAATTTAGTTACTTCGCAAGTTTGGCAATGAAACACAATGGGATGAAATGAGTAAGGCTTTTCAAATCCATGCATATAAAATGAGATTTTCAGCAATGAAAATTACTGCCCCTTATTACTCTGATTATTGGAGGAGAGGGTATAGAGCAGTGGTGGGATTCAATTTTTTTTTACTACCAGTCTGTGGGCATGCCTTGGTGGGTGAGTGTCTTGGTAGGTATGGCAGGGGAAGGATACTGCAAAATCTCCATTTCCTCCCCACCCACTAACCTGCTTTCCAGCTCCGTTCTCCTGGGCAGGGCAGCCAAAGAAGACCCAGCCAATCAGCTGGAACTCAGGAGGCAGAGAATAGATGGGGGCGGGGCCAGTCAGAAGTGGTATTTGCCGGTTCTCCAAACTACTCAAAATTTCCGCTACTGGTTCTCCAAAATTGGTCAGAACCTGCTGAATACCTCACCTCCAGTATAGAGTCATGCATAAGTTTTGGATTTGCACTTTGTTAGAAATTAGTTACCTGAAGCTTTTCTGTAGCTGCTGTGCAATGCTAGATAAAGATGCAGTTGCTTTTATGCATCACAAACAGGTAGTGCATTTGTACTCTGCATGTTCCAAAGAACTGAGGATGTGCAACAGTTTAACAAGGAATCCAGAACAAAATTTTGGAAAAAAAAGAGGTGGAAACCTGGTGCCTGAACGTAACTCTTCAAAGGAGCCCTATTTTTTGGGGGGTGTGTGTGTGATAATATACAATAATATACAAGTAACAGCTGCAATGAGGAGCACTGAGTCCCAAGAAAAGATACTGCTGCTTTAAAGATTCGTAGATGAATGTGCATTCATGCTCCTGCATACTCCAAAGTGACTTTTCTTAGTTTTTTTTTAAACTACAGTGGAGCCTTGGGTCACGATCATAATCCGTTCCTAGACTCCGGTTGCAACCCAAGTTGGTCATGTCTGGAAGCACGACCAACTGCGCATTAAAAAAAATGGTGGCGAAGGGGAAATTGATGCAGAAAGGGAATCTTTCTGCACCGATTTTGTTCGCCATCCGATTTTTGAATCGTGACCTGATTCAAAAATCAGGTGGATTTTTTGTTGGCCACCTGATTTGGTCGCAAACAGCATTCGCGATCTGAGGTTCCACTGTACTGCACAGCCCAGTAAAGCAGAGTCCCACAACTTTTCCAAGTTAGTGGACTGGTGGGGTGGAGGAGGGGATGGTTTTGTGTAAGCAAGCAACATTTTTGCTGTTTTCAAGGCAGATGCATCTCTGAACATCTGAATTTTTAAGAACTTTTCCAGAGTAGCCAGTGCATCATTGTTGATGGCATTGAGAAATCTGGTTAGAAAATGCCTTTGAAAGGATGACCCAGTGGATTAGTAGTTGGCTAGTTTATCTTCAAAGCCTCCTGGCTGGTATATAGGTTAAGACCTGTAATGGTATGTGGGAATGGCCTTGGGAGACAGAGCTACAAGACACAACCAAAGGAACAGTCATATAAAAAGCAGTTTGGACCCCAGCAGGAATGTGGGTGAGGCAAAAGACTCTGAAGAGACCCTCCCCAGTTTTTATGCTGTAAAGAGAAAGAGGGGGGAGGGAGTACTTTCAGATTTGTAAGACTGATGTCAATCTTACAGTTTAGATCAGTAGATCAGACGGGGAACTCGACCAGATGAGCGAATTCTGTTCTCTTGTAAGTTTACATTACCAGAATTTTGCAAATTGGAAAGTACTTCACTCCTTGTTGTCATCCTCTACACAGCCCCAAAACTAGTTGAGGGTCTCTTCTGACCCTCTTGCACTTCCCCAGATGTGGGCTAAGCTGCCTTTTATCTGACTATTTTCTTGGTTGCCTCTCCTTGCCCTAGCAAGGTCATTCCCACATACCATTACGGGGATCGCAGCTTTCAGAAGTTCTGTTCCACACACACTCTGATTGTCTTTTAAGAATTTGGGGAACTGTAATCCAACACTCCAGAATTGCACAGCGAGGAGACATGCACTCTTGTAGCCTTAATGGGTTCAATAAAGGGCAGATTAATTCATAACAGAGTAAATTCATACTTCATTGTAAGGGTCATATGTCACTCTTCTAATGTGCAGTTGCTTTAAAAGGCTGTATTTATGACTTCACTTTTATTCCCCATTCTTGTTAAAGCTCAGAGCAGTCTAATTCTTCCCCATTTTACCCTCAAAACAATTCTGCAAGTTGAGGTCAGTTAAATGTCTACTGTTAGAAGTGGCCTTTTAGCAGATCAAACTGTTTCCCCATTTCTTCCTGTCCTGTGCCTTGATTAGCCAGGGTCTCAGGCAGAAATCTTGAGTTTATAGTTTATAAGAAGCTTATTATTCAGATAGGTAGAACTTCCAAGTTGCCCTACAAGAATAATAAACAATAAATATTCCATTGGAGGTGGTATTATTTGTTATCTGGTTCTTTTCGTTGAAGCTATCAGGACTAGAGAACTATCTGCATACAATACATGTATTTGTGTTCTTTCAAGCTCACAGTGTTCAGTCCTAACCATGGTAATACAACAAGCTTCATTATTTAGGTAATTTCCTTACTATTCTTTACAGTTACACCATCTTCTAAAATCACCTGTTGTCATTGAGATGATGCAACAGTTGTCCTCATTGCTTTGTATTGGCACAATGACAGATGATGCTAAAAGATGCCACAAGTATCTGGTGGAGAAATAGTCTTATGTTGAAGCTTTCCATCCAGATTTTACTGCTGTTTGTTTGGATTTAACATTGCCTTTTCCAACCTGATGTCATTAAGGGAAGTTAGAATGTCATGGTGGTGGCCTAGTGGTGAAGACGCTCACCTCCCACTCAGAAGGTTGAGAGTTCAATCCTGGGTAGTTGTAGATGTTTCTCTTCTAGGGCAAAAAGAAACATAATATCTGCTGTGAACTCTGCGTAGTGTCAGGAAGGGCATCCGGCCAGTAAATGCTCACCTCTATCTAGTTGCCCTGACTCTACCCCAAATTAAGGGATTATAGGGTCATAAAAGGGAGTCATTCAGACTAGTTGAGACTGTATCTCTGCAAGTTCTTAGCCAGTGTGGTCAACAATCGGGGAATAGGGAGGTTGTAGTCTAACACAGCCGGAAGACACCAGGTTGCAGAACATTGTAGAAACTACTCAGCGTGCCAACTTGTTTATGTATTGCATACGTAATTACTTTCAGCCAGCTTTTTGAACTTGTGAAATTGGGTTTAGCCTATTGTCTATCAAACAATAGTGGCAAACCTCACCTACTACATGATGCAAGGAACAAGTTATCTGCCCCATATCACTTTTTTGAAAGAGTGCAAGGGAGCCAGAAACGTCATGGCTATGGTTAATTCAAGATTTCTTTGGGCTACTGTTCTGTTCTCTTTTCCTTGGACAGAGAGGCAAAGGATTAACAACCTTGTTAGGAAAATGACAGCCTCATAAATTCTTCCTTTCTCCCCCTCTTCCCACCGACATGCCTCCCTTTGAAATTGTCAAACCTGCTTGAATCCCAGAGATGATGGTTGCTGTTTTATTTCTTCTGTCCTAGACGTGACTCTCTATTCGGTGGCCTTGATTTATCTCTGCACTTTGTACTGATTGGATTAGAAGTTTAAATGCTTAAGAGTGCATAATAATATATTTTTCTTATTAATATTAAAAAATCATTATTGGCTTTTTTTTATTGTTCTGCCCTGAATTGAATCTCCTGTTTGATTTATTCTCACTCTCAAAGTGGAATTTAATGCTAATAGAAGCAATCATTGCTTTGTTTTGATTCTTTGACTGTTTGGAAAACTTTCACTGCAAAAGGAAATTACAGCATTATTAAGAGTCCATTAAAAGAGGGTTTGCCTGGCGTTGCTAGTGATTACCTGCAAGGCAGAGGCAGAGTGAAGCAAAGACAAAGGACTTGTTTTGCAAGACCCCTTTTTTTCTCATCCTCCTTGGATATAATGTAATTATCCCAGTTATTATAATCAGTTCTATTATATTACAGGTATTAATTGCAAGTCTCACTGGTTAAATTTCTTGTGGGACATCAGGCTAATAATGAGTGTAGCAGCACTGGGATGCATAATTCTTTTGTTTTAACCTTTGTATTAGATATCTGTGTCGCTCTTTATGATTCATCACGGGCCAATATCCGGGGCTTGTTTAAAACCCTCTTCCCTTTTTGCATATACCACTTAGCCTCCATCCCTGATTCATTTGCAAAATGCTAGCTGATTCATGCTTTCAGGTCTTTTTTCAATCTCTATGGCTTCTCTGATAATTCTGTGGCTGGGGTTTTCTATAGTGGCTAGGGTTTTGGTGCCATTGAAGTTGATGCTATGACCTGTGGCTTCCATGTGTTGGACTAGTGAGGAAGTGTGTTCCAGCTTTTTTACTGCATTTTTTGTGTTCATCCAGGTGGGTACTTATTCTTCTATTGGTCTGTCCAATGTATGTGGCCATGCATGATGCACAGGGGACTTCGTATATGCCTTGGTTTTCCAGGTTAATTTTATCTTTGGGGTTTCTAAGGATGGCTGCTATTTTTCTATCTGTTTTGAAGGCAGTCTTGATGTGTTGCCTGTGTAGTATCTTACTGATTTTGTCTGTTCATCTTCTAGGTCTCCATTATGTCTGTGTGTTTTTGTGGATCAAGCCGGTGATTTTGCTTTTGTGGAAGTTGTTGGCTGTCAGTACTTTAGTCAGGGTGCATAGTTCAGTCTTTATGTGTGTCTTGTCTGCCAGGCATTTGGTTCTGGCAATTAGTGTTTTGGCCATGGAGTTTATCTGTGCTGGGTGGTGGTGGAATTGGGCGTTGAGGTAGCGGTTGGTGTGTGTTTTCTTTTGGTATATGGTGTGTCCTAGTGTGCCATCTGTTTTTTTGTAGATTAGTATATCTAGGAATGGTAGTGGTTTGTTTGTTTTCATTTCCATGGTAAACTTGATTTTGGGGTGTGTGCTGTTTAGGTGTGTTAGGAAGTTGTTTAGGTTTTCTTGTCCATGGGGCCAAATCACGAATGTGTCATCGATGTATCTTAACCATAGTTTGGGTTTGTGGGTGGCATTGGCCAGGGCTCTGGATTCGAATTCTTTCATAACAGGTTTGCAATGACGGGTGACAGTGGTGATCCCATAGGGGTTCCTTCAATTTGCTTCTCTCTCTCTCTCTCTCTCTCTCTCTCTCTCTCTCTCTATATATATATATATATATATATATATATATATATATATATATGTTTTCTTAAGTTTTTGCGGGTACTTACATGTCTGGCATTCAGCTTTGTTCGGGTATTTTCCCACGTCATAATAGTGGTGCTTTTAAAGTTGTAGCAACGTTTCAGCAGAATCTCATCTGCCATCATCAGGCTTCTGTATGGTGTTTGAAGCCTGATGATGGCAGATGAGATTCTGCTGAAACGTTGCTACAACTTTAAAAGCACCACTATTATGATGTGGGAAAATACCCGAACAAAGCTGAATGCCAGATATATATATATATATATATTTTCTGAGGTTCTCGCGGGTATTTGTATGTGGATCTTTGGTTATTCGGGTTTTCTCCCGCGTAAGATTGGAAGTATCTAGGCAACATTTCGATGAAGTCTCATTCATCATCTTCAGGCTTGGTCTTCAGCTCTTACGCGGGAGAAAACCCGAATAACCAAAGATCCATATAAATGTATGTATGTATGTATGTATGTATGTATGTATGGCATTCAGCTTAGTTTGGGTATTTTCCCACGTCATAGTAGTTGTGCTTTTAAAGTTGTAACAACGTTTCAGCAGAATCTCATCTGCCATCATCAGGCTTCTGTATAGTGTTCATTTGATGATGGCAGATGAGATTCTGCTGAAACGTTGCTACAACTTTAAAAGCACAACTACAATGACGTGAGAAAATACCCAAACAAAGCTGAATGCCATACATGTAAGTACCCGCAAAAACGAAATGAACCCCTTTGGTCAATGGAGGTTGACATTTTTTTCCCTAATCTTGATGGTCTCCAGATATCAATTTCCAGAATTCTTGGCAATAATTGTTTGGACTGGAGAATCCTGGATCTATTGGAATAAGCAGCCTTAAAGGTAATTTGGTGAGAGGCACATCCCAACAATGGGTGAAGTCACCCTCTATAATTCCATTTTCCCATGCCCTCCTTCCCTCCCTCCCTCTCTCTCCTTCTCTCTTTCTCTATCTCCTCTCTCCTTCCATTCACTTCCTGAGGCTTTCTTCTTTTTTCTCTCTCTCAAGCACCACGTAGTCAGGGAAAGGACAGATAGCTTTTCCAGAGATCTGAATTAATTACTTGTGATGGAATTAGGCAGAGGGCTGTTTAGGCTTCTATGGTTGCAGATTTTTAAGATCTGCTTTAAAGCAAGGTTGCCACTAAGGCAGAAAGATGGAGAGAAAAAAGGGCTCTAAATTCCAGTTTAGAGGAAACCGTATTTTCTGTGTTGCCTGCACTTTCTTGAGGAATGGATGCCTGGGTTATTTCTTGAATTGGTTCTGCAGGAATTCAGCTTTGAGTCTGGAGTCCAGGAGCTTGCTCAGTCTGTATCTGAATCAAGCAAGGTTTCTGCCTTCATTGTTGGAATGGATATATGAACCAAAGCCAGAGCGTTTTCTTTTAATGTTTATTAATTTTTCTACGCAAGATAAGAAAACCTAAACAGAGATATATACATGGAGCTTTTATTTTTTGGTCAAGCTATAATAAATCCTTGCCAGGGATGTCTGCCCAAAAGCTAATTCTGTAATGTTTTCAAGTAGCAAAGAAAAATGATTTTGTATAACGAAGCATTCTAATTGTATGATGCCCAGCTTAATAATGTGTTTTTTATTGTCAATATTGTGTTGACCATGGTTTTCCCCCCCCGTATTACACTGTTTCTTGATTTTGTTGTCTGAATTTAATCCCTTTTCAGAGCCAAAGACAGGAATATGAACATATACACACAGACACACCAGTGGTGGGATTAAAATTTTTTTACTACCAGTTCTGTGGGCGTGGTATGGCTTGGCGGGCATGGCAGGAGAAGGATATACTGTAAAATCTCTATTTCCTCCCCACTCCTGGGGGGAGGTTACTGCAAAATCCCCTTCCCTCCCTACCCCACTAACCTGCTTTCCAGGTCTGTTCTGTGCAGGGCAGCAAAAGAAGACCTAGCCGATCAGATGGGATTCTGGAAGCAGAGAACAGATGGGGGCCCGGCCAGTCAGAGGTGGTATTTGCCGGTTCTCCAAACTGTTCTGTCCCTAATTTACATACTCGAAATCCCCGCGCTTTGATTGGCTAAAGCGCGGGGATTTCTGATTGGCCAGGCGAGCCGCGCTGATTGGCCCGTTTGGAGTCTCCCGCGATTGGCTCACTCCAAGAGCGGGAGACTTGAATCGCTGCCATTGGCCGCGGCCACCGCAGCGAAAAGGATAAAAGCCGCGGGCTTTTTCCTTTTCGCCGGTTCGGTTCACAACTGTTTAATAAAGAGCTTGAAACGTAGTCACTGACTCCTGACGTCTTTTGCGGACACGACACTGGCGACGAGGATGGGATCCCGACCCTGAACCGAACCCCGTGTCCAACAAGAGCCAGTTTCAGCACCGAAATGGCGAAAATCGCACCGCCCGCCCCCTTCAACCCCGCCACCGAGGACTGGGGATCGTTCTCAGACCGTTTCCGCATGTACCTCGAGTGCACCGGAATGAAGGATGCCCCGAGCCCGCTAAAACGCACCGTTTTCCTCACCCATTGCGGAACCGAGGTATTCCAGATAGCCAAAGCATTGGCCAAGCCAGCCGACGCAACCGCCATGGACTGGGACGTCCTCGAATCTATCCTGTGGCGCCATTACGCCCCCGAGGTCCCCATCCTGATCCGGCGTAACGAATTTTACCGGCGCGACCAGAAACCAGGCGAAAAACTGAGCGATTTCATCGCTGAGCTGAGGCGCCTAGGTGGACTCTGCGAATTCGAAGGTCTGAACAGCCTCCTAAGAGACCGATTCGTACTTGGCCTATGGGACCCTGCACTCCAGAGCCGGCTTATGGCCAAGGGCGACATCAGCCTAGCAGACGCCCTCACCGCAGCCGCAGCCGCAGAAGCAACCCGCACGTCTGCTGACAGCATGCGAAAATCAGACGCGAAGGGCGGAAACAACAACCCGGCAAGGTCGACCGACCCAAAAAATGAATCAACCGCACACTACGGAGAATTCCAGTCTGCATCCAGCACGTCAGAAGACGAGGAGGACATACATCGCGTGCAGACGGGGCGCGGCGACCAACGGAACCGAAGAGGTCGTAGGTTGAGGACCAACTGTGCCAGGTGCGGCGGCGACCACCCCAGATCAGAATGCCGATTTTTTGACTCTATCTGTAGGCATTGTGAAAGAAGGGGACACATCGCCCGGGTTTGCCGCCAAAAGAAGACTCGCAGTCCACCCAGATGGGACCAACACGACCGAAAAAAGGAAAGCCCCCCGCCCAGGACCAGAGATCGCCAATCGGACGGCCGGTGGGACCGAATCCAACGACCCTCAAGAGGCGGCGACAGTCGGCGAAAGGAAGATACCCACCAGACGGTAACCATCGGCCACGCCGTCTCCGACGGCGCCAGAAAGGTACACGTAGAAGTCCATATTGAAGGCCAACCATGCAAGATGGAGGTGGACTCCGGATCCTACCTCTCCATGATTGCATGGCACGAGATAAAACGACTAGTGCCCACCCTCCATAAGAGGAACATAAATGCCCAAAAAATCATTATAAAAGACTACCAGGGAAACCGCGTCCCGGTAGTGGGCACCAAGAACTTTAATGTAACTTATAAGGGCCGCACCGAACAACTCCCACTCACAATCGTCGATCGCGACCGCCCAAGCCTGCTGGGACTACAATGGTTCGCCCCACTCGACATCGCGCTGACAGGAGTCAACCACGTCACCAACGACGGCTGGGAACAGCGGCTAGCCCAGGAGTTCCGGGAGGTCTTCGACGGAAGCCTGGGCAAGTACCAGGGGCCCCTTATCTCATTTGACCTAGACCCTAGGGTTCCCCCCAAGCGGCTAAAACCTAGGAGGGTACCATTCGCCCTAAAACCTAAAATTGACGAGCAGATCGACAAGCTCGTCAAACAGGGGTGTTGCAACCGATAGACCATGCCCAATGGGAGACCCCTATAGTGACCCCAGTCAAGCCAGACGGGTCCGTGAGAATTTGTGGGGACTATAAGGCCACCCTAAACAGCGCGTTGCAACAGAGTGCCTACCCCGTCCCAATCGTGCAACACCTACTGCACTCACTGGGAGGGGGCAAGGTCTTTGCCAAGCTCGATCTCACCCAGGCATATCAGCAGTTGCTGGTCGACGAAAAAACAGCGGAAGCCCAGACCATCGTTACCCATCGGGGGGCCTTCAAGTGCAACCGACTCCAGTTCGGAGTCAGCATGGCACCAGGCATCTTTCAGAGCCTGATGGAACGTTTACTACAAGGCATCAAGGGGGTGGTGCCCTATTTTGATGACGTATTAGTGGCGGCACCAAACAAAGCCGAATTAGAAAACCGACTCAGGGAGGTCTTAACAAAATTTAAAGTAACGGGACTAAAAGTAAAACGAGAAAAATGCCAACTATGCACAGAGCGAGTGGAATTCTTGGGCTACCTTCTAGACCGGCATGGCATTCACCCTACAATTAAAAAAGTGAAAGCCATCAAAGAAGCCCCCACCCCAAGGTCTAAAACGGAACTACAGGCTTTCTTAGGGTTGCTGAATTTTTATAATGTTTTCCTACCCCAAAAGGCTACGGCGGCGGAGCCTTTGCATAGGCTCCTGGATAAGGCGGCAACTTGGACTTGGGGGAGACGAGAGCAAGCCGCCTTCCAAAAAACCAAAGACCTTCTCACCTCCGACGCCGTCCTGATTCAATTCAGCGAAACCTTGCCCTTGGTTGTCACTTGCGACGCATCACCTTTCGGCGTCGGCGCTGTCCTCAGCCATACCCTCCCCGACAAAAGAGAAGCACCCATCGCTTTTTTCTCCAGGACTCTGACTAAACCGGAGCGGAACTATAGCCAGCTGGATAAAGAAGCTTTGGCTATAGTTGCCGCCGTTAAGCGATTCCACGAATACCTTTTCGGCCGCCCGTTCACCATTGTGACAGATCATAAGCCGTTGCTGGGCATCCTCGCAGGAAACCGAGCCACCCCGAACATTTTATCACCCCGGATGACAAGGTGGTCCGAGTTCCTGGCAGCCTACAGCTACGAACTGTTACACAAGCCAGGTAAGAAAATTTCGCACGCGGACGCTTTAAGCCGCTCGCCCTTCCCAGACTCTGATCCTAACCCAGCACCAACGACAAACACCCTTAACATCGAGAACCTGCCCAACCTACCCATTACCGCATCAGACATTGCCAGGGAAACTATTAAGGACAGGCGTCTGGCGCGAATTTTACATTGGGTGGAAAAAGGTTGGCCTGAAAGGGACAATGACGAATCCGTTAAGACATTCAGAAACCGCCAGACTGAACTCTCGCTGCTTAAGGGGTGTATTTTGTGGGGTGACAGGGTGGTCATCCCGGACAGGTTGCAAGGGAAGGTCTTAGAGATGCTGCATGAGGGGCATCCTGGCATCGTCAGAACTAAAGCCCTGGCCAGGAGTTACACTTGGTGGCCAGGGATGGACAAGCAGATAGAGGCATGGGTAGCTAAGTCCCGACGATGCCAGGAGACCAGACCAAGCCCACCCACAGCACCCATCCTGGAGTGGGAAACACCAAGGGGGCCCTGGTCCAGGATCCATTTAGACTTTGCCGGTCCCACGAACGGGCATACCTTTCTAATAACAGTTGATGCTTACTCCAACTGGTTGGAGGTAAGCGACATGAAATCCACTACCACGGAGGCCGTTATCAAAGAACTTTGCAAACTCTTTTCCACACACGGCCTCCCAGACGTCGTCGTCTCCGACAACGGGCCCCAGTTTACTTCCCTCGACTTCGAGAGATTCCTGGCGGAGAGGGGCATCCGCCACGCATTGACAGCACCGGCGCATCCGGCGGCGAACGGTAGGGCGGAACGGATGGTACAATTTACCAAAAAAACCATCCGGAAAATGGACCACGGGGAGATCAACGACAAAATAAATAAACTCCTCTTTATACAACACATCACCCCGAACACCACTACCAACAAAAGCCCAGCCGAGTTACTAATGGGTAGGAAGCTGAGGTCTCCGCTCGACCGGTTGCACCCAACATACAACCCGGAGCGGCCCCCAGACTCAAGTTCAAAATACCGAACATTTGCCCCCGGCGACTTAGTGTACGCGAAAAATCTGACGGGGGACCCCCTATGGATCCCAGCCGTCATCACCCAAATCACAGGCCCACGGTCGTACCGGCTCCAAACCACCGATGGGCGAGCCTGGAAACGGCACATTGACCAGCTCAGGTCACGAACAGCAACAGACCTCAACCCCCAAAACACGAACCAAGGGGGGAGGGAATACCCGAATAAACAAACGCAAGAAAAAATAAACCAGCAGTACTTACCGGAACGCAGCCATCGCGATCCCCCACCGGAGAAGAACCACCTGGCCAGCCCAACCGACTCGGAGAAACCAAGCGGGAGCGGCGAAACCCGTAGCTCAACCAACCCTGAAGGCCCAGGTGGGAGCCACGGAGAAAGAACCGGCCCGATCACCCAGCCGATTCGCACAGAAGAGGGAGCAGCCAAAAACATGACCGCTCCGGCCGACATCCAGCTTGCAACTGAGTTGCGCAGGTCAAGTAGGACTAGACGGAGCCCCGCCTACCTACGTGACTACGCAACGTGATGGACTATACCAAGAGGGGAGGGGTGTTCTGTCCTTAATTTACATACTCGAAATCCCCGCGCTTTGATTGGCTAAAGCGCGGGGATTTCTGATTGGCCAGGCGAGCCGTGCTGATTGGCCCGTTTGGAGTCTCCCGCGATTGGCTCACTCCAAGAGCGGGAGACTTGAATCGCTGCCATTGGCCGCGGCCGCCGCAGCGAAAAGGATAAAAGCCGCGGGCTTTTTCCTTTTCGCCGGTTCGGTTCACAACTGTTTAATAAAGAGCTTGAAACGTAGTCACTGACTCCTGGCGTCTTTTGCGGACACAACACAAACTACTCAAAATTTCTGCTACCGGTTCTCCAGAGCTGAGCAGAACTTGCTGAATACCAACTCTGGCACACACACACATGCACACACAAACACAAACACACACACGTAATGAGATAAGAAAGAACATGTACAAATACTCTTTCTCCCTAGCTTTTACTTATTTTCAAATATACAGGTTAAACATGGGAAGGAGAGATTTTTTTAAATTATGATTTATTGAGGACTACTTAAATAATGCCAGAAGAAGTTAGTTTGCAAATACCCTAAGACTTAAGATGTCAAACTGTTTTATCGCAATAGTAGGAGAAGATAGGCAATAAACTTGAAGGTCAAGTTTATTCCTGGGCTTCCTTCTGCTCTCCTACTGTTGAACTTTTGTATTTGTGTGTGTGTGTGTGTGTGTGTGTGTTTTAAAGAATTTGGATTTAAAATGATGTGAGTCAAAGAGTCTGTAGGAGATCACACTCAGGTGGAGTGCTATACTATTCCCCCTTTTCAGGTGAACCTAGAAACATCCTGTTTCTTATAAGGCTATCCTATCTCATTTGAATCTGATTTGTACCACTTCCTCCTCACTTCTACCTTGAATATTTCTTGACAGGAGCTAAAGGAGAGGGCTACTCTGCTTAGTACACAATGCCTCTTTTGTCTCTCATTTCCGAGCACAGTGAGAGACTCAAACCTTACAGTAAAGTGATGATTATGTGCCAGCTAGACAGATATGCACCCTGTGAACTGATCTGGGCTAAAAGAAACACCGCCTCGAAGAGACATTCTCGTTATAGTTGGCAACTTTTTCATTAGTTCTGCTCTTTTGCCTTGTTGCTAACTCCCACAATGTAAGCATCCTTCCTGCTCCCCGTGTTACTTTATCCTTCAAGTTGGAAAAATGCCAGTCTGGGGATTACCAGTGTCTCATCTTCTGATGGCAGATGTTAGCATATAATAAAGTTTGCGCAGAAGTGGCAGCCTTACCATTAGGCAGAAAGAGACAAAGGCCTCAGATGACAGACTGTCAAGGAATAGAGAAGCTGTCCAAGTTTTGCAGGGCATGGGGCCTGTGTCGTGTCTCCTTAACTCATCATCCTTTCTTCAGTTGAATTCAAAACAGGGGTGGGTTGCTATGGGTTCACCCGGGTTGGGGTGAACCCATAGCTGATGTTATGGCTGGTTTGGGAAACCGCCAAATCCCAGCCCTGGCTGGCCCCTCCCCAGAGTCCCCACTTGGCCCATTTTGGATGTGAGGTAAGTGCAGGGCCCGTGTGGAGGCTTGGAGATGGCGAAAAACAGGTCTACTGAAGGCTCCAGGAAGCCGGAAACGGGCCCATTTCTGTCCTCCGGAGAGCCTCCGGAGCCCGGGAGGTCAAAAATGTGCCCCCCCACTGTGATGCAGGAGGCCACACCCATCACGGCCACGCTCACCCAGTAACAGGGCAGAGAACCGGTTGCTGAAATTTTGGAAGCCCATCCCTGAGTGGTCATTGGCCAGTTGCCTGTGATAAGGCTTGCACAGCGCATGGAACAGTGAACTAGCCAGATTTGTTTGGGCTCGAGTGCTGTGTGCCCCCCTTTTTTTACAGTTGACTCAGTCAACTGCCAAAGGATAAGCATCACTTAGAGACACGAAAGAGAGAGAGGCATATCTTTGCTTTTGACTTTCAGCAGCAAATTGGCCAGTCCTGGATCAGGACCGCTGCTTGCTCTGCTATTTTTATTTTTTTATTTTTTATTTATTATTGCAGATGGAGATTTAGCTTAATGGAACCTTCTCAAATCTGGCTACAATCCAGATGGTCGGGTTTCACTTCCTAGAACTCCCCGATCAACTTTTCCAGGGTTGTGAATTCTGGGAGGAGACCTTGATACAGGTGGAAACTCAAAAGGTTGCAGAAATCTTATGCTACTGGCATTGGAACCAGCCAAGAATGAGCTCTCCCTTTTTGTGTGCCCCGATGGACCATGCTACACTATTTTTTTTTTTTTAAAAAAACCTACATTTTGGCATGGCAAGTTAAAACAAGAAATAACCCTTCCAGTCCAGCCGGACCTTTCTGAAGTCCCATGTTTGTGAGCAACAGCTTTGTCTGACTGGGGAGCCAGGGGCTTTGGGGAGCTATCTGCACCTGCCTCCCTCCTTTGGAGTAACACCTGCCTCCTCCGCTGAGGAAGGTTTGGGGTGGAACAAAGTTGGCACCTGCTGCAGGTCTCCAAGGGGCAGAGCTGTGCTGCAGTTGTTCCCCAAGAAGCTGTGGCAATCATCTGAACATGAGTATAGATTTGTAGTGCCTTTGGTAATTTTTTTATCCCCAAATCTGTCCGATTGGAGCAGCTGTTCTGAACGACCCTGATCTAATTCTGGAAAGCCTTGGATAAAGGGGTGTTTTTTTCAAGAGGCAACTGGGCTTTTATTTTTCCTTGAAGACGTTTCGCTTCTCATCCAAGAGGCTCCTTCCGTTCCCTTAGCTATTCCCATTCCTCGGTCAAGCCCCAAGCTCCCTCGCTTAGGGCTAAATTGAGTGCGGGGAACTAAAGTGGTTGTAGCCTGTTAGAGATTGTGCCGTGGAGGGGAGGGCGTTTCCCTGAACTGAAGTGGCTCCTTGGATGAGAAGTGAAACGCCTTCAAGGAAGTCCAGCTGCCTCTTGAAAAAGCATCTTTGGGACAACCATGACTTAGATGCAGAGGTGGTATTCAGCCGGTTCTGACCAGTTCTGGAGAAGCGGTAGCGGAAATTTTGAGTAGTTCAAAGAACCAGCCAATACCATCTCTGATTGGCCCTGCCCCCAACTATTCTCTGCCTCCCGAGTCCCAGCTGATTGGCTGGGTCTCCTTTTGTTGCCCTGCACAGGAGAACGGAGCTGGAAAGCAGGTTAGTGGGGTGGGGAGGGAATAGGGATATTACAGTATCCTTCCCCTGCCACGCCTACCAAGCCACACCCACAGAACTGGGAGTAAAAATTTTTGAATCCTACCCCGCCTAAATGACTGAGAATCTCAATAGACACCTCAATTGAAGGGCTTTGTGAAAGAGCAGGGGTGTCAAACTCAAGGTCTGTAGGCCAGATTTGGCCTATGGGGTGTTTAGATCTGGCCTGTGGGGCCACCCTGGAAACAGTGAGGGACCAGCCCGTGGTGCATCATGGCCCTCCTGAACTCCGTTTTCACTGGCAGAAGGTTGCAGCAGGCCATTGCAGCCAGAAATAGAACTCGGGAGCCCATTTTGGCTGGCAAAGCGCTTGGGCCGCCACAGGCACCCCCAACACGAGTGACGTTGAGTTGGCCATGCTCTCATGCCCTCCCACCCACAAAGTCAAACACAACCCTGATGCGCAGTGGTGGGATTCAAATTATTTTTTACTACTGGTTCTGTGGGTGTGGCTTGCTGGGCGTGGCATAGCTTGGTAGGCGTGGTTTGGGGAATGTGGCAGGGGAAGGATACTGTAAAATCTCCATTCTCTTCCCATCCACTAACCTGCTTTCCAGCTCTGTTCTCCTGTGCAGGGCAACCTAAGAAGACCCAGCCAATCAGCTGGGACTCGGGAGGCAGAGAATAGATGGGGTTGGGGCCAGTCAGAGGTGGGATTTGGCGGTTCTCCAAAGTACTCAAAATTTCCGCTACTGGTTCTCCAGAACTGGTCAGAACCTGCTGAATGTCACCTCTGCTGATGCGGCCCTTGGATGAAATCAAGTTTGACGCCTCTGTGTTTGAGAAAGAGAGAAGGTCAGATAAAAAGAGGTGGATTTTCCAGGCGACCATTTGCGGTCCGTCTTCCTCTCCCTTCTATCTGGATTCGTCCAGTCCTCTGGCCTTCCCACGACCTCATTCCTGCACTTCCAGCAACTAGCATCCTCTCGCATGCCACAGTGCTCCCGATAGTGTGGCTGGGGGCTGGCAGCCTTGCTTGCTGTTACAGGCATGCTGCCCGTTTGCTCTTTGGCAGCTTCTCTGCCTGGATTGCCTGCCCCCGTCCCCTTCCCTCGGTGCATGGAGGACTTTCTGAGTCCAGCTCCTGCCAAGGCGGAAATGAGGCTTTCTGTGCTCCCAGAGCTTGAAGAAAAGAAAAAAATGCACCCAAAGGCTTGGGAACACACGTACTAGAAGGCACGTGTAAGGAAGGTGGAAGAACTGGTATGAAGCAGGCACATTGTGCTGCGAGTCCCTGAATTTGCCCCTCTCTGGGTGTGTGTGTGTGGGGGGGGGGATTCAGCAGCTAGGGGGGAAATGCAAAAGCTTTCAGAAGTTCATCAAAATTTTCCTTCAGGAAGGGAGGCTCTGAGAGGCGCCAACTCTCCCTTCTCCTCCCTATTCAAATGAGGTGTCTCCAGCCGGTTAGAGCCCTGAAGATAAGTCCTCCTTGCTAGAAGGTTTGGATATGCTCCAGAAACCAGCAGAAGTAAAGTTATAGCCACCCGTAGTCTCCAATCCAGAACAATTGACATGCTGGCTGCCCCTTGAAGGATCCGCTCCGTTTGTTCTAAACTGTTCTATATTTATTTCATCTGCGATAACTTGGCTGTCATATTCATTCCAAGGAGACAGATGAGCTGCTGCCGTTCAGGAGGGAAACAGACTAGTTTCAGCTCTTCAAAAACGAGTATAAAATGGTTGTAGGTGTGCAATAGACTTGCTGTCCTTGTGTATAAATCTGCAGATGGGCGTGATTAGGAGCTCTTCAAAATCTGAAGTTCAGAGGAATCTGGCGTTTTGGCAGCTTGTTCAAACAACCTTCCAACCCAGCATTTTCCAAAAGTAAACAAATAAGCCATTAATAGGAACAGTCGTTTAGTAACAGTCACGTTTATCAGAAGTTTAGGGGTAGTTTTGTGTCCTGAACTGACACAATTGAAGAAATTTGGAAACTGCTGTTAAAATTGCTTTCTGTCCAAAGCAATTTTAACCGCTGTTAACACAGAAATTTGCAAAGCTGCAAAAAATAAAAAAAATAAAAAGTGGCATGATAGAAGAACAACCCCCCCCCCCCCGTTAAGAGTCGCTTTTCAGAGTGAGACGGGATTATGTAATACATAAAAATAAATAAATACTCTAAAGTGGCAAAAATCAGGAGGAGTCCGGGAGCTCCTCTGTTCCGGCGATCCAATTTTTATCAGAAGGCGTATGTTTTTCTTAAGTTTGCTGCAGAAAAAAATAGAACTGATTTTTTGAGAGACAAAAATAAAAATAAAAATCTGTCTAATCTTTCCTTAAACCACAGAGCTGGAAGCGGGAGGGGGCAGCGGTGAAAAGAAATTAAGACAAATCAAATGCGCAAGAGAAACCTAACAATATTTGAATGCATCATCAAGGGAAGAAAAAAACGAAAGCAAATGGCCTATTCCTTGCCAGAAGATTTCACCATCTCGGTCTTGCAAATGAAGGAAGTTTGTTGCTTCTCTCCCAGCCAGCTACTTTTCGGGTGACAGTCAGGCCTTTGAATGGCGGGGGCACCTGGTGGTGCATTTAGAATTGTGCCAGCTTCAATCCCCAGCGTGATTAATTAATTGTTTGTAAAGGTGTTCCTAATTAAATGGCCACGAGATTTATTACACACAAAGCTTTCTTAAAAAGCCATCTTAAAGCAGTCTCGCTCCCTTGTCTGTGAAGGAAAATCTTATGCGTGTCACAGTGAGTCTTTTGACTTTCATTGCTGGCACTCTACTGAAGAGACGACTTTTTTCTATATATACAATATTTTTTTTTCCTGCGTTATTTTTGGTTGTGTCTTGTTTGGGCTGGGATTTTTCTTCATTTTGCTGTTCTTTATGTTTTGAAGGCATTTTATCATCTGCCAACATTTTGTTCATTGTTTATACGCTGTCTTCCGACTTCTAGAAGCAAATTGGGTGTATTCTATGGATAGAAAGTGGTTTTCCCCACCTGTATATCTATGGAGACTCTCTGTCCTCTAGGTCCTGGTTATCCCAAAGGTGCTTTTTCAAGAGGCAATGGGACTTTCTGGCTTTTGTTTGAAAACGTTTCACTTCTCATCCAAGAAGCTTCTTCAGCTCTGACTGGATGGTGGGGAATGGAAGGATTTAATATTCCTTGCAGACAGCTGGTCATTTGCATCCTTTTTAGAGATCATTGAGGCCACCTGGAGGTTTATCTCTGTCCACAGGGTCACCTGAATAGTGCAGATGGGTGTGGAGCCTTCTTGGAACTGTTGAACGGACTGTGTTGTAGATTGGAGATAAATGATGTTGTATCCTTCCCCCTCCGTTGAGAGAGACCATCTACGTCAAAATTGAACAGCCCTCTCCAAGTGAGACCTCGAAGTGGCCTCAATGACCCTCTAAAAGGATGCAAATGACCAGCTGTCTGCAATGAGTATAAATCCTTCCATTTCTCCACCATCCATTCCGAGCTGAAGAAGCTTCTTGGACGAGAAGCGAAATGTCGTCAAAAGAAAAACTAGTTGACTTGCCTTCTGTGGGCCAACATGAGACCGACTGCTTCTTCCCTTTAGCAAGGCTCGAGTTCATTGTTGAACCATCACATCTTCTGATTATTAATTAGCACACATGGCACATACAATATGGTGGCAGCTGTCAAGCTTGCTGACACCCAGCACAAAGGGAGGTATGATTGCAAATTGCACCTCGGTCAAAAAAAAAAAGGAGGGGAAATGAGTTCAACAGGGAGGACGTTGATTGTGGTTGGAAATGGTCTTTAGATTCAAGGCAAAAATCTTAAGAACTGCCTTCGGAAGAGGCAAAGGAAATTGTCCTTTTTCTTTTGAAGGAAGGAGAAGGCCAGGGCTGATCAGAAAGTATAGGTGTTGACCTTGTTAGCCCAGCAAAAGGGAAGGGGATAAACAACAGACCAGGGATGGGCAGCTCTGGCCCTTTTATGACCAGTGGGCTTCAACTCTTGGAATTCCTGAGACAGCCTGACTCGGGAATTCTGGGAGTTGAAGTCCACAGGCTGTAAAGGGCCCAGAGTTGCTCATCCTTGCAACAGACTCTTCTTTTATCCTAAGCCTTCTGTTATCTTTCAGCCAGCAGATGAAAAGATTGAGGAATAAGAGGATGCTGCCTTCTTTGTGTACCAGAAGAAGCTGGAGGTCACAAGCGGCCTTGGGTGAAGGCTGTTCGGCAGCATTTTAGGGGAGTCATTCTGCTGACTTTCAGACATTAAAGGCTTTCATTCGGGCTTGGCAGTTGTGTGAAAGACTGGTCTCTGGGCACAAAGGTAGCAGTGCCTGACGCCGTGTGTAACAGGAGTGGTGGCTTTTTTTTTTTTTTTTGAGTCAGAGCCCTTTCATAGATGTCACAATGTCTGAGAGGCAAACTGTGCTGTGCTCTTGTGGCATGCATGGTAGGGTTTAATGCTTTTTTCTTTTCTTTTCTTTTGAAATAAGAGCCAGGGAGAGGAGAGAGGGAATAAGGACAGAGTGAACCTTTTGTGTAGCTCTGTGTTAATATCACAGTCCCAATGATTCGTCTTCCCCTCATCTGAAGGTTTTGAGTGGACCCTAGAAGAGGGGTGGGTCAATGAATTTTCCCGAGGAACCACATGTGAATCTGGGACTGTTGTGGAAGACCGAATCCAAAGGGCCACTGCCATGGTCTCCACCATCAGAGAGATGAACAGAGTTAGAAGGGACCTTGGAGGTCATCCAGTCCAACCCCACCGCCCAAGCAGGAGACCCTACACCAGTGGTGGCTAACTTTTTGGGCTCCTGTGCCAAAAACTGACTCACATGCCAGAACCCAAAATGCAATGTGGGCCTCCCCTCCCCCTCCCCATGCCCCCTGCGCATGCACTCAATTCCCCTCCCCCCCTTTATCTGCACTGTGCCTCACAAATGATTTTTCAGTTGGTTTGAGGCCTTTTTCCACCTCCCAGAGGCTTGGAAAAAGCCTCCGCAAGGCCTTTCAGGCTGAATTATAGGCCTGTTTCATCACTTCCGGTATTACAGGAAGTGATGAAATGGCCCTATAATTCGGCCTGAAAAGCCTTGCAGAGGCTTTTTCCAAGCCTCGGGGAGGCCGAAAAAGGCCTCAACCAACTGAAAAAAAACAAAATCAGTTGTGAAACGTGCTCATGCGCAGTGAGGTAAGTTTGCCTGTGGCTTACGTGCCAGCACAAATGGCTCTGCATGCCACTTGTGGCACGCATGCTATAGATTTGCCATTACGGCCCTACACCATTTCCAACAAATGGCAGTCCAATCTCTTCTTGAAAGCCTCAAGTGATGAAGCTCCCACAACTTCTGTTCCATGAGTTGATTGTTCTCACTGTCAGAAAATTTCTCCTTATTTCTAGGTTGAATCTCCCTTTGATCAGTTTCCATCCATTATTCCTTGTCTGGCCTTTGGGTGCCTTGGAAAATAGCTTGACCCACTCTTCTCTGTGGCAGCTCCTCAAATATTGGAACACTTCTATTATGTCTCCCCTGGTCCTTCACTATCGCTGCAGGCCAGGCAGAGATAGCCAAAGGACCAAATGTGGCCCTCGGGCCGTAAATTGCTGAGGTCTGACCTCGAAGGAAGTGTAACGGTTACCCAATGTCACATGGATGAGAGCAAGATCTTTAATGGCAGCGAGAGGTCCATAATGATCATTTATTGCTTCTACCTGCTCAGCATAATCCTGTACTCTTCCTTTCTCCTCTCTGGTAGAAGGACATGTTGGGGGAAATGCGAGGTCCCAAAATAATTTCTAATATTACTTAACTGATTTGCCTTAATGCACCCCCCCCCCAAAATGGACTTTTTGGAATGTCAATCATCCAGGTCACGGTTGACACAAAGGTGCTTTTGTAAAAGGCAACTGGACTTCCTTGAGGGGATATTCAGCAGGTTCTGACTAGTTCTGGAGAACCGGTAGTGGAAATTTTGAGTAGTATGGAGAACCGGCAAATACCACCTCTGACTGGCCCAGCCCCCATCTATCCTCTGCCTCCCATCGAGTCCCAGCTGATCAGCTGGGTCTTCTTTGGTTGCCCTGCACAGGAGAACAGAGCTGGAAAGCAGGTTAGTGGGGTGGGGAGGGAATGGAGATTTTGCAGTATCCTTCCCCTGCCATGCCCACCAAGCCACGCCCACCAAGCCACACCCACAGAACTGGTAGTAAAAAAAATTGAGTCCCACCACTGCTTGGAGTCCAGTTGCCTTCTGAAGAAGCACCTTTGGGGCCTTTTAAATCAGGGGTGTCCAACTCCCATTTCTTTGAGGGCCGCATCAGGGTTGTATTTGACCCTGGGTGGGCATGCCCAGTTCAACATCACTCGTGTCTGGGGCACCTGTGGTGGCCCTGGCAGAGTTGGAGGGGGGGGGGAATCCACTTTTGCTATCAGTTTGCTTTGTTAGCAATCTGTCAGTGAAAACGGAGCTGGAAAACTGAGCCTCTGTTTTCACTGGCAGAGGGCTCCAGGAGGCCGTCACAGCCAAAAACGGAGCCCGGGTGGTGGTAGCGGCACATATGGCCCTCCCGAACTCTGTTTTCACTGGCAGAGGCACCGCGCGCTGGTCCTTCACTATTTCCAGGGCAGCCTCGCAGCCCAAATCTAAGCACCTTGGAGGAGGGATCTGGCCCACAGGCCTTGAGTTTGACACCCCTGTTTTAAATGATTTCAAAATATAAATCCTATTTTGGCTAGACCTCTTACAAGTGTAGGCCAGTTGTGTACAACTATCCACCAACCCAGAAGAACACGTGGCTTAACCTATAATCCTCAAGAGGAAAGGGCTGGGTTGCAACTCAACTAGGGTGACCTTAGCAAAAGACCCTTTCAGTCGCCACCATCTGAAAGACCAGAGTCTTGAATAGAAACTATACCTTCCGGGAATGGCTGCATTATTGGGGAAGATGAGACTCAACCCACATTGGTAGAGAGTCCCAAGTTGGGGGCTAAACAGGCTAATATTTAGTGGCTCGGGATAAAACAGTGATGCACAATCCCGCCAGTGGCTTTTGTGGCCCTTTTACCTCCTTGCCTCCGCTGATGTGAGAAATAAAGGCGGTGGGAGCAATCCTGAGCTCTCTTCTCCTCTCCTCTCCCACACTCTGCTTTTGCATGAAAACTCCTCCCGAGGAGCAACTGGTTTTGCAGCTCCAGCAAGTTAGGCAGGAAAGCTTGCAAGCTGCATCTGGACAGGGCTGCCTCTTTGCTTCCCACCGCTTGTCCTCAGAGCACCCCTGGCAGGCAGAGAGAAACCATGTGGCTTCCTTCCCCATTACCCTCTTCACAGCCAGCCAGGCAGCTCTGGAATCCCAGCAATAGGATTGACTTACCTGACATCATTCTTGGCTCAGCTGCGGTCCTGCTCTTTTCCCCCTAAATACATTTTTAAAAAAGGACGCAAGAGAGCAAATGCTTGCAGAGGAATCTGTAAGCCAAGCTTTGAGATAGCTGTTAAAAGAGGTTAAGAATTCTGCTAGGCTGAATGGGCCACAGAGAAAGCAAAGGGGGTTAATTTTGAACAGGGCGATCACCCTCACTCATGCAGATTTATTTCTCTTAATTCATGTGCCGCCCATCTCATTCTGCAAAGCTGTGCAGATTCCTAACTGGGAAATACCAGTGAGCAGGAGAGTCCTATCCTGATTTAATGGCAGATTTGGCATTCACCCACCTGCATGGCTCCAGGCAATCTTTGGCTTTTGCAAGTCAGTTTTGGCAGCTGTTTGCAAGGCCTTCTCCAGCCAGTTCTTTGGATTGGAAAAGTTGGTTGTCGGTTATTGCTGGAGAAACTTGATTGCCCAGTTCTTGATATCTATGCAGCAGCCACATGTCCCTACATCCTCTGTTGTGCAAGAAAGCACCAGAAGGCAAGACAAGAACCAATAGAGGGAAATAATCAAGGAGAGAACTGGCCTAACAGTGAAAGCAACCAGGGGAATGGCTTGCCTTCAGAAGTTGTGGATGCCCCATCACTGGAGGCTTTCAAAAAGAGACTGGACAGCCATGCGTCTGAACATGGTATAGAGACTCTCGTGCTCAGGCAGAGGGTTGGACTAGATGACCTCCTTCCAACGCTGTTATTCTGCGTTGCATGGGGCAGTTCAAATTGCAAGCTCAGAATCATTTAGGTGTCATTCAGAAAACAGTGATGGAATTTGAATTTCCTTCTGGAGTTTGATCCAGCTGCTTTAACCTCTCCAGGAAATAAAACAAAACAGGGGACCCGATGCAAAAAATGGTTGCCTAGGCTAAATGGAGGGGGTTTGGTTTGGTGGGTAGTCTTAACAATTCAGGGCAAAGGAGACATGCACAAGGCCATAAGTTCTGGAAAGTCTGACTTTGAATACAGCTTTGGCCATATGTCCACCCCATTTCCTACATGGGGGAAAAAAAGTCAAATCCATGAGATGAGGATCATATACAGTGTTAAGACAGGCATTTTAAGAGCTGGCCTCTTCATTCTATGCTGTATCTCTTCTTCTCCAAAGTCCCTCCTAGACAGCGTCCCAGTTTCTGTTCTTCTTCTGATGATTGAGAGCAGATAAATCTTGATTTCCCAGAAGATACTGCTCCTAACCCTTTCATCTTCCTACAGAAGAAGCAAAATAAGAATTTTATTCACGTAGGTTTATGAGTGAGGCAGCCTCTGGCCCTTTGCAAGTGATAATGGAGGTGTTGCGGGGCCCCCAATAGGAAATATCCTAAAGGATTTGCTTGAAGCTAGATATAGCTGTAGGTGATGAATTTGGGGCGAGCCTGTTACTGTTTTCCTGGGCATCCCCTGCAACCTGACACATTTATAGGTTGTGTGACGTTCCCCCTGTGAGCTTTCATGTTTTAAATAGTACTATGTTTTTAAAATCCCGGTTACAGTCCAAATATACATTTTTAAATACCTATCCAAGAGCACAGTGTAATTTCCTGGGATATTTTAAGAGCCAAGTAATTGTTTCTTTTTTTGGGGGGGGGGGGAGGGGGGTTTAAAATAAAGGTAGGTAACTTGGAAGTCTAAGGCCAGCAAATTACACTTAGCTTAGTTTTCTGTGACCTTTAACTGTCTGTCTTTTGAAAGAGGCCTTTGACTTGTCAATCAAGCCATCGGGAAGAGCAAAAAAAGCTTTCTGTTTGAGTCACACAGCCTTGAATTCTGTAGCTTCTGACAGATTACTCCTGTGGAAATATGGCGTTCAGTAATAAGAAGAAAAAGTTTCTCCACAGACTTGTTAAGTAAAGGTAAAGGTTCCCCTCGTACATACGTGCTAGTTGCTTCCCACCAAAGGGGTCCCTATTTTTCTACTTGCATTTTTTATGTGCTTTTGAACTGCTAGGTTGGAAGAAGCTGCAACAAGTAACGGGAGCTCACTCCGTTACGCGGAGCTAGGGATTCGAACCACCGAACTGCCGAGCTTTCTGATTGACAAGCTCAGCATCTTAGCCACTGAGGCACCATGTCCCTTACATGCTACAGAAATACAATTGCCCAACAATTGGTGGCAAGCAATTCAAAGCAGACTTGACCCACAGGAGAAATTGCAGATCTTGGGGGCAATATCAGAATGCTCGTATATACAAATATATTCACACACGCATTCTTTTTCCCATTTCCACTTTTTATAAAAAAGGAGATTTAAAGTTCAAAAATCCCCCAAAGGGAGTGTCATTCTCTAAATTACCTCATGTAACATATTCAGATGTACCAGCCCTTTTTTTTCTTTTTTACAAAAAAGACATTTATTAAAGGCAGTGATTTACCAGAGGCAGGCTCCCTTCAACAGGGGGTGACTCTGACACAGGTGGTCCTTATTTAGTGACTGCCTCATTTAGCAACCGTTTCTCAGTTATGACATGGATGAAAAAATAACTGTGGACCATTCTTCGCTTTTAAGACCTTCGCAGCTCTGTAAACCAAAGAAAGTGAAGTATGATTGTAAGCAGAGCTGCTGTTTCTCTTAATGACTACTTTGCTTAATGACCCAATTGTTGGTACCAATTGTAGTTGCTCAACAAGGACTCTGTAGAATAGGATAGAATAGAATAGAATAGAATAGAATAGGAATAGGAATAGAACAGAATTCTTTATTGCCAAGTGTGATTGGACACACAAGGAATTTGTCTTGATGCAAATGCTCTCAGTATACATAAAAGAAAAGATACATTCACCAGGAGTCAAGAATCATAAGTTACAACACTTAATAATAGTCATAGGGTACAATAAGCAATCCAATCATACCAGAAAACAGTCAATATAAATCGTAAGCATATGAGTGACAAAGTTACAGTCATACAGTCACAAGTGGGAGGGGATGGGCGATAAGGAATGATGGGAAGATTAATAGTAATAATAATGCAGACTTTGTAAATAGTTGAACAGTGTTGAGGGAATTATTTGTTTAGCAGAGTGATGGCATTCGTAAAAAAATACTGTCCTTGTGTCTAGTTGTTCTGGTGTGCAGTGCTCTGTAGCATCGTTTTGAGGATAGGAGTTGAAATAATTTATGTCCGGGATGTGAGGGGGTCTGTAAATATTTTCACAGCCCTCTTTTTGACTCGTGCTGGTTGAAGGCAGGTTGGTAGCAATTGTTTTTTCTTCAGTCCTAATTATCCTCTGAAGTTTGTGTCTGAAGTAGTTGGGGAACAAGTAACTAGCGCAGTGCCCCCCAAAGAGGGACTGATTCTGTGGAGAGAGGTTTTTTTCCGCAGACTGGATGGGGCATTTTTTGGTATGCTGTGTGCCTCTTTTGGATGGGGCTTCGCTTGTTTGCGTGGCCCAGTTTCTAGCATGGTCCATGCCCTGGGGGTTGGGGTCCCCTGAACTAGGGGATAGAGGGCACTGGCAGGTATGCTGCCCCCATGCTCATCATTCTGACTCTACCTGCAGTCTCTGCTGGTAGTGAGGTGTTGTTTGGAGATTGGTCCTGCAGTGGAGGAGAAGCAGCCCCAAATGTAAGCCTTATGAGCTTCTTCCTGAGTGAGTTAATGGCCCCTAACCAAGCACTTGTGGAAGAATTGAGATTCAGATGCTGTTTGCAGGAGGAGGGCAGTGTCTGCCAGCCTGAATAATTGATGGCACCATTATGATCGTCAAATGTCCTTCTCTTCATGCCGCTTCTTCTGTCTGCAGAAGCTCCGTCTGAGTCTGCCAAGGGCTCCCAGACAAGGAGGGTGATGGAGGCTCAGCCATGGACCAAGATGCTTTTGTCAACTTGGAAAGATGGTAGGAAGACTCCGGTCTTCCTCCCCGGGGGAATTCCTATGTTGCATCGATCCTGAGTTAATGCAAGAAGATTTTTGGGGTGGGGGCCACTGCAGACCAGTTTTTGCACCCGGAAAAGTGAGGATTCTGTGAACACGTCTATTTGCATCACACAGCATGGTTAAATGCAGAGAGCAGGAGGTGTTGATCCCATTGTGGTTGCTTTTCAGATGCAGGATGGGTTGACCAGTGGTGAGATTAAATTTTTTTTACTACTGGTTCTGTGGGCGTGGCTTGGTGGGCATGGTGTGACTTGGTAGGCACGGTTTGGTGAGTGTGACAGGAGAAGGATACTGCAAAATCCCCATTCCCTCCCCACCCCACTACCTGCTTTCCAGTTCCGTTCTCCTGTGCAGGGCAACAGAAGAAGACCTAGCCAATCAGCTGGGATACGGGAGGCAGAGAATAGATGGGGCCTGGGCCAGTCAGAGGCGGTATTTTCCGGTTCTGCGAACTACTCAAAATTTCCCACTACTGGTTCTCCAGAACCGGTCAGAAGCTGCTGAATACCACCTCTGGTGTTGACCCCATGTGGTTTTTTTCAGAGGTTGGCAGGACAAACCTCCCAAGAGCAACCTTATTGCTGTCATGTTGACAGGAACGTATGAATTCTGTACAAAAAGGGCTTTTGCATACTGTCCGTGGTCAGGGTTTAAATTCCACAACTGCCTTTGAATCAAAGAAATGGGGGGTGAGGTGGGAGGAATTATAAAAACATTTATGATTCCCCTGCTGAATGGTGCTAAGCTCGTTTAGTGAGGAACAAATCCCTGTGAGTTCAAGAGGATTTACTCCTTTGTGAAGTTTGCATAGGATTGTTGCTTCAGGCTTCTAATTAAATCAATGATGTTATCTTTCTTCCTATGAGGAGAACATCTCGGCTACTAGTCGGTACAAGTACAGTATTGCTTTAAATGGCCGAATGGCCCAATTTAGCTTAAGACGCTTCCTTGCTACCTTTAAAAACCCCACACTGCCCAAAATAGTCAAATGGAAGAGATCTAGCATCATGGAGTTTCCCAAGATTAATTCTCTGCAGCTAAACAAAATGGCTGAAATAGAATATAAGATAGAATCAAGAGGCTTTCAAGAAGAGATTGGACTGCCGCTTGGGCGGCGGGTTGGACTAGATGACCTACAGGGTCCCTTCCAACTCTGACTATCTGTTAAATTTGTTAAATGCGTTAATACCATTTTATAATGCCTTGGTAAGGCCACCCTTAGAATACTGCATCCAGATTTGGTCACCACAATGTAAAAAAGATGTTGAGACTCTAGAAAAGAGTGTAGAGAGGAGCAAACAAGGTGATTAGGGGACAGGAAGGTAAAACACATGAAGAACGGTTGCAATAATTTGGTATGTCTAATTTGATGGAAAGAAGAACCAGGGGTGACATGATAGCAGCCTTCCAATACTTGTGGGGCTGCCACAAAGAAGAGGTAAGGCAAGAAGCAATAGATGGAAACTGATCAAGGAGAGAAGCAACCTGGAACTAAGGAAGAAATTTCCTGACAATTGGAACAATTAACTAGTGGAATAACTTGCCTCCAGGAGTTGGGAATGCTAGAGAGATAGAAGATAGATAATCCTCTCAATTTATGACCACAACTGGGATTGGAACTACTGTTGTTCAACAAGCTGGTCCGCACCCAGATTTTATCACTTTTTATGCCAAACTCATTAAGCAAAACACCTTGGTCATTAAATCAATCACGTGGTCATTAATTGAATCCAGATTCCCCATTGAATTTGCTTGTTGGAGGCCAGCTGGGCAGATCATAAATGGGGATAATTTGGATGCTGCAGCTGTGATAAATATATGCCAAGTGCCCATATAACCATGTCATGGTAGTTAGGGCAAGGACTAGATGCAAGTCATTGCTTTTCAGCACTGTTGTAACTTTGAACAGTCATTAAATGAATCATTAAATGTTCATATGTTGAGGACTACCTGAGTATGCGCTGAGTATATGTTAGATCAGGGGTCCCCAAACTTGGCAACTTTAAGACTTGTGGACTTCAACTCCTAGAATTCTCCAGCCAGCTGGCTGGAGAATTCTGGGAGTTGAAGTCCACAAATCTTAATGTTGCCAAGTTTGGAGATCTCTGTGTTAGATAATAGCAAAAGCTGCCAAATGTGTTTTCTCGGCTGTTTTAGTTTTGTCTCATTTTGGACAAAGAAAAATAGGTGGCTACTTTATTCTATATTTCACATGTTTAAATTAAAATAAGAGTTGTGTTGCATTGACTTGTACCCCTGCTTCAAAAAAACCAATAAATACACGAACCTACAATACAACAGATAGAAAAAAGCCTTCAGGCACGCATAGGTATGTATACTGGGGTGGACACTGGCAAAGCGATGCTCCATTTTTCAGTTTTCCCTATTTTCATCTATGAAATGTTGGTGGCATTATCATTAAGTTACACGAATGCTAGCGTTTTAGATGATGGCGATGATGATATACACCTGATAGGAGCGGAGCACTGCTGTACCTGCTGGATTCTGTAGGAGCATCTTCCCTTCCTACTTTTGCCAGGGACTTCAGTGTGCTACCTGTGTGTGATGGGTTAACAGGAATAAAGGCCCCTGCAAAATTTTGATTTGAGAAAGCTGCAGGCCAAAAGTACATTTGTAACCTCAAGTGGCTACTACCTTGAAGACACTCCAGTTCTGTCTAGCAGCCGTCTGCAGCTAAAACCCTTTGATCCACTCACTCTCCTCTGGGGAGCAGACTGCAGTAATGGTGCTAATGCCCCCATGGCGACAGGGGTTTAGCTGCTAGACGGATGGAGGCAAGGACCTCTCCCTCCCCTGCTGGAAAGCAGCTCAGCGAAGGGATGGGGAAGCAGGGTGGGGGAAGGAGTGGCCTTTGTGACAAAGAATGGATGCTTTCGGGCCTTAACTCTTGAGGTGCCCAAATGCTGGGCTTTGAATGCACCTCTGGAATGTTGCATTGGGAAAGGAATGAGAGCTGTGCATTATTTTCAGGCCTATTAGAGTAAACAGGCTGGAGGGGAGGGAAATGGACGGGAGGTGTCATTCTTTGTATAAAAAAAGGAAATCATCAGTTCTGGGTTGCTGAGCTGGATTGCTGCTGCTTGGAAACTGCCTGGATTGTCAAAGGAAGGGTGTCCTTGAGATCACAATTTGTGTGTGTGTGTGTGTGTGTGTGTGTGTGTGTGAAAGTGAAAAACCCGGTAGCACTTTTCCCAACTGACAGTTTCTATTAAAAAGCGCAAAGCTTTCTGAACTGCGGCTCAGAAAGAAGTGTGTGTGTGTGTGTGTGTGTGCTGGTACAGGTGAATTTTAGGGCAAAAGGGAGAGGCCTGCAGACCCCCGAAGTGTAAAACGTAGAGCCTCTTTGGTCCACAACTGCTGAAAATTTGCTGATTGTTTCTTCGTGGTTTTGAAGTGAGAAATGTGCAAAACTGGCCTATCACGCGCATTTCAGCTCATGAAGAAAAATAAAAGTTTTCCACAACTCTTTTCTCCCTCCCAAGTACAAGACAAATTACAGTATCCTGGCTGCACCCATGTGTGTGTCACACAATCCCACCCCCACCCCGTAGGAATTCTGGCAGCTGGAGTCCACGTACATTTGAAACACGTCGTGGGATTAAGGAAGGCTGGTTTGAAGCACAGAGAGCCGTTCTCTCCCCCTCTTATAATTTTAAAGCCCCTTTTCTCTCTTTCTTCTTATACAAGTTATGAGCAAACACCTGGAGTTCCTTTTGATACCAATAACCAGGAAGGATATCCACAAACAAGCAAATCTTTGTGCTTGTGTTGAGGCAATGCTGAATTTCACCCATTGGATGCAGTCATATAACACACACAGGCCAGGCTAAAATGAGGATGGATCATATGGCAGTCAATATACCGAACTACCCTTGACTGATCTTGAGAGAGAGAGAAAAATAGTAAACTTTGAGGAAAAGCCACTAGGAAACTCAAAGGACCCCAGAAAACCATTAGGACCTCACTTCCCACCTCTCCAAGACCTTCTCAAAGGTCTGTGAAATCAACATTTATTTTCCAGCTTGTGTTGGGAAATAATCTATATATATAAAAGTGAATTACCATTCACACTTCATCACAAAATCTCCAGAACCGTAAAGCCTACAGACTTGAAATTTGGCATGTATGTTCCTCTTGGCTTCTAGGTGCTCACTAAGAAAGGATTTTTTGAAATGATCATCAGAGCATTAGTATTTCCTATATTATTATTATTAACATGCTCTGATGCTAAGGAGTTCTACCCGCCTCCCCACCTGAAAAGAAATCTCTTCCAAATGCAAAACACAAGCAGAGGAGAGGAGTTTCAGTTTTACTTTCACAGCACCAAGCAGATTTAGTACAGAACAGTTGAGCTAAGCCATGCCCAGGCTCCTTGCTGTCTCTTTCTTACTCACACAGCAAATACTGTTTCACTTTCCAAACAGCCCTCAATTCTCACACACACTGATAGGACGCTAGCCAGATGAATATCGATGGATGCTGGTAGGCAGAGGCACAATTGTCTCCCCTTATTTTCCTCCCCAAAAATTAAGCCTGACCACATGGTTTCATAGCGAAGCATGGGTATTGAGCTAGCCTAGTAATAAAATTCCATCAACATTTTTTGATAGGTGGTAGTGTAGCAAATCCATCAATTTAAAATTTTAATATAGTAAATATTGATAAGTATAACCCTTACCAATAAAAGCTCTTTTGGGTTCACGTTCTCTGTGGGAGGAATTTGTGCCTATGGTGTGTTAAGGGAAATACACTCTGCAGGTTCACAGAAGCAATTTTTTCCTCTTTGAACTCAATCAGAAAGAATTTATTTAAAAAATTTATCAGTCACCCATCTGGGCAATGGTACTAGTCTAATTCAAACTTTGGCACATGAAGGGAATCTTGAAAAAAAATATGGAAAGATAGGAAGGAACTAACGGGACTGTGTCAGTACAGGTTGTTTAGCAATCGCTGATTAAAACAAACCAGGGCTTAAGATAGTCTGGGAGCTAAGACCATGTGAAGTTTCAGTCCTACCAGAGGAAAGTGATACTTGGAGAACTTCTAGGTCAGTGTTTCTCAACCGTGGCAGCTTGAAGATGTATGGACTTCAACTCCCAGAATTCCCCACTTCTCAATGTTGTTTTTGGAAACTCCTTGTCCCCAAGTAAGATCTGGGGAATGCTTTAAGTTACCCATCGCTTCCTTGAAGTGGGTTCTGTCCCATCCATTTTGTGGGGAAGAACTTTGGCATGTCATCATGCAAAGACTGATGATAACCTGAATCAACAGAAGCAGTCAGTTTCTGGTTTAACGTATTAAGTACACCCGCTTCTTTAAACTACAGGTTGTGGCTTAACCTGCTTTGGGACCCAGCTATGTCTATCTGTTTTTAATATTTCTCAAAATTCCACCTTTATTACTTCAATGTATAACTCAAGGTAGTGAACATACCGAAGACAACTTCTTCTTCCTCGTCTTTCCCACATAACAACAAGCTTTTGAGGTGGGTTGGGTTGCAAGAGAACGATTGGCTCAAAGTGAACCAGTTGGCCTTCATGCCTAAAATGGGACTAGAACTCATAGTCTCCTGGCAATTGGCCCAAAGTCACCCAGCTGGCTTTCATGCCTGAGGTGGGATTACAGCTCACAACCTCAAACTCACAATGTCCTGGTGAGTTTGCCAAAGTCACCCACCCAGGTTTCATGCCGAACACAGGATTAGAATTCATAGTTCCCCCCAATTTCTAGCCTGCTGCCTTAACCACTAGACCAGGGGTCCCCAAACTTGGCAACTTTAAGACTTGTGGACTTCAACTCCCAGAATTCCTCAGACAGCTATGTATATACCTTGGACCAGAGGTCTCCAACCTTGACAACTTTAAGACTTGTGGACTTCAACTCCCAGAATTCTCCAGCCAGGTGCTATTGCTTTTCTTTTTTTCTTATTCGTATCCATTTCATGTATTCATAACCATAATAAAATAAATTTTTATATACACACACACACACACACACACACACACACATATATATGTATATTTATATATATATATTTTTTTCTTAAGTTTTCGCAGGTACTTACATGTATGGCATTCAGCTTTGTTCAGGTATTTTCCCACGTCATAGTAGTGGTGCTTTTAAAGCTGTAGCAACGTTTCAGCATATATATATATATATATATATATATATATATATATATATATATATATATATATATATATATTTATTTATTTATTTTTCTTAAGTTTTCGCGGGTACTTACATGTATGGCATTCAGCTTTGTTCGGGTATTTTCCCACATCATAATAGTGGTGCTTTTAAAAGCACCACTATTATGACGTGGGAAAATACCCGAACAAAGCTGAATGCCATATATATATATATATGTATAAATTGCCAAGTTTACACACCTCTCTCTGCACTAGACCAAACTGGCCACTTCCTGGATTGCTAAGGACAAAGATAACCTTTTTTTTCCTGCCTGAGACCTGGCTAGAGTTCAAAGTGGTGATTGCTTTCCCTGGGTTAGGCATCTTCCTGTCTTCTGAGTGACAGCTCTGGCAGCTCACCCTGTAGGGGAGGAGGAGGAGGAGGCCAGGCGGGTGCAGCATGCGGGATGAAATGAGCACAGGCTGTCCTGGCCTGGACAACACTGCTATTTGGAACATTCCACAGGGGAGCTGGGAGGAAGCCATTGCCTTGGCAGACTCTCGCCGACCCTGGCTGGGAGAGGCTTTTCAGCCCTGGGGTGTGTGCAGTGTGTGTGCACACACACACACTCACACAAGCATACTTGTATTTAGAGAGGGGCTGTGCTGCTTCACCATGCCTAATTGTGTGCATAATGAGCCTCATTCAAGCCGGGCAAGGTTCCCTGCTGGCAGCGGGAGGTGGAAGGTTTCCTTCGGGTTGAAATCAGTACAAAACAGCTGGAGAAGCAGCTTCCCCGATGGCCAGCAGCAAGTCTGGTCATCCGGGGACCGTCTTGTTGGCTGGCCTCTGCCGCTTTCCGAGCAAGAATAGCTTATCTGGAATGTGGGTTGTGATCAAGTAGTATCTTTCAGGCTTATTGTTAATGTGGTTTTTTTTAAATTTATTTAGGAAAATAAAAATAGAAATCAGATTTCACAGAAAAGCCAACGGGCAGCGTGGTTTTAACTGCGCGGCTGGATTAGATTGGACGTACTGTATTCCTAAAGGCAGGAAGCAGAGGTACCCGTTCTTCTGATGGGACAGAACTGCTACGCTGCATTTTTTACTGTTGGAAGTTAAAACCCACCCCTCTCCTAGGAAAATGAAATAATATTTTCGGATATACTAAAAAGGCAGAATATTCCCCCTAAAAAAAGTAGAAACTCAGAAGCAGAAACTCACCTCACAGAGCCAGAAACTTAGCCGCCCCCACCTTTGCTAATGGGCTATTAAGGGTTAGGCCAGAGTATTCTACATAATAAAGGCCTCTACCATTCCACCACCTGGCCTGGGAAAATTGTATCAGCCAGCATTCAGGTGAAGCCATGTGGTCCAAACAAAGTCTACAAAGTTAGCTAAGACCCCGCCCCTGGGAGTCTGACAGCCAATGGGATACATTTCTTGCACAGGAACAGGAAACACTAAGGTGGGGCCCAACAGAGGGTATATAAGGGTCTCTCAGCATCTTGCCCTTTTTCCTTCACCTTGAAGCATGTGATCGTCCTTTTCACTTTGGAGCTCCAAGCCATGTGGTCCTGTCCACCATTAAACCATCTTTCCAAACAGCTTCCATATTTCCAGTGTTTTTTTTCCCACTTGGAACTGAACCCAGAAAGATATTTCTTCCAACAGTACAACAGGACAATTTATCTTTGGGATGGATGAGCTTTTTCTAATAGGATTATCCTAATCCAGTGTGACTTGCAGATGTTGGCTGAATAAATCCAGTGAGACTGGCAGTGCTCCCGAGCAATCCTCCATCTGAAAATATTTGAGGGGGGCAGGCAAATATCTAGATCAAGGGTGTCAAACACGTCATCACAACGGCGTCCCATGACATATCGGGATTTCCCCCCCCCCTTCGCTAAACTGGGCATGGGCGTGGCCAGCATGTGACTTATCCGGCCCTTGGGCCAGGAGTTTGACAGCCATGATCTAGATCAGGGGTCTCCAACCTTGGCAACTTTAAGACTTGTGGACTTCAACTCCCAGAATTCCTCAGCCAGCTGAAGTCCACAAGTCTTAAAGTTGCCAAGGTTGGACACCCCTGATCTAGATAAACAAATCCCCCCTTTATTTTACAATGTAAGGAAATCTCCCTCATTCAAAGCAAAAGTCTTTAGCCACATCTCAGAAAAAAATAAATTGGTTTACCATGTTGCCATGTTGGTGCGTGGCCTGGTACAGCTGGTCCTAAATCACATCATACATTTCCCCCTTGACCCTGGATGTGACTTCTCCAATGGCTTTCATCCATCTCCAAGAGTCATCCATCATGCTCTCCAATAACCTTCTTATGCTTCTACAACATTGGGCTGCTGAGTTGATATCTAGGCATTTCAAGAATGCCTTGTTTTTCCCCCACTCCCTTTTTCTGGCAGCTAAAAAGACCAAAGGAGTATTATTTTAGTTGACAGGGAATGACCTCATTTGTTTACTTTTGTTATAGAGCATTTTTCGTGAATGAGTGGTGGGAAGGCACCAGGTTAGTGCACGGCAATGAGAAAAACAAAATGATAATTGGCTAATTTTTTTAAAAAATGAGAGAATCATAGATAGAAACGTCCATCTAAAGTGAATCACAAGGACACACTAAAAGGAAATAGGTGAAATATTAAGCCCCAGCTAGGTAGCAGCAATGTAGCTGATCTTGGATTATTTCCAAAAGCTAAGCAAGAGTCTAATATGGTTAGTACATGAATGGGAGACCACCAGGAGCCCCACAGCTGAAGAAAATACATGTTGGACAAAGGTGATAGCACGCTACCTCTGTATTGTTAGCTTCAAAATATATGGATGTGTCTAGGAATTGAGGTCAAAATGAGGTTTGGTCATAACAAGTTGCAACATCAAATTCACTTGGGTTGATCTTGACCAAGTTAAATTGAATCAGACTTGATCAATTATTGGATGAGAAAAGCAATTAAGTCTTATGGACTTGGCAGGACTGTTACAAATATCCTGCAAGAAGACAAAGGCAAACTCCTTCCATATTGTTAAATAACAATGTTATTTTTAAATATACTTTTGCAGAGATGATTTCATCCCTATAACATTTTTTTCAATACTTTCATTAATAAGTATATTATTGTGTGAGCAAAACAACTACAAAATAGAGAAATAAATTTAAAAATTTAAAAGGGCATAAAAAAATAGGTATCACAATTTTGAAGTGACACAATTGAACCTATGTGAAAATCAAAAAAAAAATGTCCATGTGAAAAGTGGAAATCTATAATCTATAATTTTATAGGTTAGAATAGTGGGGCAAATTCATAATAAAGCAAGCAGTTTTTATCAGTCTGTTTAAAACTTTGAAGCTGAATATCGTATTTACTATCTCTTTTTCCCAAGTTTTTCCTGTTTTTCAAATTTATTTGTGTATTTATTAAAATAATTACGTTCCAGCTGTTGAGCAATGGTTGAGAAAATACTACTTAAACAATTCCAAGCCACAAAAAATAAAAAATAAAAAAAATAAAACCCAGAAATAAAATTTGAAACAAAGAGCATGAGTAGATTGAAAATAAGGAGCTTTGCTCTACAGCTACGCAAACACCTTTGAATCCAGTATTTGGCACCTCCAGTGGAAAAAAATGCATAGTCTTGGAAAAACTGTCTTTGGTGGAAATTTCAGAGAATTGTTGAGGCTATTACTGCTGCTGGGTATACAGTCGGCATTCACCATCACCACTTTGAATTTCAGAGGGGATGCTTTCCAATAGGTTGGCTTTTAAAAAATCTTGGTTAGCTCTTCAGCAGAAATACTTTGATGAATCAAGGCAAATATGTTTGTCCCAGGATAATGTTGCAAGATCCAATCTGGGTCAGTCATTGGAACCAGAGGTTTACTCAGGGGTAGGATCCTACCAGCATAACAACCAGTTCAGTGAGCATGCTTTTTGAAAAACAGCTTCACCTGCAAGCAACTATATTATGTATACAAAACATTTGCTAGACCAATACTTGAATACAGCTCATAAGTCTGGAACCTGCATTACATATTTGATATTAATACTGTTGAGAAAGTCCAGAAATATTTCACAAGAAGAGTTCTCCACTCCTCTACTCGTTGCAGAATACCTTATGCCACCAGACTTGAAATTCTAGACCTCACAAACCTAGAACTATGCTGCCTTTGGTCTGATCTAAGTATAGCACACAAAATTATATATTGCAATGTCCTACCTGTCAGTGAATACTTCAGCTTCAACCATAACAATACAAGAGCACACAATAGATACAAACTCAAGGTAAACTGCACCAAACCTGATTGCAGAAAATACGACTTCAGCAACAGAGTGGTCAATGTCTGGAATACTCTACCTGACTCTGTGGTTTCTTCCCCAAACCCCAAAAACTGTAACCTTAGACTTTCTACTATTGACCTCACCCTTTTCCTAAGAGGCCTGTAGGTGGCGCACCAACGTGCCTACCGTCCCTGTCCTGTTGTTTCTTTTATTTTTCTTATATGTATCCATTTCATGTATTTATAACTATGCTTTAGTTATACCTGTCATCTTATAATCGCTTGACAAAATAAAATAAATAAAATAAATCACTATCTTCTGCTGAGTAGAAAAGCAGCAAAGTAACTAAGGTAAGAATAAAAGACAAACTAGAGCCCAACCGAAGAAAAGATTTTAAGAGAACCAGTTCGGTGTCAGCTGCTCTTTGGAGCTACCAGTTCTGTAGAACCAGGCCGAACCGGTAGAATCCCACCCCTGGGTTTACTCTTCTGAGTGCAGACGGGGAGGAAGCTTAGTACCAAGTTGCAAGAAAAACAAGTGAGCAATCAGACAAGGAGACCAAAACTTATTGATAGCCTCAGATTGTAATGAACAAAGACACACTTTCAATTTTTCAGCTGCTAAGATTGTTGGCTGAGCAGGGACAAAAATAGCCAGGGAAATGGGCCTCATGTCAATCAATAGGAGTACTGATTTACTACCCAGTTTATCAGGTACTTAAGAGCCGAGGACTTGGCACCCCAAGGAAACAACAGCCAATCACTGGCCATCAACACATCAATCAATCAGTAGGAGGCGTCATATCAATACAACTCATAGAATAACCCAGAACCAGAGTGGGATTCCAGCAATTCTTACCTATTCGCTAGATCCGGTTGTTAACATTCTAAGCAGTTCGGAGAACCGGTTGTTGGAAGAAATTACTGGCCTAATCCTGTAAGGAAGGCAGGAAGGAAACATTCTGGTGTTGCTTGCAGAAACTGCCTCTCTTTTAACCCTTATTATATTCTTGGCAGGACTAAACTTCCTGTCTCTGGAACGTCTCTGGAGTTTTCCCCCTTCCTTTGCTGGCATTTGCTTGTGTGGAGTGACCATTCAAAGTTACAATAGCACTGAAAAAAGTGACTTATGACCATTTTTCACACTTACGACTGTTGCAGCGTCCCCACAGTCATGAGAGGCCAGGCAAGGAGATGCGTGCCTCGATATGAGTGATATTGAGTTGGCCACGCCCAGCCAATAACATGACCACCAAGCCATGTCCACCCAGTCACATGACCATGAAGCCACACCCACCACCTAAGCCATGCCCCCAGAACCAGTTGTTAAAAATTTGAATCCCACCCCTGCCCAGAACACATATTCCAGTACTGATTAGTTCCCTGAAGGTGGGCTCCATCACGAGTCCAAAAACTCAGAAGAGTAAATCTCTTGTCAGGATGACCAACTCAGACTGGATCTTGCAAAAATGTTTTGTTTTTATGAGGATTTTGATACAAAGAAGCAAACAAACCAAGATTCCTGTGACTAATGCACTTCTTGTAATAAATAGACTCTGAGAATACTGGATTCTGCATTTCATTTTTGACACCATCCTTTAATTTAGGACACTAGATGGTCCAGCAGTATTGACTGAAGTCATCTAGTGCAGGTAGTCCTATGAGCCAGTTGCCAATCACCTGAACTTTGATCCCATGAGCTACAGAGATCCTGCAAAGGTTGTCAGTGTGAAAAATGCCCATAAGTCACTTTTTTCAGTGACGTTGTAAGTTTGAATGGTCACTACGTGAACTGTTGTAAATCAAGGACACCTGTAGTTGTCTGGATTTTGGCGGGCTAATCCAATAGCTCTATTCCACATGCCTTGATATTCCCTATAGCTGGGAGGGGGGGGGGGCTTCAAAAATTTTAGCAATGGGTTCTCTGCCTGGTTGCTGGGTAGGCGTGGCCCTGGTGGGCGTGGCCTAGTTGGCCTCCTGCATCTTAGCAGGGGGAGCATTTTAGCCTCCCCCAGGCTCCGGAGGCTTTCCATGAGCCTCCAGGAGGGGGAAAACGGCCTCCCCGGGCTCCGGAGGCTCTCTGGAAGTTGGAAACAGGCCCATTTCCGGCCTTCCCGAACTTCTGGGAGACCCGTTTTTCACCCTGCCCGACCCTCTGGACGCATCCTGCACTTACCTGCATCCAAAACAGGTGCATGGGGACTCCTGGGAGGTGCAAGGTGGGTAGGGCCAGCCAGGAGTGGGATTTGAGGGGTTCTCCGAACTGCACAGAATCTTAGGGGCTCCCCCGAACCCCTGCGAACCCCCAGCAGCCCAGCCCTCCCTATATCTTCAGAAGCATATTGTGTGGAATTTTAGAGCTCCATTTTTATTAAGACAGGGTGATTTTAGGTCCCGATTTCTCTCTGCAGATGGAAAGGAGGCAATTTAGGTAACTCCTGGGCCCCCTGAAACACCCTTCCACATTCCATAGGATTGCAGCCAAAACGTCATTAAAGAAATAGGCACATTTTAGATTTTATCAAATTGAAGCTAAATGTAATTTCGGCTCTTGCTTTTGGTTTAACTGAAAGCACTCAGCTGCCTCATCGTCTGGTAGGAACAGATGAAAATCTTAATGTTTAAGCCTTTCTCCATTCCATAATAATGCATTCCTTTTCAAGTGATAGTAAGTGTTGGAAATAATAATTCTCGGGCTATCATCACAAAGGAAAGTTAGCCTGATAATTGAATTTTGCTGCTTCTTGGATTTGCAGAATACGTTGAAATAATCAGATGGCCCAACTTTACCCAAAGTGAAAAATAAATTAAATAAATAAATAATAGAACTAAACAAAACTAATCAGGGTGCTAATCGATTAATCATGGTTTCCAATTTATGAGAATATATTTTCACTTATTTTGTATCTTGCTTTATATATCTTACTTAGTCTGCCGGTTACAAATCCAGGGTAGGCATTCACGGTATCCTAAACTTGATTGATTTTAGCCCTTGGTAGCCTTAGCCAGCTATGTGAATTAAGTCTTTTTACTCGATTTATGATTCAGTGGATAATGTACATTCTGACAATGGTTTGGTTGGTAACCAATTTTAAAAATATGTTCTGTGAATAGCCAATACGTTTTGTGAGTTATCATGGATCTTTTAGCTGTGTTCTTCCTGGGATATCCTGCTTTGATGAGATTGAACTAGATATTTTCCAAGGAGCTTCAACGGTGTACATTATGTGATATGCTGTCCTCATGAGGGAAACATATTGTGCATTAAAGTAAGGCCAGCTCTTTAGAGCGGCAAGGCCCAGGCATTGGCTAGGCACCCAAATTTGGCAGAGGGTGATCATTTTCTATTTGCGCAATCTAATAAAAATGATCAAATGAAGCTTAAAGGGGATTTATTTATTTGTTAAATTTTTATGCCGCCCATGATACTGGGCTGCTTGTAAAATAAATAGAAAAATAATTAAAATATCCTAGGGGTAATTAAAGGAAAATTTAATAAAAGGACAAAATATGTGGTGTTACATATAATAATAGCAGCAAGGATTTCCTTTGAGCAGTGTTGGAAGAAAGAATATACACCATCTGAAGGTCTACTAATTAAAAAAAAATTTGAGTGTGCGGAAATGGATAAATTAACTACAGAATTAAAAGGTAAAGAAGATTCTGAATGTTATGTAAATAGAAATAAGAAAAAGAAATGTATATAATAGATGTAGAAAGTATAGAAATAGAATTTATAGACAGTATTGGATATGCAATGTAGTTGTATAAATAATGTCACGGTAATGTTTAATAAGGAAAAATTCAATAAAAACATTAAAAGAAAAGAAAAATAATTAAAATATTAAAGTTAGACCCCTTCATGGAGTAATGAACTCAGGAGTGGGATTCAAATTTTTAACAACTGATTCTGTGGGCATGGCTTAGGTGGTGGGCGTGGCTTGGTGGTCATGTGATTGGGTGGACATGGCTTGGTGGTCATGTTATTGGCTGGGCGTGGCCAACTCAATATCACTCACATTGAGGCACGCATCTCTTTGCCTGGTCTCTCATGACTGGGGGATGCTGCAACAGTCGTAAGTGTGAAAAATGGTCATAAGTCACTTTCTTCAGTGCCATTGTAACTTTGAATGGTCACTCCACACAAGCAAAGTACCAGCAGAGGAGGGGAAAAAAACTCCAGAGAAGTTCCAGAGACAGGAAGTCTAGTCTTGCCAAGAATGTAATAAGGGTTAATGGAGAGGCAGTTTCTGTAAGCAACACCAGAATGTTTCCTTCCTGCCTTCCTTACAGGATTAGGCCAGTAATTTCTTCTAACAACCGGTTCTCCAAACTGCTTAGAATGTTAACAACCAGTTCTAGCAAATAGGTGCGAACTAGTAGAATCCCACCCTTGGATGAACTAACTATGTAAGCGCAGGCATGTACAAAGAGAGCTTTGGGCTGTAGAAAAGCAGGAAGCCCATTTTTAAAATGCTACCCATATTGTACAGTGACTAAGAAAGAACTCCAGATGATGTAAGTTTTGCCATTGCAGGCAAATGTTTTTGAGCCCTCGTGGCTTGGATCCCCTGGGAGTTGCTCATATTTCATGTCCGGCTGACATTTTCCCCCACCGTAGGATTACAGCTGTAATGATGGTTGCAGCATCAACTGCAACCAGAATCTGGTCCCATGACACATCTTTCCAACCATTCTTGGACTATCATAGGCTATTCCGGTGTCACTTGCGTATGTGTGAATCTAAACTGTTCTTGTTACTCAAGGATTTGTTTCTGCGATATTACTCAACTGGACCTGCCGCTGCCTACAATGGTTTCCTTTGAAGTGCCCATTTCTCAGGTTGCCATCCTCCTACCCTTCTTCTCCTACCCTTTTTAAAATTGGACCTAAGAATGGACACATCCAGTGTCGTAGCAACCCCATTCTTCTATCTGCTTGCAGAAGCAACACATTACTAGCCAGAGAAAGCCTATCAGAAAAGCTTTTACTGCACTTCTAAAACAAATCTAGGAAGGAGCCAATTTTGACTTGCTGGAATGTAGTGCTTTACTGAAGTGCAGCTAACTTTAGTTAGTACATGGAGGGTTGGATTCCTCAAAATGATGTGGAAAAAGCTCTCTTAAAGTGACTTGCAAAATAGAAAACTTGGAAAATTGCAAAATGACCTGAAGAAGTCATTTTCTGCTGGGAATATCCAGGCTTTTCGAGAGGTGTCAGTTAAAGTTCAGCAATAATTTTGGTATGCAACCCACATTATTCACGACAATCCTTTCTGCTGTGGGAGTAGAGTTAATAGGTTAAAATAATTGCAGGTAAGGGATTGCTATTAATACGACGAAGTGTGACATATCTAGGGACTTGGGAAATGCTTTTGATAAAAACGTAGCTGATTTTTAATCATACAGAGTCCTCATTAGATCAACTATCGAAGAACAAAATAGAATAAATAACTTAATCCAACCTTCTCTAATATGTTACCTTAAGTATAGGTAGGTGTGACTTAGTCAACACTGGCTGGGAATTCTGGGAGTTCTAATCCCTATATACTTGGCTCATTAGTCAATAATTACAGGAGGAGGATTTTGATTAGCAAACCTTGACACCTTTTTCTGTTGATTTGATACAAGAAAACAGAAAATCACTTGCTTTGAAGTCATGGGTTTCCCTATGCAAAAGTTCACCCAGCTCTGCCCCAAAGAATCAGCTAGCTATCCAAGGCCAACTCTGAAAAGGGGAAGGGCAACAAAAGGTGGTGCAAAATGAATACTGATAAATCCTTTCAGATATTTTTTTTTTTTTTCTGGGGAGGCCATACCTTGTAAAAGACCGAAGAGGCATTGTTCGCTTCAACCTTTACTCTGAGCCCCAGCCTGATTTCTCTGCTGCAATTTGCCTCTAACTGAAAGTTTTGTGCAATAGTTCAAGCTGTATTCTAGATCAAGGTGGGGAGGATTTTATTCCGTAAGACATCCTGGAAAGGTTTGCAGGATCACCTCTAGAGATGTGGATTGCAAAAACACACAGAGCCAGAGGTCGATCTTACATTCCCTTAAGCAATTACCCGATACTTTTCATTGCCTTTGCAGCTGTATTTTGGCTGTCAATAATAGCTTGCAATGGAAAATGACAAGCCACTCCAGATAGGCAGAAGAACAGTGTGATGTCAAGGTCTGGAAAAAAAAAAGAAAAGAAAGAAAGAGATATCTCTTTTTCTCCCCTTTCCTCTTCCTCTTCCATGGCAGTGCAATTATGTGCATGTCCTATTTTTGGTGGAGAGAACTCAAACTTGGACTTACTGCATTTTCCAGGTACGACCGGGTGAAGGATAAGTAGTCCACGGGGTAAAGGAGGGGCTAGTTACAAAGCAGCGGCAAGGGATGACAGGACCTAAATCCGGACTGCCTACAACAAGGCATGCTTGCTGCCCTCTTGTCTTCCAGAAGAACATGATTCATGCAAGGTTAAAAGCAAAGAAAAACGCTGCCTTGAACATCAGCTCTTCGCTAACCTGCCAGGACCCAATCTCAGAGTTCTGCGTTTCCCTGGCAACAGTAGAAGGCATCCCTAACACCTAAAGCAGAGAATTTCCCCGCTTGGCTCTAAGGTGGTTGCAATGTCATCAGCCGTTTCCTGGGTAACACAGAATCCGGAAGCTAAGTCCTGACAGGTGGGGGTAGGGAGAGGCAGAGTTGCATGGTTTTTCTGCTTCATCCCAAGCTTGGCTGTTACATGATGGAATTTACCATTCTCCTGCTTCAGACTCAACCTGTGTTTTCTCCCACCCACAGTGCGCGTGCGAGTGTTTCCAAGACTTAGCAACAGGCTCCCGAAGCAGTGCCAGGAGGCATCCCATAATTCCCCTACCCTCTTGAGGCTGGAAGACCTGAGATTGCCAAGCCGTTGTTAGCAGAGAATTCTGGCACTTTCAGCCTCAACCTCTTTGGAAGATGTCAGGTTGGGGAAATTAACCCCTTCCACTTTTTAAGAGATTCACTTGTTTGGTTCCTTCCTAAAAACAATGATTTGAGATAAATCACGTGGCACTTAGTGGTCAAAGAATCTTCCTCTTGTAAAGCATTCTCCATAGGAATGGCAACTTCTTGTGGAAGTTGTAAGTGTGGAATACAACTTCTTTATTTTGAGGGGGCAATAGGCTGACTCTGTAAACTGCTTAGAGAGGGCTGGGAAGCATTGGGAAGTGGTACATAAGTTTGAATGCTATTGCTATTTATCTTCAGTCATTGTGTCCAAGCCTGAGATGTTTGTAGAGGATGGGAGCTGGTGGTTCAAGGGTTATGAAGGCCCCCTGATTAAGATCAAATGTTGGATTTAAAGGCAGGCTCGTATAAGGGCAGCTGTATTAATCTAGGGTAGCCAACATTTAGAAAGATTCTGGTAACACTTTTCGACCAGGTAATGAAGTAAAAGAGCCATGGTGGTGCAGTGGTTAGAAAGCAGTACTGCAGGCTACTTCTGCTGACTGCCGTCTGACTGCAATTTGGCAGTTCAAATTCTCACCAGGCTCCAGGTTAACTTTCCGAATCGGTAAAATGAGGGCCCAGATTGTTGGGGGCCATAGGCTGACTTTGTAAACCGCTTAGAAAGGGCTGTAAAGCACATGTGAAGCGGTATATTAGTGCTGTTGCTATTGCTATCATGCCTTAAAGATGCTTGCAATTAGAGGCTCAAGTTTCTAGTGGCTTTTAGTCTAAATTTTTTTTTGTCTGAAGAGATTGAATCATCTTTTTTTTTTTTAACATTCTTTCATGTTAAGGTTATTTTTCTTTAAATTAAATTATTTCCTGTCCAACTGTTCCTTGGGGGGGGGGGGGTGGAAGAGGCTGAAAAGATGCCTTTCCTTTTATCTTCTTGATGCTTCCTCATTCTCTAGTAGCTTTCATAATGCAGGTTGTTGTTTTTTTCTTCCAGAAAAGCCAATCTACTCAGTGTCATCATTTTGTAATCAGTTTTACAATGTATATTTCCTTGTTAATATTTCACAACACAAACTGATAAAACATGGCTCTGAAATAAATCTTAGTCAACAATCTATTGAATCTACAATGACCCAAAAAGACCTTTTACAAGAGGAGATGGAGGGGGGAGGGAGGAGGGAGAGAGAGAGAGAATAACTTGGCAAATAGCTTTGAAACTATGCTGTGGAACTAGCATCGCATGTTCAGGGAGTGAGGCAGTTGTCACACTGATAGATATAAGATTTGCATCAATCTGCCCTAGGTTTTCAACCCTATTAAGCCATGCTGTGTATGCCTAGCTATAAACATACCATTTGGAAAGGCTTGGTTGTATATTATGGAGGTGCTTATCCTGAACAAAGGAGGTAGAAATCTTCCTCCTCCTCCTCCTCCTCCCTAGCATATTCCCACAGGTGCAAGGTCCACTGTTCGGATTATTTATTGCCGCTCTCCAGGGCGTAGCACTGCATCTTGCATACCTTTGTTGATAGTGTCAACAAATGGTGTCATTTGTAGATGGTGTCTTGCCATCTCTGTTTTGGACGCCTGCGAGGTTGGTAGCCAATCTTAACCACGGTGGAAGGTGCTGCTCTCAGGACATGTCCACACCAGCAGAGCAGGCCCTTTCTCATCTTCTCTATAATTGGTGCCACATCCAAAATGTTGTCGAATGGTGTCATTTATGTGTGATGTGGTCAAGAAGGGAGATGCCCGATATCCAACGGAGCATTCGCATTTCCATGGCATGGAGATAGCTTTTGGTCCCTGTTGTTGCTGCCCAGCGTTCAGTGCCATACAGAGCAACAAGAATATAATAGCTTTATTCTTGGCAAGAATCTCCTCTTTTTTTTTTTTGCTTTCCTTTGGCTTTTTGGTAGGCCAAAAGAGAAGCATCTTGCAGACCAAGCCGTCCTACTCTGTAGCCTAAGTAGATTTGTCGGTCCTTGCCAGGAGTGGTGGGTTTGTAGGGGTTCGGGAGAGTCCCAGCTAAGATTCTGTGCAGTTTGGAGAACCCCCAAATCCCACTCCTGGCTGGCTCTGCCCACCTCGCCCCTCCCCTCCCAGGAGTCCCCATGCGGCCCGTTTTGGATGCAGGTAAGTCCACAGAGCACATGGAGGCTCAGGAAGGTCCAAAAACCAGCCTCCCAGAAGTTCAGGAAGGCCAGAAATGGGCCCGTTTCCGGCTTCCTGAGAGCCTCCGGAACCCAGGGAAGCCATTTTCACCTTCCTGAAGGCTGGAGGAAAGCCTCCGGAGCCTGGGGAGGGCAAAAACACTCCCCCCACTGTGTTTAGGCCACTCCCACCATGGTCACGCCCACCCAGCCACCGGGCAGAGAACCTTTTGCTAAAATTTTTGAAGCCCCCCCCTTTCCAACAGCTTAGCTGGATTTTCTTCTGAATCGCTGTTGCTACTTCTCAGCTCAGCTGCCCCTCCCTTTCTGAGCTCAGAAGGAGCCTTCTTGGTGAAGCCAGTGATGTCTGTCTCAGTGTGAGTGAGTGTGTGTGTGTGTGTGTGTGTATGTGTAACATTCCTTACAGTCAGGCAGGCGAGTCACTTAACGATGAGGTCAAGACTTCAACCCAGCCTGTGATCAACCTCAAGAAAATTCATTGCTTGGACAGCTGTAGTGAGTTGTTCCAGCCTTACACAGCTGCCTGGCTGGAGATAGAGACTAGATTGAATGTGCAGCCTTGGGGGAATGTCTGATGGCTCATCCATCCTGTGCCTGGCGTTGGAGGGACTTTCCTGAATCTCAGCTCGCAGGCCCACCAGCCATGTTCTATGCTCTTTTTCTACACGTCTAGACTATCCCAACCTTCCATGTCTCCTTGGGCTACATGGAATGAATGCAGACACAGCATGGAGGATATAAGAGGATGTGGGTGGTAGTGATGGGGCATGGGAATCATATGTCTAAGCATGATTTGGGTGTGAATTTGGGCCTCGTCTAGACAGGCAGGAAAGAAATCAGTAAAACCCCATGGTAGGTGGATAGAATGGAAAACTCTAAATAACAAGGGAGTAATGATACCAGGTCATACTCCCTCCACTAAAATGATAAAATGGTGTTCCTTATAGGCTGCTTTTCAGGTTCCATAGGTTTTCTTTAAAAACAACTGTCGTTTCCGCAAAAAGATGCCAGGAGTCGGTGACTACGTTTCAAGCTCTTTATTTAACAGTTGTGAACCGAACCGGCGAAAAGAAAAAAGCCCGCGGCTTTTATCCTTTTCGCTGCGGCGGCCGCGGCCAATGGCAGCGATTCAAGTCTCCCGCTCTTGGAGTGAGCCAATCGCGGGAGACTTCAATCGGGTCAATCGGCGCGGCTCGCCTGGCCAATCAGAAATCCCCGCGCTTTAGCCAATCAAAGCGCGGGGATTTCGAGTATGTAAATTTAGGACAGAACACCCCTCCCCTCTTGGTATAGTCCTTACGTTGCGTAGTCGCGTAGGTAGGTGGGGCTCCGTCTAGTCCTACTTGACCTGCGCAACTCACTTGCAAGCTGGATTTTGGCCGGAGCGGTCATGTTTTTGGCTGCTCCCTCTTCTGTGCGAACCGGTTGGATGATCGGGCCGGTTCCTTCTCCATGGCTCCCACCTGGGCCTTCCGGGTTGGTTGAGCTACGGGTTTCGCCGCTCCCACTTGGTTTCTCCGAGTCGGTTGAGCTGGCTAGGTGGTTCTTCTCCGGTGGGGGATCGCGATGGCTGCGTTCCGGTAAGTACTGCTGGTTTATTTTTTCTTGCGTTTGTTTATTCGGGTATTCCCTCCCCCCTTGGTTCGTGTTTTGGGGGTTGAGCTCTGTTGCTGCTCGTGACCTGAGCTGGTCAATGTGCCGTTTCCAGGCTCGCCCATCTGTGGTTTGGAGCCGGTACGACCGTGGGCCTGTGATCTGGGTGATGACGGCTGGGATCCATAGGGGGTCCTCCGTCAGGTTTTTCGCGTACACTAAGTCGCCGGGTGCGAATGTTCGGTATTTTGTACTTGAGTCTGGGGGCCGCTCCGGGTTATATGTTGGGTGTAACCTGTCGAGCGGGGACCTGAGCTTCCTACCCATTAGTAACTCGGCTGGGCTTTTGTTGGTAGTGGTGTTCGGGGTGATGTGTTGTATAAAGAGAAGTTTATTAATTTTGTCGTTGATCTCCCCGTGGTCCATTTTCCGGATGGTTTTTTTGGTAAATTGTACCAGCCGTTCCGCCATACCGTTCGCCGCCGGATGCGCCGGTGCTGTTAATGCGTGGCGGATGCCCCTCTCCGCCAGAAATCTCTCGAAGTCGAGGGAAGTAAACTGGGGCCCGTTGTCGGAGACGACGACGTCTGGGAGGCCGTGTGTGGAAAAGAGTTTGCAAAGTTCTTTGATAACGGCCTCCGTGGTAGTAGATTTCATGTCGCTTACCTCCAACCAGTTGGAGTAAGCGTCAACTGTTATTAGAAAGGTATGCCCATTTGTGGGACCGGCAAAGTCTAAATGGATTCTGGACCAGGGCCCCCTTGGTGTTTCCCACTCCAGGATGGGTGCTGCGGGTGGGCTGGGTCTGGTCTCCTGGCATCGTTGGCACTTAGCTACCCATGCCTCTATCTGCTTGTCCATCCCTGGCCACCAAGCGTAACTCCTGGCCAGGGCTTTAGTTCTGACGATGCCAGGATGCCCCTCATGCAACATCTCTAAGACCTTCCCTTGCAGTCTGTCCGGGATGACCACCCTGTCACCCCATAAGATACACCCCTTAAGCAGTGAGAGTTCGGTCTGGCGGTTTCTGAATGTCTTAACGGATTCGTCATTGTCCCTTTCAGGCCAACCTTTTTCCACCCAATGTAAAATCCGCGCCAGACGCCTGTCTTTGATAGTTTCCCGAGCAATGTCTGACGCGGTAATGGGTAGGTTGGGCAGGTTTTCGATGTTAAGGGTGTTAGTCGTTGGTGCTGGGTCAGGATCAGAGTCTGGTAAAGGCGAGCGGCTTAAAGCGTCCGCGTGCGAAATTTTCTTACCCGGCTTGTGTATCAGTTCGTAGCTGTAGACTGCCAGGAACTCGGACCACCTTGTCATCCGGGGCGACAAAATGTTCGGGGTGGCTCGATTTCCTGCAAGGATGCCCAGCAACGGTTTATGGTCCGTCACAATGATGAAGGGGCGGCCGTAAAGGTATTCGTGGAACCGCTTAACGGCGGCAACTATAGCCAAGGCTTCTTTGTCCAGCTGGCTATAGTTCCGCTCTGGTTTGGTTAGAGTCCTGGAAAAGAACGCGATGGGTGCTTCTCTTTTGTCAGGGAGGGTATGGCTGAGGACAGCGCCGACGCCGAAAGGTGATGCGTCGCAAGTGACGGCCAGGGGCAAGGTTTCGCTGAATTGGATCAGGACGGTGTCGGAGGTGAGGAGGTCTTTGGTTTTTTGGAAGGCGGCTTGCTCCCGTTTCCCCCAAGTCCAGGTTGCCGCCTTATCCAGGAGCCTATGCAAAGGCTCCGCCGCCGTTGCCTTTTGGGGTAGGAAAACATTATAAAAGTTCAGCAACCCCAAGAAAGCCTGTAATTCAGTCTTAGACCTAGGGGTGGGGGCCTCTTTGATAGCTTTCACTTTTTTAATTGTAGGGTGAATGCCATGCCGGTCGAGAAGGTAGCCCAAGAATTCCACTCGCTCCGTGCATAGTTGGCATTTTTCTCGTTTTACTTTAAGTCCCGTTACTTTAAATTTGGTTAAGACCTCTCTGAGTCGGTTTTCTAATTCGGCTTCGTTTGGCGCCACCACTAATACGTCATCGAAATAGGGCACCACCCCCTTGATGCCCTGCAGCAAACGTTCCATCAGGCTCTGAAAGATGCCTGGTGCCACGCTGACTCCGAACTGGAGTCGGTTGCACTTGAAGGCCCCCCGATGGGTAACGGTGGTCTGGGCTTCCGCCGTTTTTTCGTCGACCGGCAACTGTTGGTATGCCTGGGCGAGATCGAGCTTGGCAAAGACCCTGTCCCCTCCCAGTGAGTGCAATAGGTGTTGCACGATTGGGACGGGGTAGGCGCTCTGTTGCAACGCGCCATTTAGGGTGGCCTTATAGTCCCCACAAATTCTCACGGACCCATCTGGCTTGACCGGGGTCACTATAGGGGTCTCCCATCGGGCATGGTCTATCGGCTGCAACACCCCCTGTTTGACGAGCTTGTCAATCTGCTCGTCAATCTTAGGTTTTAGGGCGAATGGTACCCGCCTGGGTTTTAGTCGCTTGGGGGGAACCCTAGGGTCTAGGTCAAATGAGATAAGGGGCCCCTGGTACTTGCCCAGGCTTCCGTCGAAGACCTCCCGGAACTCCTGGGCTAGCCGCTGTTCCCAGCCGTCGTCGGCGACGTGGTTGACTCCCGTTAGTGCGATGTCGAGCGGGGCGAACCATTGTAGACCCAGCAGGCTTGGGCGGTCGCGATCGACGATCGTGAGTGGGAGTTGTTCGGTTCGGCCCTTATAAGTCACATTAAAGTTCTTGGTGCCCACTACCGGGACGTGGTTTCCCTGGTAGTCTTTTATAATAAGTTTTTGGGCATTTATGTTCCTCTTATGGAGGGTGGGCACTAATCGTTTTATCTCGTGCCATGCAATCATGGAGAGGTAGGACCCGGAGTCCACCTCCATCTTGCATGGTTGGCCTTCAATATGGACTTCTACGTGTACCTTTCTGGCGCCGTCGGAGATGGCGTGGCCGATGGTTACCGTCTGGTGGGTTTCTTCCTTGCGCCGACTGTCGCCGCCTCTTGAGGATCGCTGGATTCGGTCCCACCGGCCGTCCGATTGGCGATCTCTGGTCCTGGGCGGGGGGCTTTCCTTCTTACGATCGTGTTGGTCCCATCTGGGTGGACTGCGAGTCTTCTTTTGGTGGCAAACCCTAGCGATGTGTCCCCTTTTTTCACAATGCCTACAGATAGAGTCAAAAAATCGGCATTCTGATCTGGGGTGGTCGCCGCCGCAACTGGCACAGTTGGTCCTCGACCTACGACCTCTTCGGTTCCGTTGGTCGCCGCGCCCCGTCTGCACGCGATGTATGTCCTCCTCGTCTTCTGACGTGCTGGATGCAGACTGGAAGTCTCCGTAGTGTGCGGTTGATTCGTTTTTTGGGTCGGCCGACCTTGCCGGGTTGTTGTTTCCGCCCTTCGCGTCAGATTTTTGCATGCTGTCAGCGGAAGTGCGGGTTGCTGCTGCGGCTGCGGTGAGGGCGTCTGCTAGGCTGATGTCGCCCTTAGCCATAAGCCGGCTCTGGAGTGCAGGGTCCCATAGGCCAAGTACGAACCGGTCTCTTAGGAGGCTGTTCAGACCTTCAAATTCGCAGAGCCCTCCTAGGCGCCGTAGCTCGGCGACGAAATCGCTCAATTTTTCGCCCGGTTTCTGGTCCCGCCGGTAAAATTCGTTGCGCCGTATCAGGATGGGGACCTCGGGGGCGTAATGGCGCCGCAGGATAGGTTCGAGGACGTCCCAGTCCATGGCGGTTGCGTCGGCCGGCTTGGCCAATGCTTTGGCCATCTGAAAAACTTCGGTTCCGCAATGGGTGAGGAAAACGGCACGTTTTAGCGGGCCCGGGGCGTCCTTCATTCCGGTGCACTCGAGGTACATGCGGAAACGGTCTGAGAACAATTCCCAGTCCTCGGTGGCGGGGTTGAAGGGGGCGGGCGGTGCGATTTTCGCCATTTCGGTGCTGAAACTGGTTCTTGTCGGACACGGGGTTCGGTTCAGGGTCGGGATCCCATCCTCGTCGCCAGTGTCGTGTCCGCAAAAAGACGCCAGGAGTCGGTGACTACGTTTCAAGTTCTTTATTTAACAGTTGTGAACCGAACCGGCGAAAAGGAAAAAGCCCGCGGCTTTTATCCTTTTCGCTGCGGCGGCCGCGGCCAATGGCAGCGATTCAAGTCTCCCGCTCTTGGAGTGAGCCAATCGCGGGAGACTTCAATCGGGCCAATCGGCGCGGCTCGCCTGGCCAATCAGAAATCCCCGCTCTTTAGCCAATCAAAGCGCGGGGATTTCGAGTATGTAAATTTAGGACAGAACAACAACAACCCTTTTTAATGCACATGGGGACTTTTTTTTTTTTTTAAAAAGAGATTTCCTCTCTACAGCCTGAAATAGTTTAGACCAGACATAACTCTACTACCTCTTGCCCATCATTTTCAGGACTGTGCCTGATTTTTAAGATTAAAAAAGAGAATACAGGGTGCGTTCAATTTTTTATTTTAAAAAAAGAATTTGGATCGTGTGTGCATATTTGTGGGTCTTATAAACAGTTACACTCGATTGCGGTTCATCTTTCTTTTCGCCTGCGTGGTGTAGAAAAGCAATTCTAAAGTGACAGACAGAATGAACCTTGGGAGGAAGTCCAAAACTCTCATTGGATGAGGAGGAGAGGAGGAGGATAATAGATTGACGGAAGAACAAAATCAGAAAGACTCAAGGCAGCATACGTAGTTAAAGTATCCTAAAAGATGCAAAAGATATAACCATAAACAGGAATATTAACAGACAGGGACGTATACAAACAAAATACCAACCCCCTTCATTGGCTCAGTTGGGTTACAAATGACTGACTTTCCATGGTTGTACAGTAAATATTACTTTATTGGAGGAATAAAATCCTGTCTTGTCCTGGATTGGCCTCTACAGTGTTTTTTCCCCATCCAAACTATGTATAGGACAGTGGTGGGATTCAACATTTTTTACTACCAGTTCTGTGGGCGTGGCTTGGTGAGTGCGGTGTGGCTTGGTGGGCGTGGCAGGGGAAGGATACTGCAAAATCCACATTCTCTCCCCACCCCACTAACCTGCTTTCTAGCTCTGTTCTCCTGTGCAGGGCAACCAAAGAAGACCCAGCCAATCAGCTGGGACTCAATGGGAGGCAGAGAAGAGATGGGGGCGGGGCCAATCAGAGGTGATAGTTGCCAGCTCTCTGAACTACGCAAAATTTCTGCTATCGGTTTTCCAGAACTGGTCAGAACCTGCTGAATACCACCTCTGGTATGGGAGTGAGAAACGGGTGCAGGTAGTCCTCGCCGTACGACCACAAAGGAGCCCAAAATTTATGTTGTTAAGTGAGACACTTGCTAAGTGTATTTTGCCTCATTTTATGACCTTTTTTTTGCCACAGTTGTTTAGCACTGCAGTTGTTAGGTTAGTAACACGATTGTTAAGTGGATCTGGATTCCCCAATTGACTTTGCTTGTCAGAAGGTCTCCAAAAGGGACACTGCAACCATCATAAATATGAAGCAGTTGCCAAGCGTCTGAACCTGTTAATGGGGATGCGCATTGGCCATAAGTATGAAACACATAAGTGACTTTTTCCGTCATAATTTTAAACAGTCACTGAACGAACTCTCGTAACTCAAGGACTGTATTGAACTACAGTTCTCAACAACCCTTCTTGTTGGTTGTGCTGGCAATGGATCCTGGAACACGAATACATTATGGGCTATATCCTTTCTTTATAGGCATCGTCAGCAGGTCTTAGGCACTATTGATTCCCAGGGATCTTTTCTTCTTAGCTCTGTCATTGAGCTTTATATTTATTTATTTATGTGGTGCCTTTGAGCCAGCTGTTGATTCCTTGCCTAGAACCCTGCAGATTTCTTGGTGAGATGGCAATGGTTTTGCCATTGTCTTCTCCCTCCTAGGGCTGAGAGAGAGAAGGACTGGCCCAAGGTCACACCGCTGAATTTGTGCCTAAGATGGGACTATTTTTCCTGCTCTCCCAGTTGATAGCCAGGTGCCTTAATCACAACACCAACTGGCTGTCATTCAGTCAGCTTCTCTGACCTGAATCCTGGCGAGTCAGCATGCTGGTCCCTTGAATTTTGTGTTACCAGGATTTTTCTGACATGGTTCCCCGCTCTAAATGATTTGATCAGTCTACCAGCTCCATCTGTCAACGCTGGGTTAAGGGGTGATAGCAGTTGTAGGTCCAAACATCTAAAAAGATTCAGGTCCAGAGTACCACACAGGATTTTTCCAAACCCCATCTGGAATGGCCAGGGACATGCGTGGCACTGTTTGCGTGTGAAGTTGCTCTTCAGCTGGGATGTTGACATCCATAACATGGTGAAAAATCTTTGGCACTTCATGTTGGATGTGGGAATGTAAAACTGGTTCAGTTTAGAACCAAAAGACCAACAAGATAATGTATGATTCTAATCTTTTTCTGTCCCTCTGTATTACCTTTTATCCGTGAGTGACTTGCCTTCCTTTTTTCCCCTAGTTTTCCAAATTTCCTCAATTTCTGTCCCCCTCTTTTATCTTCCATTCCCTTCCCTTCCCTTCCTTTCTTTCCATTCCCTTTTACAAAGGTACCAGGATGGCAGAAAATAAATCTCCCCCCCCTCTCCCTCCCTGTGTGTGTGTGTCTGTTTCTCATCCTTGGCAACATGAGGATGCATAGACTTCAACCCCCAGAATTCCCCATCCAGGTAGGGAATTCTGGGAATTGAAGTCCAAACATCTGGAGTTGAAGTGCAGACTTCCTCAAGTTGTCAAGATTGAGATGTAGTACTCTGGAGGAATGCACAGGATATTTGCCAGGCTGAGGGCTGTGCCTGTCTCACAATGCATTAGACTACTTTTTTATGCCTCTATTTCCCAGGAAAAGCTAGGAGGGATATGGGAGAACAAACCTCCCAGATTCTCTCTTAGCCAAGGAAGCGGCAGGATTCAGAGGCTTGGCTTTTATGCTGAGAATTAGCAGGGCCTAGCCCCCTCTGACTGTGTGTGTCCAATAATTCATTGCTTGGATCAAAGCTTGGACTTTAGGATACCACCAACAATAGTCCAAGCCTAGAATCAACATCAAGCTTCATGGAGAAACCTGATTTCATGCTCTCCCCACTTCGCTAATTCTGGTTGACTCTCCCTTCAAACTCTGATTTTATGTGAGCATCCACAATTTTCCAAACCTTTTATAAAGGGTGCTAATTTTCTGTGCAGCAGTCTTAAAAACGGGATCTTCCAAAATGAGAAGTACCTGACACACTCCTAGCTCAGTACTCTGCTAATACAACTGTACTGGGTTCATGCCTGGTTCACTTTATTCTAAACAGGCCATTTACCTTGCAGGCTAATAAGGAGGGTGAGTTCATATATGCATGTGAGAATATCTGTATTCTTAAAAGTGGGGTACCTATAACTTACTAAGCCAACCCATGCAGGCTTCACTCACTGTATACAGTCCTAAAATGTAGTTTGCAAGCCACAGATTTAGGGTTCACACATGCTATGCTAAACTTAAACAAACCCACAGTAATGCTGTACTGGCTTGAACAAATCTGTCTTTTGTGTTTTTTTCTGGATGCTACTTGGTTTATGGTACAAGAAAACATGGAGAGAAACAGTTCACTGAAGAAAATGATCTATGGGTTCTTTATAACCAACTTCCAATGGAGATAATGGGTCAGTCATCAGTAACGGAGTTTAAACAGGCTTGGGATAAACGCATGTCCATCACTCAACAAAAATAAAAAATAAAATAAAATAACTTTAAAAAGGAATATACATAAACTTCAAAGTAAACCAAAAACCCGAAGGGCAAACTCAATGGACTGTCGTTTTTTTCTGCTGTCAGTTTCCTATGCTTGCACAAGAGGCAAAGTGGTGTGTATGTGAAATACATATGTGCATTTTGAACATGATTCAGAGAAACAGCAATTTGAAAAAAAAAAAGCGGGAAACAAAGAGAGCTTGAAGGAATGACTATTGACAGAAGTTTGAACAATGACTGTATGGTTCTGCATTTGAATGTAGTGGACTCTTGGGAGGCCACGTATCATGACTCAGCATGGTTGCCTGAAAAGCTCAGCCTCTTTTATGCTCTGGGCATTTTTTGTTGGTGGATCTGTCCCAATAATCCAGGCCGGGGAACCAAAGCATCCTTAGACAGGTCCACAGCTTATAGGCAGGGGTGGGATTCAAATTTCTTAACAACCGGTTCTGTGGGCATAGCCTAATTTGTGGGTGTGGCTTGGTGGTCACATGACTGGCTGGGCAAGGCTTGTATGTAAACATTGTAAATATTTATGTAAATATTGAATTTTTAATAAAAAAAGAGCACCTTTTACCCCAAATCAGGAAAAGCAGGCAGGCAGATTGAGTTGCTTTGCAGAATCACAGATTCACTCAGAGATCTACCTTTCTGCAATCTGCTGCCTGAGTCTGCACTGAAAAATTGAAGCTTCAGTCCTAAGGAAGATTCAGCTCTGCTCTCAGGCCACTTCTCTCCCCCCCCCCCGCAACCCCCTGAATACCACTCTTGACTAGGCCTCAGGGAAGCCTCCTGGATGAAAGCTAAGCAGTACAACAGCAATTTAGATTAGCTAGAAAGAAAGAAATTGGATGATCTCCTGCTTTCTAGCTACTCTAAATCTCCCAGCAAGCTGATAGTCAGAACAGCTGATCAGAGGAGGGGAAAAAGCAAAAATAGCAACTTGCCAAAAATTAGGCAAAGGCACAACGCAGGCAAGTTGGATGGCACACATGTGAGACAAGGAGCGACTGGGAGGGCAGGACGGGGCCAGCCAGTAGCGCAATTTGCCAGTTCTCTGAACTGCACAGAATTGTAACAACCGGTTCTATAGAACCAGTCCGCACTGGTAGAATCCACCCCCCTGCTTATAGGGCAGAAAAGGAGGTAAAAGGTATGCTGAGGTCCTAGTGACTCCATGGACATATCTGGGTGGTTTTTTTTCCGAAAAGGTTTGATCCTCTTCCCAGCCCTAGCCTACAGCTCTGAGATTTCTTGATGGGATCCCATGAAATCTAGACTGACCTCCTGCCTCGCTTGGCTTGCTTGCATTTTATGGTCAACCAAGGTCATCCAGATCCCCCCACCTCCTAGAAAAGGAGACCAGTTGTCATTTCCTGCTTGCGAGTGTATGCGTGTGCATGTGTGAACTCATACATACCCATGCCACACACTCCTTCCTTGTTAAGGATTAATGCTGATGGTGAGGACTGATGGGATTCGTGAATATATATCTGTAGTTATCAGATGTTATTTTATTTATGAGCAAAAAGTGTTCAGGGAGTCTTCTTCCTAACTACTGATAACCATGTCATATTGATCAATGACATGTTTATTTCTGGATTCCTTTAGCAGGACATGTCCGGCTATGTCTTGCACAAGAGGTGGGGATTGATGGGAGCATCTGGGCAGGGAAGCTACATGGTGAGGGCAGCAGTTTCCCCCTCGCCAGCAGTAGTGCTATTTCTTGCCAGCCGGGCACACCCATCCCTTGGAGAAGGGGGAGGATGGTTGGAAAAGGACTTGCCCAGATGCACCAAAACTGACGTCTCGTCTTCCCCTCTTCCCATGCTTGGTGACGTAGTGGTGGCACAGATAGATAGATAGATAGATAGATAGATAGATAGATAGATAGATAGATAGATAGATAGATAGATAGATAGAAATAGATATAGAAATAGATAGAGATAGATATATAGATATAGATATATAGATAAATAGATAGATAGATAGATAGATAGATAGATAGATAGATAGATAGATAGATAGAAATATAGAGATAGATAGATAGATAGATAGATAGATAGATAGAAATAGATATAGAAATAGATAGAGATAGATATATAGATATATAGATATAGATATATAGATAAATAGATAGATAGATAGATAGATAGATAGATAGATAGATAGATAGATAGAAATATAGAGATAGATAGATAGATAGATAGATAGATAGAAATAGAGATAGATAGAGATAGATAGAAAGATAGATAGATAGATAGATAGATAGATAGATAGATAGATAGATAGAGATAGAAATAGATATAGAAATAGATAGAGATAGATATATAGATATAAATGGATAGATAGATAGATAGATAGATAGATAGATAGATAGATAGATAGATAGATATAGATATAGATATAGAGATACTTAGATATAGATAGAGAGATGTAGATAGAGACAGAGGTCGATAGAGATAGCTTTCTCTCCTTTTTTCCTTGCCTGTTTTAACTTTCCCTCCCTTTCCTGCATAGATGCAACTGCAACCAAAGCATTCCCAAAACTAGTGTGTCTAAACCAGGGGTATCAAACTCAAGGCCTGAGAGCTGGATCCAGCTTTTCATGGGATGCTTAGATCTGGCCCATGAGGCCACCCTGGAAACAGCAAAGGACCAGCTCACGGTGCCTCTGAAAGTGAAAATGGAGCTCAGGAGGGCCACAGGCAGCTCTCTGAAGCTCCATTTTCACTGGCAGAGGATTGCAGGAGGCCGTCACAGCTGAAAATGGACCTTGGGAGCTCATTTTCGCTGGCAGAACATGGCCACTGAGCTGGCCATGCCCCTGCACCCCCCCCACCGAGGTCAACCACAACCCTGATATAGCCCTCAATGAAATCGAGTTTGACAACCCTGGTCTAAACCAAGCAGAGCTCTGAATCTTTATGGTACATCCATCCACCTTACACCCATCCATGTATGAACTTATCTGCCCACTGTTCCCCCCCCCCGTCCTTCTGGCCTCAAAGCACCTGCTGTTTTGGCAGATAAAAGGGAAATGAAGATTGGGTGCTGAAAGATTTACATCAGCTCTTATCTCAGTAGGAGTGGCATATCCATTTCTTCAGAGAGATTTGGTCTCACCTCCAGTTTATAGCTTGATAGTGTTCTTCCCTTCCCACAACAGGGCTTGCCACCAAGATCATGATGCAAGTTATACAGCAGTGGTGGCTAGCCTTTTGGGGCTCCTGTGCCAAAAATTGTGCATGTCCAATTTGGGCAAGTATTACAAATTCAAACAAACAAACAAACACTTTCCAGACCAAAGACCATGTTGCACAGTGTGTATTCCAAAAAAAGTAGCAGGTGGGTGGATGGGCGGGACAAGAACAAAATTGATTTCATTTAAAATTAAGTGATTAAAATTAAGTGTAAGTCCAGTGTAAATTAGTCTGATTAAAATTAAATATGTCCAGTATAAATTAATTTAATTAAAATTTAACGTGGTTAATAGAATTACTCTCCACTCCTGGATTTGATTGGTTTCTCTTTCTGTTTCTTAAAAATTACAATTTAGGAATGACTTTTGGAGGCTTCCAAGTTCTGCCACAACTTGTAGGAGTCTCATGCAACCCTGTGAGTTCAGGTAATGCCCCTTCATAAAGGAGCATAAATAGGAAGGAACTTGGAATAACAATAGGCCACAAACCCACAGCCACACTCTGCCAGGAATTATCCAGAACCAAAGACAAGATACAGAAGGATGAAAGACACACTATAATATACAAAATCAATTGTAACCATTGCAACCAATTCTATGTGGGACAAATACCATGTCAATTAAAAACCAGGATCCATGAATACCGGCTGGCAGTCAAATGCCATGATCCCAAATCCTTCATATCTATTCACACCAAATAGCACCAGTTTGATTGGAGTAACACAAAAATGATCAGCCATGTAACCACCACCCAGTGGTGGGATTCAAATTTTTTTACGACTGGTTCTGTGGCCATGGCCTGGTGGCTTGGTGGGCGTGGCAGAGGAAGGATAATGTAAAATCTCCATTCACATCCCACTCCACTAACCTGCTTTCCCGCTCCATTCTCCTGTACAGGGAGGTGGTATTTGCCGGTTCTCCGAACCACTCAAAATTTCCGCTACTGGTTCTCCAGAACTAGTCAGAACCTGCCAAATCCCACCTCTGTACTCGCCATGCTTGTGAGTACATCTAAACTGACCTACAACCAGCCTATGAACCCCTCAGAATCCAAATCAGCCGCACAGCCAACCAGAGACAGCACTTAAACACTTAGCAACTGTTTTTACTTACCGATGGGAATTTTAGGCACAGTGGCGGTCCTAAGTCAAGGACTTCCTGTACACCGTATTTTTATACACCACCACATCCATGCCACACATGTAGAGAAGGGGAATGCACAATCTGCTAAGGCCTCTGGAGGTGTTCATGACCTCCTCTAGGGCCGAATGCCTGGTTTTGTGTGCAGGCTTGGAAGAAGACCAGCTGGACTTTTAGATCATGGGGTGGGAAAATAAAAAACCTGGCTCTGGCTCAAAGGGATTTGGATCATGCTGGTGTCCAGTGGCCGGCCTCTCCCCTGTTTCTATCCAAGCGCTTTTGGACTGGAATTCTGCTGGAGCTCCCACAGGGAATGGCTCTGAATCTCTCTTTGTGAATGAATACTTTTCTCTGTGGGACTCTTGGCATTTCTGTTTTCACCTACAGCCTACGTCCTCTAAGGAAGGAGGAGTAGGGATGAAAATCTCTTCGGAGGCAAGATTTAAGCCCTATCCTTGTTCTCTATTTATCATTAGGGCCAGGGGCGGGGGGCAAGGAGGGGGTTGTCTCTTGCAAACCGTACAGTGGAGTCTGTCTGAACACTTTAAACAGCTCCAGGCTATATATGACTTACCTCCAGAAGTTCTGGGTGTGCCCCAACATCTGGAGGTTTTAAAGAAGAGCTTCAACAGCCATTTGTTGGAAAAGTTATAGGGTTTCCCTGCTTGAGCAGGGCGGTTGGACAGGAAGACTTCCAAGCTCCCTTACAACCAGGGGTGGGATTCTCCAGGTTTAACAACCAGTTTGGTGATTGTGCACTTCACTCACATGCACAGCACTTGAGTAACCCAGCTGAAAAGCATCAATCCGCTATACTGCGCTAATCAGCTGAAACGATATAGGTAGGTAAAGCACAGGGATCAGAGGATGGGCCCACATGATAGTCACAGTGAACCGGTTCGCTGCCAGCTGATTTTTGGAGCCAAGGGGTTCAGCCGAACTGGTCCAAACTGGTCAAATCCCACCCCCTGCTTCTAACCCTGTTACTCTGTTATCAACAAACTCTCTGCTTAAAGATAGTTTGGTCTGAGATATCTATTATTACATTATAAAGAGTAGGCTGCAATATGCTTCCTTTCTTACACTGACCCAGTTGGCCATGATGTAGGAGATAACTAGGCTGGTGGAGTCAAACACATCATCAGTCTGGAATCTCTGCACTCTGTAAGAGTCCTAGCCTGCTTGAAACCTGTTTGACTCTTATCTGGCACCAATCTGCCTTGACAGCTAGTAGCTGTGATTCTTGTGCAGAGGTAGCATGAAATAAACTTGTCATGCTTTTGAATCCTATCCTGGCTCCTGATCTCCTGGGTCATCCTCATTCAATCATGCCCAACCCTCAGCCACTTTGTGGAGCAGCACTTTCCATGCCTCTCTGTCTCACATCGACTCCTTTAAACCCACCATAGTCATCTCAGTGCCATCCTTTATATCAGGGGCCCCCAAACTTGGCAACTTTAAGATTTGTGGATTTCAACTCCCAGAATCCTGGAAGTTGAAATCCACAAGCTTTAAGTTGCCAAGTTTGGTGACCTCTTGTTATGCCCCTGGTGGAGTCTGATTCTGAGGAAGAGGAGGAACAGCCAACAGGGAGTGGAGTGTGGCTCCAGAGGTGGTGGAGGAGGCTGGGGAAGGGCAGAGGCCGGCTGAGAGGAGGATCCAGGCCCATCCCCTATCCATCCTAGGTCACGCAGGGAGGAGAGGATCAGGGAAAAGCGAGGTCTACTCAAGAGGAGATTACCATGATCCTCCTCGTGGCTTGCAGGTGGGAGCTACGTATATAAGTTTGCAACTGCGCAGTTAGAATTGCTGAAGTCAATCAGTGTTCATCTTAAAAGAGGCTTATCTTTGTTGGCATTCTTCCCATAGACTTTTCTCAGTTATTTTCCTGGAGTTTATAATTAGCTATCTCAGCTTGCTTCAGAACTCTCATCAATGCGGTTTGTTTTGGTTTTCTGTTTGCCTCCTTATTTACTTTTGTGACTTTAAACTGTGCCTAATAAAACAATGAAGTTAAGTTGAAGGCTTTACCGGACTTTAATATATGTTTTGAGTTTTCGATTATTTTGAGAGACATCACACCTCTGCTTTATAGTGTCCAGCCAGTGGGTTCTAAGGTGGCCGCTTCTCCTTTTCCCACTGATCATTCCCAGCACGATTTACTTTTTGAGTGAGTCAGCTCTCACAACATGACCCAAAGTATGACAGCCTGTTTGGTAATCTTGTCTTCAAATGATATTTTTGGTGAGGTTCGATCTAGGACAGGGTGTCAAACTCGATTTCATTGAGGGCCCCTTCAGGGTTGTGTTTGGCCTCGGGGGGGGGGGGGCGGTGCGGTGTGGCCAGGGTGGACGTGACCAGCTGAACGTCTCTGATCCAGGCTCTGTTTTCAGCCATGACAGCCTCTTGCAAACCTCTGCCAGCAAAAACAGAGCCTTGGGGGCAACCAAAGAAGACCCAGACAATCAGCTGGGACTCAATGGGAGGCAGAGAATAGATGGGGGCAGGGCCAGTCAGAGGTGGTATTTGCTGGTTCTCCGAACTAATCAAAATTTCCACTACCGGTTCTCCAGAACTGGTCAGAACCTGCTGAATGCCCACCTCTGAGCCACTGGAACCTGTCAATAATCTTAAAACCTTTTTGAGGCCCATTGATGCCTTTAAATGAAATGGGTAAATGTTTTGAGCCGGATCGACTCCATCCCCGTGTTACAAGCTGATACTTCCTACCACGCATTTGTCCTACGTGTTGATGTTTCTTCAGCAATTTTTGGAACAAGTTTGTGAAGCCTGGTCTTTTATTCTACCCTTATGTTTAAATTTCTCAGCTTTTGAACAATAGCACATGTTTCAGATTCTCAGCTTGTTAAAGATAGCCCATCCAAATGGTTTGAATTCCAAAAGAGAAGAACTAATTGGGACTTTCCAAGTTCTGTTTTTTTCCACAGCTTACTGGAGGTTGGCCATGCTGTTGCTATACTTCACTCCCCAAACATTCTTATCTATCTATCTATCTATCTATCTATCTATCTATCTATCTATCTATCTATCTATCTATCTATCTATCTCCATATACAAGTAATCCTTGACTTATGACCACAATTGGAACCTGAGTTTCTGTTGCTGAGCAAGGTTAAGTGAGTTGTGGCTGATTTTACACCCTTTGTGTCATGGTTTTAAGTTGAATCACGGTAGTTGTTAATTGAAGCATGATCATTAAGCGAATTCAGTTTTCCCAATTTACTTTGCTTGTCAGAGACCAGCTGAGAAGGTTGCAGAGCGTGATCACATGACCTCAGGATGTTGCAACTGCGTAAATACATGCAAGTTGCCAAGCCCCCAAATTTTGATCACATAACCATGGGAAATCTGAAACCGTCATAAGTTTGAGAACTGGATGTCAGTCTCTTTTTTCAGTGCCATTGTAACTTTGAGCAGTCACTAAACGAATATGTGATGACTCAAAGGGGCGTGGCACAAAGGCAACACAGTCAGATAATCAGTAGGAGTCCCTTTATTAGCTCCAACTTTGCCCCCAGTGTCCTGGTTACCTTCTGGCTGGAGAAAAACTCTCTCAGGAACAACCTTTGGTACAGAGAATCAAGTCCAAAACATGGTCAACAAAAACTCTTTATCAGTCCAAACAAGGCGAAATGAGGTAATTAGTCCGGCAGGGCAGGAGAAGGAATTCCAGACATGAAGGCACGGCAATAGCTCAGCACAGTTGGGAAGATGCCAGAAACACAAATTCAACACAAGATAAACTCATATTTCTCAGCAGCTCCTGCACTCAACATGCATTTCTTTTAAACTCTCTTCCCAGCTGTGGCTAATGAAGGGAATCGGGGCCCTTTCCTCCCCTGTTAGCCATGCAACCCACGTTGCTTTCTTTTTCATTCCTCCCTGCGTGCCCTAGAATGAAGAGGGGGTGGGCCTGGGTCTTCCTCTCAACTCCCTCTCCCTTGTTCTACCTCTCCCTTGCTCTGCCCAGTCAGATGTTGCCCTTCCCCAGTTTCCTCCACAGCCAACGGAGCCACTCTCCCACTCCCTGACAGCTGTTCATCTTCCTCATCAGATTCAGACGCCGACAGGGGCATGACAGACTAGTTGTAAGTCAAGAATTACCTATGTTCATTCTGTAAAGCAAACTATCTTCTTTTCCTCTACCCTGTGTTTTTTTTCTTACAATAATTTTGACAATAAATGAATAAATAAAATTTTGTTTTTTAAAAAATTAGGATATTGTTGATTGTACCAGTACACTAGTCTGTAAACTTCAAAAAAGTAAATTACGACTCCCAGGATCCACCAGTCCAGTTTCCGCAAAGTAGAATGTAACTCTGCATTTCAGGGATCTTGTGTTAGCCCATGTAAATGTATGCAGATTTAATCAACATTTGAATGCCTGAAAACCTTAAAATTAATGAATTGATTGGTCCTATTCAGAAGAGAAAAAAATATGGCATTTTGCATTTTTTTCTTGTGTATTGATATTGTCTTTCTAAGTGGCAGCATATAATGAAGCCTTATTCAGAGCCAATGTGACAACTCTGCAGAAGAAAATTCTTGAAGTCAAAAGCCATGTGCAGTCAATCTGAGCTTTTTCTCTTTCTATATTATATAAACATTTGATGGTGCCACAGAGATGCATGGCCATGCTAAAAGCACTGGAAATAATTTTTTAGGAAATTTTGCATTTCACACTGTAAGCTTTTAGTGAATACTGTATCCAATGCAAATGTTTCACTAATTTTGCTGCAGCCTATGGAATGAGGTTCAGATTTTCTTATTTTCTTCATAGATTTTATTTAAATTTTATTTTGCATCTCAGTTGTATGTACGTATAAGGAGTGTGTATTCTTTGAGTGAGCCCAGGGTCAAATAATTGGCAGAACCACAACAATTAAATTTGATTCAACAGATTTAACAGATAATCAAAGTTGGAAGGGACCTTGTAGGTCATCTAGTCCAACCCCCCACCCAAGCGGGAGACCCTACACCATTTCTGACAAATGGCAGTCCAATCTCTTCTTGAAAGTCTCAACTGATGGCGCTCCCACAACTTCCGAGGGCAACTTCTGTTCCATTGGTTGATTTTTCTCACTGCCAGAAAGTTTCTCCTTCGATTTAATTTTTAAATTAGGATCACATTACATTAATTAGATTTCCGTGATTGTCTCCATGGTCAAATCATTTCATTTTCTCTTTTTGCCATGGTACAAAACAAAAGAAACAACAAAAAAAACCAATTAAGTGCTAAAATTTGGGTTCAATTTTTTTTTTTTTAATTTTGGAAACTTGCAGATTGCAGGACTGCTGTTTGGGGAAAGAGGTATTATTTAACAGTTGAAGTTATATGGAAAGTCCTACCTTCAATCTGTAAAATGATAAAAATGGAGGGAGTCATTTTAGAAGATTGACTACACAAACACATACAAACACACACCCTGCTTTATGCTGGAATCCCAAATTGCCAACTATTCTAAACTCTGGGGAATGATAGGCAGATGTAGGCTGAGTTCAGCCAACAAAGAGAAAATGAAGCAATCTATATTCTGGTTTTGCTCGGCCATTAGTATAAGGTAGGTTAGCTTGAACATCCTTCTGTCACTGGATTTGGCAACAGACCAAACACAAATGTTTGAAATAGATCCATCTTTTCTATTTCATCCACTTCTAATTTAATGCACAAAATGCTGCAGCCAAATGAGGAAATGACCACAGACAGGCTAGAAGTCTGTACCTGCCTGAGCTCCTGGCTTTTAGTTTTATTCATTCTTGCTCCATGTTTGGCTTTTGTTCAGCTAGTGACCCAGCTAGCCAGGGATCATGGCCTTCCAAATGCTAGGCCTATCTTTCGGGTCCCGAAGTTGCAGGTGTCAGTTCCCAGCTGGCTAGGAATTCTAACAACACATCCGAAGGTCACCAGCTGGGGAGAGCTGGATTCATCTCTTGATTAAATTTGCATACATTTACATGGGTTAACATCATATCCCTGAAATGCAGAGATATATATACTCATTTGGTTTTTACAGAAACTGGACTTGCGGATCCTGGGAGATGTTATTAAAAATAAAACAAAAAGACTTTCATTCCTAAGTGGGATTTTTTTTTTTAAAAAAGTGGGATATAGCCTTTAAAAGTCATGCTCACTTTTTTCTCTTTCTGAAAAGGATGCTTACATTCTTTGTACAAAAAAACAATTATTTGCCTGTGTTTAACCGAGGCGGCATTTTGCGGATGAGTTTGCTGGTTGGTTATTGAATTGTAAGTGCAGGTAACTTTCGTACAGCGTTGCCAGATTCAAAATGTAAAATTATCGTACCCGAGACTCAAAATTATCGTTTTTTTGAGAAAATTATCGTACATATAGCAAACTCTATATCTCACAGGAAGTACCAACTGTAGGCATATATCCATGTGGAAAATGTCCGAACTGAAGGCATGAAGCCACAAGATACGATCCCGCAAAACTTACGATCAGCAATAAACTACCTCAATGGGCCTGACGCGCGCGACGACTAGCTGACTCGACTCGTACTCGTACTTGTACGTAGCTCGTGAACGAGCGTGTATCACGTATGCACAAACTACACGCGCGTACGCACACACACGTGATCTAGACTCATGAAGTTGCATGAACCCACGAAAAGTACAGTATGGTAAAATACTAGCTCTTAAGGTAAAATACTAGCTCTTAAATTGCCAAAATGTAAAATTATCGTACATTTGACCTTTTTGGGAATTATTGATCGTACATCGTACAGAGGGCCAAATTATCGTACAAATACGATAATTATCGTACGTCTGGCAACACTGCTTTCGTAAGACTGGTACTTCAGCAGATCTCTATTCAGCCAAGCCATAGGTGCATGATAGAGATTGCTTTTAAGAGGTCCCTCTCCACTGTTCAGTCGTCCCTTTTCCAATGTTTCCAAAATAACTGTTATTGATATTGAGGATGAACATATATTCCTTTTACTCCTTTATTTTAAGGGCAGATCTGTGCTGTTGTTAGCCCTCCAGGGTAGTCCCAGATGAAGGAATGCCAACTCTAGTAATAGCAATAGCATTAGCACTCAGACTTATATACTTATATACCACTTCATAGTGCTTTAAAATACTCTCTAAGCAGTTTACAGAGTCAGTGTGATGACCCAGGGTGGGATACAAAACAAGCACAGTCACAGAAAACAGGTGAAGCCCCTTTTATTCCTTCACTTTGCTTCCAAGCTCCAAATATCTTTGATGGAAGACAAAAACACTCCCACACAAACACTTACACCACAAACCAGGCAAGATAAGGGCCGGTGGACGTCCACAGATACACACTGGGAAGGAAGCCAAACTCAGAGAGGAACTATAAACTAGAGATATTTACACTTTTTGTTTCTAGAGTTCACCAGTACAGAGGTCCATACTTTTATTCAGTTGTCACAGTTGCAACCCATGAAGAGGATCATGACCCTCTCCTCCCGAGTAGACCACATCTCTCCTTATCCTCTCCTCCCTGTGTGCCCTAGGATGGAGAAGGGATGGGCCTGGGTCCTCCTCTGACTGCTCAGCCGGCCTCTGCCCTTCCCCAGCCTCCTCCACAACCTCTGGAGCCACATTTCCACTCCCTGTCGGCTGTTCCTCCTCTCCTTCAGAGTCAGTCTCCACCAGGGGCATATGACAATCAGCATATTGACCCCAACAATCTGGGTCCTCATTTTACCGACATCAGAAGGATGGAAGGCTGAGCCGGTGAGAATCGAACTGCTTGCAGTCAGCAGAATTAGCCTGCAATACTGCATTATAACCACTGCGCCACCACGGCTCAATACCAACTCAATCATTGTTGTAAGATTACATTAACAGAATCTTGCAAGACTGATATACTGTAATTTTTTCTTCTCCTTTCCTCTTACTCTCTAGAAAATGAAGGAGGGTCCTTTCTAAAATCCTTCCCACACCACCTTTCTTTCTGCAGGCTCAGAAATTTCTTCTGGCTAGTCTGAGGATTTTTCTTCTGTCCCCCAAAGTCATTCCCACATACCATTAGAGTTGCGAATTCTGCAGTTTCCAATCAAAGTTGCAAACTTCAGGAGCTTTGGGAAAAGTGTGTGTGTTTGGGGCAGGCAGAAAAAGCTCTCAGGTTGCCAAACTGTGTCCTGACCAATTAATTGATTAAACATTGCAGGCCGACTTAAACCCCTTTCCCCTCCTTCCTTCCCATTAGACAAATCTCAAGGCTCTTTTCTCTGCTTATTGAACGCTGTGTTAAATCTACTCTGTGACAGACTGCTGTGTGCTGATTTATGGATCAGGCATCTTAGCAAACTGACCATAACAATATTCCTTCTTCTCCCTTTCTTTTATTAGCAATAGATTTATGAAGCCCACCCCAAAGTTTGAGGTATTTTTTTAAAAAAAAAGTTAGAAAATTTTGCTTGGTTGTGCTTAACTGATCAACTTAACCAGGAACTGTGCTATATATTCAGATAGCTCAATTTTTAATCCTGAGGTAAAAGGATGTTTGAGCTCATAGATTTCTAAAATTCACCTTCTTCTTCTCCAGGCCAGAACTGAAGATGGGCAGTGGTTTCCTTGTGAGATTCTTTACAGTAATAATATGGAATTTTCTGAGTAATTAACGGTAATGTCTAAAATCCAAGGAGCCACTGTGGTGTAGTGGTTAAGGTATCAGATTAAAACAGAAGTTGGCAGCTATGGCCTTTAACTACTATAGACTTCAACTTCTAAGATTCCTGAGCCAGCTAGCTCAGGAATTCTGGGAGATGAAGTCCACAGGTTGTAAAGAGGCCATTGTTGCCAACTCTGGATTGGAAGCACTGAATCCAGATTCTAGTCTCCTCTTAGAATTTTTGGGCCAGTCACTCTCATTCAGCTTGACATACTTCTCAAATTTTTTGGGTGGGGATAATTTAAAAAGGAAACCTCTTCTACTTAATGCTTCTGGACAATAGTCAAGTTATAAAGCTGATAACGAAAAAGCCTATTGGCAGAAGGAGCACAATTTCAAAACAAAAACATGGTCCAGATTGAAATCTAGTGTCCTACTGTCAATGTCAGAACTAAAACCTCTTAGCAGACTGGAAGGTTGTAACAATGATGATGCTGTTGTTTTCCCCTTGATGCCATCAAGATTATAGCCTGTGTGCCAGGCAAAGCTCTCTGGTAGCAGATACCAGGTCTTGATAAGGCCACACCTGGAATATTGCATCTAGTTTTGGTTGTCACAATGTAAAAAAAATGTTGAGAGTTGAGACTCTAAAAAGAGTTCAAAGAAGAGCAACAAAGATGATTAGGGACTGGAGGCTAAAACATATAAAGAACGGTTGCTGGAATTGGGTATGTCAGGTTTAAAAAAAGAAGGAACGGGGGTGACATGATTAGTTTACTTTAGTTTGCTTTATTGTCATTGCACCTGGTACAATGAAATCTAACACCATCTTCAGTGCACATCATGACCATGAAAATAAACACAAACACACATCCTTCACACTCCACACATTGAACCGAAAACCCCCAACACTGCACTATACAGTAGAATTCAACAGAGCTACTGCCCTGAGATAGAAGCTGTTTTTCAGCCCATTTGTCCTTGTTTTTATTATTCTGTACCATCTGCCAGGTGGTAATAGTTCAAAAAAAGAATGCCCAGGATGAGATGGATCTTTGAGAATATTTTGCACTTTCTTAAATCAGTGAGAGCTATAAAGCTCTTCCAAAAAGGGGAGAGGGCAACCCATGATCCTCTGGGCAATGACATTAGTCCTCTGGAGTGCTTTCCTATCTGCCTCTGTGCAATTGGCAAACCATACATAGGTGCAGTAAGATAAAATACTCTCTATGGTGCAGCGGTAGAAGGTCACCAGCAGTTTTTCATTCAGTTGTTGTTTATGATAAGTCTCAGGTAGTATAATCTCTGCTGGGCCCCTTTGACCAGGGCTGCAATGTGAGCACCCCAAGATTAGGTCCTCTTTTATGGTAATGCCCAGAAACTTAAAACTGACTACTTGCTCCACTCGGTCTCCATTGATAAGCAAGGGCTGGATGTCTGATCTGTTCCTTCTATAGTCCACTATAAGCTCCTTGGTCTTATTGATGTTGAGGACCAAGTTATGGTCTCCACACCACAAAATCAACTGGTCCACTTCATCTCAGTAGGCAGACTCATCCCCCCCCCCACCCCCGGAGATGAGTCCCACCACTGTTGTATCATCTGCAGATGTAGTAATAGTATTACTGGCGTGAGTGGGAATACGGTCATACAGATAAAGAGTATAGAGTAAGGGACTCAACACGCAACCCTGTTAGCAGTGTTCCAACATCTCAGGGGCTACCACAAAGAAGAGGGGGTCAACCTATTCTCCAAGGCAGGACAAGAGGCAATGGGTGGAAACTAATCAAGGAGAGAAGCAACTTAGAACTAAGGAGAAATTTTCCTGACAGTGAGAACAGTTAATCAGTGGAACAATTGCTAAATAAGCAGCTGTTTATAGCATCTACTGTGTCTCCCTGCCAAAGACCCTCCATTCCTTGGGAATGTGACTTCATGCCCCCATTTGTCCCAAGTTCTTCTCTGGGATGGAGGATGGGATCCTTGCCAGTTTCCTCTGCAACCCAGGCAATGTGACTCCGGTCTTCAACCTGTGCTGACTTGCCACAGCCCACAAGCAATTTGGGAAGGGCGTGTGCTGGAGGAGCGCCTGGGTTCCCCTGCGAGAAGACTATGCTTGGTTGTGCTCTAATGATGGGGATGCGATAAGAACACTTGGTGGAGGCAATTGAACCCAGGGGAGAGAATACTGTAATTTCATGCAAAAATTACAGGTTAGCTCAGCAAGATGTTCTGCTCGGCTTCTGGTGACCAGTGCCGAGGGGTAATTAAAACTCTGCCCATGGCTTTGCTGGCTCCTTTGGGGGAAATAAGAGCCTCAAGGCATCAGCTCTCGAGTGATCAACTAGCACCCGTGGTAATTGCTATCCTGGAATGAGGGTGCCGCCTGGTTTTCGGGTTTGTGCAGAGCTCACCTATAAGTACTTAATTGCATGGCTGTTCTAATTCCTAGCCTTGATCCACTGAGCGCTGGGCAGCGTGCATGAGGTTCCCCAGTGGTCCTGTTATCAAGGCATCACCTGGATTTAAACTTGTTCCAGCAAGGTTGCTTTCAAAACAGACAGGTAGAAACAAACATCTGCCAAAAAGAAGCCTTCAGAGCGTACCTCCTCTGTTTATTATTTGTTATCCAATGGTTTACAAAAGCAGGTAATTCTATCATCCAACGATTGAAATACATAATACAGAGAGAGAGAGAGAGAGAGAGAGGTAGGAAGGGAGAAGGAAAGGAGCGAAACATACAAAAGTTGAGCACAGAAAAAAAAAAGAGATACAGTATAAATTCCCAAGAGATGCAGAATTTTGCACATGCATTCTCTGGCATAGAAGAAAGGATTAAAGATGCAATGCATGTTTAAGATTCCTGTAATTTACTCTACATGGGTCTGTCTTTAATGAGCAGTCCAATTGTAGATGCCCACAGGCATGGAAAAATCCAAAAGATGGAATGAATAAAATACCCTTTTGTGTGGAGTTAAAGTCATTGTTCAGTTTCTTTCCTTTCTTTTCTGGGTTCACTTCAAGTGATGTTTTCACTTTTGGAAGTCCTAACAAAGAATGGAGAAGCTGTGCTCTTTCCCCCCCAATTTGCTGAATATCAGCTTCAGCAAATGCTTGGCTTGGCCAATAGTGAGGGATTCTGGGGCTGGACAAGGGCAGATTCACCACTTCTATTATTCTTTGCATGAGCCTAAGAGGTATGTGCACCACGGAACAGGACACCTTGCTATAGCCAACTCACAATTCACCATGGCCAACTCCCCACAGCCAACTTGCTGCGGGACAATTTAACAATTCTGTTTAATTATTTAAAATACATTAAAAAATAATTTAATTTTTGTCATTCACATTTCAGTCTGTCCCTCCTTTTGCATCCTTTTTTTTAATGATTCTGTTCCACTATTTGTTTAATATTAGTGTAACCCTTGTCTTGTGGTGAGTTCTGAATAGCTTTGAATAGCTAAAACTATTTAAAGATCTTTGGGGAAACCTAAGAGCTAGAGTGGTCTCTGAGATTCAGACTGTAATATTGTTGAACCTAAATTAGAGAAACTGAGTTTTGGCAATTGTCAGGCTGTACTAAGTGATTTGGGGGTAAATTTGTTTTTTCACCTTGTGGGAAGCTTCTGTTTGATCTCCTCTCCCTCTTAGCTGTTCAGGAAGTTTCATAGAGTTCATCAGCAAACCTGATCTCAATTGTAATCAATTTTTGATCAGTTACACCCAGTTAAAAAAACAACCGCATTTGATTTTCCCTGTGCAGCCTTTATCAGCCAATCTGTTCTTGATTCTTCTAATCAGTTTCACATGGGTTTTGCAATCCCCATTTAAAAGATTGTGCCTGGCTTAATTTTCCCTCTGCATGTACCAGATACAATTTCAACAGGCTGGTGGATAAAGTGATGGAGAGAGCTTCAGATCTTCAAACTCTGTCTGGACACATCTTACTCAGCTCTAACTTGACCTCAAAATTCCATTGCAAACTGTAGCTGGAAGGAGTGTCATTTCTGAAGCTATAATAGCGTGTGAAGCACAGCAAAGTCTTTAGAGCTTATGTTGCATGCTTATTAAGCACTTAATTTCCAATTTACTGGCATTTGGGAGCAAATGGAAATTGCAGTGAGCTTAACACAAACATTTTAATACTAACATCTTACACTGAAGATTTTTATTATTAATACCTGTTCACAACCATGTGAAGTCGCAGCTGCTAGTTTTTTAGCTGGTGTTGGCCTTTCTATGCATTCAGTTTTTCCCAGTGATGGGATTTAATTTTTTTTACTACCTGTTCTATGGGTGTGGCTTGGTGGGTGTGGCATGGCTTGGTGGGTGTGGCATGGCTTGGTGGGTGTGGCAGAGGAAAGATACTGTAAAATCTCCATCCCCACCCCACTAACCGGCTTTCCAGCTCCATTCTCCTGTGCAGGGCAGCCAAAGAAGACCCAGCCAATCAGCTGGGACTCAATGGGAGGCAGAGAAGAGATGGGGGCGGGGCCAGTCAGAGGTGGGATTTGCCGGTTCCCTGAACTACTCAAAATTTCCACTACCGGTTCTCCAAAACTGATCAGAACCTACTGAATACCACCTCTAGTTCTTCCCAAGAACTTAGGGTGTTGTAATGTATTGGTGTAATATATGTGCAGATCCAAGCAGCGTGGCCTTTTGCAACTGGCAGATGGAAATGTTGTCAGTGCACAGATTTTGTAAGTGCTGTCCAATATTTTTTGGAACTTAGTGTGCTGATAGCCACTGTGACCACCATGGTCTGTTTAATGCCACAATCTTTCAATTTCAATTTTCAGAACTTGATAGCTGTGAAGATTCTCAGTCATTCAGGTCATAGTTGTCTCAAAGGTGCTTTTTCAAATGGCAGCTGGACTTCGTTTTTCCTTGAAGATGTTTTGCTTCTCATCCAAGAAACTTCATCGGTTCTGGCCACAACCGATGAAGGTTTGTGGATGAGAAGCGAAATGTCTTCTTTTTCTTCCTCAGGGAAAAAATAACCCAGTTCAGTTGCCTTTTGAAAAACCAGATCTTGATACTTTGAGATTTTCTCCAATTCTTCTATTCCTAGTATTGCCACATCAATTATCCATACTTTTCATCTTTTGAAATCAGTTATATCTGGTGTGTGGTGCTTAGATTTTATCAGTCTGTATTTGGAAATCCCACAATATTTTAACCTGCTCATTTTTAACTGTTTTTTTAACTAAGTGTTCCTACCAAGTATTATTTGATTATTATTATGCCGCTCATCTCCCCTACAACGTGACTCTGAGTAGATCACGTTATAAAACAAGTAAAAATAATTAAAATATGTAAACTTTAAGTGGCACACATTAAAATATTATTTATTTATTTTTCATTACTGGTACATAACAATTTTTACAGAAGTTTCCAGTGAATCATTTTGTTGATTATGTTATATCATTATTTATCATCAGTTTGTGCAGTCTTCTTGGATGAGCTGAGTATATGATCTACTGCTTCTCCTGCTTCTTTGTACAATATGCACTTTGAATTATTTGATGATTTTTTAAAATTCTGGCCTTGATTGCATTAGTTCAAATAGCTTGAGCAGCCAAAATCAAGCCTTCAGTTCCTTTTTCAAGTGTTCCAGTTGTAAACCATTGCAAGGTTTTATCTTTCATTCATTTCTCGTTGATCTTTTATGTAATGCTTTGTTATGATTATTATGGTTTGTTACACAATCAACCAAATGTTTAGCCTGAATTCGGCATTTATATCCACCTATCACGCCCTTCCTGAGGATCTGCAATAGGCAGATGTTTTTTGAGGGTGTTAAAAGTTATCATTGCAGGATGTAAGCTAGTTCAAGTAAAGCTGTCTTTTGCAATTGACCAATTGGTATTTTGTCAATGCCGATGGTATTCCAGTGATACTCCAGTTGTTTTGGGATTGCCCTCAAGGCGCCTATTACTTACTATTGGCACTACCTTTTTTTCTTTTGCCATAGTCGTTCTATTTTTATTTGCAAGTCTTTGTAATTTGTGATTTTCTCCAGTTCTTTCTCTTTTGTTCTGCTGTCTCCAGGTACTTCCACATCCACTGTGCAACTTCATTTTTGTCTTTCTTATCAATTAATTATTATTATTACACAATACTACAGACAGATTTGTAGTATTGCACCTTATTGAAGAAGCAGGAATAGACTGAGCTGATTCATGGCTTAGAAATTAAATGGCTAGGTTTAGAAGTGCTGCAGGGGCAGAGAAGTTAGAATGCAGTATTGCAGGCTAATTCTGCTGACTGCCAACAGTTTGATTCGCAGTCAGCCTTCCAACCTCCTGAAGTCAGTAAAATGAGGACCCAGATTGTTGGGGGGCAATAATCTACTGACTTTGTAAACCACTTAGAGAGGGGCTGTAAAGCATGGTGAAGTGGTATAGAAGTCTAAGTGCTAGCAAATATCTAAAGTTGAATAAATCACATTTATTGTAATGCATGAACCTAGACTAAATATTTTTTCTAGCCCCTAGTTGTCCATTCTGATGGACAACCAATATCCAAAGTATTGGAAAAATATTATGTTTGCCAAGTGAGGCTTCTAACTTAACTTCCCCGGGATAGGGTATGTAATCTTTTGTGGCAAAGCATTAGACTTGCTACTAAATTAAAATTTCTAACTTTCACTTGTGTTCTGTTTTCAGTGGGCATTTAATTCCTACAGTTCTCCTGTTTATAGGTCTTTTTTGAGCATTTTTTTTGCTGTGGTCTTTATTTAATCTGTGCTAAATTTATACATAGTTAGACATCTGCCTTTCCCAGACACCACTCACTCGTGCTACGGTTTGCAAAACCAACAGTTAAAAAGAGAGAGAGAGGGAGGGGGGAAGAGTTGTTGAAAAGATAACACCGTGGGATGGTAAAATAGGCGGGTGTTTGTGGAACAGAAGATAACAAAGTCAAGAAAGCTGAAGAGGAGGTGGGCGTAAAGAACTCAGATTTTTAAAGATTTTTTTTTCAAAAAATCCTGATAAATCTGAGGGAGGAAGGGAGGGACACTGTCCAAGATGATGAGAGTTGTGAAATATTTTGCAACAGCTAATTGCAATCAGCAGCAAAATAAGCAAATAAATAAATAAATAAAATCCATATCTATATTAAGAGTCAGATCTTTTTTTCTAAGGAGCCCAAAAGACAAAACGCAAAGGGAACCAGAACTGATATTCTCACAGTAATGGCAGCTACAAATCTATGGGACAGATGGACACTTGAATTATAGCAATAGCACTTAGACTTATATACCACTTCACAGCGCTTTTTACAGCCCTCTCTAAGCGGTTTACAGAGTCAGCCTATTGCCCCCCAACAATCTGGGTCCTCATTTTACCCACCTCGGAAAGATGGAAGGCTGAGTCAACCTTGAGTCTGGTGAGATTCAATCTGCCAAATTGCAAGGCAGCTGGCTGCAGCAGAAGTACTGCAGCAGAAGTACTGCACTCTAACCACTGCACCACTGAAGCACACATGAATTATGTGTGTCCACAGCAGGGTTGTCAAACTCAATTTCATTGAGGGCTGCATCAGGGTTGTGTTTGACCTCAGGGGGCACATGGCCAACTTGCCGTCACTCGTGTCAGGGATGCCTGTGGTGGCCCAAGCGCTCTGCCAGCGAAAGAGGGCTCCTGAGCTCTGTTTTTGGCTGGGATGGCCTCCTGCAACCTTCTGCCAGTGAAAACGAAACACACGACTCTACTGAACTCCATTTCTGCTGGCAGAGGCACGGTGGGCCAGTCCTTCACTGTTACCAGGACAGACCTGTGGGCCACATCTTAGCACCCCATGGGCCAGATGTGACCCATGGCCCTTGAGTTTGACATACCTGGTCTAGTGTAATTGTATGTCTTTGGATGGTCTTTGGAGCAGACAACTTTGCTAACCCATTGGTTTTGAGTATGTATAAACTCAAATTGCACAACCTGATAGTGTGCCTGATAAACATGGATTGGGGTATGTGTGATGGAAATATGATTTCAGACTGCCTTTAGGGATATGAATTGATGCCATTGGTGATTTCTCAAGTTTCTGGATTTTCCTCTAAACTACCTTAAAGATCTCTTGAAATCTGAAAGTTTGATCTAGTGCTTAAGACATCGGGCTACAAATCAGAAGGTGGTCAGTTCCCCAAAAATATGACCTACCCTGAAAGTAAGTCCTAGCTTTTTTTTACACATGAGCCCAATTTAAGCCTTATTCCCCAAAATAAGCTCTAATTAAGATTCCACCCACTCCAGAGTGCACAGGTAAAAATTAAGCAAGGGTGGGGATAGGAGGGTGGAGCTGCCCTACTACTTATTTTTGGACTGTTGTAGCCAGGCCTCGCACATCCCGACATGTCGTGTCCAGAAATAAGCTCAGAGTCGGTGACTTCAAGTGAAAGCTCTTTATTTTTAACAAGTGAACCGAACCGGCGAAAGGTAAAAAGCCCGCGGCTTTTATACCTTTCGCAAGGCTGCCGCGGCCAATGGCAGCGATTCAAGTCTCCCGCTCTCGGTTTGCACCAATCGCGGGAGACCTAAATCGGGCCAATCAGAAATCCCCGTGCCTTGGCCAATCAAGGCTCGGGGATTTCGAGTATACCATTTTAATACATAACACCCCTCCCCCCTTGGTACGGTCCGTCAAGTGGTGTAGTCACGCAGGTAGGCGGGGCTCCGTCGAGTCCTAGTTGACCTGCGCAACTCACTTTCCTGTTGTATCTCGGCTGGAGCGGTCGTTCCTTTGGCTGCTCCTGCCTCTTCGCGAACCGGCTGGATGATCGGGCCGGTTCTTTCGCCGTGGCTCCCGCCTGGGCCTACCGGGTCGGTTGAGCTGCGGATTTCGCCGCTCCCGCTTGGATTTTCCGAGTTGGTAGAGCTGGCCAGACGGTTCTTCTCCGGAGGGGACTCGCGATGGCTGTTTTCTGGTGAGTATTTTTGGTTTATTTTATTTTGCGATTGTCTTTCCGGGTATTCCCTCCCCCCTTGGTTCGCTTCTTGGGGGTTGAGGTCAGTTGCCGTTCGGGACCTTAACTGGTCAATATGCCGTTTCCAGGCTCGCCCATCCGTGGTTTGGAGCCGGTACGACTTTGGACCAGTGACTTGTGTTATGACGGCTGGGATCCATAGGGGGTCCCCCGTCATGTTTTTTGCATAAACCAGGTCGCTTGGGTTAAATGTCCGGAACCTGGAGCTGGAGTCTGGGGGGTGCTCCGGGTTGTAGGTCGGGTGCAGTCTGTCAAGTGGAGACCTCAGCTTCCTGCCCATTAACAGCTCCGCCGGACTCTTGTTGGTTGTAGTGTTGGGAGTGATGTGTTGTATGAAAAGTAGGCGGTTGATTTTGTCGTTGATCTCCGCGTGGTCCATTTTCCTGAGGGTCTTTTTTGTAAATTGGACCATCCGTTCCGCCCTACCGTTCGCCGCCGGATGCGCCGGTGCTGTCAACGCGTGGCGGATGCCCTTCTCTGCCAGGAACCGTTCGAAATCGATGGAGGTGAATTGGGGCCCGTTGTCTGAGACGATGACGTCTGGGAGGCCGTGTGTGGAGAACAGTCTGCTCAGTTCTTTTATGACAGCCTCTGTGGTGGTGGATTTCATGTCAGCCACCTCTAGCCAATTTGAGTATGCGTCGACTGTGATTAAGAATGTGTGTCCATTTGTGGGGCCCGCAAAGTCAAGATGGATTCTGGACCAGGGCCCTCGTGGTGTTTCCCAATCCCAGATGGGTGCTGTGGGTGGGCTGGATCTGGTCTCCTGGCATCGGTGGCATTTGGCGACCCATGCCTCAATGTGCTTGTCCATCCCTGGCCACCAAGCGTAGCTTCTGGCCAGGGCTTTAGTCCTGACGATGCCAGGATGACCCTCATGTAGCATCCTCAAGACTTTTTCTTGTAATCTATCTGGAATTACCACCCGGTCACCCCATAGAACGCATCCTTTCAGTAGTGACAGTTCGGTCTGGCGCTGGCGGAATGTTTTAAAGGTCTCGTCACAGTCCTTTTCCGGCCAGCCCTTTTCTAACCAGTGCAAGATTCGTGCCAGACGCCTGTCCTTAATGGTTTCCCTGGCAATGTCGGATGCAGTAATAGGTAAACTTTCTATGCTCAGGGTATTTGTGGTAGGTGCTGGGTCAGGTTCAGAGTCAGGTAAGGGCGAGCGGCTTAAAGCGTCCGCGTGCGAGATTTTCTTACCTGGCTTGTGTAACAGTTCGTAATTGTAGGCCGCCAGGAATTCCGACCATCTTGTCATTCGGGGTGACAAGATGTTGGGCGTGGCTCGGTTTCCCGGGAGGATGCCCAACAGAGGCTTATGATCCGTCACGATGGTGAACGGGCGGCCGTACAAGTATTCATGAAAACGTTTAACGGCGGCAACTATAGCCAAAGCTTCCTTGTCCAGCTGGCTATAGTTGCGCTCTGGTTTGGTCAGAGTCCTGGAGAAAAAGGCGATGGGTGCTTCTCTCTGGTCTGGGAGGGTGTGGCTGAGGACAGCGCCGACGCCGAAGGGTGATGCGTCGCAAGTGACAGCTAGTGGTAAAGTCTCACTAAATTGCATCAGGACAGCATCGGAGGTGAGGAGGTCCTTGGTTTTTTGAAAAGCGGCTTGTTCTCGCCTCCCCCAAGTCCAGGCTGCCTTCTTGTCTAGGAGTCTATGTAAGGGCTCCGCCGCCGTTGCCTTTTGAGGTAGGAAAACATTATAGAAATTTAGTAATCCTAGGAACGCTTGTAATTCCGTTTTGGATCTTGGGGTGGGGGCTTCCTTGATGGCTTTTATTTTTTTAGTTGTAGGGTGAATGCCCTTTTGGTCTAGGAGATAGCCCGAAAACTCTACTTGCTTTGTACATAGATTGCATTTCTCTCGCTTAACCTTAAGTCCTGTTTCTTTAAATTTTGTTAAGACTTGTCTGAGTCGCGTCTCTAACTCGGCTTCATTTGGCGCCGCTATTAGTACGTCGTCAAAATAGGGCACCACCCCTTTTATGCCCTGTAACAAACGTTCCATCAGGCTTTGAAAAATGCCTGGTGCCACGCTGACTCCGAATTGGAGCCGGTTACACTTGAAGGCCCCTCGATGGGTTACTATTGTTTGGGCTTCCGCCGTTTTCTCGTCTACCGGTAGCTGCTGATATGCCTGGGCAAGGTCGAGTTTTGCAAAGACTTTGCCCCCTCCTAGCGAGTGTAGTAAATGTTGTACTATAGGGACTGGGTAGGCGCTTTGTTGTAACGCGCCATTTAGGGTGGCCTTATAGTCCCCGCAAATTCTCACTGACCCGTCCGGTTTTACTGGGGTCACTATAGGGGTTTCCCATCTGGCATGGTCTATCGGTTGTAATACCCCCTGTTTGACGAGCTTGTCAAGCTGCTCGTCAATTTTTGGTTTTAATGCAAACGGTACCCTTCTAGGTTTAAGTCTCTTAGGGGGGACCCTTGGATCTAAGTCAAATGAGATAAGGGGCCCCTGGTACTTGCCCAAGCCTCCATCGAACACCTCCTGGAACTCCTGGGTTAGCCGCTGTTCCCAAGCTTCGATGGTGACTTGGTTGACACCTGTCAGCGCGATGTTAAGCGGGGCGAACCATTGTAGACCCAGTAGGCTTGGGCGGTCGCGATCGACGATTGTGAGTGGTAGTTGTTCAGTGTGGCCTTTGTAGGTTATGTTGAAATTCTTGGTGCCTACTACCGGGACACGGTTCCCTTGGTAGTCTTTAATGATGATCTTTTGTGTATGCACGTTTCTCTTTTGTAGAGTGGGCACCAGTCTTTTGATTTCACGCCATGCAATCATGGAAAGGTAGGACCCAGAGTCCACTTCCATCTTGCATGGCTGGCCCTCTATATATACTTCTGCATGTATTTTTCTGGCGCCATCGGAGGTGGCGTGGCCAATGGTCACCGTCTGATGGGTCTCTTCTTTCCGTCGACCGTCGCCGCTTCTTTGAGATCGTTGAGCGCGGTCCCACCGACCGTCTGGCTGTCGTTCTCTGGTTCTGGGCGGGGAGTTTTCTCTCCGTCTGTCGTGCTGTTCCCATTTGGGCGGGCTGTGAGTCTTCTTTTGGCGGCAAACTCGGGCGATGTGACCCCTTCGTTCACAATGCCTACAGATAGAGTCAAAAAATCGGCATTCTGATCTGGGGTGGTCGCCGCCGCACCCGGCGCAGCTGGTCCTCGACTTACGGCCTTTTCGACTTCGTTGATCGCCGCGTCCCGTCTGTACTCGGTGAATGTCCTCCTCGTCTTCAGACGTGCTGGAGTTTGACTGGTATTCACCGTAGTGTGCGGTTGCTTCACTTCTTGCGTCGGCCGACCTTGCCGGGTTGTTGTTCCCGCCCTTCGCGTCAGATCTTCGCATGCTGTCTGCCGACGTGCGTGTTGCTTCAGCGGCTGCGGCGGCTGTAAGGGCATCGGCTAGGCTGATGTCGCCCTTGGCCATAAGTCGGCTCTGCAGTGTAGGATCCCATAACCCGAGTACGAAGCGGTCTCTTATGAGGCTGTTGAGACCCTCGAACTCACAGAGTCCTCCCAGGCGCCGCAGTTCTGCGACGAAATCGCTCAATTTCTCGTCTGGCTTTTGGTTTCGGCGGTAAAATTCGTTGCGCCGTATTAGGATGGGGACCTCGGGGGCATAATGGCGCCGCAGTATTGGTTCGAGGACGTCCCAGTCCATGGCGGTTGCGTCTGCCGGCTTGGCTAATGCCTTAGCCATCTGGAAGACCTCTGGTCCGCAGTGTGTAAGGAAGACAGCGCATTTCAGCGGGCCCGGGGCGTCCTTCATGCCGGCGCATTCTAGATACATTCGGAACCGATCCGAATACGATTCCCAATCTTCGGCGGCAGGGTTGAAGGGGGCGGGCGGTGCTATCTTTGCCATCTTAGTGCTGTCGCTGGTTCTTAGGTGGACACGGGGTTCGGTTCAGGGGCGAGATCCCACCCTCGTCGCCAGTGTCGTGTCCAGAAATAAGCTCAGAGTCGGTGACTTCAAGTGAAAGCTCTTTATTTTTAACAAGTGAACCGAACCGGCGAAAGGTAAAAAGCCCGCGGCTTTTATACCTTTCGTAAGGCTGCCGCGGCCAATGGCAGCGATTCAAGTCTCCCGCTCTCGGTTTGCACCAATCGCGGGAGACCTAAATCGGGCCAATCAGAAATCCCCGTGCCTTGGCCAATCAAGGCTCGGGGATTTCGAGTATACCATTTTAATACATAACACCGACACCTGTTTTGCCAGCCCATTTGTTCTGCAGCCAGCAAGGCTGGCAAGGCTGGCAAGGCTGGCAAGGCTTTCCTGAAGGCCTTTGTAACAAAGCGCTGGATCGATCTGGAACTCTGTTATCCGCTGCAGAGGCCTTCAGGAAAGACTTGCTGGCCGCAGAAGTAGTTCCTGAAAGCCTGTGACAGCGAAAAAGAGGCCGGGGCGACGCACACAAGTGAGATTGGTCAATGGATGATTTCCCCTGAAAATAAGACCTGGTGCCTTTTTTGGTGGCAAAAATAAATAAATAAACAAGACAGGGTCTTATTTTTGGGGAAGCACAGTAGTCCTGCCTGAGATATGAAAGTCAGCTGGGTGACTTTGGGCCGATCATCAGGAAGTGATGAGTTCTAGTCCTACCTTAGACATGAAAGCTGGCTGGGCGACCTTGAGCCAGTGCCGCTGTCTTAGTCCAACATCTCAAAGGGTTCTTCTTGTGGGGGAAAGAGGAGTGTGTGTGTAGCAACTTGGTGATCAAAGATATAAATCGCCTGAAAATGCACGATGGGGTCTATAGGATTTTTGTGCTGTTGTTTCTTTGTTGTGCCATTAAATTTGGGCTGATTGTGGATCACCGTCCATAGTTGTTGCTTACAAGCCTGTCTGTCCTCCTCATCTACCTGCAAGGCTCGGAGTGCTGAGGTGTGTTGTCATGGTGCTAATGCTTTGAACCCAGGGGACCTATCCTGCCTTCCTCCTCTCCCTCCCCATTGCATGCGGCACTCCTTCACCACCACAGTGCTTTGGGAGACCTTTGTCCTTGTCATGGTGACTGTCAACAGGTGTTTTTTTCTTTTTCTTTCTTTTTTTTTGTGACTCCCTCTGCTCGGGCTGCCCGGGGAGAAGACAGCAGCAAGCAGAATATCTGTGCCAATTAAAACAATATACAGGCTCCACAATCAAGGTCCCCAAGGCCCGTTAACATTTTAGTTCCAATGGAGGAGGGTGCGGTGAAAAAAGGAACTGGTATCTGTTCTAGCGTTTTTCAACCTGGGCAACTTTTAAAAAGATGTGTGGACTTCAATTCCTAGAATTCTCCAGCCAATATGGGGAAATCTGGGAGCTGAAGTCTACATATCTTTTTAAAAGTTGCCAAGGTTGAGAAACACTGATCTGTTTGGAGGATTGGAAGGCAAGTTCAGACTTCAGCAAGGAAAAATGGTACATCTGAAGAAGCATCTGGTCTTGGGTCTATATTGCAACTTGAATCCTTCAATGTGTTTTACTTGGATGTGCTTGAAAACGGAGGTGGGCATTCAGCAGGTTCTGGCCAGTTCTGGAGAACCGGTAGCGGAAATTTTGAGTAGTTCAGAGAACCGGCCAATGCCGCTTCTGACTGCCCCCCCCCCCCCATCTCTTCTCTGCCTCCCGAGTCTCAGCTGATTGGCTGGGTCTTCTTTGG